>CM062817.1:659228376-659858243 GCA_031772625.1 Pinus tabuliformis
ACCATTAATAAAATATTTCAATATCTATATTAAATAACATAATTTTATATTTAAATGAAAAAAATCACATTCCACTAGGAAAGAATCAAATTGATATATAACATTAAAAATTATTAATAAAAGAAAAATTATTTATTATTTCATTATACATCTAACATTTTAAAAACACTCAATTATATATATATATATATATATATATATATATACAAACATTTTGGAAAATATAATAAAAAAATCAGTTTAGTGTGCGAGCTATATATATATATATATATATATATATATATATATATATATATAATATCCTATGGATGTATGTCTTTATTTCCAAATATAAGGGTCATATATTGAGACGTTAATGTGGACAATCGAATTATAAATAAAATATTTAGATGTCAACTATGTATATATTACATAAAACAAGTGAAAGTAAAAAAATTATTATACTTAAAAGCGTGTTGGTCAAAACCAACATAGATTCATCTTAAGTCTAGATATCTAAAGAGTGTAGAGGAATCAAATTTAGTTTGCAAAAGTTTCAAACTTTTCACCAAAAAAATATTTGCATCATGAGAGATTTGATCACTCTCAGCACTTGGTAGATACTTATTTAAGATGGATCTATGTTAGTTTTTATTTATATAAATTTCATATATCTATATATAGACATTAACTTATTTTTTATTTTATTAAAATCACAAGACATATAATAACCTGTTTTAATGGATAACATATATATGTGTGTGTGGGGGGGTTCTCAAATATAATGTTTATAAATATAAATAATTTTTTTAATTTATATAGTGAAATGGGTATATATATATATATATATATATATATAAGCTAAATTTACTAATTTTTTATATGTTTATTAATTATATGTTCTCATATCTATATCACATTTTCATATTTAGAAATATATAATTTTAATTATATACTTATTAATTAAATTTATCAAATTTTTATATATTTTCTAGTTATGTGTTTTGAAATATGAATCACTATATATTATTATTATAAGAAATTATTTTAATGTGATTCTCTAATATCATTTTCTTTTGGGGAAAATTGTTTATAATTATATTAATAAGAATAAAATTGCAATATAACAAATTCAATTGAACATATTATTTTTAATTTAATGTTTCATAGTGTGAGACACATAATTTTAAATCTCAATAAGAGTGAAATGTGTGATCATTATACATATTTAGTTAGTTTCATTTAAAACTTATAAAATATCAATAATATCACTCTCACTATGTTGGGTTGGTTAATTTTTAATATTACGACCTAGAATGAAGGATATGTGGTAATTAATTTTATAATACAGTATGAAGAAGAAGTGGTAAGAATATTTCACTCACTCTTGGAGCCAGCAATAAAATATTTCTATGTTAATTCTTTAGAAAGATAAGGTAATTTATCTTAAAAAAACTATATATATAGCGAGAGAGAAAGAGAGAGAGAGAGGGAGGGAGGGAGAGAGAGAGAGGGAGGGAGAGAGGGGGGAGAGAGGGAGGGAGAGAGAGGGGGGGGAGAGAGAGGGAGAGAGAGAGAGAGAGGGAGAGAGAGGGAGAGAGGGAGAGAGAGAGGGAGAGAGAGAGAGAGAGAGAGAGAGAGAGAGAGAGAGAGAGAGAGGGAGGGAGAGAGAGAGAGAGAGAGAATATTGGCAAAGCGATGAGTTAGGGTTTCTCCTCTCTATAGATCTTTGGAAGGAACTATCATAGAAAATGAAAATGAGTTTCTCAAAGAAAGGAGGAGAGAGAGAGAGGGAGAGGGAGAGAATATTGGAAAATATTTCACTTTGCAAGGAAAATTAATATTGACATGTGGTGTACTGTGGTGTAAGGTTTCTCCTCTCTATAGATCTTTGGAAGGAACCATCATAGAAAATGAACATGAGTTTCTCAAAGAAAGAAGGATTTAGTTAGAAGCGGATAGCTCCATCTTCTCCTCATCCAAGGTTGTTGGGGGAAGGGGGGAGAGAGAGAGAGAGAGATTTCTCCTCATCCAAGGTTGTTGGAGGAAGGGGAGAAAGAGAGAGAGAGAGAGAGAGAGAGAGAGAGAGAGAGAGAGAGAGAGTATTGGAGAATATTTCACTTTGAGAGAGAGGGAGAGAGGGAGGGAGAGAGAGAGGGAGAGAGAGGGAGAGAGGGAGAGAGAGAGGGGGAGAGAGGGAGAGAGGGATAGAGGGAGAGAGAGGGAGAGGGAGAGAGAGAGAGAGAGAGAGAGAGAGAGAGAGAGAGAGAGAGAGAGAGAGAGAGAGATAGACGGAGAGAGAGAGAGAGAGAGAGAGAGAGAGAGAATATTGGCAGAGTGATGAGTTAGGGTTTCTCCTCTCTATAGATCTTTGGAAGGAACCATCATAGGAAATGAACACGAGTTTCTCAAAGAAAGAAGGAGAGAGAGAGAGAGGGAGGGAGAGAATGTTGGAAAATATTTCACTTTGCAAGGAAAATTAATATTGACATGTGGTGTACTGTGGTGTAAGGTTTCTCCTCTCTATAGATCTTTGGAAGGAACCATCATAGAAAATGAACACGAGTTTCTTAAAGAATGAAGGATTTAGTCAGAAGCAGATAGCTCCATCTTCCGCTCATCCAAGGTTGTTGGAGGAAGGGGAGAGAGAGAGAGAGAGAGTTCTCCTCATCTAAGGTCGTTGGAGGAAGGGGGGGGAGAGAGAGAGAGAGAGAGAGAGAGAGAGAGAATATTGGAAAATATTTCACTTTGACATGTGGTGTACTAAAGAAATTAGGGAGGCATAGTGATGAGTTAGGGTTTCTCCTCTCTATAGATCTTTGGAAGGAACATGTGGTGTGCTGAAGAAATGATGGAGGCAGAGTGATGAGTTAGGGTTTCTCCTCTCTATAGATCTTTGGAAGGAACCATCATAGAAAATGAACATGATTTTCTCAAAGAAAGAAGGATTTAGTCAGAAGCGGATAGCTCCATCTTCTCCTCATCCAAGGTTGTTGGAGGTTTAGATATACTTTATATGAGTTTTCTTTAATTATCTACACTAGTTTGCAAACTATTTAAAGGGTAGAGAAATATCTTTTTTCTGATTCATTGTAGGCATTAGGTGTACCAATAACGATAATTCATATCTCCCCCTTATGTTCTTGGAATTGAAAAATAAGCAAGAGTTATTCTCTCTCGGCATGCCTACAGATGGGCATCCCTCTGCGCTCGGAGCACACATTTCATAAAGTAGGCTCTTCTCGCCCACTTCCCTTATATCTAGAGGACGTTGATGTGTTGGCTTCTTAGTGTAATTTCACACTTGATATGGGGTTTGGTGAGCTGTAGTGAATGTGTTATAGGATCCACCATCCAAGGGATACCCCTTAGTGCCTTTCTCCCAAATATGATCAAAAGACTAGTAGCACAGGAAACTTACAAATTTTCTAAAATTTTTCAAAGGAATACCTCTATCCTTTGTATTTGGGCTCAAATCTAGTGGAAAATATGAAGGAGAGCATCCAGAACTGGGTATACCAATGATTTTTTAATGTCTGTTATATGAAGGGATATTATTATAACACTCCTTTAAGATGAAAGATTATGTAATTACTAGGAACTCCACCATAATATAAAATCTAATACTGGGGCAGGGGGGCTAGGCTTCACCTTAGATGGAATTTTAGCCTAAAAGTGGTATCCTAAGGAGAAATAATAAAATAGTAGTAAAAATAATAAAATAAGAGTTATTAATTTTGGAAGAAAACGAAGAATTTTTTTTTTTCAATTGTATTTTTAATTTATCTCCTTATCGATTTACTGAAATTTCATTTGTAGGCACTTGTTGGATGCAAATTTAAATTCCACATATAACAAGTACCCATTATGCATAATTTTGAGAAGACCCATGTTGATTAAAATTAAATATACATTAAAAAAGTGTGTTGAACACATTTATTTAATGTATCTTCAATTTTTATCAATTGGACTCTTCTCAAAAGTGTGTATAATGGGTACACTTTGGATGTGGAATTTAATTATGAATCCAACAACTATCTACGGTTGAAATTTGAGTAGACATATAAGGAGAAAATCCAAAAATATAAATATTTTTTTTTTCCCTCCAAAATATTTACATGTACCCCTTTCTAAACTTAAAAGATTTTGATTGGCTTTCATATTATGACATAGAAAATATAGAAAAATTTCATGGCCACTTTTAGGCTGAAATTTTCTCTAATGTAAATTGTAATGTATTGGTCTCATTCAAGGATAAATTGAAATAGAAGGCATCTATTCCTTTAAATCAGATCCAAAGTATGTTAGGACATTGTATCATCGAGAAAATAGAACAAGCTATAGCAATTTGTTGATGGGCTAGAATGTACCGCCAACAATTAGGGGGGTCTACCTGGTTTGAAAGTCCCAATTAGAAATCACACCATTTGGGGTAAGAGCCCTATTCGGTATGTGGGCCCAGCTGTCACCATGAATGTTTTTAGTCTTTGCTTTCAAATGATACACTGTTAGAGTGAGGACCAGAATGAAATGCCTAAATAGTAAAACCAAATCAGCCCAAGCTTGCAAAACTACAAAAAGAGGTACAAACAAGTCTTAGTAGCAATAAGAAGGGGTATGACATGAGAGGGATCAGTGAGCCCAAACCCAATTAGACATAGATGAACTAGAACATGTCATATGTTAATTGTAAACTAGTTCACAATAGATCACTGACATGGCAATAAATAAGTAAACACATATTCGAAAGAAAAACATAGATGTAACAACTATGAATAAGTCCATAACATATTGTGTATATGAAAGCACACATGCAAATACAATGAAAATATGATACAACCAATACACCTACCATGAGTAAGCATGGGAATTAGTTCCAAACATGAAGAACATCTTATTAATGTTGTTGTAGCTTCATGTACATATCTTGCAATTGGTAAAAACCCAACAGTGGAACATGGGTTGCTAATATCATTTCCTGATGCAAAACCCAAGCCTCACTCCAACTCACTCTACTAGCTTCAAAGAGCTGAGTGCCTCTAGCTCTCAAGCACAAGTCAACCATCTAATCCTAGCCTCAACTCAAGTGCTAAATTCCATTTACAATGAGGCTTGGAGACACATTTATAGAGATGAGGTGATTGTTCACCTATCGTGATCCTTGACCTCCTCGAATGACTCTTGAAATTCCTCACTGCTCTTTCATTCCTATTCCTTAGTAAATGTTGAATTGACCTAAACATAATTGCTGACATCATGATGAGAACATTTGCACACATATAGAAGAGCCAATGTGAGGAGAAAAGAGAAGTTTTGAGAATCCCTAGGGTTGGTTCCCTGTTGTTGACATTGGTGTGCCAACATGGAGACCTGCATGAATTGTTGAAATTATTTCTATTGTGCCTAGCTTGAATCCAATCATCTCATGTCATTGTGCTCCTGACATAGGCACTATATTTTAGGAAGCTAAGTGGACCGAGTCTCCACCTTGTTGAAACCCGAGTTGTGTAGTTACTATGGAAAAAACTCCACATAGGTTTGAATTCCCATCCTTCTTTATCCCCTGGATAGTCCTTCCTCATGCTATGGCATTGTCAGAGTAAGTGGCCTTACAGGGACTTCCCAGGCTTCTTCAAACATGTTTTCATTTATGGATTTCTATTATCCATAGGGCATGTGTTAAATGCAGTTTCATTGCCCTAGCTTGTGTAGGCATGTTCGATTCAAGGGGACATGCTAATATATATTTCCTTAACAGACCATGAAGGAATATCCCACTCTACCAAACCATAATTCCTCCGATGGCATCCTATCTTTCATGTCTGATGCAGGCCTAAACCTGCAATACCCAGGATCTTCAACATCTGTGCCTATAAGAATGCATGCTCAGTAATACAAATCTCAATCTCAGGCAAATTTATATTTTACCATTTATGCGGAAGCTCATTTAAATTCAATTCAAATCAACTCAATATGCACATGTGTTTATACACATCATCCCAATTTACAATTAGCATTTCCAATCCCAGTTTTCATGTCTTCATATCAAATAAACGTCCTTCATTCAAAAGCCCAATCTTGTACATGAGCCTTTTAAGATCAGATTTCTCTTTATGATCACATTTCAACCAAACAAATGCGTCATGTTCTAATATTCAATTAGACACTGTTTCAAACCAAACCAACCAAACTCATATAACTTCATGCTTACTCAAAGAAGACTCCTACTGGGCAATCTCACACAACTCAATTGCGGAAGCTTTGTCTTAACATATGTTTACACATTTTAATGGTTTATGGAAACCATATTTCAAGCCGGCTCTTACATGCAATCAACCTTAAACTTTAAATCAATTGTATGAAATTATAAACCAACAATCCATCCCAACTCGCAAATTTCATTTTTATAATGCCAGACTTTAAATTCAAGAATACACCCACACCATGGAAATCGATCCTTACAGCAAAATCATTTTAATCACGTCGATCCACACAAATTATACATCTTTATGGCTACGGACTTACCTTCAAAAACACCCTTTAATTTCAATTGGGCCTCCTTACTTTGCTGCGGTCATTACATAACTCGACATTTTATATCAACACTGCAATTATTTTGCGTTACTCTGCAAACTGGCTTACTGATCCATGTATTTAGCACCGGCAATGTGACTTCGCAATGCTAGGACTACACTTCTTCCAGCATGCCAAACATTTTACGATATATATGAAACAGCTACTGAACCACTACAATTCGCTCATTCTGCTGCACGTAGACTCTGACATTCAGCGCATCCAATTCAAGAAATTGTTCTGCAAATTCGCCTTTCACAATGCCTTCAGGAGTTGCCAGAAGCTTCTAACTCACAACGCATATCCAGAACTCGACTTTTAATCAATTTGAACCAATGATCAATATTTTCAATTTAGAACTCTGCTCTTTAACCAGAACTCGCCCTGCAACCAGATTTTCAATACTGTAAAATATGAATCGATTTCACTCCTCTTCGAGCATTACGTCTTCAATGTATTTTCCAGATTTTAAACCAATAATCATCGATTCTCTCTTGATCGATTTCTTCACCCTGCGTTTCTTTTATGCATCTCCTGACTTCATATTACTAAGCGCTCTCTCTTTTTAGTTGTAGTCAATCAAATCTAGACAACCATTCATTCGACCCATATAGTTTAACAATTATCATGCAGAGATGAATAACTTATATGCAAAGTTGTATATAATATTCGATCTCCCTCAGATTCATTGAATTATGCACATTCTTATTCCACAGGAATTAATACACCACTTAACCAACAAATACCAGCAAATTCACTCTTAACACAGTAATTGATCCATACATGAATTGACAATCTAAGGCGTATAACTCAAAATCACTCTTTCATAGAAAATGAACATACTTACAAACATTTCTTCTTGGCCCAATATTCAATGTTCATGGCCCTTACAATTTGCCAGAGGCTTACAGCCTTGGCTGTTCAAAACCAGCTCTCAACCACACTCTCACTCTCTCCAACTATCTCAATGTCTTTTTCTCTCAAAACACCTTCCTATTTATATAATTTAAAAAATGATATAATTAAATGCTCAATCCCCTTAATATCTCATCAAATCCCTAAATCTCTCAACATCCCTAAAAGATAGATTCTCATCCCTAAAACTTAGAAACTAATCCCAACTTAGGCTCCTTTATTAATTCTAAATAATCTAGAAACTAATTTCTCTCACAAATAATTAATTAATCACTCAAAATAATGTTAATATTTACATGAAATTTTAATATTTCTTCAAAACATGAAACCCCCTAGCTTAGGTAAAATACAAGGTGTTTTTCGGAGATGATGCTCCTGCATCAGACTCCCCATGTAAGAAAATTCATGACCACCTGGTCATAAGTCTGGATATTTCCTCCTGGATCCCAAATTTTATTTTGTAATCTTTCTTTGCTTGTCAATTGCTTTACTGTTGTTGTTATCTGCTGTTGTTCTCCAGGTTTCCATATTTTGTGCTGTAATGCTCCACTTGTTGTGCTCTTGCAATCTTTCTTTGTCTTTCTCTTGTTGTCTTTCCTTTTCTTTCTTGTCGCTGTTGGTATCTTCCGGGATTCTTTTGTTATCAGTCTTCTGATACTTTCAATCTCTTGGTCCAAATAATCTCCCGGCTGTTGATTTCTTGTTGCCTGCTGAGCTAAGACGGCTTGCTCAGTTTTTACTTTCTCTATTTGTATTGTCACTTGCTGACTTTTTGCTTCTATGCTTGTTTCTGTTCTGACTGCCACCCGATCATCCATACCCTCTTGTCTTCTGGAACAGAAAACTTCTTCTTCCTTCATTTGACTACTCAACTGAGTCAAATGTTCTGCAACAATACCTGCATTCACAAAACACTTGTTAGAATAAAAATCAGAAGGCATCAGTGCCTTGTCCCCCTTTGCCAGCACTTCAGTATGCTGTTCTGAATTCTCCTCCACTATCAGCACATCAGTATGCCGATTCTCTTTACCAAAGAATTCTCTGAAGAATTCTCAAGACTGTCAACCAGTCTTTCCTTCACACCATCTGTCTCTAAGATGTCTTTCTGCTCTCGTTCACTGTATTGAATTCTTTCATCTACTGCAATCTCCTTGTCATACTCTGAATTTATCAACAAGTATTCCAACAATGCAATTTCTTTGTAGCATTGCTGAAGCATATCATCATCACCTGCATTCATACATAAACTTTCAGTTTGCATAGAATGTTCAACGGTATCAGCTGTTACTTCCCTTATCTGTGCTTCAAACTGCTTCTCTTCTTCAGCATCCACAAGAGCTTTCCCTTGTACTGTAACAGAAAAAGCATCACTGCTTTATTTTTCAGAATACTTATCATTTTCTGCTTCCTCTGTCTTCATTCCTTTCTGAGATTTTGCTATCTCAGCATCGATCTGAACAGCCTTCAGATTCAACTTTTCTTGAACAAACTCTAAAGCTTGTTCATCTCCCTGTACTGTACCTGCAAACACACACAATTCATCAGTTTTAAAACCACAAGACTTTTCAGTCTTGACTGCTTCCTCAAGCACTCCCCTCTGAACAAATCTGCATGTGGAATCTTCAAATTCCAACTCTGGCTCAAGAACTCTAAGTTCCTTTTTCAACAAGGCAATCACAATTTGCCTCAACCTCCTCTGCAATTGTCGCCAAGTCGCTTTCTTTCCCTTTAGTGGAAAGATCCAACCTCTATTCTGATTTTCCTGCTCTTGCAGCCATTCTTCCAGTACCTGCAATTGTACCTTTATTACTGCAATCTCTCTTTCTCTGAATTCATCAGTCATCTCACTTCTGTGGCATTCTTCTGAACCTCTTCTATGATCCTCCATGATCATCTTCTCACTTGCCATGAGTTGCACTAGCTTCTGCAACAAGCTCTCCTGTCTTGCCGCCACTTACCTCACCAAGCTCTCCTCACTCAGTCTTTTGGTAAGTACTTGGTTCACTGCATCTGGAACCCTTGAGCACTCTCTTCTGCTCTCTCTCTACGCTATCTCTTCAACTCACCTTCTTCTTCAGGACACTGCAATTGTCCTCCTTATTCAGCCTTTAGCTGAATACCAGGTTCACTGCCATCTTCTCTTCAACCATAAACTTCAATTCATAAATTTCAAATCAGAAAAATCATCTCACCTTTAAGATCTTGTATGATCTTTTCCTCCTTGCAATCCTATTCACTTGTGTAGTTTTCATATCAGATTTAGAAATATGATCTTCCTTTCAGTCATTCAACAAAAATACCTTTCAATTCAATAAAACCTTCTTGTCATCATTCAGAAAATAAACATTTCAGCAGAGCATTCCGGCTCTGATACCAAAAATGATGCAGGCCTAAACCTGCAATACCCAAGATCTTCAACATCTGTGCCTATAAGAATGCATGCTCAGTAATACAAATCTCAATCTCTGGCAAATTTATATTTTACCATTTATGCGGAAGCTCATTTAAATTCAATTCTAATCAACTCAATATGCACATGTGTTTATACACATCATCCCAATTTACAATTAGGATTTCCAATCCCAGTTTTCATGTCTTCATATCAAATAAACATCCTTCATTCAAAAGCCCAATCTTGTACATGAGCCTTTTAAGATCAGATTTCTCTTTATGATCACATTTCAACCAAACAAATGCGCCATGTTCTAATATTCAATTAGACACTGTTTCAAACCAAACCAACCAAACTCATATAACTTCATGCTTACTCAAAGAAGACTCCTACTGGGAAATCTCACACAACTCAATTGTGGAAGCTTTGTCTTAACATATGTTTACACATTTTAATGGTTTATGGAAACCATATTTCAAGCCGGCTCTTACATGCAATCAACCTTAAACTTTAAATCAATTGTATGAAATTATAAACCAACAATCCATCCCAACTCGCAAATTTCATTTTTATAATGCCAGACTTTAAATTCAAGAATACACTCACACCATGGAAATCGATCCTTACAACAAAATCATTTTAATCACGTCGATCCACACAAATTATACATCTTTATGGCTACGGACTTACCTTCAAAAACACCCTTTAATTTCAATTGGGCCTCCTTACTTTGCTGCAGTCATTACATAACTCGACATTTTATATCAACGCTGCAATTATTTTGCGTTACTCTGCAAACTGGCTTACTGCTCCATGTATTTATCACCGGCAATGTGACTTCGCAATGCTAGGACTACACTTCTTCTAGCATGCCAAACATTTTACGATATATATGAAACAGCTACTGAACCACTGCAATTCGCTCATTATGCTGCACGTAGACTCTGACATTCAGCGCATCCAATTCAAGAAACAGTTCTGCAAAGTCGCCTTTCACAATGCCTTCAGGAGTTGCCGGAAGCTTCTAACTCACAACGCATATCCAGAACTCGACTTTTAATCAATTTGAAACAATGATCAATATTTTCAATTTAGAACTCTGCTCTTTAACCAGAACTCGCCCTGCAACCAGATTTTCAATACTGTAAAATATGAATCGATTTCACTCCTCTTCGAGCATTACGTCTTCAATGTATTTTCCAGATTTTAAACCAATAATCATCGATTGTCTCTTGATCGATTTCTTCACCCTGTGTTTCTTTTATGCAGCTCCTGACTTCATATTACTGAGCGCTCTCTCTTTTTAGTTGTAGTCAATCAAATCCAGACAACCATTCATTCGACCCATATAGTTTAACAATTATCATGCAGAGATTAATAACTTATATGCAGAGCTGTATATAATATTCGATCTCCCTCAGATTCATTGAATTATGCACATTCTTATTCCACAGGAATTAATACACCAATTAACCAACAAATACCAGCAAATTCACTCTTAACACAGTAATTGATCCATACATGAATTGACCAATCTAAGGCGTATAACTCAAAATCACTCTTTCATAGAAAATGAACATACTTACAAACTTTTCTTCTTGGCCCAATATTCAATGTTCATGGCCCTTACAATTTGCCAGAGGCTTACAGCCTTGGCTGTTCAAAACCAGCTCTCAACCACACTCTCACTCTCTCCAACTATCTCAATGTCTTTTTCTCTCAAAACCCCTTCCTATTTATATAATTTAAAAAATGATCTAATTAAATGCTCAATCCCCTTAATATCTCATCAAATCCCTAAATCTCTCAACATCCCTAAAAGATAGATTCTCATCCCTAAAACTTAGAAACTAATCCCTACTTAGGCCCCTTTATTAATTCTAAATAATCTAGAAACTAATTTCTCTCACAAATATTTAATTAATCACTCAAAATAATATTAATATTTACATGAAATTTTAATATTTCTTCAAAACATGAAACCCCCTAGCTTAGGTAAAATACAAGGTGTTTTTCGGAGATGATTCTCCTGCATCAATGTCATTCTTTATGAATTTAATCATATTGAATCCAAAGCCTAATGTTGTCATGCAATCCTGATGAGCAACTAAACAAGGTTGTGGTCCACTCACTACATTGAATATTGATTTGCTTGCTAATTTTCCTATTATCATAGATAACACAATTCTTTAGGTAGCTCCATGGATTTAGCGAATATATTTGTTGAAACCCTAATCTCTCGGCTTTTGGCAAGAAACCTTAGCTCTCTTCATGCAAAATTTCCACCTACAAACAAATGGTATTGATCATATATACTTTTAACAGATAATGATTTTAGAATCATAAGTGTTTGTTAGAAAGAAATAAAAGAAAAGACTAATTGCCCCTTCCCTTTTATGCAATGGTTTTTTGAAGCATGTGGCCTTTGCAAAAAAAGTTCCAAATTTCCTTCATATTGTCATCATCCATAGATCCATTATTATTCATATAACAGGTATCGAATGAAGCTTCATTTCTTTTCTATGTCAAGAGGCATAACGCTTCTAAAACAAACTATCCATCCTTCAACACGTATAACAATTGATTAATCATCACTGTGAGTTTACTTAAAAAAAAAGAGATAAGTAGCAAATATTCTAAACAATAATACACTGGCATGTGTGGCCCTAAGATACTATCATCGGGATGGATCGGACTTCCACAACCCCTTATAATGGCTTTAATCATTGTTTTATCACCCCTTCAATGTGCCTTTTTCCTGTTGAGATGGATCCCAAGATGCTCTTCGATAGCATATGTTTGTCAACGTTAAGTTCAACCCTTTAGGTTTACGAATTGATCATTGGGAGTAACACATTCTTCCTGCTTCCATTTCCTTACATTATGAAGGAGATATCTTCGATGAGCAAAATGTTAGATATATATATTTTCCTTAGGTCACCATTCTAGCGAAGAGATCACATAGTTGGAACAGTGGGAGAGTGTCAGCACTTATGAGCTCTCTCGGGCATGATTATGTGACCTCCCTATTGGGATAGATTGCATAGTCGTAAAACAGACAATTCACACTTTCCATCTCATCTCTAAAGCTCTAGAACACAAATTACCTATATAAACATGCCAAAGAAAATATTTCGCGCCTCCAAAAGTAATCCTATACCCTGGTGAAGATAGATGATCGCAAATAGGCTCCACCAGTGTGTATAGCTTAGAGTGACATGGAATTGAATTCATTCAGTGATGGTCGACCAATGTGTTGCTTTCATTTTTGAGCCCACGAGATTGCCAAACAGTTTATGCATTTCCAAAGCTTGTTGTCTCAATGTTTTTCTGCCACCTTCTACCATTTTATTTTTTTGCCCAAATTCAATCAATGCCACTTTATAAGAATATCTCAATTACACTCTTAGAATCAAGATTAGTACTAGTCCATGTTGATGGTATACGATGATTCCTTTATGGTTTGCCTCGATCGGCATATATCAGGATAGTTTAATTAGCTTCCTTGAGGCATAAAGGATGTGATTGTGTGACCCCGGTGGAATTGTGACTCACTATAGGTCGTACATGCACAACTCGGATAGGTCATATTCCCTAGAGGCTCACCTAACATGCGACCCATTGACTTGGGTGCAAGGGCGACTTACTGGAGGTCGCTTAATCGCAATAAAGTTGGTTGCACTACCTAGAAAATCACCTTAGGTGTTGGAATGAGATCCAATGACTGTGAGTTCGAGTGTGACTTCGAGTTCGAGTGTGACTTCTTGGAGGTCACATAGTTGCAGAATAGAGCTAGTCACATTTTAGGATTACCTTCCTGAGCCTCAATCATGGGTCTTTCCCACCTTAGTCAAAACACTTCAAGAGTTTGAGGGCATGGTAAATCTTTGAAACGATATGATGATGTGTTTTTCTCTATATTAGAACCTCATTCTTCATGATTGGTCTGTCGATGTGAAGCCATCGTGCCTCTAAACAAAAGTGATTGGTCAAGCTTCAATGCAAATGAGATTGTGATGCGAGCCGAAGTGAACCATAAAACTTTGTTAACCGTAAATCAAAAGAAAAATAACTCAGGAATTTTTAAAGCCTAACAAGATCTCTTATGTTTTTCATTTGAATTTACATCATCGTATAGTTAGATCAACAACATCAATGCATTGATCTCTTCCCTTTTGGTGTGTTTTCTTGTGTTTAATTTCCCATGTAATCCAATTTGTTATGCCTGAAATGTGCACTTCACTTCCAACATAGACACCAAAGTGTATGGGATATCTTCATGCCTTTCAATACATGCTAAGTGTAGTATCACAAATATGTCTGGCACTGCGTAGTGTGATTTTAGAGGTGCCTAATGATGATTAACATATGGTTCCATAACTTTTTTAGGTTGTTCAACATTGTCGTTGTTAATTTTTGTGGTGTTTTCAGCGATTGAGATAGGCTATAATCCACATGCAGTATATGTGATGGTGGCGTCTCCTCACGGATATGATGAAATATCCCTGCTCATTTAGGTTCTTTAGAAACTTGGTCAGGAGTGATGGGAATATGTTTTCTCTTTTAGATTAGTTCATTGACTACATCCAAAGTATTAGACATGAGTATAACCTCTTCTTCACTCCGAAAATTCTCTTTACTCACTCAATCTGCTCTGGATATTGAATAGCTACAAGGAAATTTTGGGGTACCATTATCGGTGGCTTCCCTCTTTGATCCTGGTGTTTGTAGAATATTAGACCATGATTTTTTCTTTGGCTTACAATCTGTGAGAAACCCTTTTTTAAGTTCCTTCCATTGTGATAGTTTTTTAATAAGATTTAGAATAGGATATACATATTGGGAATGGATTCTAGAAATCTTTTTCACACCTGCATTCTCGAGAGTCCTTGGAGATCGTTTCCATGGAATGTTCATGTTAATTGTAAGACTTAAAGGAGTAGACTATGGGGAATAATTTGAGTTGAAAATAGGAGGGGTTTTTGGTTCTAGACTAGCTTCAAAATAAAACTCATTGGAACTTATGTTCTCATGCTTGGTTGCTCAATCACGGGATGCAATTGACCGTGCATCTGAGAATGAATCATTGTCCTCTTCAACAATCAGGTAATCACCATATCTCGAGTTATTATGAACTATAGGTTTAAGTAGTTTATATGAAATGCAAGTATTCGTTGGAAATGATCTTCCTTTTCACTAAAAAAGGAGGACACTACTAATGAAGAGGAGTTAACATGCCCATGTGCAGTCTTATCTTATCTTCTTCCTAAATGTCCATAATCTTTCTTGGTATATTAATTATCCTCATTTCAATGCATTTTATCTTCAAACCTTGTAGATTTCTCCACTATACCCTGTGGCATTGTTTGAATTGTTGGTCATTTGTTGTATAACCTTTGCCTTAATTTCGTATGCTTTAGAAAATGCATAATGGCACCAAACACAGATGTAGCATTTGTATGGTTGAGTAGCATGCACCTTTGAAATGTGATTCCTTCAATCACCTTTGAAGTGTATACATGTGTGAATGATTTTCATTGACTTCCTATCCACATATTTAGCCCATATTCCTTTCACAAAAATCCTTTGTGCATAAATTAATTTGAGAATTGATATACATTCATAAACTTGCATATCCTCTTAACCATGGCATTGTTGGGTGACCCCCACATGGCATATTATAACATGAATTAGTTTAAGGGCATCTCTTGCAATGGTGTCTTATAATTTAAACTTAAGACCTTTGGTTTATCATAAGTATCAATATGCGAGCATAGAATTTAAGAATTACCCTAATAGAGGCCTAAGAAACCTATGATGGGAATCTTTTGATGCTCTTAAGAAAAGGCATTATGCCATACATTGAATCCATGTGAATAAAATTACATGTAAGCCTATTTCGTCTTGAATAGATGAATTAATTTTTGATATGTCAAGTGATTTTCATCATGACATAATGATTTAGCGTAAGTGTCATGAATTGTTTGCAAGAATGCATCCTTAGAGGTCCATGAATTAGGTTAAACATGGAGAAAGAGTCCCTCTCTTAACAATTTAGGTTTTCTCCCAAACCCTAATGTGGTCAACATAATGAAATCCGTCTCAAAGTCCTATATGTCTACACAAAATTCCTTCACTAATCTACAATGTAAACTATAGAAAGACATGTTTTGAGGCCACATGGGGACTTTCAATGTATCTTTAAAGCAACAGACATCGAAACCCTAATTCAATCATGATGCAAGAAGATAAAAGAGTGCAATTTACATAGCGTGAAAGGGTGCATCAATAGGGTTTGATAAGAGGGGGTCATGGGGAGATTGACTAGATTAAAATATGTTTATGACTCTAGTGCCTTGAGGTGAGTAGAGGGGACCCAAAATTTTTAAAATGCCCAAAATTTTGGGTGTTGTTGTACCAGCTACAACAATTGGCAAACCACTAGTAGAATCCAACATCTCTGCTAGAATCCAGATAACAGTTCAAGTCTAGATAGTGATGCAAGGGATTATTGAATAGTTACTATGGGTACCTCTTGCATTACCTTGAGCTTTGCAGATATGTGGTTCCTTTATGTCTCAACTAGGTCTTACTATTTAGTAAACACACAATTAGAAATTCACGCATGCCAGTAGTTGATGATGATGAAAATAATGAGTCAGAGGGATAATTTTATCCAAATTTTCAAAATAGGTTTATGGTGTTATTCCATTGCCAGCAGACCTCGATAGTACCCTGATGGACTCACTTCAAGAAATCACAAATGTTTCTCCGCTATCGGCGAAGCTGGTCAATACCCCCGGAGAATCGTTGCACTACCTCTTTTCTCAAGAAGCCTTTCTCGATCCTTTACCCTTTATTTCATTTCATTTTCTTTCATGTGCATGTTAGCACTTATTATTGGGCGTTTATTGCACCAAGGTAGATGACGAATCCTGACTTATTTTATGAGCAAGAGAGGTTGTTTCTTGTTTGAAAGAAACTGAAAGATATTTTGATTAAGGTTTTCTGTCATGCAAATCTTCCATATCTCCTCGCCAGTGAAAACAAGTCATGTATATATGCAAGACCATGTTGAGCATAAGATTTAGGTTATGGGTATAGTTCATCTGAACTAATTAGGGTTCCCCGTAAGTACCTACTTGTATTTTTCTTACTGATGAGATAGACTTGTAGAAGACATGTTCCAGATGCAATTTTGATTATTGGTTCTATTAGAGGTTGTCCTTCGAAGCAACTATTACAACTGCATGCAACCATTTGGGCTATGGTTTTAATATTAGGGAAAGGTGAATATGGAATCTCTTATAGGTTTTCGACATGTGCGAAGAGGTCAAAGAAATAAATTTAAGGTTTGAGCATGTGAAAATAGGTGTAAGAGAGCCATTCATAGCATCAAATGATCAAAGGCTTCATGCTTGCAAAGGCTAATGGAGTGGCATGCAACATAGAGTAAAGTGAAAGGCTAAGTTAATGGGTAGTGTGGGCTATGCAAGAAGTAAAACACATGATGTAATGGAGAAAGAAAGGCTTAGCGAAATGCAGTGTTATGTGATGAGCCTCATCATTGGGTAACTATATGGACCTTAATACACCTCCAAGTATATTTAAATAAACTCTTCTCATAATTCCTTACATATTTTGATTATATTTTTCTTAATGAGTTCAGTAAAAGTGAGATGTTATGCCTAGTGGACTAATGTGCATTAATTGCCTGTTTTTTAAGGAAATCATGGAAATTTTGGCTAATTAAGGGCAGAAACTAGAATAAGACAAGGAGGAGAGATTGTAGGAGATAGATCCTCCTCATTTACTCCTCACTCATTCGAATATTCCTCCATCAAATCATACTAGCTCGGAGTTGCAAGCAGTCGAGTCATGAAGATCAAAAGGCAGCCGAGCAAGTGACAGTTAAAGAGCCATTTCATCTTGAGTTGGGAGCCGAGTCTCCCCTGATTTAAGGAAGTGGTTGGAGACTTCAATTGTATAAATAAGGAGGCCTAGAGCTTTATTAGGATTCTAGTTTTTGATGTAAAAGAACTAAGCATTTTTCGAGTTCAAGACTTGTGGAAGACATTGTTATGTAATTTTCTGATATGATCATCAGAATGAACATTTCCTTGATCCAGCACTGAGTTGACTCAAAGGGCTGAAGCTATTGTGTTAGGGCACAACCCTAGCAGCAAAGTCTCTTCTTCTTGTATTTGTATTCTTAGTTGATTTCATAGATTAATGTTTGAATTGTCTTTAGCATAATTTCATTGCAAGTAGTTGTGGATTTGATTAGTTTGCTTCAATTTGTGCATTGCTTTAGTAGTAGCTTAGGAAGATAAAGGAATATAAAAAATTTGTTATTAGGTGGATTTGGTGCCACTCCTCCCTTTAGGTACCATGGTTTGAGGAAAGAACTCCTATGTAGCCCCAAAAAGACACAATTCTGGTTTCTCATGGAATTTAGGGTTTTATGTTACTTAGGCCAGCATTTTACTAGTTTTCAAGGATAGGATTTAGTTTCCATTTCTGATATCCTTAGCCTTACAATAGATCTCATAACTGTTTCACATTATTCTGTAAGTTTTCCCATGCATGAAATAGGCAACTAGATAATGAAATTTTCTTTTCTTTAGTAAATTTAAAATATTTCTTGTTTAACATGATTCATGGATAAATGTCAGTGATTGATTCAGTAGTATAGATAGATTTCATGACCAACATGACCATCCTATCCTCATCCATCCATGGTTATCACTTTTCCACTAAATCCCTCACCAAATTCATCATTCCATAAGAACATTTCTCCAAGCTTGTTGAGCAAATCCAACCATCTCACAAACTCTGTTTTGAGCTCTGAAGGAGTCCTAAACACTCCTTTGCCTCATTTCACCCACTATTCACCTTCCCTAATCCCTACACCACCTTCCAAATCCCTCCTCTTGCTCTCAGTCGGATCCTATAGGAGCATTAGGACATCCTATTGGTTGAACTGTAGAGGCCTGTTTTGAGGCTGAATTGTGAAAAAAAGCATCTAGGAAGATAGGAGAAGACCGCTACTTTCCTCCCAAGCCATCTGACCATTCACCATCATCCCTAATCGACCTGTCACATCCCCAAGAGAATTTAGCATTCACATTTTTACACAAAAAATACAAAAAGGAAAAAAGAGTTATTGTGTTCATTTACATGCACAAGTGTAGAATGTTTGGTTATTTCAGATTGCATGCCTAGGATAGTAGGGTTACACACATGTTAAATTAGCATTCCTTTAAATAAAAGCCTCTTAGTAGTAATTATATGAACGGTGTATTTAAGCATTTGATTTCAGTCATTTCATTACTACAATAGACAAGATTTCATTTAGCGTAAATTTCCCTTTTTCTCATTGGTAATCAAGCTTCTTATGAATCAATAGAAGTCTAGTTTGAAAAACCATAGTGATCTATCACTAGCTTAGCAGTTACAAAGAGAAGACCCATCACATCTACTTGTGTGTACAACACTATCACCTTCATGTTTGTACGAACCCCGAGTTGATAAAGTAAAGTTGGTAGCCTCGAGAGTTGCAGCATTCTTGCACCAATACCAGTGCTCATCATTATGTAAATGCAAGGATGAAATTATCTAATTGTGAATAAAATACCAATGCAATGCATATGTAGATATTTCATGAGTGCAAGATTAAATTCCTAATGTCATGCAACAACCAATCAACTATGATAAAGAAAATGCAACTAGGTATATCTAAACCATAAAGCAGATTCTAAGAAGTAAACCTCAATCAACAAATTAATAAACAGAACCTACAACCTAACTAGTATAAACCCTAAAATGTAATTTAACTAGAGAGTAGGTTGGGTGATGTGAAATCAAATTTCCAATGCAACCACTGCAGTGGTTCGTGACTTGCAAAAACAAAGATGTTAGCAACCAAAGTCTGTAAAAAAAAATTGCAAAAACAAAAAATTTCACTTGTGAAACATGCACAACAGTAAGAAGGTCTCATCTACTTATAGGAAAATGTTCCATAAATACAATTCAAACCAAACTAGAATCCAATCCCTGTAAACAGAATCACAAACTTGAAATTTATAATCATCCAACAATGACATACATGCATTCATGCTTAACCCTAAATCCAATGCAAGTGAGGCAAGATGCTTGCTGCTAGTAGAGAAATCCACTAGATAATATCCTTCAAGCCAATCAGCAACCCTATCATGATATTGAAGATGATAAACTTGATGACTTTGAAAATAGGAGTTTTCACTAGGTGTAACTCACATACTGGAGGATTCAAGCATTGAAACCCTAATTTTAGAAACCCTAGTTTGAAGTTGTCCATGGATTTTGTCGAGGACATGAGGTCCTGACATAACCATCAATGGAAGATGAAGTCTCTAATCATCCTGACACATTTTTGAACCTTCAAATGGAAAGCCATCAAATATCGGTAGTTTCATAAGATTAACGGGTGAATGAATATGGTCATCATCACTTGTGATAGGATAACTATTAGTGAATATATTTTTGATTGGATCAGATATATGAATACTAATAGAATGATAGTTCAATAGATCACATTATTTAGATTCCCAAGAATTTAGTGAATCAACCAAAATAGTATCAGACAAAGGAGAGGTTAGGTTATTGGTACCTTCACATTAGAGGATTGTAAGATGTCATCTGGTTGTATATGTTCACAAACCATCCTGGCTAAGAAACAATAAATAAGATTTGAGATAATGGTCAGTGTACCCTCTTCAGAAAACAAATTAGGGTATATAGGCTGATGCATGTTAGTTGATAGGGGATGGAAAATTTCACTCAGAGAAACATCATTCAAGTTAGAGGATTTCCAAGGAGTGTTGGCATCCATCAAGATGATACTGAGAGGAGCATGGTGTGTAGAAACCCTAATTTGAGTTGGTTTAGGGGTCTCATCAGGACCATGAGAACCTAACATAACCATCAACCAAAACTAAAGTGCCTCAACATCCTGATGAATCGTAGAACCTTCATAAGGTGCATAATCAAATTTTGGTGGCTTCCTAATATCAATAGGTGGATACAAATGAAAATCGTCAGAGGTATGGTCGAATAGTTTTTCAATAGAATGACAATCATTGAAGCCACCAGTTCGATCAAGTCGGGAAACTGGGATATAAGGCTCTTCTTGGATTAACAGGGAAGAGGAATCATTGAGAGAACCATCTTGGATTGGCCGAGATGTAAGGCCCTTTTCTTCACTTGTTAAATACCATGATGCAAGCGATTAGGAACAAGAGATTCAATATCGTCACACTGTGACTATGAAAGGTCACTTGATGTACATGATTGCAATGAACACGAGTAGGATAAATATATAAATGATTTGTAGAAATCACTAGTGTAGTAGACACGTGAAATAAATCAGGGTACAATGGATGAAAAGGGTCAGATGAAGGGGCACAAATCAGACTAGGACTCACATTCTACACATTATTGTGAGCGAGAGGTAGAAACTTATTTCCATTCATGACATGGTCCATAAATTTTATAGGACAATCAACTTTATCTAAGACAAGACCCAAGTCATTGTCGATAAGTGAATGGAATTCAAGAATAGAGTGAGACATGTGTTCAATGAACTTGAGCTTGGTTTCATCAATAGGGAGAGATGTGATATTAACTTGACCTTCACGTTTAGATTTAATAGAATGTATGAGAGAGTTGGAGGCGATACAAGTTGATTCATTTCCTTGCAAGCATTTTTCATCATCTAATCTATCTGTGACCAAAAATTCATTAGGTAATGAATCAGAAGCAAGTTTAGAAATTTCAAAAGAAGTAATTTCCTCCTCAGAGACTTGAGGTTTTTTCTGAGTCAGAGATATAGGAAATACAATATTAGGGTTAAGATCTGGACAACTTGTAACTTGTAGATTATCGTGATTTTCATAGGAGACGAGATTTGTTTCACACTGAAGGTGTTGTAGAGAAATGTGAACCATCCGCTAAACATTTTTACTCAAATACACCCAATAATAATCCATTTCAGGAAATTCAAAACAAACACGGACAAATCTAGTAGAAAAATCCTCTAAAGATGCTTCAGGTTTCAATCTGAGCTTATTTGTCCTTCTTAACACATCTTGAAAATCGTACCTATCAAAAGCTTGTTGGATCATACTGATGAGTTGCTTAAACAAGTGGATGGAAGATGTTGGCAATGTGTGGTACCATTTCTTGACATGACCTTCAAGTTCGAGAGATAAAAGAACACAAGAAAAATCTTCTTCATTGATTTCATAAGATTTAATAAACTTAAGGAGATAAAAAATGTGCTCGGTTATGGACGTTCCATCCTCACCATCAAATTTTAATTCAGACAAGAGATAAAGGAGCTCATGGGGGATTGAAAATTGACAAATGGGTAAATTAGATAAACTTGCTAGGATTGAGATTTCAAGATGAGACATTCTAGATAAGAGCTTGAAAACAGACTCAACAGGAACAAGATGGCCCTCATTATAGCGCCAATTTTGTTGACGGGCTAGAATGTACTCCCAACAATTAGGGGCATATCCCCAATATGAAAGTCCCAATTATACCTCACACCATTTTGGATAGGAGCCCCATCTAGTATGTGGGCCAAAGTTCCATCATGAATGTTTCCACTCTTGGTTGTCAAATGAGATGTTGTTAGAGTGGGGACCAGAATGAATTTCCCAGATAGTAAAACAAAATCATCCCAAGCTCGACAAACTATAGAAAGAGATACAAACAAGTCTTAGAAAAAATAAGAAGGGGTACGCGAGGAGAGGGATCAGTGAGAACAAACCCAATCAGGCATACATGAACAAGAACATGTCAGACGTTAATTGAAAAACATTTCACAATAGATCAATGACATGGTGAGAAATAAGTAAACACAGATTCAAAAGGAAAAATTAAATGCAACAACTATGAATCAATCCATAACATATTGTGTATATGAAAGCACACATGTAAATACAGTGAAAATATCATACAACCAATACAACCACCATGAGTAAGCATGGGAATCAGTGCCGAACATGAAAAAAAAATTATTAATACTATTGCAACTTCAAGTACATATCTTGCAATTGGTCAAAACCCAACAATGGAACATGGGTTTCTCATATAATTTCCCAATACAAAATCCTAGCCTCACTGCATCTCCCTTTACTAGCATCCAAGAGTTAAGTGCCTCTAGCTCTCATGCACAAATCAACTATCTAATCCTAGTCTCAACTCAAGTGCTAAAGTCCATTTACAATGAGGCCTAAGGGCACATTTATAGAGATGAGGTGATTGTTCACCTACTGTGACACTTTACCTCCCCTCATGACTCCTGAACTTCCTCAGTTCTCTCTCATGCCTATTTCTTACTACATGTTGAATTGATCTCAACATAAATACTGACATCATGATGAGAACATTTTCACACAAATGGAAGATATAATGTGAGAAGAAAAGAGAAGTTTTGAGAAACCCTAGGATTGCTTCTTTATTTCTGACATTACTGTGATAGCATGGAGACTTGCATGAATGGTTGAAATTCTTGCTATCGTGCCTCACTTTCATCTAATCATCTTATGTTGTTGTGCTCCTCACATTGCTACGAGATTATAGGAGGCTGAGTGGACCTAGTTTTGACCTTGTTGAAATCCTAGCTGTGTAGTTACTACGGAAAAACTCTACATAGGTTGGAATTTTCATCTTTCTTCATCCCCTGGATAGTCCTTCCTCTTGGTATGGCATTGTTAGAGTAAGTGGCCTTGTAGAGACTTCCCATCGTTCTTCAGACTTGTTTTCATTTATGGCTTCCTATTCTCCATAGGAATTTGTTAAATGAAGTTTTGTAGCCCTAGCTTTCGTAGGCATATTCAATTCAAGGGAACAAGCTAATATGGATTTCCTTAGGAGGAAATGAAGGAATAACCCACTCTATTGAGTCGTAATTCCCTAATTGTATCCTATATTTCATGTCCTTGTTTAAGAACTTAATCATATTGAATCCAAACCCTAATGTTTTCATGCAATCCTGATGAGAAAGTGAACAAGGTTGTGTACCACTCACTACATTGAATCTTTATTTGTTTGCTAATCATCCTATTATAATAGCTAACAAAATTCTTCACGTAGATCCATTTATTCATCCAACGTATTTGTTGAAACTCTAATATCTCGACTTCTCACAAGAAATTGTAGCTCTCTTCATGCAAACCTTCCACCCACAAACAAATTTCATTGGTCATATAAACTTTTAAGAGAAAATTGTTTTAAAAGCATAAGTTTCTATTTGAAAGAAATAAAAGAAAATACTAATTACCCCTTCCCTTTTATGCAACGGTGTTGCTGAAGCATGTAACCTTTGCAAAAAAAATTCCAAGTTTCCTTGATATTGTCATCATTAGTAGATCTGCAATTATTCATATAATAGGTATCAAATGAAGCTTCATTATTTTTCCATGTCAATAGGCATAGCACTTCTAAAACAATCTATCCATCCTGCAACATACATAACAATTGATTAATCATCACTGTCAATTTAGTTTAAAAAAAAAAAAAAAGTAGAAAATATTTTGAACAATAATACACAATCATGTATGGCCCTAAGATATTCTCATCAGACTTCCATAACCCCTTATAATGTATTTAATCATTCTTTTATCACCCCTTCAATATGACTTTTTTCTGTCAAGATGGATCCCTAGAATCTCTTGGATACCATATGTTTGTAAACATTAAATTCAACACATTAGGTCTATGAATTGATGATCAAGGGTAATGCGTTCCTCCTGCTTCCATTTCCATTTCTTAACATTATGAAGGAGATATCTTCGATGAGAATATATATATATATATATATATAGATATATATCCTTAGGTGGCCATTCTCACAAAGAGGTTGCATAGTCAAAACAGAGGGAGAGTTGGATTGGTTATGATCTTTCATGGGCATGATTTTGTGACCTAGCTACTGGGAGAGGTCGCATAGGCGCAATACAAATAATTCACACTTTACAGCTCGTCTCTAAGTATCTGAAATGCAACTTACCTACTAAAACATGCTGAAGTCAATACTTGGAACCTCCAAAAGTAAGCCTATACCTTGGCTAATATAGTTGATCGCAAACAGGCACCACCAGCATGTATGGCTTAGAGCGACATGGAATTGAATTCATTCAATGATGGTTGGCCCATGCGTTGCATGCATTTTTGAGCCCATGAGATCACCAAATGGTTTACACATTTCTAAAGCCTCTTGTAGCAATATTTTTCTACCACATATTATCATTTTATCTGTTCTCCACAATTTGATCAATGCCACTTGATAAAATTATATCAATTACACTCTTTAGAATCAAGATCTAGACTATTCCATGTTCATGGTATAAAATGATGCCTTTATGGTTTTCATCGATTATCATGTATTAGGAAAATTTTAATTAGCTTCCTTGAGGCTTAAAGGATGCGATTATGCAACCCCGTTGGAAGTGCAACTCACTAAGGTTGCACAGTCACAACTTGGATGGGTTACATTCCTAGGAGGCTCTGTGAGGTGCGACCCATCAACTTCGGTGGAAGTATGACTTCCTAGAGGTTGCTCAGTGGCAATAAAGTTGGTCGCACTCCGTGGACCCTCACTTGAGGTGTTGGAATGTGATCAAATGACTGTGAGTTCGAGTGTGACTTATTAGAGGTCACATAGTCAAAGCATAGAGCTAGTCACATTTGAAGATTGCCTCCCTGAGCCTCAAGCATGTGAATTTCCAACCTTAGTAAAAAAAAATCAACGATTCGAGGTCATGGGAAAAATATGAACCGATGCGATGATGTGTTTCTCTCTATATTAGAACCTCATTCTTTGTCATTGGACCATCGATGAAATACCATCATGCCTCCAAACAATAGTAATTGTTCCAGCTTCAATGAAAATGAGATTGAGATGTGAGTTGAACTAAACCACAAAAAAATTGTGAACCGTAAATCGAAAGGAAAACAACTCAGGACATTCTAAAGCCTCAAGAGATCTCTTATGTTTTTCATTTCATTTTCCATCATTGTATAGTTAGATAGGCATCACCCATGCGTTTAGCTCTTCCCTTCTCATATGTTTTCTTGTGTAGAATTTACCACTATGAAGTGTGATTTTAGAGTTGCCTAATTATGATTAAATTATGGTTCCGACTTCTTTTTAGGATGTCCAACATTGACGTCTTCAATTTGTGGTGTTTTCAGCAATTAAGAAAGGCTATAATCCACTTTCAATATACGTGATGGTGTTGCATTCCCAAGGATATGATGAAATTTCCCTGCTAATTTAGGTGTTTTAGAAACTAGGTGAGGAGTCATGGGAATATGTTTTCTCTTTTTCATCAATACATCAACTACATCCAAAGCATCAGGTGTGAGTATAACCTCTTCTTCACTTAGAAAAATATCTTTACTGATTGAATTTCCTCTTAAGATTGAATGCCTACAAGGAAATTTTTGGGTACCATTATTTGTGGTTTCCCCCTTTGATCCTGGTGTTTGTAGAATATTGGACCATGATTTTCTCTTTGGCTTACAATCCTTGAAAACCTATTTTTTAAGTTCCTTCCACTGTGATAGGTTTTCAATAAGATTTAGAAGAAGATATACATATTGTGAACAGATTCTAGCAATTTTGTTCACACTTGCATTCTCGAGAATCTTTGCACATCTTGTTCATGGAGTTTTCATGTTACCTTTAAGCCTTAAAGGAGCATATCGTGGGGAATAAGTTGACTTGAAAAGAGGAGGGGTTTGTGGTTCTAGACTAGCTTTAGAATCAAAATTATTGAAACTTATGTTCTCATGCTTGCCTATTGAATCAAGGGATTAAATTGACCCTACATCTGAGAACAAATCAATTTCCTCTTCAACTGTCAGGTATTCACCATATCTAGAGTTCTTATGAACTAAAGGTTCAAGTAGTTTATATGACATAAGACTTATTGGTTGGAAATGATATTCCTTTGCACTAAAAAAGTAGGACCCTGTTGATGAAGAGGATTTAACATCCCCATATGTAGTCTTATCTTCTCTTCTTCCTAAATGTCCATAATATTGTTTGGTATATTCATTATCCACATTTTGATGCATTTTATCTTCAAACCTTGTAGATGTCTCCACTATACCCCATGGCATTGTTTGGTTTGTTGGAAATTTGTTGTATAACCTCTCCCTTAATTCCATATGCCTTGATAAATGCAAAATGGCCCTAAATTCCAATGTAGCGTTTGTATGGTTGAGTAGTGTGCACCTTTGAAATTTGAGTCCTTCAATCACCTTTGAAGTGTATAGACATACAAATGATTTTTATTAAATTCCTATCCACATATTTAGCCCATAGTCCTTTCGTAAAAATTCCTTGTGCATAAGGTATGTCATCAAGTTCCCAAAGATTTGCTTACATATCCCATAAATAGGTTATGTCACAAATTGATATCCATTCATAAACTTGCATATCCTCTTATCCGTGGCATTTTTGGGTCATCCCGACATGCCAAATTGTAACATGAATTAGTTTAAGTGTATCTCTTCTAATGGTGTCTTATAATTTAAACATAAGACGTTTGGTGCAGCATAAGTATCAATATGCAAGCATAAAATTCATTAAGTACCCTAATAGAGGCCTAAGAAAACTTTGATTGGAATCTTTTGATGCTCTTACAAGAAGGCATTATGCCATACACTGGCTTCATGTGAATAAAATTACATGTAGGCTTATTTCGCCTTGGACAAATGAATTGGCTTTTTGTATGTCAAGTGATTTTCATCTTGACATAGTGATGTAGCGTAAGTGTTATGCAGTGTTGGCAAGAATGCATCCTTAGAGATCCATGAATTAGATTAAACATGGAGAGAGTGACTATATTTAAACAATTTAGGGTTTCTCCCAAACCCTAATGAGGTCAACATAATGAAATCTTACTCCAAGTCCTATATGTCCACACATAGTGCCTTCAACAATCAGTGATGTAAACTATGGAAAGACAAGTTTTAATGGCACAGGGGGGACTTTCAATGCATCTTTGAAGCAACGAAACTTGAAACCTTAATGCAATCATGAAGCAACAAGATAAAAGAGTGAAATATACATCACGTGAAGGGGCCCATCAACAAGATTTGATAAGAGGGGGTCATGGGGAGATTGACTGCATTAAAATCTGATTATAACTCTAGTGGCTTTAGGCGAGTAGAGGGGGACCCAAAATTTTGTATATGCTCAAAATTTTGGGTGTTTTTGTAATGGCTACAACACAATGGAAGTCAAAAGCAAAGTTGTAAATTCACTCTTTTTTTATATTCAATCCAAGGTTGTAGTATGTAGGTTTAATGGATTATGGATGATATTTGAGGGGTTACACCAGTGAGATTTTTCTTCTTGGACACCCAATTGTGATGTGTATTTATGTTCCAAAGGCTTCTTCATATCCAAAATTTATACAAAAATATATTGGGAGAACATCCAAAATGATGGACCACGGTTTTGGGACAAGGAAAGGCTCTTCATTCCCACATGGTTCCCAAAGTTATGTACCACAAGCATGGTGGTCACAACAATGTTAGTTTGGGTGAGATTACCAAATATCCCTATTATATTATATCATAATTAGGTCCTAGAATATATTGGAAATATTCTACGAAAATTCAAAAAAATGGAACTGAATAGACCAGAAAAAGGTATCATGAGGTCTTACAAGATATTGAAAATATTCTAGGAAAATTTAAAAAATGGGAACTGAACGAACCATAAAATGTTGTCTTCACCTTTTTCATAATTTGTGTAGAGACATACCTCAGTAAAGTTCTATCTAAACACATCCATCTGAAACAATTTTTTTTTAATGGACTCAAGTCTTAAATTATGAGAGCATGACATTTACATGTCAATTGTGTTTTTAGACAAAACATTTGCAAAATACTTTCGCATAGGGGAAAAGATCCCAAAAGAAAAAAAGAGGAAGGCGCATAAGCCTAAGGCATGGCAGGTATCTGACCATCTCCTTTCTGAAGAAGAAGAAGAGAAGATAGACAATAATATAAATAAGGAAGTACGTGCACAACATGATAAGAAAGAAAATAGAGGTGGTGTGCACCAGTTAGGAACAACGCTCCACATCTAGAAGGGTACTGAATTGATAGAGGTCAAAGAAATAGAGTAGTAGAAAGAGGAACAATCAATGAAATGGGCACGAAGATATAAATAGAACTCATGTATCTTAGATCTTTGACGTGGACAAAGGAGTCCATATGCAAGTAGATGGAAATGAACTGGAAATAGTAATAACTAAACCCATGCATTGGGTTCGACAAAGGTTCAAAAGAGGAAAATAAAATAGGGGAAGTTAAATGATTTTTATCGCACTTAACCCTGACAAAGTTATGTAATTTCTTACTATTTTCTTTGTATCACACTGTGTAATTTTCCATTGTTTAAGTGCATTTTTAAATGCGTGAACAAATTCAACATCTTGAAAATCCACTTGGACTCTTGGATTATGTAGATTATACTAGTTCAAATTGCAATTATAACAAATTATTAATATATTTTTAAATATATACCAATATTACATAACTTTACATTTTGAATATTTTATAGACAACGAGATTGAATTTGTTATTATTATTATTATTATTTAACTTGAACACATCAAATTTAGATTGAAAATTGAATAAATTAACATTAACATTAAAATATTTTCTTATAACTTTCTCCCTGAATATAAATATATAAATGAATTTGATATTTAAACATATTAGTTAACATGGATATTCAAATAGTTTATTTGATTATGTATTGACACATTTTTAAAAATAAAAAAATCTATGCATGTTCCTCACATTCAAATGTGAAAATATAATATTTCTTTATTTTTCTTTCGTATCGAGTTTTAATAGTAAAGTGGGGTTATTCATTTTTATAATGTTTTTAATTAGAACTAACCACATTCACATTTTCATTTATTTTAATTTTAGTTGACATTGTTTATTTATTTAAAAAATGTTTTATTTTTATTTTAGAAAGGACAAATGTCAACTACACGTTGAGCACAGATGGAATCACACATCACGTGCATATTGGCGCAATTAGTATGCATTTCAAAAGGGTGAAATGAAAAGTTAAAATGACAAAAATAATGGTGTACATAGTAATATTGTTGATAGAAAAAAGATTGAAAGTAAGGATAGATATAGCGAATAATGTTTTTTTTAAATATAATTAATATTAATATAAAATGAAGAAAAGGTAAGAAGGAGGATGTAGATGACAAATTTTATATAGATAAGTTATCATGTTTGTTTTGAAAATACCTATTACATTCTACTATGGTAATTGAATACTTACAATTTTTTTAAATATATTAAATCAATAAAATATATACCAACCTCGATCCATCTTAACATGAGATTTATCAAGCACCAAAAGGGATCAATTTCCTGAGGTGGAAACCTCTTTTAGTGCAAAAATTGAGGAAAGGTTTGCACCTTCAGTAGTGTGATCCCTCTTGGTGCTTGATAGATTTGAGGTTAAGATGGATCTAGGCTAGTTTTATTCATGCGCGATCACACAAAATTTGTTGAACATATAATTATTCTAATTATTTTAAATATGCTAAAGATGTTTAAGATACATATGATCATTTTAATTTTTAATTTTCTCAGTTACCTCATTTTGTTGGGATGATAGAGTTAGTTAACAACTTGAATGATGAAAAATGATGAAATAAAAATTTTGAATTCAGTGTGACAATCTAATAGTGTTGAATGACAAAAAATGTGAATAATAAGAATGTAGTAAATTATAAATAATCTTCATTGTGATCAATCTCTAACTATTTTCTTTTACTATTCTTATTGTCACACTTCTTAGTCTTTCCATCTTTCCATATCGATCATATGAAAAGGGTGGGTGAAATCGTAGATGATTCAAATATTAATCTCGAGCTATTATAGTAAACACCACATATTGTCTCTATTTCTCTCCAATATTAGTAGTCTATTTATGTAATTTCAATCATTCTAACTTATGGAGTGTTAAACCCAAAGTAATTTTCAACAATAATTATTTTCTATTATCTCATTTGAATCCAAAGTGACTAACAATGTTGGAAGATAAAAATTCGAAATAATAAGAATGTAGTTAATTACAAATATTTTATAGTGTTAAGAAGTAAGCCTTTAAGGTAAGTGAACATTTTATTTAATATGAAAATCGATGTATTTGATTTATGGTTGAATTATTGTAAAATAGAAATCAATGCTCATCATCAATAATTTTTTGTGCTTACACTGAAATAAATGCACACTATTAATCTAATTACTTTGAAATTAATGTACGCCATACATTTAATTATTCAAAATCCGAAATCAACATCTACATTGAACTCAATGCATCTAGAGAAAGTAATCAAATAGGATTAGAAATCAATATATGAACTAAAATCAATGCATCTAGTGCAAGTGATCAAATAGGACTAGAAATTGACATCTACACTAAAATCAATACCTCTAGTGCAAGAATTCATATAGGATAAGAAATCAATATCTACACTAAAATCAATGCATCTAGTGAAATCAATCAAATAATATTAGAAATCAACAACTACACTAAAATTAATGCATCCAATTCAATCAATCAAATAGGATTATGAATTAGAATGTACATTAAAATCAATGCATCTATTTTAGTGAAAATCCGAAATATTCATGGCTTTCTAAATCCAACTTCTTTTACATTTTTAGAATCCTTACTTCCTCTTCCTCTATGGTTAATCATGTTCAATGTTATATAATAGTATATAATATTTTTATTTATCTATATGTATGTATTTCTTCTTCTCTAAATCCCCCATCCATCTCTCTCTCTCTCTTTTTGGCTTTCTCTTCTTTTGTCTCTCTCCCCCCACGATCTATATCTCTATCTCCATCCATCCAACCTTTTTATCTCTATTTCACCCCACTAAAAACACACACACACACACACACACTCTTTCTCTCTCTCTATCCATATCGATCTATCTCTCTATCCCTCCCTCCCTCTCTCTATCTATCTCTCCCTCCCTCCCTCTCTCTATCTCTCTCTTATTCCCTCTCTTCCACCTCCATCTATATCTCTATCTCCCTCTTCCACTCCTTTGTAACTCTATATCACCCCCAAAACATACACACTCAATCTCCATATCTATATTTATCTCTCTCTGTACCTCTTCCTCTCCCTATCTCTCTCTTCCCCTTCTCTACCTCTCTCTCCCCTTCTTTGTGTTTTCTATCCCACTCTCCTCTCTCCCTCACTCTCTTTCCATCTCTCCCTTTTCACTCTCTCTCTCTCTATACATTCATATATCTATGTATTTATTCTTCCCTACCTCTCTCCCCCTCCAACTCAATCTCTCTCTCCCTCCCTCTCTACTTCTCTCTATTAATTCCTTTCTATATTCCTTCCTCCCTCTCCCTTTCTCTCTCACCTCCATCTATCTACCCCCACCCCATCTCTCTCTCTCTCTCTCTCTCTCTCTCTCTCTCTCTCTCTCTCTCTCTCTCTCTATGTCTCTCTCTCTGTGTCTCTCTCCACCCTTAAACTCTCTCACTATCCCCCTCCCACTCTCCTTTTCTATATCCTCCTCTCTCCCTCTTTCATCTTTATGTCTCCTTCTATATCTATTCCCATTATCTCCCTCTCTCTTTCTCGTCCCCTTCTCTCTCTCTTTTTTGGGCATGGAATCCCCCAAGGCATGTTTTGGGGCTTAATGCCCAAGTTTTGACCGAATATTGTTGTAAAGCTCCGCGAATTACTGGTGCACGGTGTAAAAGTATGATAGAGTCACAGGGTTGTCCACCCTTGTTTTGTAATGTAATGTCGGCTGGATAGACCTACTCATGATCCGTGGACCATGGGATTGTATAAATAGAGTGAGGCTCTAAGTGTAAAAGTATATAGATGAGATAAAGTAGAAGAGAAGCATGAGAAGTCTAAGTGATTGAGTCGCAAGTTGAAGTGTGCCTTTGGGTCGTAGAGTAGGAGAAGGCTCTGTAGCTGAGTGCACAAAGGCCTAGTAGTCCACAGCTAAGTTTGCGAACCCCTGTAGCTGAGTGCACAGGGCAAGTTGAGTCTATAACTGTGGAAGGAATCAAAAGAGAGAAGTTTTGTTATAATTTTGTGTATTTGTTCTTGGGTTAATGCATGATTGAGATAATTCGCAAATATACTGTTTATTTATTGCGCGCACCTGTATGAATAGTTTATGTTGTTAAGTATAACTTAAAGAACTCAAGTAGGCAAAGATAATTAACTAGCATTAGAATACAAGCAAGGTCTTGGGTAATAACGCATAATGCAGTGCTCAACCCCTGGGTAGGGCTACACGAAGGCAGTATATCAGGCTACAAGAAATGGGAAAGTGCGTGAAGCAACCTATGTGCAGGGTCAAACCGTGGACCAGTCTAACTCATCATGCATATATAGGGTGTGGAAACCTATTTCTAGCACCCTCCCATACTACATCGGGTGAGACCTCAGTCTGCGCTCCGTGGACTATTGCGGAAAGGGCTAGTAGTACTGGTATTTGATTGGCTAATTAACTATGAACCTGGGTCAGGCCCCAACAAGCCAACAAATGGTTCCATTGTCAGGACCAAGCTTTGCATAAAGATGTCTGATGTCGTATCACTAGAATCCGACAAAGAAAGGAATTGAAGAGTGATTGGACAGAAAGATTCATGAGTTCGAATCTGTGATTGTCAAAGGAAGAGTGGTTAGATTGCTACTTATATATGAAAATTCACAAAATTTTCTTTGCATCCTTCCCTACTGAGTTGTACGAGTGGATCGCGAAGGGAAAGGAGTTGTTGAGTATACATGGAGTTGGTGTGCAGACTGGAAGTATTGGAAGATAGGATCATGCGCGCTGTCGATCACTGGTTGGATCGGATCATAGGAGGGTTCATCACCGAATTCGCGGTAGATACTTCAGTCATCTATAGCATGGAAGAACGACACTTCCTCAAGGGACCGCGAGTTAAGTATGTTAAGTCTTTGAACACTTGGATTAAAATGCTATTGTGTGAAAAGTAGGTTATATGAATAAATTGATGTTTGGGGCTACGCAGAGTGGGAATATCTACAGAAACGAAGCTATCTTAGAACTAGAAACTAGCCCCTTGATTTCATCTCCATGAGGAGGCGAAGAGGATCTTGTGAAGATTTCACCAAGAAGTGCGATTAATCTTATAAAGTAGAGAATTCCGTGCATACCACCCCCACCCATGCCACCACCAGTTTCACCATATTCACCCATGACTTTGCCCATACCACCTCCACCACCACCGCGAAACAGTATGGACAACACGATAAAGCTACCAGTGTTCAAGGGAGTTGGGAATGAAGATCGAAACAAATTTTGGTTCATGATAAAAGTGGTATGAGAAGAACAGGGTGTCATGGATGAAAATATAAAGAAGGCAATGTTGGTCTGCGCTCTGCAGGATCGCGTGCTGACCTGGTACATTAAGCATTCCAATGACAATCCAAATGTGGGGATAGTGGATATCCAAACTGCGCTAAACAAGAATTTAGCAGACCAAAATCAAAGGCACGGTCGATCATTAGATTCAAGGAAATCACAATGCTACCAGGCGAAACCCCATGGAAGTTGGATCAAAGACTGAAGTGCACAATTCATGAAGCAAACATGACTTTAACAGATGGGAAACACCGCGAATGGTTTGTAGCCTCGTTAACATCACATCTATGGAATGCGCTGGAGCGAAAAAGGATAACCACTCAGGTTGAAGCTTTAGAGGTCATGATTAGATTGCACAATACTTTGATACAAGATCCTAACCAGGGAGTCTAGTAGATTCATGCGCAGTTGAGGAACTTGTGCCTTGAGATGCAGAGTTTGAAACAAGACAGGATGACTCATCCAGAAGTGCGCAACAAGGTATGGTGTGTAAAGTGCAAGGGCCAGGGCACGACAAGGACCACTGCCTGGTGTTCGCGAATTACCTCATGGGAGGAGGACCAATCCCATTGAGACCAGAGGCACAAGTAGGACCAACTGTGGTGCCTATGTTCTGGTGCACAATTTGTCAGATAGGAGGGAAGCATGCTACAGATAATTGACATCTGTTACAGAAGTATATGCAAAATTCCCATTAGTTGTTCTGTAATTTCTGGAGGTTATTAGGCCATGATGAGTGCACCTGTAGAAGTTATGAACTAATGATGGATCAGACTCCAACCTACAGAGTTCAGGCTGAAACACGGTCCCTCAATCAAAATGCAGGAATGATGTGCACTAGATTTCAGGGGTGCGGAAGAGGTTGAGGTGGAATGGGACTAGGAAGAGGTCGTGGACAGCTGATATGTTACAATTGTGGAGGACCGGGGCATTATGCCCACGATTGTACAAATCCAATGAGATCATCATGCTTATATTGTACATAGTTTGATCATGAGACATAGGACTGTGCCATGCTGATAATGAGGTTGCGTGATAAAGGAGCACTCCAACCTCCCCCGACTCAAAACCTACAAATGATGAGTTCTGAGCCACGTGAGGAAGACCTAAATGTAAATATCGTGCTTCGGAGTGGTATCATGACAGGGGATGACAAAGACATGCAACCCGAAGAAAGTACATGGGTTCACAAGGCTCCAACAAAGGAACTAGAATTTGATTTGGAGCATGCTAAGGAGACATTCATGGAAGCTAAGAAGAGCTTCGCAGATGCCTCCAATTTAGGAAGTAAAGACAGACTGGAACTGAAATGGACCCATCAATGCTCACTACATTCTTGGAGACATATATGAAGCTACTACGTGACAGCATAGCCATGAAGGGGTTGCAAGAACTCATCACTAGATGTGCTGGGACCGCACCAGGAGAACTGCGCGTAGTCTGGAAGCTCAGGAAGCACACGACGTGAACAAAAAGAGAGATGAGATTGAACAAGCAGATCGGGGAATATGAAATGGATCAAGTGATTTTGGATCTAGGATCGGACTTGAACGTCCTGTCAAAGCAGACATGGAAGTGCATGGGCAGGCCTATGTTACAATGGTCTCCTATCCAATTGCGAATGGCGAACCAACAAAAGATCCTACCTATGGGAATATTGCAGGGAATAATAGTAGATATCGAAGGTGCAAGCACGCTAGCAAATTTCAAAGTGATAGAGATTGTTGATGACAACAATCCCTATCTTGCACTACTGGGAATAGATTGGGCCACTAACATGAATGGAGTGATAAATCTAAAGAAGCGCAAGATGATTTTTGAGAAAAAGTCACTGCGCGTAGTGGTACCTTTAGACCCTGCAGAATGATCATGCTACACAGAGCCAGTGCGTGACTACTGTTGGGTGTGGAGCCTGATTATCTTATGTATTCAAAGGTATCACTGCATTGGACCCCAGTTCGTAATGGGGCAACAACGACCTTTTGGGAACCCCCCCTGGTGGGGGGATAAGGGGCAGCACCTCCGAAGCTAAGAATAGATGTAAAATTTCCTTGTAAAATTTTGTAATTTTGTAGTCAATCTGGGTCGTTCATTAGGGGGAGATCTGATGGTGGAAGTTATGTTTAATTTAGGGTTTTTTTCCCTAGAAGGCAACCCCTCACTATATATTAGGGAATTGTATTACGTCTATGTAGATTTGTATTCTGATTAAGGAAGAGAGAGGAGATTGAGAGTGAAGAGGGAATTATAACAGATTTGCTGTAGGTTGTATCTCTTCAGTTTGAGGGATAATATACAAAGAAGGATTGGCTATTTCTCTGTGGACGTAGCCCAAACTGGGTGAACCACATATATCTATGTCTCTTTTGTTTTATGCGTTTTATGTGTTTATATTTATACAATATTTTATGTGTTCCATTGCTCTATAATATATTAGTATCAAAGCCAAAGGTCTATTTGGCTGATAAATTCGCAGCAGAGAAGGGTTCCTAGTTCGAGTGGGAGCAATGGCGGAAGATGGTAGGTTTAGGGTTGAAAAATTCAACCGCCAGAACTACTAGTTGTGGAAGATGCAGATGGAAGATTATCTATATCAGAGAGATCTGTACCAACCATTGAACGGAAAGACAAAGAAGCCAACAAGTATGACAGATACAGAATGCGATATTCTCGATAGAAAGACACTTGGAACAATACGACTATGCCTAGCGGCATTGGTAGCGTTTAATATTTCAAAGGAAATGACAACATAGGGTTTAATGTCGACATTGGCCAAACTATATGAAAAACCCTTGGCCTCAAATAAGGTATTTCTTATGAAGCATTTATTTAATATGAAGATGTTAGAAGGTGGATCTGTTGTTGATAATTTAAATGAATTTAATACAGTTACTAGTCAGTTAAGTTTTGTAGGGGTAACTTTTGATGATGAAGTTAGGGCTTTGTTGTTTATGTGCTCATTGCCAGAAAGTTGGAATGGTTTAGTTATGGCCATTAGAAACTCTGTCTCTAGATCTAGTACTTTAAAGTTTGATGATGTTGTCGATGCAATCCTTAGCGAGGAAATGCGACGGAAAAGCTCCGGTGAGACATCAGGTAATGCTTTGACTGCAGAGACTAGGGGAAGAAAAATGGGAAGAGGAAAGAGCCCTGGATATCGAAGTAAGTCAAGAAAAGGTAGATCCAAGTCCAGATCGGGGATAGTGTGCTGGAAATGTGGGAAGAAAGGACACCTAAGGAAAGACTGCAAGTCTTGAAAGGGAAAAGAAGGAAATGTGCAGTAAGAAACTAATCATGAAGCGAATGTAACTATGTTGCAAGATTCTTTGATTCTTTCATTAGAAAATATTATTGATGCCTGGGTGGTAGATTCAGGGGCGTCATTCCATGGCACATGATGAGCCCCAAATTTGGTAACATTTTTGGCTCATTTGGCCTAACTACCTTTGCTCAATCCTTCATTTTTCATAACTTATGCATCATTTTTTGGTATGTTTATGTCATTTGTACGAATAAGGGCAGTCACTATTCCTAGGTGGCTAACATGTGCTCATTTCAGGTTTTTTGACACATGATTGGGACAAAACCGAGCAGATAAGGACCAGGAGACAACCAAGATGGGGTTGAGGATTCGTAGGAGGGTTGTCCAGCATTAAATGGCCTTCCTCGGGATCTTCACCCCCAAATCCGAGCTCCAACAGCCACCACAACCGGATTTAAAAGGCGGCCAAATAGATTTTGAGGAAGCAGCAGTTCACTCCTAGTTTGGTCAGCCAAGTCCCACTCATTTAGGAGGCTAGCTTGGGGCCTCGTGATGTATAAATGATAAGGATTTAGCCTTCGAAAAGGACTTTTTGAAACATTGTTGCACATTCTGCACTACGAGCTGCTAGCTTGGTTTTGCTCTTTTGTAGCCATTATTGGCATGCTCTTTGACTTATGATTATTATTTTTTAATGGAAAGCAGTCTGATTTGATCTCAGTTCTGAGTTTTTAAAAGGAGCCATAGCTCTCGGGGTTGGGCCCAACCTGAGAGCCTAAGGCCTCCTTCTTTTGTATTGTTATCTTTTCTTTCAGCATTATGATTTTCTTTACATGCATTTGAAACGTAGTTCGTTGAGTAGATTTCTTGGTGTGGTTATGTAGGTCATTGTTAGAAGATAGAGTTGCTTCAGCTGTTTAGAATAGAGTGAAGAGATTGGAGTTGATAAAAGTTCTAGAAAAGGGTTGCCTGCACACTCATTTTCACCTCTTTCTAGGGGCTGGAATTGCAGACATTGCTACCCACCAAAAACATTGGTTTATGTACTCATGCAATCTTTGGTGCAATATTTTCGTTTGTAGAAGTTTTCCATGCGTTCAGACCTCTTGGAATGTTTCTTTGCTTCAGTGCCATACATGGTTTTCCTTAGAAATAATGTTGTTGTTCATTGGTTCCATTAAACAGTTAGGAATGTTTTGATTATGTGCAGGACGTGGATGATTTGATTCAGTTTGCACTGTGCAGTGCTACTCCCTCACCCTCTCATCCTTCTAAGCCTTGCCCAGGCCAACTTCTCATCTCCCAATTAGACCCCTTGCCTCTCAGCTACTCTACTGCCCACGTTATCCTCCCTTTTCGACCTTCCATTCCCTCTACCCTCCTTCAGACAAACTAGCTTAGCACACCCCCTCATCATCTCATCTCTCTGTCACTAAGTCATTAAAAACCCCTCTCCTACCTCCCTATCCACCCATGTAGCCTCTTCCACTCACCCATCACCCAAAATCCGATTGTAGAACATGCTGTAGGAATTACTCAACATCTTGTAGAAATTTTGAAACATCCTGTAGAACCCCTGCAGACTTCCTGTAGAAGCTCATAAACGCGGTCTCTTGGTAGCCAAACTTTGTGAAACTCTCTGGAAGGGTGTTAAGGACCCCTTAGACCCTCTCTGAACTTTCCCAACCTTTTTCAAGCCTTTCTCCTCCTTGATCCACCTCTCCACAGTAAAAAAACTAGTTAAAAGCACATGCATGATAATTCTAATAATTGAAACAAAAATACAAAAGATGTTTTCTTCAGATAGAGGTAGTCTAGACACATGCATTTTACCTTCATAGAAGTAATGGCATCTCTTTCTGTAGTTTGCATTCCCATCTCTGCATCAGTAAGACTAGCTGGTAGAATTAGGGTTTGCTAGGGTTTGCGTTTCTTGTTGGCTTCCAGTTCCATTCTGCAAATAGATTAGCTTCATTTGAGTTAGCTTTCGTCCATCAGTTAAAAAGCTTCTTCTAAGAGCTCATAGAAGTTGGCTTGAGCCCCTAGCGGACTTGTGCCAGATGACCAAGTGATAGTTGCGGCAAGAGCTAGTACTTGTGCATACAGCACCGTCGCTTCCAAGTTTGTTACGAACTACCCGGTTGATAAAATTAAGGAAGGAAGCTCCAGGAGTTGTAGCATTATTGCTACAATACTGGAGCCCACCATATTTTTGGTGCCGTTGCCGGGGAAGCGTCAGAGTATTGGTGATTGTTGCTTTTCTTCTACTTTCCTACTCTCGCCTTCTGCTAAGTAGTATTTCATTTCCATTCTGCAATTTCCTTTCTGCAAAAGTAGCATAGACATTTCCTGCTTTCATAGATTAACATTTCAATTCCGCAATTTCATTTTTGCAAGCGTAGATTAGCATTTCAATTCTGCAAGCGTAGCCTAGCATTTCATTCCTGCAATTTCATTTGAGAAAAATAGATTAGTTCTTTCATGCTTTCATTTCAATTCCGCATTTCCATTTCAGCAAGATAGTTAGTTGCAGTTCAATTTGTTTTAGTTTTGCAGGTACCAGAAAAAAAAAAGCAATCAGCAGTCTTTTCATTTCATGCCTCGTAGAAATCGAGATAAAACAGGAAAATTCTTACCCAACACCCCCACCACATCCCTGAGTCACCCTTCTCTCTTCTTTGGTGACAGTGATCCAGAAGAACCTATATGTGAACCTCCTGAGATATACGAAGATCCTATAACAGAAGAAGAGTTAGAGAACACTCCATCTGAAGCTATGGCTGACAATAGGGGAGAAGATGAGAGAATTGAAGGTGCCTTCCCCATCCGAGAGACCAATGGAGACATGAAAATGAAGAACATCAGCCCCTCCGCTTTACCTCACTTCCATGGACTGACTACTGAAGACCCTGATACCTTCCTGTTTGAGTTTGTCGTCCTTTGTCGAACCTATGACTATACCGAGGATGAGAAAAAACTGAAACTCTTCCCCTCTACCCTTAAGGATGCAACATTACGCTGGTTCATGGGCTTACCTGGGAACGGTATCACCACTTGGGCCCAGATGCAGCAAGCTTTCAATACCAAATACCGGGACTATCGTAGGTCCAAGGAAACCAAGGAGAAATCTTTCGGATGACCATGGGGAATGATGAGTCTTTAAAAGATTATGAGGAAAGGTTCCAACTTAGCTATAAACGGGCCAGGTGCACACTTGACCCTGAATCCCTCAAGTTGGTCCTACTCCGAGGAGTCCCTGAAGACCTCTTAGATACCTTTCACATGCTAGCTGGAGGAGATATTTACCAACTACCTTATGAGGACATAAAGATTGTGTTTAGAAACCACTCTAGGGCAGCCCGAAAAAGAGGTAGAGGAAACCTCCTCTCAGCTGGTATTCCTTTCTCCAAACATGAGTTTGCAAATCAATTAGAGGACCTCAAGAGTGAGGTGAGACAGACCATCGCCATGCAACTTGATACATTCCGAATCCAGCAGAAGAAAGAGGAAGCTGAGAGGGCTTTGGCTATCTTCTGCCCTAGGTGTAGAAGGAAACACCCTAAGAACGAGTGCCCATTACATTCGGTTGAGGTATGTTTTGTTTGTGAGGAGGACCACCCCACAAACCAATGTCCGACCTTACCTGGGCTTAAAGCCATGTATCAAGGGACAGAAGCACCCACTGAACCTCTCTATTTCTTCAACCAAAGGAGGCCACAAGGACCTAGACCTTACCAACAGGGGATGCAAGGGACACCTCGAGCTTATTACAGCCCCAACCAATCTGCTCCTATGCCTTCCTGGGGACCCCCTATTCATCCTTCCTGGTCTATACCTCCTCCATGGTCTTACCCGCCTCAGTACCATACTCAACCCACTACTCCTTCGTTTCACTCACATGCCCAGCCACAGCCTCAGTGGAATGCACCTCAATCGGGGTGGAGGCCCCAGTACAATACTCCTCCCGCCATTTTGCCTCCACCACCATCTCAACCACAACCATTACCTCCTGCTCCTCCAAGGCAACCCCAAATGCCTGCTCAACCGAACCCGAACCCCAACAACCGACAGGCCCAGCAGGTATATACTGGGGAAACATCATGCCCTACCTATGCTGTGGAGATCCAGGAGATCAATCTGCGATCTGGAAAGACTCTTCCGGATCGCCAACCTCCTCCCCCAGAGGATGAGGAAGATAAACAGGAAAGTGAAACAAAGGCCATTCCACCCTTTCCTGAGAGACTAACGGCCACCACACAACCCAACCCAGAGGAGGATGAGCTTCTGGGAGAACTCAAACAGTTGTGTGTGAGAATACCACTTCTCCAAGCCATCAAAGATGTGCTGATATACAACAAACTGCTTAAGGAAAAGTGTTTCGGACACCCAGGCAGGCGAAAAAGAGATGCTTCAACCATCAATGTCATAGGACAACTGTTTGATCTTATGTTGGGGCAGGCCATCTGCCCAAAGTATCTGGATCCTGGGAGTCCTGTAGTGGATGTCCACATCAATGGCACCATCATACCTCAGACATTGATTGATCTGGGGGCTGCCATTAATGTGATGACCAGAGATACCATGCTCAAACTCAACCTTCAGGGTTCCTTGAGAAAGACCTCAACAGTCCTGCAACTAGCAGATCGCTCCACCGTGACTCTCGAAGGGATTGTAGAGGATGTCTTGGTCTCTGTTGACTCTTGGGACTACCCTGCAGACTTCTTGGTTCTGCAACCAAAGGAAAAGCTTACTGGATACCCCCTTATTTTGGGAAGGCCTTGGTTAGCCACTGCAGATGCTTACATAAGCTGCCGTGCAGGAAACATGACCATCAAAAATGGTCCTATGTCCGAGCAGCTAGTCATGTACCCTCCTGCCCAACCCTTATTAGAGCATGACTTACCACTTTGGTTGGAGGAAGGAGAAGAGGATGAGGTGTACTCAGCACCTTTGTGCACCCTAGACACCACTAGGGGAGGCCTCCCAACCGAGGATGATTTGATTGAGACCTTGATCCAGACTCCACCTCCCAGTGAATTGTCCTTAGAGGAATTGGTGGAGGATGACCAAGCCAGCACCTTAGTGGACCTTTGTGTGACCAACCTGTCACTCCCAGAGTCAAAAATGTGGAGTTCGGCCCTGAGAGAACGTTAAAGATCAGCTCCTCCCTATCTTCTTCCCAGGAAAAGGAGTTGTGTAGTCTGTTGGCCAGTCATCTAGATGCTTTTGCTTGGAGCTATAAGGAGATGAAAGGAATCCATCCTTCGGTTTGTACCCATCACATCTACATCAAAGAAGATTGTAAACCGGTTAGGCAACCCCAAAGGAGAATGAATCCAGCCCTTAAGGACATCGTCAAGGAGGAATTACAAAAACTGTTGGATGCCGGATTCATTTACCCCATCTCGGATAGCGAATGGGTGTCCCCTTTGGTGTTGGTTCCCAAGAAAAACGGGAAGTGGAGAATCTGTGTGGACTACCGAGAACTAAACAAGGCCACCAAGAAAGACCATTTTCCTCTACCCTTCATAGATCAAGTGTTGGATGGACTGGCGGGAAAGAAGTTTTTCTCTTTCCTAGATGGGTTTAGCGGGTATAACCAGATCCAGATCAGCCCGGAAGACCAAGATAAGACCACCTTCACTTGTCCTTGGGGTACCTTTGCTTACCGAGTTCTTCCCTTTGGACTATGCAATGCTCCTGCCACCTTCCAGAGAGCTGTCTTGAGCATCTTTTCTGAGCTGGTCCATGATTTGGTGGAAATCTATATGGATGACTTCACTCCTTATGGGTCCAACTTCCAGGAAGCATTGTCCAATCTGGGAAAATTCCTAACCAAGTGTATTGAGATGAACGTGTCCCTTAGTCCTGAAAAGTGTGAATTCTTGATGACTGAGGGGACCGTGCTAGGCCATACCATTTCTCGCCAAGGATTACAGGTGGATCCCAACAAAATTGCTCTCATCAAGAAGGTTCCACCTCCTCAGAAGGTAAGAGATGTTAGAAGTTTCTTAGGTTTAGCAGGGTATTATAGGAGATTCATTAAAGACTTCAGCAAGCCAGCCTCGCCATTGTTCAACCTCTTGGCAAAAGATGTTGAGTTTAAATGGACTGACGATTGTCAGAAGGCTCTGAATGAATTAAAGGACAAGTTGGTGTCTGCCCCAATCTTGAGAGGTCCAAACTGGGCCCTACCTTTCCACATCCACACTGATGCCTCGAACAAAGCCATAGGGGCAGCCTCAGGACAAGTTGAACAAAAACTTCCATATGCCATCTACTTTGTCAGCAAAAACTTATCCAAGGCAGAACTGAATTACACTGTAACTGAGAAAGAATTCTTGGCCGTGGTCCATGCACTGAACAAATTCCGACATTATATCACTGGATATCAAACATTTGTACATACTGATCATGCTGCAATTAGATATTTAATGAATAAACCGGATGTGAATGCTCGTATTATTAGATGGTTACTTTTGTTGCAGCAGTTTGATTTGACTATTGTTGACAAGCCAGGTAAAGAAAATGTCGTTGCTGACTTTTTGTCTAGATTGGATTTACCTGCAGGAGAGGATGGAACAGTGGATGACCAGATGCCAGATGAACATCTGTTTTCTATTTCAATACTCTCTCCCTGGTTTGCTGATATAGCAAACTACCTTGTCTCAGCATAGTTTCCTCCGCACCTATCCTCAAGAGAGAAGAGCAGGATCATACGGAAGAGTGCCTCATTCACTTGGATCGGGGGCAACCTGTTCAAGCTTGGCCCTGATCAGATCTTAAGGCGTTGTGTAAGGGAGGAGGAAGTCTTTGATATCCTCCTAACCTGTCATGACGGGCCTTGTGGAGGACATTTTGCAGCCAAAAGGACTGCCTTCAAAATCCTGCAGGCAGGCTACTATTGGCCCACGCTTCATCAGGATGTCAGAAGGTATATCAGCCAATGTGACCGATGCCAAAGGATGGGGAAACTGACTCCAAGGGACGAAATGCCTCTCCAACCTCAAGTGACTCTTGAGCCATTTGAGAAGTGGGGTATGGATTTTGTGGGTCCAATCAATCCTCCTTCGAGGCAAAGGTCTTACATCATTGTGTGCACAGACTACCTGACAAAGTGGGCAGAAACCAAGGCAATCAAAGCAACGACAGAAGGAAAGGTGGCCGAGTTCTTAAGAGAAAACATCTTCTACAAATTTGGCTACCCAAGAGAGCTAGTCACCAATCAAGGAAGCCAGTTCACCTCCAACTTAATTGAAGACCTACTTGCTCATCACAAAATCAAGCATAGGACTTCCACCCCCTATCATCCTCAAGCAAATGGGCAGGTGGAAGTCACCAATAGAGCATTGGAAGGGATCTTGACTAAGGTGGTGAGCAGCAGTAGGAAAGATTGGGTAGATCGCCTGGTTGAGGCCACGTGGGCTTACAACACCACTTGGAAGACCACAACCGGCTTCACACCTTATGAGCTGGTCTATGGGAAGAGAGCTTTGCTGTCAATTGAGTTCGAATACAACACCTTGAGGATGGCAGCTTAGCTGGACCTGGATCTTAGCCATGCCCAACAAGAAAGGTTATTGCAACTGAATGGATTGTGTTAGCTACCTATACCAATAGGTTTCATTTTTCATGATTGGCAGGGGAAGTGCCAATATGATCTACTTTGGTGATGCAAATATCTCATATTTTTGTGGAAGACACATATCTGCAGCTGGTTGATGCTATTCTACTTCTGAATGGGTGATCCAACAGTCTAAGCTGGGTCATGCCATGTTTCAATTGTTTGTTGTAGATTAGAGAAAGAAATATGTCCAAACTATTCAATCTTGGAAAATAAAGTAGTTAGGTAGAGAATGAAGGTTTCCAACTGTTTAATCTGGGGCCTTGGAAGTAATAAGGTTAGCCTTAGATAGAAAATCAAAAGGAAAAAGCCAAAGGAAAAGAAAAGGCACATGAGGGTTTGCAAGTCTAAGTGCACCCTCCTTGAAGTAACAAAAAATGCTAGGCAATAGAATGGGTAGGTAGATGGGGTTGCAGAAGCATGATTTATGACATTTCACTGGCCTAAGCAAAGGAAAAACATGGTGTCAGTGCAAATCTTCCTATTCAGCAGTTTTGTAGCAGCAAAATGAAGCATGTCTAACTTCCCAATCATCCCCCATCACATTCCTTGCTAACATCCCAATACCACCTTGGTTCATGAGAGAAAACAAACTCATTGATTGATCCTTGTGCCATAAAGAGCCACATTTCCTGTGTAAAAATCTTTTCATTTTGATCTACTCTCCTAACTAAGTTTATTTCCTATAAAACTTAGTCTTTGCTCCCTCTTCTCCATATCTTCCATCCCACATTAACTACTAACTCTATCTATGCTTAATTCCCTATGTTCCCCTTTCCCTATTACTATAGCACTATTGTGTATAAAAACCCCAAAAAATATGTATGTATCCCTCCCCTTTGGCATTATAGCCATATGCTCCAATATTGGAAAACCATGCAAAATCAAAGTCTTGTTGCAGATGGTTTGCTTAAAGTCAGGGATTAAACTAACCCCACGTTGGTTTAATAACCTAAGCCATACCCTTTTTCGCCTTACAACCCCTTCATAATGCCTTACCCGCCCTGTTTGCAAAAAACCTTGTAAAAACCCATTTTTCCGCCTATCCAAAGTTTTGGGTTAAAAAGCGCATTTCACAAAAAACATTAAAAAAACCCAAAAATCCGCCGAAGTCCAAAGTCCCGCCCAGGCGCGCTTTTCCATAAAAAACAATTGTTTATTCTCTGCCTCCCCGTCGTATCGTCCTGTCAGCTTTGGAACCCGTCGCCCGTCGGATCTGGGCTTTCCCATCCGACGGCCCATATCAATATCAGGCCACCCCCGATGTCCGGACTATAGCACCTGAAAAGTGTCAGAGGGTGACGTCAGGGCAGTGCCACGCGTCGCTCCCAAATCGTATTGGGAGGCCGCCTGCCAATACCACCCCCGTACCATAAGCGGTCCGATGGAACCGCTTACTGCCCTCCGTATACCGCCTGCCCGCGTCACACCCACGTCACGCCCACGTCATGCCAAGTCGGCCCCGCATCAGCGCCAAGCCTACCATCGCTCCGCCTGTCTGCCACCTCATCAGTCCCCATGGACCACTCACAGGCCGCCACGTAACCCTTCCGTATCTGACCCCACCCGATGACGTTATGCTGACGTCATCCAAAAAACGCGCCAAAGGCCCAAAATGTCCATATTTTCGACAAAATTCGCGTTTTTCTCATATTATCACCAAAGGAGCTATTGAGCTCTCTGCATGTAATTTATGACGTTCTCGCCGCCAACCTACAAAAATCGATTTTAGAGACCGTGGGCGCCCTCAATCTCGCCTGCATTGCCGCCATTACCACAGTCTACCAGGTATTTACCAAAATCTCCCCTCCGCACCTGGTTTTGTGCATAATTCACCAAACAAGTGAGTAAAGAGAGAGAAATCACTGAAATTATCAGCAAATCCTCGGTGACCACCATCTATCCTCAACTATAAGCTTGAATTCACCTACAGAAGTCCACATTGAGCCAAATTTCCATCAATTCACAGCCTGTTTGCGCAGTCGCAAACTAAAACTTCTGCTGCACTAGCTCACCGGGAAAATCACCCTTAAGTCCCAACATTTTCTCATTAAACCTTTTCAGGAGTATTTCAACCTGTTTTTACCATAATTCATCATGTTTCCCCTGCAAATTGCCTTGCTTCTGCAGAATCCAGTGCTCTGTGTCATTGTGCCCAGAAAAACAGTTTCCAACACAATTCAAAGCACCAAAACCATGGAAACACCAGTTGCATTGAATGTTGCACCTCTTAATCCCCCACAAAGAGAGCTAGAGTGGCAAGCCTTGGCTGACAGAGATTACCAAATGGCAGAAGTGCTCTCAATGGACACCAAATATAACATTCAAGTAATCAATGACCTCAAAGCCAAGCATCTCAGTGGTAATGATATCCTAGGGATTTGGGACTCCAATTTGCCCATTTATAACCTTCCTCAAGTCAATGTCCTCCCAGATTTAATTCACAGATGCAGTGCCAACTATGACCCCTGTCAGAGGGCTGTCCTCAATTCCTCAGGCTCAGTTTTGTTCCATGTCACCCCTGAGGCCATAAATGAAATGCTACATTTTCAATCTTCAAGGCCATTGACTCCCCTCTCCATCATGGATTTGATAAAGGAAGGAGGTAAGCTGTCCAGTGCCCAAATTATAAAAATCAATCAGTTGTTCATCCAATCAGGCTCTGAGACTATGAGGTATCCCCCTATTGCAAATGCATACCTAAATGAGCTGGGCAAACTGCTTGTGCATATGATCAGTTATGTCCTAGGATACAGAACATCTGAGCATGTTGATGAAACCATTCTGGCCATGCTATCCATCTTTTCCCCTGGAAAGCCTCCTGCTGTTCGTTATGATTATGCTGCATACATTGCCAATAAGATTCATGAGCAACTGATGAATCTAGAGAGGGAAAGGATATTCAGATATACTTCTTATATCTATCACCTGTTTCTATTCTATCAGCCTGATAGCTTCCCTATCACTCTCAAGAAGCTTGATGTCCAAGGGAACCCAAGGTCTGTAGTGTTTTGGTCCTCAGTTTTCCATCTGATATGCTTTTCACCATACAACTACTGTGAATTCATTGACCTTTTCATCCATCCAGCCATGTCCTTGCTGTTGAGTGCCCCTCCTCCAAGATTAACAGATGAGATGCAAAGGATTCTCCAGCTCTCAAAAGCATACAGCATTGGGGATTGGTACTTTTACCAAAACCACACAGTGATCAGGATATATGGCTGTGAGCTAGCCCCATATAGGTTGCCAAGATATGTCCCTATGAGACTCTTTGCCTTAGAGTACTTCAGGCAGTTTGGAAATGTAGACATGGTCCATTTCCACAGCAAAAACAAGAAGGTGCAACTGAAAGTCAGAAATCAGCTAGGCCCATTCATCTATAATAAAAGAGAAGAGGCATGGCAAGAAGCAGACAAGATCCTGCAACGCCTTGGACTGCAAACTAGTTTCCTCTGGATACCCTATGACCCAAATCACTTCATTAGCCTTAGAAGGGTCAAGTATAAATTGGCTAGCTATGATCATGTCAGGCTGCCCCACATTGAAAAATATGCCAATCTGTTAGGATGGAAAGAGGGCACATTAGAAGAAGCAAGTAAAAAAGAGGAAATTCTACAAAAAGAAATAAGGAATCTTGAGAAAGAGGCTGACTTGGAAACTTGTGGGCAGGTTTCCTCCTCTTATCAAGTGCAACTCGGACCAGCTGCCTCATCCTCTGCAGCCCCCCAGCAGGCAGCTAGAACTACTCCTCAGGCAGCCAGCAAAGGGAAAGAGAAAGAGATGGAACAGGAGCAGCCACCCCCTACAGCAGAACAGCAGAAGGAGCAGCCCAAAAAACAAGAACAAATGGCTGAAGCTCCCATATCTACAGAGTAGCAGGCTCAGGAAAGTGTGCCTTCAAGGCAGGAAACAATAGTGGAGACCTCGGTTCTCCAAACACCACTAAATGAAGAAAGAGGTAAGAAGAGGGATAGAGAGCAAGAGACTCCCCTCACCACATCAACAAATCAACAAGGGGAGAAGAGGCAAAGAATAAATCCCCTTTCTGAAGAGGAGATGCCTATTGGGCAATCCTTGGGTATGGGCCGACCAAGCATGGAGGCATCTGCCAGTTCCTTCCAGCAGGAACAAGAAAGAACCCTTGGAGGAGAGGTCAGCTCCTCAAGTCAGCAAAGGAGAGTTGAATCAGGCATAAAGCAGCAGTTTATTGACATCAAGAAAAGAAATGAGCCTGTGAGACTTCAGCTGTACAACCATTTACTCAAAATGGCTCCCACAAACCAACAGAGGCTTATGTCAGCATATGACATAACAGAGGGAAAAATGACCATGAGTCATTTCATGCCCACTATGCTGTAGCCACAGTCAGCTGCAAATTATATAAGGACCAACCTGGAGGTTCTTGCAAAAGACATCCACCTTATGGACTAGATAGAGCTTCATAAGCAAACGAGTGAGATGGTCTATTCAACTCTTGTAGACAAGACCTTCCTGGCACACAAATTACAAAACAGTCGGCATAATACAACTGCCCAACTTGAATTGGAAAAGGCCTCTTCACAAGCCAAAGACAATAGAATCAGGTCTTTGGAAGATATTATTATTGAGCTTGGGCATGACGCAAAGGATCCCAAAGCTGTACAAGCACTGCTAAAGGAAAGAGATGCAGATATTGCAGCTTTGAGGAAGATGGTAAAGATTCCAGCAACCCTTCACCCTCAAACAGAAGAGGTTGCTCAGCAGAGGAAGGAACAGGATGTAGCAGCCATGTTGCTAACACTACATAAGCAGCTGGTACAAACAGAAGGGAAGCTGGTAGAAACAGAGGCTGCGTTACAGGAGGCACTAAAGCAGAAAGAGGGAGGCCAGAAATCTCAGCCCCCTCAGCAAGTTATAAACCTTGAGGATCCCCCTCAAACAATCACTCCTCCCCCAGGACAGACAGCTGAAACAGGTCCATCAACATCAGCACCAGCAACAACCTCAGAACAGGCTCCAAGCCTTGATATGCAGAAAATGATGAAGGAGATTCAAGTCCCAGAGGCCCAGATGGCAGAGTTAAATGAAGCCAAGGAGAAATTGGCTACACTTAATGAGAAATATGACAAATCAAAGCAAACTGTGGCTGAGAAAACCAGGGAAGTAAGAGCTCTTGAGAAAAAGATAAAAGAACTAGAGAAAGAGCTCTCTCTTGAGAAAGTGGTAGCTGAGATTAAGAAGGTCCTGTGGGCCAATATTGGCCAATCAATAATAGATCAATGGCAGTACATAGAGACTATTCATGAGCACATGGAGCTCATAGGCAGGGCACACAAAGAAAGCCAAAGAGCAAGGGCATCTCTAGGCACTATGCCTGAGATAGCCAATAGAATGATCAATGTCCTCAATAACCGCACAGGCCCTCAGCTGGCAGCAATAGGGATCACCAATAGAATGGACACCATCTTGCTGATAAAGAGGGTCCTCACTTTGAGAAGTCTGGTGCAGACATTAGATAGAAGGTGCCAGGAGATGCAAACAGAGGTAAATAAGTTCACAGATAAATTTACAGCATTGCATAGCAGAGGCCTTCCCAGCCTACTAAACAGTGCAGGTAGGCTGCTGTCCCATGAGAATTAAGCAAAAAGGGTGAACACATTTGCCACAAATCAGATCACTGCAGGATCTAGTACCCCAGAGGAAGCAGGGCCTGCATCTGGGCAGAGCCTTTATGAGAAAATAGAAAATTTGTTTTTTATCATGAATGAAATCAGACATCTGTTTGAAGTGCCTCCTAATTACTTCAAATATACAGAGGTAGATGAAACACTAGGCACAATTTTGAGGCATCAGTTGCCTACACAGGAATGGTGGACCAGCATGATACAGACATTGTTGTAAACACACAGGTCTTCATCAAATTTTCACATCAAAATACAAGTCAACAGGTTCAAATAAGTTGACATATTTACTATCACTTGAGAAGAGTGGACTGAGCCAACTCAGCAAACCAATTCGGCCACTAAAGCAACGCTGACAGGTACAGATGACAGGGCCGAGAAAGCTACAGCATGACAGAGCCATAAAGACATATCATTCAGAATTAATGCAGAGCGCTCAACCGACTCAGTGGCTTCCAAAAGTCAAAAAGGTTTCTGACAGAACCAAAGGGTATTCATTGTAAATTTAAGACAGCAATAACTTTCTTATCTGCTATTCTGAAAGTTGGTGAACGCAGTTATTGAGTTAATGACTCAGCGTTCAGATATTTTGTAAAAACCGATTGTATATATTCCCCCTCGCATAAGCTTGCAGGGGTTGTTGATTTTCTCTCCAAAAGAGCCTATGTTGTAAATTTCAGAGTTTAATACAGGGAGCTAATGGAATTTCCAAGGTTCTGTGTTGTTTGATGCGTTGTGGTGTGTTTGCATACTGCTACAGGATTCCTGCATATTTCATGGCACAATAAGTCTCTTTAACCTTCTTGTTATGTATTTCATTCTTTCATAATCCGTTCATGCCCTATATTTCACAGTTTAATAGCACAGAAAAAGAATAGTTTCAAGATTTATTCATTGAATACCCTGAACTCAATCTATGCTGTTATGAATGTTTTCCTCTAAGTATTAGTTATGAAAGTGTATTTCTTAATTGCTTCACCTTCAGACTAAAATTTCACAGTAAATATTATTCAGGAATTCAAATCTGCTCCTGGGTGATATATCTCATTCTCACATCACCAACTTAGTGAAAAACTCTTAATTGCCTTTCACTAGTTACTCATATTCCATCATCACAACTTTAAGTTTGTTTCATGATATATCTAAATGGCCCTACAGTTTTAAGCAATCTTACTCAATACCTCAAACAACCCATAATCACAGACTCCATTGCCCAATGGACTGAAACTGTCTGAAGATCTCATCTTAGCTACTGGAAGACATCATTCAACCAAAATTTGAATCAAAACTCCCACCTCATAACTAGCCTAAAATCCTCAAGAACAGAATTAAAAAACTAAAAGAGAGAGCCCTCTATGATTACAGGTTGGCTAGAACCTGTAATCCAAAGCTTGGTTAGTGGTTACCCCGGCCGTATTCCCTTAAGAGTCAAAGGGAACAACCTGGGTGTTAACATAAATGGCGACTCTGCTGGGGAAATGAATGAACTTTGTAACCCCCTGTCTGATTCTTAATACTGTAGATAAAGCCTGAGTGTCAGCCAGATAGCCTTAGAAACTGCCTCTGCTTTGCATTTGCAAGAGTATATAAAAGCTGCCTCAGTCAATCTTTATTCAGTCTTAAGTTTCATACAGTTGTGCTATACTTGATCAGTCCTTGTCAAATATCACTATCTCTTAGAAGAAATCTCTTAAAGAAAATTTCAGAAACTGGCTCCTAAGAAGAAAACTCGCTATACAAGATCAAACCTAGATCCTGATCCATCACCTGAGTTCCAAAATCCAAACCTGATTTCAAGAATCCTTAAGAGACACAAATCAGAAGGGACTCTATCAGATTCAAGTTCTCAAGCAGCATCTCAAACCAATATTCCAACCCCTGCTAAAGTTTCTTTATACCCTCACACCACAGTTCCACAATCTCCTAGTTCTTCATCCACTTCACAAGGTATCCTTTCAACCACTCCATCAACTACACATACCCCTCTCATCCCCTTTCCTCCACTTGTCCCATTTGTCCCTGTTTTCCCTATTGTCCCACCAAACATGGCTAATAGATATGCTCCACTGCAGTTACCTGCCAATCCAGGGCCTATGCCTCAAGATTACCAAAGCAAGATTTCATATTTTGATGGTACTGGCTCTTATCCAGCCCTTCAACATACTAAGAAAATGCAGGACTACTTTGAAAATTATGAGATAGATGATGATGGGGTTAGGATGAAAATTTTTGTGCAAAGCCTAACAGGAGATGTAAGAACATGGTTTAGGTCACTCCCAGCAAACTCCATAGCTGACCCTGAAGCCCTGTATCAAACCTTTATCAACAGATGGGAGAAGAAAAAGGATCCACTTCACATTTTATCTGAATACAATACTATCAAAAGAGGTCCCCAAGAAACTGTCTTGGATTATTGTGCTCGGTTCAACAATGTCTACAATGCTATTCCCCAAAATCTCAGACCCCCACCTGACCTAGCTCTATACACCTTTCCTGATGGGTTTGATTCAGATATGGCATACCAATTAAGAGAAAGAGCTCCTCGAACTTTAGCTGAAATGCAAGACATAGCAGTGAGTGTAGAAGCCAACCTGATAGCTAGGAGAAATAGGACCAGAACTGAAAGAAAAACTACCTTCAAAGAAGAGCCTTCAGGCTGGGATCAGAAATTGGATGCAATAATCACTGGCATGCATAGGTTAGGTGACAGAGTAGAATCAGTTGAGAGGAAGTCATCATGGGAAGCACCACAGAATAATCCTATCAGGAATCCCAATTTTAGAAGAAACCAAAATCCTAATGTTGGCAAGGTCAGCCCTGAACCAGAAATTAGACCCCCATTCCAAGAAAATTATGCTGAAACATCCACTTCTAATGAGTAGATTGATGATACTCATATCAATTTGATGGGCCTCAACAATGATCAGCAAGTCTTTCTGAGTCAAGAGGATCATGAAGATGAAGACATCAAGCAGTTCCAAACCAAATCAGGTGAGTCATTTGACTTTAAACAAGGCTATGACACATCTGTTTATGAAGTTCATAAACAATACAAATTAAGAAGTAGAACAATAAATGTGACACAGCCTGAGAAAACAAAGGAGAGCCTGCAGCTTAAGAAAGCTATTGTCACTGAGCCTATTAACAAGACTGATTCAATTGTAGATGAAGTAACAGTTGAAGAGGTAACCGAACCATTTCCATTGAATAAACAACCAATGGTTACACCTCCTTCACAGCACAATCCAAGCAACACTTTTCAAAAGGTAAACAGAAAGGACAAGCCTCAATATCAGAGTGAGAGTCAAGAAGAAAACTTAATTAACAAAGAAAAGGTTGTTAAACAGGACACCAAGATACAATCTGAAAAACCTTTTGACTTAGAAGCTGAAATTGGTAAATTGAAGATAGCCATTCCTCTTTCAGAGCTAGCTAAGCATAACATTTACAAACAACAAATCAAGAAATCCCTTCAACTCACTCATTACAAAGATGATGTCAATGTATTGGATGACACCCCAGAACTACTTTTCGGTCCAGAGGCTGATGGAAAGACAACAGTTACGGGAATACTACCTTTTTATGTCAGCTTGCATGTTCATGATAAGATATTACACAATGCAATGTTTGACTCTGGCGCCTCTCACAACCTGATGCCTAAGTCAGTAATGGAAAGATTGAATCTAGACATCACAAGACCATATAAGGACCTATTTTCATTTGACTCCATCCAAGTTAAGTGTTTAGGCTTGATAAAAGACCTATGTGTGTCCCTTGTCCAATACCCAAATAAAACAATTTTGATGGATGTGGTAGTTGCTGATATTCCACCCAAATATGGAATGTTGTTATCAAGATCATGGGGGGCTAAACTCCAAGGTTCCCTACAATTAGACATGTCATATGCCACTATTTCTGTCTTTGGGCAGCCAAAGAGGTTATACAGAGAGTCACTCATGAAATACATGGTGAGCAGTGAAGAAAAACCCCAAAATTTCCCTATCTATGCAGTCCATTCTGATATGGATTCCTTCATCCTGTTCAATACTGATATAAGTCAAATGAGTGATAGCAAATCTGTCATACTTGAACAAGATATGCATGTCAGTGAGCAATCAACCTCCCAAGAAATCAAAATTGGGAAATCAATTGATGAGGTAATTCTAGAAGAAAAACTAGATAAAAGACAAGAGCTCCAACTTATAATCCCAAGTCATAGAGAAGATGTTGAAAATCCCCTAAATCAAGAGATCCTATGGTTTCTTGAGTTTGATGGATCAGTCAACAAATTAGGGGCAGGAGCTGGAATTTGGATTCATAACAAACAAAGCAATCATGCAGAAGGTAGAGCATATAGGCTTAATTTCATATGTACTAACAATATGGCAGAATATGAGGCTCTTCTGCTAGGCCTCAAACTGGTAAAATCCTTACAAGCCACAAAAGTTTCAATCATGGGAGATTCAGACCTTATTATCCAACAAGTGAAAGGCAATTTTGTCACAAATGACAAAAGACTAAGATCATACAGGTCTGCTACTATTGAAATACTCAAAGCTTTCACTGAATTTCAGATGACCAAAATACCTAGGACTCACAACATTCATGCACACAGTTTAGCTACATTTGCCAGTACATGCAAATTGCCTTTTGAACCCAACCACTGCTTTACAGCTGAGATAAAACACAGACCTTCTGTCCCAAACAATGTCAAAGATTGGCAGGTATTTGAGGATGACACACAGATAAATAATTTCTTAACCTTGCAGCATGAATTTTCAGGCTTGAACATTGATGTTGAGTCTGTGAAAGACACACAGCCATTGAGTGAACAGGAGCAAACAACAATATCACTCAAAACAGCAAATCAAATACTATGTCCAACAATCTTTGACAAGGAAAATATACAAGAACTTGAACAATTGCGTTTTGAAGAAACAACTGGTGCAGAGGCTGAAATCATAGAGCTAAAGGATAACTTTCTACCAACAGGCCTAACTCCATTGGAGGATATTTTTGACTCAAATTATGTTCCTAGAAAACCAAAAATGCAACCCCTTAATGCTGCCATTGAAGAATGCAACATTGGAACTATTGAAAAACCCAAGATAATAAAATTGTCTGCCTCTTTACCTCCTGACCAGAAGCCTAAATACATTGTCCTCTTTAAAGAGTTCCAAGATGTGTTTGCATGGAGTTATGAGGATTTGAAATCCTATGACACCTCTGTTATTCAACACACTATCCCTCTCAAGCCCAATCAAAAGCCATTCAAGCAAAAATTGAGAAGAATCAATCCTATGCTCCTCCCTTCAATTGAGAAAGAGGTACAAAAAATGTTTAAATCCGGTATCATAGCACCAATCAGGTTTTCAGACTGGTTTTCAAACTTGGTCCCCACAAGAAAGAAAACTGGGGAGATTAGGCTTTGTGTAGATCTAAGGAATTTGAATCAGGTGTCCCTTAAAGACAATTACCCCTTACCAAAAATGGATCACATTCTCCAAAGAGTGGTGGGGGCTTCAAGAATCTCATTACTTGATGGATTTTCAGGTTTCAATCAGATCCTAGTCCACCCTAATGATCAAGATAAAATAGCTTTCACAACCCCATGGGGAACTTTCAAATATGTTAAAATGCCTTTTGGATTGAAAAATGCAGGAGCTACATTTCAGAGAGCAATGGATATTGCTTTTGCTAAAGAGATTCATGAGTTCCTTGTTATTTACTTAGATGACCTCACACCTTTCTCAAAATCTGACCAAGAACATTTAAAACACTTGAGACAAATATTCATAACATGTAGGAAATATGGAATTTCCTTAAATCCTAAGAAGTCTCTATTTGGTTTGGAAGAAGGTAAGTTGTTGGGTCATATTATTTCAAAGGATGGCATTAGAATTGACCCAGACAGAATACAGGTCATCTTGCAAATGCCCCATCCAAGAAATATCAAAGAATTACAAGCCTTCTTGGGAAAGATCAATTTTTTAAGGAGATTTATCCCAAACTTAGCAGAACTGATCAGATTACTAAACAACATGCTAAAGAAGGATTCAAAAGTGAAGTGGACAGTAGAAGCAAATCAAGCTTTTGAAGGTATTAAATTGGCACTTACCCAAACCCCAATCTTAACAAATCCTCAATTTGATAGAGAATTTATCATTTTCTCTTTTGCCTCCCAGCATACCATTGCTGCTATCTTGTTGCAGAAAGATGATCAAGGGAATGAGAAACCCATTGCTTTCTTTAGTAGAGCCCTTAGAGATGCACCTCTAAAATATCAGATCATGGAAAAGCAAGCTTATGCTTTGGTCAAAGCCATCAAAGACTTTAGGATCTACATCCTATACTCCCATGTTATTGCTTATGTACCAAATCCCATTGTGAAAGACATACTAACTCAAGAAAACTTAGAAGGCAGAAGAGGAAAATGGATTGCTAACATATTGGAATTTGACATTGAGATAAGACCTACAAAACTGATAAAAGGGCAAGGTTTGGCTAAATTGATGACAGAAGCAAACTTCCAAGCCTTGGACATTAACCAACTGGACAATGAACCGGAGCTGGCGACTCCAAAGATCAATGCAGCCTTTGAACAATCCCTGTGGTATTCTGACATCTGTTATATATTGCAAAACCTGTGTGCTCCCCCAGGATTGTCCAGAACCAAATCTAGATTTTTAAAAATGAAAGCTTCAAAATTTTGTGTTATAGATGGTAATCTACTATGGAGAAATCATGAAGGTATACTGCTGAATTGTTTGAATATGGATGAGACTAACAATGTTATAAAAGAATTCCATGCAGGTGATTGTGGTGGACATTTGTACTGGAAGTCCACTGTGGATAAGATATTGAGGGCAGGTTATTATTGGCCCACTGTCTTCTCTGATGTTAAAAAATTTACCACTTCATGTCACAAATGTCAAGTGTTTGAGGGAAAATGAAAGTTACTACCACTTCCCTTAAAGCCTATTGCAACAGAAAGGCATTTTCAGCAATGGGGCTTGGACTTCATTGGGGAAATTCATCCTTCATCCTCAGGCCAACATAGATGGATTCTAACAGCTACAGATTACTTTACTAAATGGATTGAGGTTGTTCCATGCAGACAAGCAAATGATTCTACTATCATTCAGTTCCTTGAAACCAATATTCTCTCTAGATTTGGTTGTCCTGACAAGATTATAACAGACAATGTTGCTGCTTTCAGATCCAAGAAGATGGTGAACTTTTGTCACAAATTCCATATTACTTTGGGCCATTCTACTGCATATTACCCTCAGGGCAACGGTCTAGCTAAACCATCCAACAAAAGTCTTATCAATATCATTAAGAAGATGCTAGAAGAGAATAAGAAAAATTGGCACAAAAAGCTTGTGAATGCCTTGTGGGCAGACAGGCTAACAACCAAAAGATCTATTGGGGTCAGCCCATATGAGTTGTTTTATGGGATGGAAGCCAAATTTCCTTCATCATTAGGGGTCCCTGTCATGAAGCTACTTCAAGAAAGTCAAGCTGAACCAAATGACATACAAAGAAGAATCAATCAGATTATCTGTTTACAGCAAACTAGAGATCAAGTGTACAGCAGAGTTCAGGTCCTACAAGAGAAACTGAAGAAGGCATTTGATAGAAGAACCAAGGCTGAAGATTTCTTTATTGAGGATAAAGTGCTTAAATGGGATTCAAGAAGAGAAGACAAGGGAAAGCATGGCAAGTTTGACTCCCTTTGGAGGGGACCTTTTGTTATTCAAGCAGTACAAGGAAATAACACCTATTTTTTGAAGAATTTGGATGGCACTGAAGTTGAAGAGGGCCCTGTAAATGGCCGGATGTTAAAGCACTACTTTGATTACTTTGCATGTATATAACATGGCTTTTCCCCTGTACATAATCAGTTGTATATACTATTCTCTTTCAGCCTATAAATAGTTCAGTTTAAGAAGCTTTGTAAATAAGCAGGAAAAGGCTTTTATTTCAGCAAGTTCTACAATAGTGACAGATTCCAGTTTTGAGGTCCAAAGAGACAAGTTTGTAAGTTTTGAGAAAAGATCAAAAGCCAAGGCATTCTGACCTGCTGTTCTTGGTCTTTCAAGTAGAAAAACCATCCCCAAGTGGAGCCACTGTTAGCTACCTATACCAATAGGTTTCATTTTTCATGATTGGCAGGGGAAGTGCCAATATGATCTACTTTGGTGATGCAAAGATCTCATAATTTTGTGGAAGACACATATCTGCAGTTGGTTGATGCTATTCTACTTCTGAATGGGTGATCCAACAGTCTAAGCTGGGTCATGCCATGTTTCAATTGTTTGTTGTAGATTAGAGAAAGAAATCTGTCCAAACTGTTCAATCTTGGCAGATAAAGTAGTTAGGTAGAGAATGAAGGTTTCCAACTGTTTAATCTGGGGCCTTGGAAGTAATAAGGTTAGCCTTAGATAAAAAATCAAAAGGAAAAAGCCAAAGGAAAAGAAAAGGCACATGAGGGTTTGCAAGTCTAAGTGCACCCTCCTTGAAGTAACAAAAAATGCTAGGCAATAGAATGGGTAGGTAGATGGCATTGCAGAAGCATGATTTATGACATTTCACTGGCCTAAGCAAAGGAAAAACATGGTGTCAGTGCAGATCTTCCTATTCAGCAGTTTTGTAGCAGAAAAATGAAGCATGTCTAACTTCCCAATCATCCCCCATCACATTCCTTGCTAACATCCCAATACCACCTTGGTTCATGAGAGAAAACAAACTCATTGATTGATCCTTGTGCCATAAAGAGCCACATTTCCTGTGTAAAAATCTTTTCATTTTGATCTACTTTCCTAACTAAGTTTATTTCCTATAAAACTTAGTCTTTGCTCCCTCTTCTCCATATCTTCCATCCCACATTAACTACTAACTCTATCTATGTTTAATTCCCTATGTTCCCCTTTCCCTATTACTATAGCACTATTGTGTATAAAAACCCCAAAAAATATGTATGTATCCCTCTCCTTTGGCATTATAGCCATATGCTCCAATATTGGAAAACCATGCAAAATCAAAGTCTTGTTGCAGATGGTTTGTTTAAAGTCAGGGATTAAACTAACCCCACGTTGGTTTAATAACCTAAGCCATACTCTTTTTCGCCTTACAACCCCTTCATAATGCCTTACCCGCCCTGTTTGCAAAAAACCTTGTAAAAACCCATTTTTCCGCCTATCCAAAGTTTTGGGTTAAAAAGCGCATTTCACAAAAAACATTAAAAAAACCCAAAAATCCGCCGAAGTCCAAAGTCCCGCCCAGGCGCGCTTTTCCATAAAAAATAATTGTTTATTCTCTGCCTCCCCACCGTATCGTCCTGTCAGCTTTGGAACTCGTCGCTTGTCGGATCTGGGCTTTCCCATCCGACGGCCCATATCAATATCGGGCCGCCCCCGATGTCCGGACTATAGCACCCGAAAAGTGTCAGAGGGTGACGTCAGGGCAGTGCCACGTGTCGCTCCCAAATCGTATCGGGAGGCCGCCTGCCAATACCACCCCCGTACCATAAGCGGTCCGATGGAACCGCTTACCGCCCTCCGTATACTGCCTGCCCGCGTCACACCCACGTCACGCCCACGTCATGCCAAGTCGGCCCCGCATCAGCGCCAAGCCTACCATCGCTCCGACCTGTCCGCCACCTCATCAGTCCCCATGGACCACTCACAGGCCGCCACGTCACCCTTCCGTACCCGACCCCACCCGATGACGTTATGCTGATGTCATCCAAAAAACATGCCAAAGGCCCAAAATGGCCATATTTTTGCCAAAATTCGCGTTTTTCTCATATTTTCACCAAAGGAACTATTGAGCTCTCTGCATGTAATTTATGACATTCTCGCCGCCAACCTGCAAAAATCGATTTTAGAGACCGTGGGCGCCCTCAATCTCGCCTGCATTGCCGCCATTACCACAGTCTACCAGGTATTTACCAAAATCTCCCCTCCGCACCTGATTTTGTGCATAATTCATCAAACAAGTGAGTAAAGAGAGAGAAATCACTGAAATTATCAGCAAATCCTTGGTGACCACCATCTATCCTCAACTATAAGCTCGAATTCACATACAGAAGTCCACATTGAGCCAAATTTCCATCAATTCACAGCCTGTTTGCACAGTCGCAAACTAAAACTTCTGCTACACTAGCTCACCGAGAAAATCACCCTTAAGTCCCAGCATTTGCTCATTAAACCTTTTCAGGAGTATTTCAACTTGTTTCCACCATAATTCATCATGTTTCCCCTGCAAATTGCCTTGCTTCTGCAGAATCCGGTGCTCTGTGTCATTGTGCCCAGAAAAACAGTTTCCAACACAATTCAAAGCACCAAAACCATAGAAACACCAGTTGCATTGAATGTTGCACCTCTTAATGCCCCACAAAGAGAGCTAGAGTGGCAGGCCCTGGCTGACAGAGATTACCAAATGGCAGAAGTGCTCTCAATGGACACCAAATATAACATTCAAGTAATCAATGACCTCAAAGCAAAGCATCTCAGTGGTAATGATATCCTAGGGATTTGGGACTCCAATTTGCCCATTTATAACCTTCCTCAAGTCAATGTCCTCCCAGATTTAATTCACAGATGCAATGCCAACTATGAACCCTGTCAGAGGGCTGTCCTCAATTCCTCAGGCTGAGTTTTGTTCCATGTCACCCCTGAGGCCATAAATGAAATGCTACATTTTCAATCTTCAAGGCCATTGACTCCCCTCTCCATCATGGATTTGATAAAGGAAGGAGGTAAGTTGTCCAGTGCCCAAATTATAAAAATAAATCAGTTGTTCACCCAATCAGGCTCTGAGATTGTGAGGTATCCCCCTATTGCAAATGCATACCTAAATGAGCTGGGCAAACTGCTTGTGGATACGATCAGTTATGTCCTAGGATACAGAACATCTAAGCATGTTGATGAAACCATTCTGGCCATGCTGTCCATCTTTTCCCCTGGAAAGCCTCCTGCTGTTCGTTATGATTATGTTGCATACATTGCCAATAAGATTCATGAGAAACTGATGAATCCAGAGAGGGAAAGGATATTCAGATATACTTCTTATATCTATCACTTGTTTCTATTCTATCAGCCTGATAGCTTCCCTATCACTCTCAAGAAGCTTGATGTCCAAGGGAACCCAATGTCTGTAGTGTTTTGGTCCTCAGTTTTCCATCTGATATGCTTTTCACCATACAACAACTGTGAATTCATTGACCTTTTCATCCATCCAACCATGTCCTTGCTGCTGAGTGCCCCTCCTCCAAGATTAACAGATGAGATGCAAAGGATTCTCCAGCTCTCAAAAGCATACAGCATTGGGGATTGGTACTTTTACCAAAACCACACAGTGATCAGGATATATGGTTGTGAGCTAGCCCCATATAGGCTGCCAAGATATGTCCCTATGAGACTCTTTTCCTTAGAGTACTTCAGGCAGTTTGGAAATGCAGACATGGTCCATTTCCACAGCAAAAACAAGAAGGTGCAACTGAAAGTCAGAAATAAGCTAGGCCCATTCATCTATAATAAAAGAGAAGAGGCATGGCAAGAAGCAGACAAGATCCTGCAACGCCTTGGACTGCAAACTAGTTTCCTCTGGATACCCTATGACCCAAATCACTTCATTAGCCTTAGAAGGGTCAAGTACAAATTGGCTAGCTATGATCATGTCAGGTTGCCCACATTGAAAAATATGCCAATCTGTTAGGATGGAAAGAGGGCACATTAGAAGAAGCAAGTAAAAAAGAGGAAATTCTAAAAAAAGAAATAAGGAATCTTGAGAAAGAGGCTGACTTGGAAACTTGTGGGCAGGTTTCCTCCTCTTATCAAGTGCAACTCGGACTAGCTGCCTCATCCTCTGCAGCCCCCCAGCAGGCATCTAGAACTATTCCTCAGGCATCCAGCAAAGGGAAAGAGAAAGAGATGGAACAGGAGCAGCCACCCCCTACAACAGAACAGCAGAAGAAGCAGCCCAAAAAACAAGAACAAATGGCTGAAGCTCCCATATCTATAGAGCAACAGGCTCAGGAAAGTGTGCCTCCAAGGCAGGAAACAATAGTGGAGACCTCGGTGCTCCAAACACCACTAAATGAAGAAAGAGGTAAGAAGAGGGATAGAGAGCAAGAGACTCCCCTCACCACATCAACAAATCAACAAGGGGAGAAGAGGCAAAGAATAAATCCCCTTTCTGAAGAGGAGATGCCTATTGGGCAATCCTTGGGTATGGGCTGACCAAGCATGGAGGCATCTGCCAGTTCCTTCCAGCAGGAACAAGAAAGAACCCTTGGAGGAGAGGTCAGCTCCTCAAGTCAGCAAAGGAGAGCTGAATCAGGCATAAAGCAGCAGTTTATTGACATCAAGAAGAGAAATGAGCCTGTGAGACTTCAGCTGTACAACCATTTACTCAAAATGGCTCCCACAAACCAACAGAGACTTATGTCAGCATATGACATAACAGAGGAAAAAATGACGATGAGTCATTTCATGCCCACTATGCTGCAGCCACAGTCAGTTGCAGATTATATAAGGACCAACCTGGAGGTTCTTGCAAAAGACATCCACCCTATGGACTAGATAGAGCTTCATAAGCAAACGGGTGAGATGGTCTATTCAACTCTTGCAGACAAGACCTTTCTGGCACACAAATTACAAAACAGTTTGCATAATACAACTGCCCAACTTGAATTGGAAAAGGCCTCTTCACAAGCCAAAGACAATAGAATCAGGTCTTTGGAGGATATTATTATTGAGCTTGGGCATGACCCAAAGGATGCCAAAGCTGTACAAGCACTGCTAAAGGAAAGATATGCAGATATTGCAGCTTTGAGGAAGATGGTAAAGATTCCAGCAACCCTTCACCCTCAAACAGAAGAGGTTGCTCAGCAGAGGAAGGACCAGGATGTAGCAGCCATGCTGCTAACACTACATAAGCAGCTGGTACAAACAGAAGGGAAGCTGGTAGAAACAGAGGCTGCGTTACAGGAGGCACTAAAGCAGAAAGAGGGAGGCCAGAAATCTTAGCCCCCTCAGCAAGTTATAAACCTTGAGGATCCCCCTCAAACAATCACTCCTCCCCCAGGACAGACAGCTGAAACAGGTCCATCAACATCAGCACCAGCAACAACCTCAGAATAGGCTCCAAGCCTTGATATGAAGAAAATGATGAAGGAGATTCAAGTCCCAGAGGCCCAGATGGCAGAGTTAAATGAAGCCAAGGAGAAATTGGCTACACTTAATGAGAAATATGACAAATCAAAGCAAACTATGGCTGAGAAAACCAGGGAAGTAAGAGCTCTTGAGAAAAAGATAAAAGAACTAGAGAAAGAGCTCTCTCTTGAGAAAGTGGTAGCTGAGATTAAGAAGGTCCTGTGGGCCAATATTGGCCAATCAATAACAGATCAATGGCAGTACATAGAGACTATTCATGAGCACATGGAGCTCATAGGCAGGGCACACAACGAAAGCCAAAGAGCAAGGGCATCTCTAGGCACTATGCCTGAGATAGCCAATAGAATGATCAATGTCCTCAATAACCGCACAGGCCCTCAGCTGGCAGCAATAGGGATCACCAATAGAACGGACACCATCTTGCTGATAAAGAGTGTCCTCACTTTGAGAAGTCTGGTGCAGACATTAGATAGAAGGTGCCAGGAGATGCAAACAGAGGTAAATAAGTTCACAGATAAATTTACAACATTGCATAGTAGAGGCCTTCCCAGCCTACTAAACAGTGCAGGTAGGCTGCTGTCCCATGAGAATTATGCAAAAAGGGTGAACACATTTGCCACAAATCAGATCACTGCAGGATCTAGTACCCCAGAGGAAGCAGGGCCTGCATCTGGGCAGAGCCTTTATGAGAAAATAGAAAATTTGTTTTTTATCATGAATGAAATCAGACATCTGTTTGGAGTGCCTCCTAATTACTTCAAATATATAGAGGCAGATGAAACACTAGGCACAATTTTGAGGCATTTGTTGCCTACACAGGAATGGTGGACCAGCATGATACAGACATTGCTGTAAACACACAGGTCTTCATCAAATTTTCACACCAAAATACAAGTCAACAGGTTCAGATAAGTTGACATATTTACTATCACTAGAGAAGAGTGGACTGAGCCAACTCAGCAAACCAATTCGGCCACTAAAGAAACACTGACAGGTACAGATGACAGGGCCGAGAAAGCTACAGCGTGACAGAGCCATAAAGACATATCATTCAGAATTAATGCAGAGCGCTCAACCGACTCAGTGGCTTCCAAAAGTCAAAAAGGTTTCTGACAGAACCAAAGGGTATTCATTGTAAATTTAAGACAGCAATAACTTTCTTATCTGCTATTCTGAAAGTTGGTGAACACAGTTATTGAGTCAATGACTCAGCGTTCAGATATTTTGTAAAAACCGATTGTATATATCCCCCCTCGCATAAGCTTGCAGGGGTTGTTGATTTTCTCTCCAAAAGAGCCTATGTTGTAAATTTCAGAGTTTAATACAGGGAGCTAATGGAATTTCCAAGGTTCTGTGTTGTTTGATACGTTGTGGTGTGTTTGCATACTGTTACAGGATTCCTGCATATTTCATGGCACAATAAGTCTCTTTAACCTTCTTGTTATGTATTTCATTCTTTCATAATCCGTTCATGCCCTATATTTCACAGTTTAATAGCACAGAAAAAGAATAGTTTCAGGATTTATTCATTGAATACCCTGAACTCAATCTATGCTGTTATGAATTTTTTCCTCTAAGTATTAGTTATGAAAGTGTATTTCTTAATTGCTTCACCTTCAGACTAAAATTTCATAGTAAATATTATTCAGGAATTCAAATCTGCTCCTGGGTGATATATCTCATTCTCACATCACCAACTTAGTGAAAAACTCTTAATTGCCTTTCACTGGTTAATCATATTCCATCATCACAACTTTAAGTTTGTTTCATGATATATCTAAATGGCCCTACAGTTTTAAGCAATCTTACTCAATACCTCAAACAACCCATAATCACAGACTCCATTTCCCAATGGACTGAAACTGTTTGAAGATCTCATCTTAGCTACTGGAAGACATCATTCAACCAAAATTTGAATCAAAACTCCCACCTCATAACTAGCCTAAAATCCTCAAGAACAGAATTAAAAAACTAAAAGAGAGAGCCCTCTCTGATTACAGGTTGGCTAGAACCTGTAATCCAAAGCTTGGTTAGTGGTTACCCCGGCCGTATTCCCTTAGGAGTCAAAGGAAACAACCTGGGTGTTAACAGATTGGACGAGCACCGAATGCAGGCCCTTCTCCACTCAGAAGTGGTTCAACTTCAGAGGAAGGTGTGGCATGACCAACACCTCAATGACAAGCAATTTCAGCCGGGAGATTGGGCGCTGTTGTATGATTCCAGGCATAAGGATTTCAAGGGGAAGCTGAGAACCAGATGGCTGGGACCATATGCAGTGGAAAAATGTAATGACAATGGATCTGTTCTTATTCGGACCATTGATGAGGAGGCCATCCCTATGCTTGTCAATGGGCATCGACTAAAGATCTACAGAACACCTCTTTCAAGGCAAGAATTCATCAAAGCTGTGGAAAAATCAGTACTAGTCATAGAGAAGGGTACTGCCTCTGTTTTGGGCATACCCTGAAGATCTTAAAAAAATAAAAAAATAAATAAAAAATAATAATAATAATAATAAAGATCCTTGGGTGAAAACCTTTCTGAGGCTCCCAAGGCAGATTGTAGGGGTGAAAACCTCATTGAGGCGTCCCTGCTGTCTTTCTGAAAATATTTGAAAAAGACCTTGAGTGAAAACCTCTCTGAGGCGCTCAAGGCAGATGGTAGCGGTGAAAACCTCATTGAGGCGTCCCTGCTGTCTTTCAAAAAAAAAAAAAAAAAAATAAACAAAAAAACAGGGAAAACAAGTTCAAGATGTGGCAATGCATGCAGGTTGCAGGTATTCCATGCAGGAAAAGAGGCCCCTCAACTCAAAGACAAGGGTCCCTACTATGCTACCAGGTGACCTCACCAACACTCCCTCTGGAAACACTCATCTCTTCCAAGGTCTGGGCATGATTTGATCACAGTTTAGCCTCCTACAGGAAGCTACAGGACTTTCTACAGGAAATTCTGTATTTCTACAGGAAACTTCCTGTAGAATCTTTGGACATCCCAGAACCGACTGTGTGGGGAGATCTAGCGCCCGAGGTCCGACACGAAGGCATGCAAGCTAATGTTTTCTCCATCACGCACTGTTGTCGCCTCCTTCTACCACCCCAGTTGCCATGCAATGGAAATACCTGCACAGTCAAATCAGAACATTGAATTATCAGAGGAAGCGATTCTCAAATGAAAAAAGGATGCAGAGACACCATGAACTACTTATCAAAGCCATCCGAGGGCCCTGCGATCGTGACCGTGAGGCCACCATCTCCACCGTTTCAGCATGCACCCGAGGAGAAAAAACTGCTACAGGACATCCTACAGGAATCCCGTAGCAGTTCATCCAGCTAGAGTGTACACCATCAAGGCGCCTGCAACACATAGAGCGGGCACATGCACCACCCGTAGCCAAGTAACAAGCTTCGTGATCAGCAGAAGTCTGCAAGGAGGGACCCTCGTGCCTATGCATGAAGCAGCAACAAGCAAATCCAATCACCCTCGTCCCGAAACCTGGAAATAACGTCGCGGCCGCACAGGTAAGTGCCTCACCCTTTTTTCGTCAAATTACATGAACAATGCTCTGAAATGTTTGCAAGTGTGGAAATGAATGGGTTGAGCAGTCGGGTAGCCATTCAACTTGCCACCACGACCAGTCAGATGGTCTCATCAGATTTGGAAAGTGTTGGTCGTGGCAAGCAAAACGGGTAATGGACACGTGAGAAGTGTCCAGTCGGGGAGAAGCGGCGATATAATGGAAATGGCGGTGGCAGATCTGCAGGGAATGATGCGACAGTCAGGGAGACTTGCAGTGAAATGAGTAGGTGACGTCGTCCAATGGTCCGGCAGGGACAGCTCACCCCCGCACAACGAGTTCGGCCGGGATTCAAATCCACCGGCTAGATCGTCACTCCACTCATTTATCACCAGTCGTTTTGCAGTTGAGTAAGCGTCCGAATTTCTCTGAAGCTCGTTACTCCAAGTCCTCGACTCGTTCAGACGTCTGGTGGTGGCACAGAAGGTGCAGAACCACTGATTTTCTCTCCGGAACTTGTGCGCGACTTCTACAGGAAGCTGCGCTATAGGAAGCTAGCCGCTACGGAGGAAAATCAATCTATTCACATCAAAGGTGGCAAATTGGAAAAGGTAAGCCTGAACTTGTTCCTCCCATGCAATTGGTTTGAAGGGTGGCGAAGTCGACGTCCTCAAAAATGTAAAACTACAGTCTGAGTATAAAATTGCAAGCGTCGTCTTCCTTTTGCATGAAAATTGTCATCGTAGTACATGCGAAGTTTTCTACAGGATTTGGTTCGTAATTAAGGCCCTGTCAAGGCTCATCTGTAGATAGCCAAGAATTCACGAATTGTGTGCATGACAGAGGCGTAGTTCTGCGCTCTGTCTCAAGCAATCAGAAAGGCCATCTTTTGATACGCACTCGCCACCTCCGGCTAACATAGCAGGCTTTCACCATGCCGGGTGGATTCATCAGAAAGGAACCGACAGACTCAAAGAAGCTACGGGAAAACCCGGAGGTGGTAGAACTGTTCACTCGTGCGCGATGGATGTCGTTCTGCGACAAGCTTCAAGGTTACGATGATGAGGTGGCAGAGGAGTTCCTGCGAGCTTTGAAGCCAAAATCAAAAACGCTGGCCGTTGTCAATTTCAGGGGTTTGAATCTAAGACTCACCCCACAGTTCATCAGCAGAGTCACTGACCTCCCAATGGGGGTACCGTGGGACAAGGAGGAGAGGAAATTAGGCTAGAAGGCTAAAAAGGAGTTCTTTCCATCGGAGGAGCAATTCTCAGAGGATAAGAACGGGGTTCGCAAAGCTAGCCTACAGCCGCTTTGGAGTGAGGTCAGCCTCCAAATTATGAAGTATATCACGTGTGAGGGACGATTCAGCATCGTATATGGGTACCATTTCCAGCTGCTCACATAATTGAGGCACCAAATGGACCTACCTTCAGAAAACAAGCTAAGTATTCCTTACTTCCTCCTGCAGTCCATGACTAAATGTGCCACCAAATTACAAGAGGGCACGCCAGACCGGGTAGCCCATCATGGGCTCATTAAGCTCCTCGTCGAGGATGCACTCCACACCTACACAGTCCCTCTCTCGTGGGAAGCCTTCCGAAATCTGACTAAGGATGGCGATATCAAAATGTTGACCGAGGAGCTCACCTCCTCCAGCAGCGAGGAGAAGGAGTCAGTACACACAGAGAAGAAAGGGAAAGGCCAAGAACCCGCGGCCAAAGCACCGAAGAAAGAACAAAAGGGGAGGCAAGAGAAACCCCAGGTTTCCGAAAAGGAGGGTGACATATCCACATTGACACCCAGAGAGAAAAGGCTACAGAGTAGGGTGGAAAGGACGGAACAAGTCCACGTCAGTAAAGGCACCTCGAAAGCAGCCTCAACCAAGTCAAAAGGCAAAGCACCCTCAGCCAAATAGGCTAAAACGGTGCCACCTGTTTCTACAGGAAAACCAAAAATGGCTTCTACAGGAAGCCAGAAATCAGTTGATACAGGGCCTTCTACAGGAAGCCCTGAGAAAGGAAAACCAAAGGAGAAGACAGCCGAAATTCTTGCAAGGGAGGCAGCAGCCGTGCTGGCCACCCTTAGTACACCTCCTAAGCCGAAGGAAAAACGAAAGAGGGAGATCCCTCTATATTTCAAAGCCAGGAGAAGTGTGAGAATCAAAACAGGCAGGCCCCAACCTCCATCCAGCAGCCCAATTACTATAGAAGATACCCCTACCTCGCCAAGGGAGAGGTCCCCCTCAAAAATATCAGTCACTTATGAGCGGGGGAGCCCGAAGACAACTACTTGGAAGGAGAGAATGGACAGGTTGGCTTCAAAAGCCCGGCTACAGGATGCTGAGGCCGTTCTACAGGAAACATTAGCCCGGCTTAAGGAGACAGAGAGGATGGAGGGAGAGGCACCCTCATCACCACTTAGGGAAGACGAAGTAGAGCCACTGAGGGAAGAAGAGAAAGAGCATATCCCGGAACCTAGTCCCCAGCCAAGCTTGAGCTCCTATTATAACTTTTTGGAGGCTGGGAAAATTATTCCACAAAAATTCACAGTGCCGCTTTTCTTTGCGTTGGAGGAAGAAAGAGTGAGAACCCACACGTGGATGAAAATAGCTAAATCAAAAGGAGTGGAAGATATAGGCCCCTTGGAGGAACAACTCAAGGAGGCACGAAAAGAATTAGCTATGGCCAAACACGTGGCAAACTGCCAACGGGTATTCCTACAGGAAGAGAATGAGAAACTTAAACTGCAGCTACAGGAACTGAAGAAGGAAAAGGGCACATCCTCAGGGGACACTACAGCAGAACATCAAGGCAGAGAGGGACTGCAAGTTGGTATTGGGGAGCCAACCTCGCATCTACAGGAAAGGGAACTGCAAGGACAAATCGAGATACAAGCTCTCAAACAGCAGTTGCAGCAAAAAGAGGCACAACTGGCTTGCATGGCTAGTTGGGCCATGGATGCTCTACAATGCAGACAGCCGGCCAAATCCTATGGCCTGTACCTACGAGACCAGTGGCTGAAATTTCAGATTAATGCATTGGCACAGAGGGGTATCTCCCAACTCCAAGACCCCCAGCAGTTCACAGCGTTATGCAATAGCAGTTCATCAAAGGATAAGGCCAAACTCTCGGAGTTCTATCTCCATAATTTGGACCTTCCTAATGTGACTTCATGGGATCCCAACACAGTTCTAGGGGATATGCAGTTGATGGCATTTGCCTCATGGTTGAACCATGAAGAAAAGAGGGCAGCAGAGGTCAAAGAGGTCATGGACCGAGAATTACATGAGCCACTGCTGATTAGAGCAGAGCCAGGGGATCCCACTGCATTGATATCGGCCCACCAACACTTAGCCACCAACCCTCAAACTTTATTGAAATACATGGATCAGCAGGCTCAGGCCATAGCACATTTCGAGGATATGGAGCGACTATTAGGGGACAACTGTGTTCATGCTTGCACCCGCCGATGGAACACATTGTCCCACAGCCTTAAAATCAGAGAATATCATACTCCAACTCGAATGAGGGAAGCTCTAGCACGGGTGCCCCTCTACAAGAAGTCCATACAGAACCTCCAAGCCAGCTGGATTGGCCTCAAGCTAAGCCCACCTCTGCTGTTAGGATTGATGGAAGGCAGCACAGAGAAAGAAGAGCATAAGCAGTGGGAAGAGGTGGAAAGGAAGGCTGGGTTTCATGCCAGTGAGGAGGAGACCACTTCAGAAGCCTGGGATGTGAGGGTGGCGGTGAAAGCAATGAAGGATGAGGAGCTGGATTAGTTGCTCAGGGATGAGCAATCATTTTAGCTGGGGGGTGATGATGAGCCCCAAATTTGGTAACATTTTGGGCTCATTTGGCCTAACTACCTTTGCTCAATCCTTCATTTTTCATAACTTATGCATCATTTTTTAGTATGTTTATGTCATTTGTATGAATAAGGGCAGTCACTATTTCTAGGTGGCTAACACGTGCTCATTTCATGTTTTTTGACACATGATTGGAACAAAACTGAGTAGATAAGGACAAGGAGACAGCCAAGATGGGGTTGAGGATTCGTAGGAGGGTTGTCCAGCATTAAATGGCCTTCCTCGGGATCTTCACCCCCAACTCCAAGCTCCAATAGCCACCACAACCGGATTTAGAAGGCAGCCAAACGGATTTTGAGGAAGCAGCAGTTCACTCCTAGTTTGGTTAGCCAAGTCCCACTGATTTAGGAGGCCAGCTTGGGGCCTCGTGATGTATAAATGATAAGGCTTTAGCCTTCGAAAAGGACTTTTTGAAACATTGTTGCACATTCTGCACTACGAGCTGCTAGCTTGGTTTTGCTCTTTTGTAGCCATTATTGGCATGCTCTTTGACTTATGATTATTATTTTTTAATGGAAAGCAGTCCGATTTGATCTCAATTCTGAGTTTTTAAAAGGAGCCATAGCTCTCGGGGTTGGGCCCAGCCTGAGAGCCTAAGGCCTCCTTCTTTTGTATTGTTATCTTTTCTTTCAGCATTATGGTTTTCTTTACATGCATTTGAAACGCAGTTTATTGAGTAGATTTCTTGGTGTGGTTAAGTAGGTCATTGTTAGAAGATAGAGTTGCTTCAGCTGTTTAGTATAGAGTGAAGAGATTGGAGTTAATAAAAGTTCCAGAAAAGGGTTGCCTGCACACTCATTTTCACCTCTTTCTAGGGGCTGGAATTGCAGACAGTGCTACCCACCAAAAACATTGGTTTACATACTCATGCAATCTTTGGTGCAATATTTTCGTTTGTAGAAGTTGTCCATGCGTTCAAACCTCTTGGAATGTTTCTTTGCTTCAGTGCCATACATGGTTTTCCTTAGAAATAACGTTGTTGTTCATTGGTTCCATTAAACAGTTAGGAATGTTTTGATTATGTGCAGGACGTGGATGATTTGATTCAGTTTGCACTGTGCAGTGCTACTCCCTCACCCTCTCATCCTTCTAAGCCTTGCCCAGGCCAACTTCTCATCTCCCAATTAGACCCCTTGTCTCTCAGCTACTCTACTGCCCACGTTATCCTCCTTTTTCGACCTTCCATTCCCTCTACCCTCCTTCAGACAAACTAGCTTAGCACACCCCCTCATCATCTCATCTCTCTGTCACTAAGTCATTACAAACCCCTCTCCTACCTCCCTATCCACCCATGCAGCCTCTTCCACTCACCCATCACCCAAAATCCGATTGTAGAACATCCTGTAGGAATTACTGAACATCCTGTAGAAATTCTGGAACATCCTGTAGAACCCCTGCAGACTTCCTGTAGAAGCTCATAAACGCAGTCTCTTGGTAGCCAAACTTTGTGAAACTCTTTGGAAGGGTGTTAGGGACCCCTTAGACCCTCTTTGAACTTTCCCAACCTTTTTCAAGCCTTTCTCCTCCTTGATCCACCTCTGCACAGTAAAAAAACTAGTTAAAAGCACATGCATGATAATTCTAATAATTGAAACAAAAATACAAAAGATGTTTTCTTCAGATAGAGGTAGTCTAGACACATTCATTTTACCTTCATAGAAGTAATGGCATCTCTTTCAGTAGTTTGCATTCCCATCTCTGCATCAGTAAGACTAGCTGGTAGAATTAGGGTTTGCTAGGGTTTGCGTTTCTTGTTGGCTTCCAGTTCCATTCTACAAATAGATCAGCTTCCTTTGAGTTAGCTTTCGTCCATCAGTTAAAAAGCTTCTTCTAAGAGGTCATAGAAGTTGGCTTGAGCCCCTAGCGGACTTGTGCCAGCTGACCAAGTGACAGCTGCGGCAAGAGCTAGTACTTGTGCATACAGCACCGTCGCTTCCAAGTTTGTTACGAACTACTGGGTTGATAAAATTAAGGAAGGAAGCTCCAGGAGTTGTAGCATTATTTCTACAATACTGGAGCCCACCAGCACACCTGATAGGAAACATTTTTATGATTATGTTCAAGAAGATTTTGGAAAGGTTCGATTGGGTGATGATAAACCCTGTAAAATCATTGGAATGGGTACAATTTTCATAAAACAACAAAATGGAAATCACTGGCTATTGAAGGAGGTAGGGCATGTTCCAAATCTAAAGAAAAAATCGATTTCAATAGGGTCGTTAGGAGGTGAAGGTTACGTACCTACTTTCACAGATAAAACCTAGAAGGTCACAAAAGGATCCCTAGTAATAGAAAAAGGAGAAAATGTTGGTACATTGTATTTATGCAATGGTATTTCTAATTTTGTTAATGCTTTAACCTCTACAGGAGAAGATATGGCATTGTGGCATCATAAGCTTGGGCACATGAGTGAGAAGGGGATGTAGAATCTTCAGTCAAGAAATTTATTGCCAAGTTTGAAGCATGTTGATTTAAAATTCCGTCAGAATTGTGCTTATGGAAAACAGAAGAGAGTCAAATTCCTTAGTGTTGGGAAAGAAAAGAAGAGAAATTAGAGCTTGTGCATACAGATGTATGGGGAACTGCTCAGGTATCATCTCTTAGTAGCTCTCATTATTATGTTACTTTTATTGATGATGCAACTTGAAAAACATGGATTTATTGTATTCGAAATAAATCTGATGTATTTGATACTTCAAGAAATGGAAAGATTTGGTTGAAAATGAGACAGGAAAAAGGTTGAAGTGTCTCAGATCAGACAATGGAGGTGAATATTGCAGCAAAGAGTTTGATAGGTACTGTTTAGAGAATGGAATTTGTAGAGAGAAGACAGTTCCAGGAACACCAAAAGAAAATGGTGTGTTAGAAAGGATGAACAGGACAATCATGGAGCGTGCAAGGTGCATGAGATTGCATGCAGGATTGCCTTTACAATTTTTGGCAGATACTGTAGACATTGTTGTTTATCTAATAAACAGAGGGCCTTCAAGTTCCTTGGATGGTGGTATTCCAAAGGAGGCATGGATAGGTAAAAAGGTAAACTACCCTTTTTTAAAGACTTTTGGTTGTGAAGACTTTGTCCACATTAATAAAGAAAATAGAACAAAGCTTGAGGAAAATCAAAGAAATGTACCTTTATTGGATATGGTGTTAATGATTTTGGTTATCACTTTTATGATTATGAAAAACACAAAATCATTAGGAGTAGAGATGTTATATTCAATGAAAAAATTTGTATAAGGATCAACTGCAGGAAACGAAACAGGAAAAAAGAAAACAGAGAATACACAATGCTTGACAAGATCACAGAAAAAGTAATGGTGCTTGAAAATCATAATGATTAATAGCCAAAACAACAACCACAAAAGCAACAAGCACCTCAAACACTTGAAAGTGGTGTTAGAAGATCTACCAGGATAAGTAGACCCCCTGAACAATACTCTCCTTCATTATATTATGTATTGTTGACTGATTTTGATGAACCAGAATGTTATGAAGAAGCAATGCAGGTAGAAACCAAGAAGAAGTGGGAGCAAGCCATGAAAGAAGAGATGGACTCCTTAGCACATAACCAGACTTGGGACCTAGTCAGGTTGCCTACAGGTAAAACAACATTGCAGAATAAATGCGTTTATAAGTTAAAGGAAGAAGATGGAGGTATAAAAAGGTATAAAGCTAGACTTGTGGTGAAAGGTTTGCATAGAAAAAGGGTATAGACCTTGATGAAATATTTTCTCCTATTGTTAAAATGACTTCAATTAGAACTATTTAAAGTCTAGTAGCAGTTGAAGATTTGCATCTTGAGTAGTTAGATGTAAAGACAACCTTTCTCCATGGGCATTTGGAGGAAGAGATATATATGGAGTAGCCACAATGATGTGAGGTAAAAGGGAAGGAGAAAATAGTGTGCAGGTTGAAGAAGAGCTTGTATGGCTTAAAACAGGCTCCAAGGTAGTGGTATCTAAAATTTGACAGGTTTATGTTTGAACAAGGTTATACTAGATGTCACTATGATCATTGTGTTTATCTCAAAAGGGAAAATGATGGTCGCTATATTTTATTGTTATTGTATGTAGATGACATGCTTGTTGCAGGTTCTAACATGCAGGAAATAAATGTGCTCAAAATAAAATTGGCAAACTCATTTGCAATGAAGGATTTGGGTGTTGCAAAACAATGCCTATTTTTTCTAAAGCTTTTTGGGAGAAGTTGACAGTGTTTGCCACCCTTGTGCCTCTGTAACAATCCTACTTCCGAGATCGACTGACCTCATTGAGGCTTCATGACTCTCACCTTCAGATTTTTGGTACTTCATCATTTTGTACTTTTTCATTGGAGCAGGGCTATGTTCTTACCATTTAGTGGATCATTATGGGATCTAAAATTTCAACTCCATTGTAAATTGAGCACTGACATATTTCCCTTTTTTGGTGGGAAGTTTTTTCCTATGGGTTCTTCTCTCTTTCTCTACTTATAAGTGTTTGTACATGGGTACCTAATCAAGCCTTCTTGCCGAGACTCATTCTTTGTTTTCTTTCTTCTCTAGTTACTCCCTATGTTTCACTTAAGGGGGGTGTTAGAGCTGGTTTTATCCAAAGCTTCATTTCCTTATTAGCTATGTATGGTGAGTAGTAAGCTCATATAGGGACTTGCATTTGTCTAGTTGTCATAGTTATCCTTAACCGACACCGAGCCTCCTTTATTTCTATATAGTGGAGGATTTTTATGTGGTTTGAGCAACATTGTGAGCAACATAATACTCTTACAAATACAAGTCCATGTGAAGAATTGTCTTACAATTTTTTTCTCATAAATTGTGGATAAAGTAACAATATTCATGCTATTCTTTTAGGTTTTTGTTCAATGCTTTTGAATTGTTAGGCTTCAGAGGAAGGCTTCCTAAATCTAAAATCCTTGAATATTGTAACATATTTACAATTCATCACTACTCTACCATAATTCAAACTACTTTTTACATTAAAAATGGATAGGAGTTATATTTCCATAGAAAAGTGGATAGGGAGTTATTGTCTACCATTATATATATATATATATATATATCTTAACACATTAATAAGTAGTATTAAAAAATAAATGTTCACACTTGCCAGTGGTTACTACCCACTAAAATTTATGAAAGTCCTTACACTGACTAGGTAATTAACTTCTCCATATATCAATTTATTAGTTGCTCCCCAGGCATGACTCTAGCACTAGATTTGCATGTGGATCTCTATGATATTAGCATTGATTAATGCAAGTTATAATGTTTAACTTTCAAAAGAAAATTTTTATTTTTCAATATTATTAAAATAATTGTTCTTCAACACATATCCATTTCAAATTTGTAGTCTTCTTGCAATATCTATTTCTTCCAACTTTGCCAAATTCCTATCAATTACACCTGAAGCTCAAATTTAACTAACCCTTGAAATGATTTTAAGTTAATTTGGACATAATGATTTTATATGCAATTTTTTGGAAAACATATTTTTTAACTTGAGTGGCCCGGACTAAGTTGCCTACCATCATTTGTTATGGATTGATGTTTATAAGATTTACCAAAAATAGTTGTGCCAATTTTAAAAATAACCCCAAATCAAAAATTAAGATTTGTTTTACAAATAATTAAATCATTTTTATTCTTTTAATTAAATTAATTAATTAAAATAAAATATTATAAAAACATGTGTCATAGGACTTTGATTGAAAAAATTTTAAACAATTATATTAGTAGTCTATAATATTATAAAAAAACATATTCACAAGTAAACAATCTCCATAATGAAATAAAAACCTCTTATAAATCTGGTTCATGTTTATATATACATCTATAATCTTTTTCCCCGAAATATATCATAACATTCGGAAAGTATCCCAAACTATTATTACATATATTCTCTTTCTAATATAATATAATATAATATAATATCCATTTTTAAGGTCACAGCCAAGCCAGACACCAAATTGGTGTATGAGACCCCCTTATTTGTGGGATAAGGGACCCACTGCTAAGTCTACGAAGGCATACATACTCTACCCCCCTCTAGTTTTTGAACTTGTGACCTCTTAGGAGGAAACACATGCTCTTAACCATTAGGCCCACTCAAGTTGTATATATATACTCTTTCTCCGCCAACCATGTGAAATGTGAAATATATCACAAATCAGAAACTATTCCATTTATATGACTATGATAATATAACCCAGAATAAAATAGAAAGTCAATGAAGCTTCTCGACCATCTTTGAACAGGTCCAGCAACCAGTCTTTGGCAGTGGGGCTTCCGAGACGGAACTAAAAGTGGCGCAGTTTATTCCATGATGGAACGACTGAACGTGGCGTAGTCCATGAGAAAAGGTGGTAGCAATGACAAGCAACGTCATTTTGACGTTGTCGATATCTAAAATTAGCAAATTCCTTACCTGCAACATTACGTCAAAGGCCTGCAACGCCTAGTCCAAAGCCAAAAATTCAATGTTTAGTTATATTGCAACTCCCAGCAAATTATCCAATGACTAAAGCTTCAATTAAGGGAAAATGAATTATTACCACGAAGGGAAAACAAGTTTCTTTTAATTCAGTCTAGATCATGAAAGCCAGAATGTAATCGTTTCAGCCATAACCTGGATGTCATGGATAATTCTTCAGTTGACTGAGGACAGGAATTTTCATCTTATATGTTCTACGGATAATCCGAATCGAGAGCCTTGATGACAATAGAAGCTACTTCTGGATTTATGTTTATTTTTTCATTATTGTATTTAACTCTATTTTGTAAATTCCGAAAATATTTGAAAATTATTGTTAGATTTTCTCACTTTGGGAATTGATTAAGTGGATTTTGATCACTCATACAAATAATGATAATCATTTAAAAACTAACATGATATCAGAGTCTAAACCCAAATTAGATTGCCTAATTCACAGCCGAGAATGTTAAATTTTCACACTCAACTAGTGTAAATGGATCAGTAAACTCAGCGGCACTTGAAAAAATTAAGAAAACACCAATAATATTTGCCTAATGGCATGATTCTACATTCCTTTGCTGGAGCTCCACCACGTGCTACGAATACCAATAATATTTGCCCAATGGCATGACTCTACATTCCTTCGCTGCAGCTCCACCACGTGCTACGACTTTTCCTTTGCTGGAGTTCCACCACGTGCTACGACTTGGAAAGAAGGTATTTCTCGAATGAGGCTTCAAACACAGCAATTTCCACGCGCTTCTCCCACTGCTTCAAGACCTCAACAATATGGGCTACGAGAGCGACTAAACGGCCCCCGGATTTAATGAGTCGACGTTGCGAAAATTCGCTTTTGGATTGGCAGATCTGCTGAAACTGCAATCAGAATCTCAACACACATGATCACATAAAAATCCCAGAAAAGCAAAATCTGAAAATAAAAATATGTTAAACTCCATTGATTCACAATTAGAATAACAAAAGAACCTTTCAAGATCTACACTTATTTAAAAAATATGTGAGAAACCATCATCACTCAAACAGATCAGTAGTTCTCTAATAAGAAATTTCAAAAATATGTGAGAAACCATCATCACTCAAACAGATCAGTAGTTCTCTAATAAGAAATTTCAAGGCACTATTAAAATAGAAACTCTATGTATAATTATAAAAAATTTACTGAACTCAAAAATAGTTTAGCATAGTAGTGTTGGGAAGGCGGAGGAGATAAAGCATGAATTCCCACAAAACATGAGTTGTTGCTCTTCTATTGATCACACAAAATATGATGGTTACAATGAATCTTGTGAAGAGTATTTAAACCTTTTCCAACTACCTAATTGCCTAAAATATCTTGACTTGCAACTACATGCAATCACACACTCAAAGTCGTCTATCACTTAACTCCATTTGACTCAACCACTCAATCACTCAATTAACTAACTCTCTATGTTTAGCCAAATCTCCATGCAGGAGTAATTATTTTATTTTAACACTACCCCTTAATTACTACTGTTAAACTAAAACATGACTCATGACAACTCCATTTGACTCAACCACTCAATCACTCAATTAACTAACTCTCTATGTTTAGCCAACTCTGCATGCAGGAGTAATTATCTTATTTTAACACTCCCCCTTAATTACAACTGCTAAACTAAAACATTAGTCATGACAACTCAAACATGCCTGTTGGTTTGTCTCAACTAGGCTTACAACACCCAAATTTTTTCTATGAAACTCAAACACATCTTGTGCTAATGACTTAGTAAATATGTCACCCAATTGATCACTAGATTTACAAGCCTTCAAGTGAACTTCTCTATTGCTCACAAGTTCTCTAATAAAGTGATATCTAATATCAATATGCTTGATCTTCTGATGAAACACATTATTATTGGATAGTGCAATTGTTGAGGTGTTGTCACAATATATTGTTGTTGATCCTTATTGTTTCTACTTGAGTCCATCAAGTACTCTTCTTAACCACACTGTTTGACATCCTATTGATGTTGCTGCTACATATTCTGCTTCTACTAACGAAAGTGTCACAATGGGTTGCTTCTTAGATGGCCATGAAAACACACTTGAACCAAGATGGAACACAAAACCAGAAGTTGTCTTCCTATCATCCAAACTTCCTGCAAAATCACTATCCGTGTATCCAATCAAATCCTTCTTTTTGGTGCTTGCATACATTATGCACAATCTCTAGTTCATGCTATGTATCTCAGAATTCTTTTTCCTGCACTCCAATGTGTGTCTTTTGTACTCTCCATAAATCTTGAAATCAAACTCGCTCCTTGCATGATATCCAGTTTGGTAGGTGTGAAATACATGAGGCTACCAACCAATCTTTTGAATAAAGTTGGATTGACATATGATCCTACATCATCCTTGCTTAACTTTGTACCTATTGCAATTACTGTAGGGACAAGTTTGCAATTTTCCATCGCAAATCTTTTCAATAAATCTTTGGAATATTTGTTTTGATAAATAAAAATTCATTTTTCAAATTGCTCAACTTCTATGCCAAGAAAATATTTCATGAGACCAAGATCCATCATCTCAAATTATTTCATCATGGCTACCTTAAATTCATCTATGTCAAAATTACTTGTAAAAATCATGTCATCAACATATAAGGAAACAATCAAAATATGTCCATGCTCATTTATCTTTGTGTATAAGGTAGGCTCAATGTTTCTTCTACAAAATCCATTCTTAATCACGTAGTTGTCGATTTTTCTATACCAAGCTCTAGGCATTTGCTTCAGTCCATAGAACGCTTTCTTCAACCTGTAAACTTTCTCTTCTTTACTCTCAACTTCATATACTGGAGGTTGTTGCACATAAATTTCTTCTTCTATAATTCCATTCAAGAAGGCTGATTTCACATCCATCTGATATACTTTCCACTTGTTGTGAGCTACTGTGACTAGAACTGCTCTTACAATATCCAATCTGGCTACTAGAGCAAACGTTTCTCCAAGGTCTATTCTCGGTTGCTGCGAGAATCCTTTTGCCAAGTCTTGCTTTAAATATGTCAATTTCACCTTTTTCATTCAACTTTGTCTTGTACACCCACTACACACCAATGAGATTTTTGTCCTTTGGTAAATCAACCAAATCCCATGTGTCATTATTTTCAATAGCTTCAATTTTTTCGTCCATGGCTTACACCCAATTTTCATCTCTAATTGCTTCTTCAAATGAAGAAGGTTGGAATGACAACAATGCAAAATTTGAACTGAAATCCAAATCATCATAAATATCTTTCAAACTTCTCATCTTTCTTTTACCATTGCTTAATTCATCACCTCATTGATTGCTGGGAGAATTGTGATCTGTTGATCTGCGTGAAGATCCATGCTGCTCTGAAAATATTGGAGTCCTTGTTAGTGTGTCTCTGTTTGATGTCTTTACCTGTGATTCTTGTTGCTCATTTTCTGCTACATCATCTTCTTCCATCAGTGGCACTTGTTCATCAACTGTTTTGTCTACAATTCCATTCCATGACTCTTGTTCCTTGAACACAACATATCTTCTAATTATGGTCTTCTTTGTGACAGGGTTATACAATTTGTGAGCTTTTGATTTCTCACTATAACCAATGAATATGCATTTTTCACTTTTATCATCCAATTTGCCTCTTCATTTCTTAGGCACATGTGCATAAGCTACACATCCAAATAATCTAAGATGAGATACACTGCAATACATACCTGACCATGCTTGTTCTGGTACTCTGTTCATTACACTCTTTGTAGGAGATCTGTTGATCACATAAATATCACATGAAACTGCTTCTACCCAATACTCATTAGACAAGTTTATGGCTTTCAACATGCTTCTTACCATGTTCATAATTGTCATGCTCTTTCTCTATGCTACACCATTCTTCTGCGGTGTGTACCTAGTTGTAAACTGTCTTTTGATCCCATGTTGTTTGTCGTAATCATGAAATTCCTTTGAGTCATCTTGTCCACCACGATCTAACCTCAATACCTTGATATGTCGATCACTTTTGTTCTCTACTAAGTCTTTGAATTCTTTGAACTTTTCAAAAGTTTCAGACTTCTACTTCAAGAAGCAAACCCAAGTCTTTCTGCTGTAGTCATCAATGAAAGTGAGGAAGTAACAACTTCCACCAATTGACTGCATCCTCATAGGTCCACACAAGTCTGTATGCACAAGCTCAAGAGGTTGCTTTGCTCTGTATGAAAGTCCCTCTGGAAAAATTTCGTGGTGTTTTTTTCCCGAGATGCAACACTCACAAGTACTAGTAGGCTCTTTGATGGGAGGTAATCCTCTGACCATCTGTTTTTTCTACAACAATCTTAAACCAGAAAAGTGCAAGTATCCAAATCGAAAGTTCCATAAGCAATAATCATAAGAACATGCAACTATAAAAGAACTCACCTGACCACTATAACTCAAAATTAGAGGAAAGAGTTTGTTCCTCGTCATCTGCACCTTTGCTATCAGTTGCTTTCTTGGGGGCTTGTCATATATAACAACTTCTTGACCTTCAAAGATAACTCTGTATCCTTTCTATGTCAACTGACCAACACCTAAAAAATTATGTTTCAGAGTAGGAACATAATATACCTCTAAGATTGTCTTCGGCTCCCCCTGCTTGGTCAGAATGTTGACCACTCCTTTGCCATCTACTTCCACAGTCTTGTCAGTCCCCAACTTTACCTCTGTTTTCACATATTGATCGAAATTTGCAACCAAATCTTTATTTCCTATCATGTGGTCACTGCAACCACTATCTAACAGCCACACACTAGTAGAACGTTCATGCATGGTATGGCAAGCTAGGAACATGGATTTAGTACTCTCTGTAGTGACATTAGCTCTCTGGTTCCCTTGATCAGCTATCTTCTTCTTGCAATCACGAGCATAGTGACCAAATTTATTGCAATAATAACAACTCACCCTTGATTTGTCAACTCTTTGATTATTGTTGAAGCTTCTATAGTTGCTTCCACTTGCATGTTCATACTCTTCTCGGCCATCTTTCTAACCACCATATCTCCCACTTCGTCCTCTGCCTCTCAACCTACTTTTGTCTCAACCTCTGTCTCTTGAAATAGAAACCTGGATTTTGAAAGCGGTCTCTAAAGTGGAATAATTATTTATATCTGTCCTTGCCTCATGCAATAGAAGTGATCCCATCATCTCATCAACTGCCAATGATGCCAAATCCTTGGCTTCTTCTATGGCTGGTACCACAACATCAAATTTGGTAGACAAAGATCGGAGGACCTTCTCAACCACTCTTTTATCTTTTATATCTTCGCCATAAAATCTTTCACTCATTTACGACAATTATGCCCCGATTCATGAAAGAATCGATGTCCTGTGTCTCCTTCATCTGGAGACTTTCAAAATCTCTCCTAGTATTCTACAACTTAACAATATTGACTTTGGCTATACCTTTATAGTTTCTCGCCAAAGTATCCCATGCTACTTTTGCTGAAGAAGTGATCATAATCTTCTAGAACACTGTTCGGTCCACTCCCTGATGAATACGCTGCAATGCATGTGCATTCTTCTTCTTGTCTTTCTTCCATTGTTCACTCTCTGTATTACTGAGAGCTTGTTCCTCTTCTTTGTTCTTATGTTCTAAAAACCTAAACTTGACATAATCCTAAACATCATGTGCCTGCAACATGGTGACCATCTTAATAGCCCACACATCATAATTTTTCTCTGTAAATGGTGACCATCTTAATAGCCCACACATCATAATTTTTCTCTGTAAATGGTGGGAACTGGAGCTAGAAATTTAAAAAAGCCATCTTTCTCCAAAAATATCTTTTTGAAAAAATCCTAAATTTCTCCTTTGTAAAACTCTTTTTCAAGAAAATACCCTTTTAATAATAACCCCAAATTTTGTTTTATAAAAACTAACTTAAAAAAAACCATTAAAAGAAAAAACCTTTTTTAAAAATCTCTTAATTATTTTTTATATATAAAACAATTTTATTTTTTTTAAACTCTTCATATATAAAAAAACAATAAAACCTTTATATAACACGCACTTCACTAATTAAAAAGAAACTTTTTAACTGGCTCCTTTTTAATAAAACTTCCCACTCAACATATATGAAGTCAACCTCTCTTTGTAACTTTTTAAGGGGCTCCTTTTTAATAAAACTTCCCACTCTAACATATATGAAGTCAACCTCTGTTTGTAAACTCGTATCTCTTTGTATCTCCGTATTTGCGAGTTTATTAACGGTTCGGTTGAAGTGATGGAGAGCATGCTGTGAGTTTAAATTGATCGCAGATTCTGTGAATATTCGAGAATTTGACGGATATAGGTGCGTTAAAAAATTGATCACGTCTGTCAGAGTCCCGAATATTCAGGGAATTTGCAATCGACTTAAGAATGCCCGAGAGCATGCTAACTCTTTGCATGGTTACTAACGTTTGCGTTAATCCTCTAACACAACATAACTCAAAGAGACGTGATTGTAGGATGCGTTAATGCTTAAACACCATGACAAAAAAATATCTCTTTTCACAGCTCTTTGAAACCTTTCTCCTCTGATACAAATTTGTTGGAAAGGCGGAGGAGACAAAGTATGAATTCACAGAAAACACGAGTTGTTGCTCTTCTATTGATCACAGAAAACATAGTGATTACAATGATTACAATGAACCGGGTGAAGGGTATTTAAACTTTTTCCAACTAGTTAATTCCCTAAAATATCTTAACATGCAATCACACACTCAAAGTGGTCTATCATTTAACTCTACTTGACTTAACACTCATCTGACTCTCTATATTTAGCCAACTCCACATACAGGAGTAATTATCTTATTTTAAGAAACATGAATCTCAACTATGATATCATTAAAAAATATCAAAATACCTAAGAATTAGACAACAAAATTAAACAATCATTTTATCAAAAAAAATTAGAAAATAAAGAATTAAGTGAAATACATTTACACTTTATTGCTTGAGAAAATGAATTATACACCAACCTAATTTATAAAAAAAAAAAAAAAAATTCTGAACAGACCATAACAAGGAACTACCCTAACAAGGAACTAGAAACTAAGACTAATGATTCAATAAATAAGAACAAGAGTAACATAAAATGGCTACGTAGACTTACAAATTTCAATCTTTAGGTGAATCCTTTCATTCCAAATCCCTATAAGCAAAATAAAATCATAAAATCATCGAAGTAACAGATCACGTGCGTTCACAATGGTGCACAATTCGTGCACTCTCACTGTTCACATATCTTTGATTAAAAGCATATGTATTCAACCTCATTCCTGTATGTACCTAGGCGTCAATATATATATTAAAATAAATTATACAAAATGTTAATGCAGCGTAGATATCAGAATCGTATTATATTAGAAACCCAAACTCAGAGGTTCAGGATTGAGAAGTTTATTCTTCACGTTCATTGCATATAAAAAACACACATTGAAACTGCTCAGCGTACGGCGTACAAGCGTCCAGCCTACATTATATTTCCATCTCACTAAAGAACATCAATAGTCTTCCAGAAATTATGTACATCGATATCGATTGCTTTCCATGTGCACATAACACTTGCAAGGGGATAAATATGTACTTCTGATCTCTTTGATAGACCATTCCTAGGTACTGCTAGCAATAAAGACATTCACTTTATTGTTCATGCTCCTGGACAGGAATTTCATGCAGATGGGAGGATTGACTTTAGCCAGAGCCAGAAACGAGGCAGGAAGAGTCCATATGCCATCTCCACATAAGAGACCAGCAGCCACTGCAGGAACCATTACGTCAGCATCTTTGCGATTGATCTTCTGCCAAACGAATACAATGACTGTCCCCACGCACATATCGATGGCAAAGTAACCTCCAAGGTAAAACGGTATAGCCATGGCCATCGGCAGGGGAATATACTGAGACACATTTTTCGGTACAAGGTCTCTTATCAAGTTGATAACGATGGCTGCTGAGAAGAAACAATAACAGATAGTGAGGCAGTACTTGGGAAGGGCACCAAATCCTTCCACTGCCAGGATGGCTATGTTTCTGTAAACCAGTCCAAAGATGGCCGGATATTCTCCATTTGGATCTCCCACATTAAAGGCCTTGTAGAATAGCCAGAAGGTCAAGGGTGCTATTATGCATCCCATGGCTGTCCCAATCACTTGACTCAAAAACATAGATCTTGGGGATGATAGGGTTAGGTATCCAGTCTTGAAATCCTGCATCAGATCTGCGGCAGTAGAAACTATTGACATCATTACTCCACAAGTAGCTAAGCCTGCCAGTACGCCGCCATCGTCCTTTCCTGCCCATGCTCCGAAGATGAAGATGGCTAGTTTCCCATATGTTGAGACCAAGCTCCAATCTGTGAGCCCACATCCATATGCATTGCAGAATGAAAACACAGGTGCCACTACGTATGCCACCAGAACAAAGTACCATTTCACAGGATGAAAAATCTGTGGGATGACTCCCATGGATATAGCAGCAAGGGCCACATACACAACTCCAGCCATCCATAGGGGTATGCTGTCTTTCATAAACATCTCATTCCGCCGCTGCTCATCATAGGGTATTGCTGCATCCCCTGGTGCCTCATTCCCATCACTGTTAACCACTGGAAGACCATTGCGGTTCCTCCTTTCTTTCCTTTGACTATAGAGATTGGTCCCACTGATGACCATGATTTTGAAGAAATTGTAGAGTCCATCGCCCAATATGAGAGCAATGGACACAAAGACCCTGTAACCTTGAAGGCCCTGCATACTGGTGTCAGCGGCAGTGTACCAGTGGCCCTTGTGGTTATGTATAAGAGGCCACATGAGACCCCAAGAGATGACTGCTCCAAACAATATGGACAAGTTTACCAAGTGAGGACAGATCATCCCAGCTCCTATATATGTCGAGCTGAAGTCGAAGAAAAATCTGCAATACACCTAACATCAAAATTGTAAGTAATAAAAGAAATCAGTGGATTTCATTTGAAATTTGCTATAAAGATAATTTCAGTCATCCTTATTTTGATTACCAATTTTGGGAATCAGGTAGACATAAGTGACATCAGTTTCTAGATATTTCTGCAGAGTTAAGTCAAATAAGCAAGTTTTTAAAGGTTTAGGTAATTTTCATCAAAAACTGTTGAAGTTAACAGATTTTGAGAATATACTAAAATCTGTACAAATAACAATGAAATCAAACAAAAACATTTTCTGCAGCCTCCTTGGCCTCTTTCATTAATCTTCTCAAATGAAAACCCAAACCTCAGTAACCTAAGCCTCACTACTGTTTATATATTCTAAAATATTTCCGATATCTGCAATCCAAATAAAGATGTCCACAAAAACAAACTAAAATTATAATAGCTTTCCTCGCTAATTAAATTGGGTAACCAAACAAATAAACTCTCATCAACCCATTCCATATGAGACAACGAAAGCCATATCCAACCCAAATGCATACCTCTGATCGCGAGCTTTTAATCCAAAAGTAGGAAACTGCTGAAAGCCACAATCATCGCCAGCTGTGAAAAACCACTGAAAGAAACCCCAGAGAAAACTCAGCGTGAAGAATTTTCCAAGAGATCTGACTTGTTTCCTGCGATATTTGAGGGCAATGGAGGGTTAGGTGAGAAATTCATTGATACTTAAAAGTGGTGATGAACTAGGTTGTGCATATATCCATTTGATCAAGTTCAAACATTTGTAAAGTTTCAATAGCTATATATTCTGCCATTACATTAGCATTACCTTGCTAGCTTGTCTCCCTGAGGAGTGTGGAATCCATTTATGAGAATAGCTGTTGCTGTACCACTTGGATAGGTGAGCTTATAGTCTATCACCATTATCTAATAAGCAGCCAAAGCCAAATAAAATTGAAATTCACATTCACTGCAATAAATACCAAAATAAAACAAACATAAAATTTCCAAATCAAAACTACACTCATTCTTAGGAATCCAAGTTTCATTACCTTCCGAAGCGGTACGACAGCTAACAGTCCTACAAAACTTACGACAAAAAGAAAACTAATAATCCAACTAAGACTTGGATCTTTGACATTCTCTGCGGTATTCCCAGGGGTAGTTATATCTGCCTGTTCATAGATCTTTCTGCTCATACCCAACAAATATGATCCAAATCCCCCTGCCATTATATCCAATTCAGAAAACCAAAATGGAATAATAAGTCGTCATGAAAAGTTTCAGAGTCATCCATACATACCGCTGAATGCAATCCCATAACAAGCCACCACACAGGTTTGAATCACGGTATTCTCTTGTCTGGTGAACGGAGTCTTCAACAACCCGATCTTGTCGAGGAATTTGGTCCATATTTTGATGAAAAAGAATCCCAACAATCCGGCAGAAACATTGAGAGAAGGGATGATTCCGGTGGTGAGGTTCAATTTCATGACAATTATACAAAACATAATACCCAGCACCATGCTCACAAACATTGCTCTGAATGTGATCTGTTCTGACCAAGGAGGCACCTTATTCTCCTCAAAGATTTTCTCTATGCTCAGCTCTTTCTCTTCAATCTTACTCGACGTTACATCCTTGTCTTCCCAGTTAGCATCAGCAGAGCTTATTTCTTCGCCATTCTTCGCATGATAAACTCTTTTTACAAGCCCTTCTCGACCATGAGCATGACCATCCTGTATCTCGAGGGACCTGCTTTCGGAACTCTCTTGATCCATTTGGGCACCACAGAATTCACAATAGCAGTCGGATCAGCGAGAGCCAAGAAGTTCTCCAAGCAAGAAAGCATGCCCTTCCTCGATCTTCAGCCTTCCTTTTTGAGACTGATCGTTTTGTTTTTGCTCTTTTAGAACAGAAGCTTGCGTTTGCTTTTATAGAAAAACGCCGAAACCTTGTGGTTGGACACCCCGCCTAACGATACATATGACGTGAAAGAACTAATTTTCAAGACAGCCTGGTTCCAATTTAACTGGCTGTGTGAAACACTCCCATGAGTTAAATGGTATCTTCACAACCAGAAGTCAACTCTGAAGGGATTGAACTAGATTCCATCAATGAAAATCAATAAAAAAACCTTCATCTTCTTGCACATCATGAGGATGAGGAAAGAAAATATCAATTCAGATCAGAATAAAGAGGGTAGTGATGTCGAATCTCCATTTACTTCATCTTCTTGCACATCATGAGGATGAGGAAAAAAATATCAATTCAGATCAGAATAAAGAGGGTAGTGATGTCGAATCTCCATTTAAAAATGAAAGAATATGTATGGAATAGAAGAATATTTATAGAATATTGACCGATTGATTTTTTTAATTTAATTAGTTTTTCTGTAGTTTAGAATATGTATGGAATAGAAGAATATTTATAGAATATTGACCGATTGATTTTTTTAATTTAATTAGTTTTTCTGTAGTTTATTTTTTTTTAGGCAGTTGAATTTGGGCAGATAAACTCGAAGGGAAAAATCTGGGCAGATCAGGGAATTTTTTTAAAGCTTTTTCTGCCATACTAGCAAGCCTTAACTCAAAGGCATCGAGTAAAATTGATCCTATACCCTCCCAGATAGCAAACCCTAACCCAAAGGCATCGAGTAAAATTGATCCTATACCCTCCCAGATAACGAGCCCTAACCCAAAGGCATCGAGTAAAATTGATCCTATACCCTCCCAGATACTTAGCAATGAGACTTCTACGAATTCATCAAACTGTTAGGGCTTAATTTTGGTATAATTATAAAGGAAAAGGAAAACATTATAAACTTATCAGGTAAATTATTAATAAAATATTAAAAACGTGGAACTTAAATTATTTGAAGTACCATTACCATGTACCTTAAGATCTAAGAGATCCCTTAACTTATTGACATTAATCATTGATTCATATTTTTTTTTAAAGTCCACTCTTCTCTACGCAACTTATTTGAAGTAATCGTTTGTTAAGATCTGGAGATTCTTTGCTGAAGTATTCATTTGTTAAGAATGTGACGATTCTTTGCTGTTTTAAGTATACTAGTGTATTTGGATTGACTTGTTAGCTGAATCTTCTTATTGAAGTAATGTCATTTACCATTTGGTTCATATTCTTCCACTTTCTTATTTTTGAAATAAATATTATTTTATTTATCAATTATTTTTATATTAAAAATATATAAATATTATTTTATTTATCAATTATTTTTATATTAAAAATATATAAGTAGTAGTATTATGTATTTGATTTAATACATAAGAGGTCACAATTTCAAAACTAGAGGGGATAGAGTATGTATGTTTTTGTAGACTTAGCAATCAAAATCGTTGCGCCGAGGTGGGTACCTTGCTCTACAAACAAAGAGGTCTCATACACTAATTTGATGTCTGGTTTCGCTGTGACCTTAAAAATAGATATTATTATTATTATTATTTTTAAAGTGTATATATATATATATATATATATATATATATATATATTCTTATAAAATCTCAATATTTTTATTTTATAAAGTTATAATGAATATTAATTTAATAATTTTGTTTTAATAATTACTTATTTATTAAAATTGATGTAATAAAAAAAATAGATTATTAATATATCATAATTTAAATTTTTTCTGCTTTTATTTTAAATTCAAATAATATCTATATATTATGTATTTATTTATTTTACAAATTCAAATAATATTTACATATTACAAGTTAGCTTCTTTATTTTACAAGTTCTATTTTTTTTGTTTCTAAAATTTTTAATAAATAACCATAATCATAAATTTTATATTTTGAAATTATAACGAAGTTCAAATTAATAATTATGTTTCATCAAATAGAAATTTGATTATTTAATTTTTCTATAATGATAATTTATTAATTTAAGTTAATTTATTAATTTAAGTTGATATAAGTTTTTTTTTTTTTTTTACATATTTTAAATTTATTTTTATCAAAAGTAAGAGGTTTGAGTTTAGAATTACTAAGAAATATTATTTTTTTCCATAAATTAAAAAAATATATTTTAAATATATTGAAATTTCTATATTTTTAAACCATATTTTATATCTAATCAATATTAATACATTTATAAAATTTATTATTTTCACAGCTTCAGGGAGACCTGCATGATTCAAGAAGCGTCGTGAAATCCTACGACCGCCTATCGCACCAATGTATTTTTTATTCAAAAGGTTTTTCCAAAATAAACTAAAACTTGGATTATGCCTTATCTTCTTTTAGTTAAGTGAGTGTATAATATATATGTTACTTGACTAAAATTACCCACTTACAAGCTCAAGTCATCTCAATCATGTGATAAAAATATATATGTGCACAATACAATATGATGTAGCTGGCTCTATGGCCTCGTACATAAGTGATGTAGGCCACTAAAGTGATGTATAATAATGATACAATTTGCAATATTAATACATTGGCTTACAATAATAAAAATTCATGCAAAAATATACAACAAAGGACTTCTTTAGCCAACTCTAAAATTGAATCTCAAAATTCAGTGCACCTTGGAACACTGAATTTCATCTAACCTTGAACTCCAAAATATGGCCTAGACAAACTTCAAATTTTGGCCCACACATAATTCCAAAATTCCACCCACTCAAACAACAAATTTTGGCTCCATGGTTGAACACCAAAATTCGACCGAAACCGAACTTCAAATTTTGTTCCAACCAAGCTAAATTTTTTAATTATCCATGTCACATTGTTAAAAAAAATCCAAATTTCAGTCATCTTACTTAAACAGCAAAATCCATTTGGTTTGTTCCTCAACCAACCTAATCTATGCTTTAAAAAGGAACACTACAAAACCTATCACACAAAACTAAGGCCTACATGTCTACTTGTCTGGAAAGATGTAGCCACAATCATGTTTCTCCCAATGATTACAACTTCACTTTGTTTGAAGTGTGCTTGAACTCCATTCTACATCTTTTACTATCTCTTGCCAAAATTCTCTCCCTTCATATCAATTTTGTGAATATATATATATATATGTATGTATGTATGTATGTATGTATGTATGTATGTATTGGACATAGTCCACCCAATTGCCACATCAAATTGGTTGGGTGTGTCCCTTCATTAACCTATGTTCTGTGTTCTAAGATGACCCATTTCCTTCGTTCAATGTGACCATTTAATTGGCTAGCTCATCTCACCCCATTGCATTATGCCCATGGCATGCCTGACCAACTCACTCTATCTTGAATCGTATCAAATCTTATACGCATGCACCTACAAACCAATCCATATATCATAGTTGTGTTTCACACATGCCCATATTGACTAACTCAATTCTACAAGATGTCACTCACTCATGCCAAGTATTTAGGTTGACACGTCCCATGTCAATCACATACTCTATCTGCCCAAACACACCAACTCATTTTCACTAGCTATCCCATCTTGTATCACTAGTTCGCCCATCGTCATCACACAACCCATCTATTCATACAATTATGGAAAACTAAAATTTGACATTCAACTCCACACTATCTCATGTAAGAACTCAACCTCTCATCTAGGTGTTCCCATGCCATGTGATATTGTGCATGTTGGTCATGACACCTAGCTAAACTTGCCATCTTATCTTGCGAAATTTCATCTAGGTGTCACCAAAGTAAGGAATCCCTGGATCATGCATGGGTAAAAAAACAAAGAAACACATCATCATTATTCTTAAGGACACTCATGTGCCTAAAGAATTATGGAGTTTGAGTGTATTACATTCTCGCCAACTCCAAACCATTAATTTCCTTAGAAATCCTCCAATAAACAACCCATCCTCTAAGTCACCAATCAAGTATGACTCTTCTCCTCAAATTCTTCTCCATAATTTGTTAACACACACCTACTCTGAGTAACTCCCATGCATTCATCTGTGTGATGGATTCCATTGTGGCTCTAGCTAATAAAATAGCTAATCCTATTTTCATTCCAAAACCCACAAGATCTCACTTCCCCATGTAAGTGCACTTTTTTCATATAATGTCTCTCCTAAGCATCTCTCCAATCCCAAATTCTCATCCTAGGCACCTCCATGACATCCAAGAAAAATTAATTTCCATCACTCTTCTTGATATCAAGCCACACTCCCATGACACAATGAGAAGAAAAGTAGGGGTATCCTTCATGACTACCTCCTTGATCTCCATCCAAACTTGACTCTACTTCTCTTGGTAAAGGCACTCCATAATTATAAAAACATATATGTGAACAAAGGAGTATAGGACTTGATCCTTCCCTCATCCTCCTCTACAAATCACCCTCTCTAACTATCTTTGTGAAAGGTTCATTCTCCTCCCTAGAATTTTTATATCAAGGTCATGGAGGTTCCTCTTGACACTCATGGATCACAACTTACTCATCCACCTACTTTGTGAAATGATTTGGAAATATCATCTCCCCTCCATTTACCTCTCTTTGATTTTGGACTCTCTCTTGAGTCATGTCTGCTAAGGCTAGAACAATGCCTAAATGTTGCACTGAGACATCCTCCAGCCATCGAATATTATTCTTCGAGTCTTGAATATTCTCCTCATGCACTAGAACAACATGTTTGATCATTTCCACATCTCCCACCCCCGTGGAAACTCCGTCACACATGCATATGGATTTCACTCAAGCTATCACCCCAGAACTACCTCTCACAGTAGGAACTCTCATTGTTGAAGGTCTCGAAGATATCATCAAATGATTCAAGAGATGTGTCAAAATGGTTAATCTTACTCTCAAAATATCTTGGCCCGAGATTATTCTATAGTTATTCAATGTCATAATAATAAGGCTCATCTCACCCTACCACTTATCCAATATGATAAGCACACAATTGCACATACCAACTGTCCTCTACCCTCCTAAGTATATAGCCTTAAAGGATGTGTGTGTGGGATTGGGACACAACCCAAGCTATCTTCCAACATCCTTCTTAACGAAGTTATGAGTTGCAACACTTTCAATCATGAAAAACGCCTTCATCCCATTACCATTTTCAAGAACATAACTCAAACCGATATATGTTGCATCTTGTGGAGGTGTGGGATTCACTCTCACAACCACTCTCAAAACCTTCATCACCCGAATGGTTGGCTTCCTTTCTACTCTAAATTTGATAGCTTATGCTTCAATGAAAAACACTTCAAATAATGTTCCTTTCCAGAAATACAACACAATACTAGCTTCTTCTCTCTCGATGCATCAACATTTTCTAAATTTCCACTTTTCGGTATGCTAAAGTTCCCCTTTTCGTTCTTCTTCTTTCGCTTATCACCTAGCTCTATGTCAATTCTCTTTGGACACAAATTTTCTATCACTTCTAAAATCCAATAGTTTATTGATGATAATGATAGCTGCTACAATAGACTTAATGTTCCTTCATCATAACTCACTATGTACACACTTTTGTAGTCCATTTAGAAAATGGAACAATTAATCCTCCTCTTACATTTACTTAATCTCTAACATAAGACTTAAAAAATCTTTGATTTATATTTGGATCTTCTCCATGTGTTTTAGGGACATCAACTAATTTTTAGCCATTAATGCTTGATTACAAAGCCCAAACCATACATGCAACTTATCCTTCAAACTTTCCCTTATACATATCCTATATGTGATGTGACTAGGTGAAAAGTATTCCACTTGATTTATCCACCACGATCGGTTGTCTCTATCGAAAACATAGTTGTAACATATACCTTGACCTCATCTTAACAACCACTCATTTCATCTAAGTAATACTCCACTTCCCTACAAAAATTCCCCAACACCTTTGCACTTATCATCCCATCATATGACTCTAGTTTTCTGGCATCGATCTTCATTATTGCACTGGATGATATCCGCCAAAAAACCTTCGTGAAGATGGTGATCAAATCATCTTGATCCTGTAGTCTTTTTTGGACACTTGTCAACTCACTCTCTGCGTCCTTTAATATCTCTTTTAGTCTATCATATCTTGCTCAATGGTTTTTTAGATTATCAACCAAGTGACCTACAAGAAACTCCACATTTGATAATCAATCCTTCATCTTGTGGGCCTTCTATTTTGTCTCAATGTCATTATCTCTCTATTATGAACTAGTCATGAGTGCACAAAAACCAGTCACTCAAAGAATTTGAACACAACTACTAGACCAATCTACTTGTCATAAATTCAACAATATCTCTCTCAAATATCCTTTGTTTTAGAAGAAATAGTGAAGAGAGCCACCACACTCTCCCCAAAATATGTCAAAAGAATATTCACTAGAAAACCCTAAGAAGAACTCTCCACTTGTGTACCAAATCCTCCTCCCATATATAGGAAATGATATTAGCCCCTCTAATATTGCCTACATTCATGAATGTGAGATGCACCTAAAGTCCTATATGTAATCTTAGCTTTGAGTTTCACATTCTCTTCACAACATTTTTCTTTGATACTACTTATCATGGATGTGATAGTGGTGAAGAAAAATTCACTCTCACTTAGCTCTAATACCACCCTTCATGGCCGAAGGGAGACCTGCATAGTTCAATACATGCCTTGAACTCTCAGGGAATGCAACACCATCATATTTTCATTCTAGGTGTTTGTTTAAGACATACTTAAACTTGGACTACGCCTTCATTAATTTAAATAAGGGAGTGCATAATATGTATGTTAATAAATGAAAATTACACATGTATAAATTGCAATCATCTCAAATGATGTAATACAAAAATAAAAGTACAAATAATAATATGATATGGATGGCTCTCTAAACTAATACTCAAATGATGTATAAATATGATAAGAATTGTATTATTAGCCCACTCGGATATAATAACAACAACTTGTGCCAATATATACAACAAAAGGACTTTTCTAGTCAACTCCAAAATTGAACATCAAAATTTGGTCTACTCCAAAACACCAAATTTCATCGAAACATGTACGTTAAAATTAAATCCAGACACAAAAATCCAAAATTCCACTCAGAAAAATATTTCATTTTAGCTCCTTGGTTGAACATGAAAATTCATCCCACTCAATCAAACCTCAACTTCCAATCCAGGTAAGCTCTAAATTTTGGTTGGTCGCATCATATCATTCTTATGAACTCCAAATTTTAGCTATCATACTTAAACACCAAAATATATTCAATTCATGCTCAACTAACCCATGTTATTCTTAAAGGAGGCACACTTCAAAACCTATCACAGGAAACCAAGGCTACATTTGTGCCTCACTTGCAGGACATGGATGCAAACACACCACTCCTAATTATTCTAACTTCCCTTTGTGCAAAGTGTAGTTGAAGTTTGTTTTGCATCTTTTCTTATCTATCACCAAACTTATCCCCCTTCATCTCAAGTGTATGAATCTATATATATGTGGTGGACGTGGTTCATCTAATTGATGCATCAACTTGGTTTCGACATGTCCCTTTGCTAGTCGACATCTTATATCCAAGAAAATTATTCACCTGTCTCACTAGCCGACTCATCTTGTTTGATCATATTTCACCCATGGCAGGCATGGTAAACTCACTCTATCTCAAGTAAGATTAACTTGTGTGGATATTGACCTGCCAACCAACCCATGTTTCTTGGTTGTGATGTGCCCACGCCAATACTCGATGACTCAACGTTGTGATATTTTCCATGATCATGCTGAGTGTTTCGATTGATGCATCCCATGCGGCTCCCATGCTCCATTCACAAAACATGCCACTCATCTATTCCATCCAACCCATGTTGCCTCACTAGGTGGTCCATCCTCATTGCATGATGGTGGAAACCCAAAATTTAGCATTCTACTCTATATTGTCTTATGCAATGACCTGACCATTCATCTTCGTGTATCGATTCCATGCAATATCATATCACAAGTTGGTCATGACACCCAACTTTCCTCATTAAGATGTTTTCCTAGTATTACTAAGGTATAGAAACCTAAATCTTGCACAAGTAACTGAACCAATATGCCCACCATTGATATGCTCGAAAATTCTTGCGCATTCAAACACATCCTCAAATCTAAGGGTTTTAGAATTACTTTTATTATAATAAAAAATAAATTAGAAACTATAATCTACTATAATTTACTTTAGTATAATTAAATTATATGAATTTAAATTAATATAAATTAACTCATTTTTCTTTCTCAAAATGTTATAATTTCTTTTATTAATAAGACACAGGTTTGAGCTTTTAATTAGTAAAATACATATTTTTTATTAGTTAAGAAAAAAGAATATTTTGAATATTATAATATGATTTGGAATTTTTAATTATATTTTAAATTTAAATGATATAGATATACTTTAAATATTTCATATTATAAATTTATTTCTTTAATATTTAATATTTTTACTTTTTAAACTTCAATGAATGATATGTATCTTAAAACTATAATAAAACTCAAATTAGTAAGTAATTACATCAAAGGTCTTTCCTTTATGGAGTTGGTTGGGAAAACACTGTTCATCCCGACCAATATCATCATCCCATTATTTTCCTCCTTCATCCAATGAAAGTTTGACACGTGCAAATGGTTCGCGAGCCATTTCTCCTTGTCACCGGCCCCTTTGCCTAGTACATGGATAGAATCTCGTTTACTTTGTTGGACGAATGGCTTCCTACAGCGGATGGGTTCCATATGGGATGACATGTGCAATTGGTGCCCAATTTGTTCAACTCTCATTTACTTTTCCTGAAGAAGGGTTGCTTTTCATTCTTCATGTATTGTCTGTATAAATTCATGAGAGAATAAGGGAAGGGTTTTATTATACCAGTGAATCCATTCCTACATGTTTTTCCAAGGCTTCATTTTCTCTCCTCTCTGTTATAACCAAATCCAACATGTCTTGAAGATAGGTCCTGAAGGGAGTCTACAGTGCCTGAAACTCCTTGAGGAGGTAATCATGCTTCATGGAGAGATCCATTGCACTCTTGATACACTGATTTCGAGTGTAACAACTCTGGTTTATTTGTCCCATACCTATTAGGTCTCATGATGGTTACAAGTTAGATAGGGATGACACGGTTAGAGATGGTAGACTCTTGGAAAATCTGAATAGGGGAGGTGATGGAAACATGTACTATTCTAATTCTAGTTCTGACAGGCATTATGTTTGTCATCATTATCACCCTTATATGAGGAGTGACAGGGGATATTTTCTAGATGAGTTCAAAAAAGATAAGCCACCTACCTTTGATGGATATTTGACGAATATGAAGGATGCAGAGGGCTGGTTACTTGGGATGAAGAAATTCATTGAACTACATGAGTACACAAAGAATATGAAGGCCAAAATAAATATCTTCCACCTCAAAGGGAAAGGAAACATATGGTGGGAATATTAAAATAGGTCAAAGACATCAGGACAAAATACTTAAGTTGGCATGAATTCAAGAGACTCTTCAGGAAGAAATACTTGTCAGAGAGCTATTATGACAATAAGGCTAAGGAGTTCTGTGAGCTAATGATGGGAGATTTAACAGATGAGGAGTATATGACCAAGCACCCAGATCTATTGAGGTATGTACCATATCTTAAAAATGAAAATGTACTTCTTTATTCAAACTGCACTTATCCACCAGGCCAGAATTAACATAACTATAATTAGATCGAAGGTCGATAAAAATGGAAACTACTTGATCACAAAGCTTACTGTCCATCTCGATAATATATTCCTAGTGATTTTCCTATCTATTATCCAATGGGGCATAGATACGAGGAATTCTCTGCCTAACTTCCGCAACAGTCTGCACCTCTTGTGAAATGTAGATTTGAGGCCTACTACCCCAATTCTGCGACAATATTTCTTAACATATTCCTTACCACGTGTCCAATTATTCCAATCGTCATGTAGCATCTAATTATAGTTATGTTAGTTCTAACCTAGTGGATAAGTGTTGTTTGAATAAAGAAGTACATGAAGAATATTGGTTAGTGCAGTTGGCAACTTGTGAATTCGAGTTGAATGGTATGCCTACCTCAACACATTTGAATGTATTTCCATTGGGATCATATATATGCTATTGTGAATGGACTGGCTATGTCTTCATAGGACCAAGGTAGATTTTTAAGATAAATCCATTGAGTGCTTGGATGACAATGGAGAATAGAGACTTTACAGGTTAAGAAGAAGGAAACATCAGTTAGGATAGTTACAACTCTGCAGGAAAAGCATAGCTGCAAAAAAGGGTATGTGTTATTTGTAGTGCATATCTCTAGTGACAAAGGTAAGGATGTTGACAATTCACAGGTATTGAGTAGGTACCAAATATTCTAGCAGTTTCAGGATGTGTTTCCGAGATAGATTTTAGAGTTTCCACCTCACACATAAGTGGAATTTTCCATTGAGTTAGTACCAGGGGAATCATCAACATCAAGGGAACCTTAAAGGATGAGCACACCAGAGTTAGGAGAGCTCAATTTGTAGTTGAAGGAAATGATTGACAAGGGATACATTATGCCAATTGTATCACATTGGGGTGCATCGATATTGTTTGTGAAGAAGAAGGACAGTACTCTTAGGTTGTGCATTGATTACATGAAGTTGAACAAGGTAACCATCAAGAATATGTATCTGTTGCCAAGGATTAATGACTTGTTTTATTAGTTGAAGGGAGAAATAAGGTTCTTGAAGATTTATCTAAGATCTAGATATCATGAGCTATGCATTAAAGAGGAGGAAATTTACAAGACAACATTCTAGACTAGGTAGGCATTATTAGTTTGTGGTAATTCCATTTGGTTAGACTAATGCTCCAACTACCTTTATGTGCTTGATGAATAGTGTCTTGCATCATTATCTAGAAAAGTTTGTTATCGTATTCATTGATACCATCTTGATATATTCTAAGAATGAGGAATAACATGTTCAGCAGTTAACAACAATGTTGATATTTCTAAGAGAGCATCAGTTGTATTCCAAAATTAGCAGATGAAGTTTCTTTAAAACATAATTACATTACTTGGGACATGTTGTTTCCAAGGAAGGTATAGCAGCGGATCCAGGGAAGATAAGAGCTGTCATGGAATGGGTAGTTCCTAGGAATGTGAATGAAGTAAGATCATTTATGGGGTTAACAGGTTACTATGGGAGTTTCATCAAGAACTTCTCTCGTGTTGATTATCCTATTACATCACTTAAAAGGAGAGGTAAGAAGTTTGAATGGACAGAAGAATGTGCAACAAGTTTTGAGCAGTTGAAGCAATTGTTGATAAATGCTCTAGTTTTAAAGGTTGCAGATCCGGAAAAATAATTTTTGGTATGCACAGATGCTTGCAAGATAGGACTTGGTGGAGTCCTTATGCATGAAGGATAGGTAGTGTGTTATGAGTCACAAAAATTGAATGAGAAGGAGCAGAATTATCTGACACATGATCTTGAGTTGGTGAATATCATCCATGTGTTGAAGATGTAGAGGCGCTATCTTCTTGGCAAGAAGTTTGTATTGATGAGTGATCACAGTGGGTTGAGATACTTGTTTGATCAGTCAAATGTGAATTCCATGAAAGCTAGATGGTTGGAAAAAATTATTGAGTTCGACTTTGAGATCAGGTACATCAAAGGTAGAGAGGATAGGGTTGTATATTCTCTTAGCAGACAGATACAGGTGAATCATATATAAGCTATGAGTTCTTAAAGGGAAAATTACCGGATCAGATCTTATAGCTAGGTCAACAGGATGACAGGTACATGGAGACTATGCACATGTTACAATGGGGTACAGATGATCAGTATGTGGACTATCACCTCACAGAAAATGGCTTGATCAAATTTAGGGGCAAGATATATGTGTTAGATACTAGTGACCTCAAGAGGACTATCTTGAGAGAGTTTCATGCAAGACCATATTCATGTCACCGAGGATATCAAAAGACATTGATAGTAGTGAAGAAGTTTTATTATTGGTCAAATTTGAAAAATGATGTGGAAACGTTTATGGCTAGATGCTTAGATTGTCAGCAGGTGAAGGAAAAATGTAAGCATCCAGGCAGACTACTACAACCGAATCTTATTCCAGAGTGAAAGTGGGAGGTCATTTCCATGGATTTTATCACAGGTTTTCTTAGGACATCTAGACAACATGTTTCTAGCATGGTTATGGTGGATAGGTGGACAAAGGTAGCACACTTAATTATAGTGAATTCTACTTATTCAACTAGTGATGTAGCACAGGTCTTCATCAGAGATGTGGTTAAACTACATGGTGTTCCAAAGAAGATTGTGTGAGACATGGATGATAGGTTAACTTCCAAGTTTTAGAAGGAATTGTTTGTAGGTTTGGGAAAGAGTTGGTCTTCTACACAACTTATCATCCGTAGAAAGATGGACATTCAAAGAGGGTCAACATGATATTGGAGGACATGTTGACGATGTGTATGACGCATCAACATGGAAAGTGGGAAGAGTATCTTCAACTGCTTGAGTTCACTTACAACAATGGGTATCAAGGATCTTTGAGGATGAGTCTGTTTGAGTTATTGTATGGGAGGAGTTGTATTACTCCCATTAGTTGGATTGATCCAATTAACATGGTGTTGATTGGACCAGATATGTTGGCAAAGATGGAACAGGAAATGCAGGTAATTAAGAAGAATCTAAAGGAAATAGAGGAAAAACAGAAAATTTATGCAGATCGGAACATGTTATTTAAGGAGTTTTAAGTTGAGGAAAATGTATGCTTGTGCATCAAGCAGAAGAAGAACTCCTTGAGGATTGGATCATGTGCCAAGCTAGCACCTCAGTTTTGTGGACTTTTCAATATTATTGAAAGGATTGGACTAGTAGCCTATCGACTTCAGCTGCTTACAATAGTGAAATTCCATTATGTTTTCCTTGCTTCATTGCTTAGGAAGTCTGTTAAATATGTTGCAAGAACTCATCACTAGATGTGCTGGGACCGCACCAGGAGAACTGCGTGTAGTTTGGAAGCTCGGGAAGCACACGACGCAAAAAAAAGAGAGATGAGATTGAACAAGCAGATCGGGGAATATGAAGTGGATCAAGTGATTTTGGATCTAGGATTGGACCTGAACGTCCTGTCAAAGCAGACATGGAAATGCATGGGTAGGCCTACGCTACAATGGTCTCCTATCCAACTGCGAATGGCGAACCAACGAAAGATCCTACCTATGGGAATAATGCAGGGAATAACAGTAGATATTGAAGGTGCGAGCACACTAGAAAATTTCAAAGTGATAGATATTGTTGATGACAACAATCCCTATCTCGTGCTACTGGGAATAGATTGGGCCACTGACATGAATGGAGTGATAAACATAAAGAAGTGCAAGATGATTTTTGAGAAAAAGTCACTGCGCGTATTGGTACCTTTAGACCCTGCAGAAGGATCATGCTACACAGAGCCAGTGCGTGACTATTGTTGGGTGTGGAGCCTGATTATCTTATGTATTCAAAGGTATCACTGCATTGGACCCCAGTTCTTAATGGGGTAGCAACGGCCTTTTGGGAACCCGCCCTGGTGAGCGAATCAAGGGCAGCACCCCCGAAGCTAAGAATAGATGTAAAATTGCCTTGTAAAATGTTGTAATTTTGTAGTCAATCTGGGTCGTTCATTAGGGGGAGATCTGATGGTGGAAGTTATGTTTAATTTAGGGTTTTTTGCGCTAGAAGGCAACCCCTCACTCTATATTAGGGAATTGTATTACGTCTATGTATATTTGTATTCTGAGTAAGGAAGAGAGAGGAGATTGAGAGTGAAGAGGGAATTACAATAGATTTTCTATAGGTTGTATCTCTTCAGTTTGTTGGATAATATATAAAGAAGGATTGGCTATTTCTCTCTGGACGTAGCCCAAACTGGGTGAACCACATATATCTGTGTCTCTCTTGTTTTTGCGTTTTCTGTGTTTATATTTCTACAATATTTTATGTGTTCCATTGCTCTATAATATATTAGTATCAGAGCCGAAGGTCTACTTGGCTAATAAACTCGCAGCAGAGAAGGGTTCCTAGTTCAAGTGGGAGCAATGCCGGAAGATGGTAGGTTTAGGGTTGAAAAAATCAACGGCCAGAACTACCAGTTGTGGAAGATGCAGATGGAAGATTATCTATATCAGAGAGATCTGTACCAACCATTGAGCAGAAAGACAAAGAAGCCGACAAGTATGACAGATACAGAATGCGATATTCTTGATAGAAAGACACTTGGAACAATACGGCTATGCCTAGCGGTGTTGGTAGCGTTTAATATTTCAAAGGAAATGATAATAGAGGGTTTAATGTCGACATTGGCCAAACTATATGAAAAACCCTCGGCCTCAAATAAGGTATTTCTTGTGAAGCGTTTATTTAATATGAAGATGTTAGAAGGTGGATCTGTTGTTGATAATTTAGATGAATTCAATACAGTTACCAGTCAGTTAAGTTCTGTAGGGGTAACCTTTGATGATGAAGTTAGGGCTTTGTTGTTTATGTGCTCATTGCTAGAAAGTTGGAATGGTTTAGTTATGGCCATTAGTAACTCTATCTCTAGATCTAGTACTTTAAAGTTTGATGATGTTGTCAGTGTAATCCTTAGTGAGGAAATGCGACGGAAAAGCTCCGGTGAGACATCAGGTAATGCTTTGACTGCAGAGACTAGGGGAAGAAAAATGGGAAGAGGAAAGAGCCCTGGATATCGAAGTAAGTCAAGAAAAGGTAGATCCAAGTCTAGATCGGGAATAGTGTGCTGGAAATGCAAGAAGAAAGGAGACGTGAGGAAAGACTGCAAGTCTTGAAAGGGACAAGAAGGAAATGCGCAGTAAGAAACTAATCATGAAGCGAATGTAACAGGTGATATTTTGCAAGATGCTTTGGTTCTTTCATTAGAAAATATTATTGATGCCTGGGTGGTAGATTCAGGGGCATCATTCCATGGCACACCTGATAGGAAACATTTTTATGATTATGTTCAAGAAGATTTTGGAAAGGTTCGATTGGGTGATGATAAACCCTGTAAAATCATTGGAATGGGTACAGTTTTCATAAAACAACAAAATGGAAATCACTGGCTACTGAAGGAGGTAAGGCATGTTCCAAATCTAAAGAAAAATTCGATTTCAATAGGGCAGTTGGGAGGTGAAGGTTACGTACCTACTTTCACAGATAAAACCTAGAACGTCACAAAAGGATCCCTAGTAATAGAAAAAGGAGAAAAGGTTGGTACATTGTATTTATGCAATGGTATTTCTAATTTTGTTAATGCTTTAACCTCTATAGGAGAAGATATGGCATTGTGGAATCATAGGCTTGGGCACATGAGTGAGAAGGGGATGTAGAATCTTCAGTCAAGAAATTTATTGCCAAGTTTGAAGCATGTTGATTTAAAATTCTGTGAAAATTGTGCTCAGGGAAAGCAGAAGAGAGTCAGATTCCTTAGTGTTGGGAAAGAAAAGAAGAGCAATTAGAGCTTGTGCATACAGATGTATGGGGAACTGCTCAGGTATCATCTCTTGGTGGCTCTCATTATTATGTTACTTTTATTGATGATGCAACTTCAAAAACATGGATTTTTTGTATTCAAAATAAATTTGATGTATTTGATACTTCAAGAAATGGAAAGCTTTGGTTGAAAATGAGACAGGAAAAAGGTTGAAGTGTCTCATATCAGACAATGGAGGTGAATATTGCAGCAAAGAGTTTGATAGGTACTATTTAGAGAATGGAATTTGTAGAGAGAAGACAGTTCCAGGAACACCACAAGAAAATGGTGTGTTAGAAAGGATGAACAGGACAATCATGGAGCGTGCAAGGTGCATGAGATTGCATGCAGGATTGCCTTTACAATTTTGGGCAGATGTTGTAGACACTGTTGTTTATCTAATAAACAGAGGGCCTTCAAGTTCCTTGGATGGTGGTATTCCAAAGGAGGCATGGATAGGTAAAAAGGTAAACTACCCTTTTTTAAAGACTTTTGGTTGTGAAGCCTTTGTCCACATTAATAAAGAAATAGAAAAAAGCTTGAGGAAAATCAAAGAAATGTACCTTTATTGGATATGGTGTTAATGATTTTGGTTATCACTTTTATGATTATGAAAAACACAAAATCATTAGGAGTAGAGATGTCATATTCAATGAAAAGGTTTTGTATAAGGATCAGCTGTAGGAAAAGAAACAGGAAAAAGAAAACAAAGAATACACAATGCTTGACGAGATCACAAAAAAAGTAATGGTGCCTGAAAATCATAATGATCAATAGCCAGAACAACAACCACAACAACAAAAAGCACCTCAAACACCTGAGAGTGGTGTTAGAATATCTATCAGGATAAGTAGACCCCCTGAACGATACTCTCCTTCATTATATTATGTATTGTTGACTCATTCTGATGAACCAAAATGTTATGAAGAAGCAATGCAGGTAGAAACCAAGAAGAAGTGGGAGCAAGCCATGAAAGAAGAGATGGACTCCTTAGCACATAACCAGACTTAGGACCTAGTCAGGTTTCCTGCAGGTAAAACAACATTGCAGAATAAATGCATTTAGAAGTTAAAGGAAGAAGATGGAGGTAGAAAAAGGTATAAAGCTAGACTTGTGGTGGAAGGGTTTGCATAGAAAAAGCGTATAGACTTTGATGAAATATTTTCTCCTATTGTTAAAATGACTTCAATTAGAACTATTTTAAGTCTAGTAGCAGTTGAAGATTTGCATCTTGAGTAGTTAGATATAAAGACAACCTTTCTCCATGGGCATTTGGAAGAAGAGATATATATGCAGCAGCCACAAGGATGTGAGGTGAAAGGGAAGGAGAAAATAGTGTGCAGGTTGAAGAAGAGCTTGTATGGCTTAAAACAGGCTCCAAGGTAGTGGTATCTAAAATTTGACAGGTTTATGTCTGAACAAGGTTATACTAGATGTCACTCTGATCATTGTGTTTATCTCAAAAGGGAAAATGATGGTAGCTATATTATATTGTTATTGTATGTAGATGACATGCTTATTGCAGGTTCTAACATGCAGGAAATAAATGTGCTCAAAAGAAAATTGGCAAACTCATTTGCAATGAAGGATTTGGGTACTGCAAAACAATGCCTATTTTTTCTTAAGCTTTTTGGGAGAATTTGACAGTGTTTGCTGCCCTTGTGCCTCTGTAACAATCCTACTTCTGAGATCGACTGACCTCATTGAGGCTTCATGACTCTCACCTTCAAATTTTTGGTACTTCATCATTTTGTACTTTTTCATTGGAGCAGGGCTATGTTCTTACCATTTAGTGGATCATTATGGGATCTACAATTTCAACTCCATTGTAAATTGAGCACTGACATATTTCCCTTTTTGGCGGGAAGTTTTTTCCTATGGGTTCTTCTCTCTTTCTCTACTTATAAGAGTTTGTACATGGGTACCTAATCAGGCCTTTTTGCCGAGACTCATTCTTTGTTTTCTTTTTTCTCTAGTTACTCCCTATGTTTCACTTAAGGGGGGTGTTAGAGTTGGTTTTATCCAAAGCTTCATTTCCTTATTAGCTAAGTATGGTGAGTTGTAAGCTCATATAGGGACTTCCATTTGTCTAGTTGTCATAGTTATCCTTAACCAACACTGAGCCTCCTTTATTTCTATATAGTGGAGGATTTCTATGTGGTTTGAGCAACATTGTGGGTAACAAAATAGTCTTACAAATACAAGTCCATGTGAAGAACTATCTTACAATTTTTTTCTCATAAATTGTGGATAAAGTAACAATATTCATGCTATTCTTTTAGGTTTTTGTTCAGTTCTTTTGAATTGTTAGGCTTCAGAGGAAGGCTTCCTAAATCTAAAATCCTTGAATATTGTAACATATTTACAATTCATCACTACTCTACCATAATTCAAACTACTTTTTACATTAAAAATGGATAGGAGTTGTATTTCCATAGAAAAGTGGATAGGGAGTTATTGTCTACCATATTATATCTCTCTCTCTCTCTCTCTCTCTCTCTCTATATATATATATATATATATATATGTGTGTGTGTGTGTGTGTGTGTGTGTATGTATGTATCTTAACACATTAATAAGTAGTATTAAAAAAAAAATGTTCACACTTGCCAGTGGTTACTACCCACCAAAATTTATGAAAGTCCTTACACTGACTAGATAATTAACTTCTCCATATATCAATTTATTAGTTGCTCCCGAGGCATGACTCTAGCACTAGATTTGCATGTGGATCTCTGTGATATTAGTATTGATTAATGCAAGTTATAATGTTTAACTTTCAAAAGAAAATTTTTATTTTTCAATATTATTAAAATAATTGTTCTTCAACACATATCCATTTCAAATTTGTAGTCTTCTTGCAATATCTATTTCTTCCAACTTTGCCAAATTCCTATCAATTACACCTGAAGCTCAAATTTAACTAACCCTTGAAATGATTTTAAGTTAATTTGGACATAATGATTTTATATGCAATTTTTTTGAAAACATATTTTTTAACTTGAGTGACTGGGACTAAGTTACCTACCATCACTTGTTATGGATTGATGTTTATAAGATTTACCAAAATAGTTGTGCCAATTTTAATAATAATCCCAAATCAAAAATTGAGATTTGTTTTACAAATAATTAAATCATTTTTATTCTTTTAGTTAAATTAATTAATTAAAATAAAATATTATAAAAACATGTGTTATAGGAATTTGATTTATAAATTTTTAAACCATTTTAAAATACATATTCACAAGTTAACAATCTCCATAATAAAATAAAAACCTGGTTCATGTTTATATATACATATATAATCTTTCTCCCCTAACAATAGGAAATATATCATAACATTCGGAAAGTATCCCAAAAGTATTAATACATATATTCTCTTTCTATATATATACTCTTTCTCCGCCCACCATGTGAAATGTCAAATATATCATAAATCAGAAACTATTCCATTTATATGACTATGATAATATAACCCAGAATAAAATAGAAAGTCAACGAAACTTCTCGACCATCTTTGAACAGGTCCAGCAACCAGTCTTTGGCAGTGGGGCTTCCGAGACGACGGAACTAAAAGTGGCGCAGTTTATTCCATGATGGAACGACTGAACGTGGCATAGTCCATGAGAAAAGGTGGTAGCAATGAGAAGCAACGTCATTTTGACATTGTCGATCTCTAAGCAAATTCCTTACCCGCAACATTACGTCAAAGGCCTGCAACGCCTAGTCCAACAGAGTCTAAACCCAAATTAGATTGCCTAATTCACAGCCGAGAATGTTAAATTTTCACACTCAACTAGTGTAAATGGATCAGTAAACTAAGCGGCACTTAAAAAAAAATAAGAAAATACCAATAATATTTGCCTAATGGCATGATTCTACATTCCTTTGCTGGAGCTCCACCACGTGCTACGAATACCAATAATATTTGCTCAATGGCATGACTCTACATTCCTTCGCTGGAGCTCCACCACGTGCTACGACTTTTCCTTTGCTGGAGTTCCACCACGTGCTACGACTTGGAAAGAAGGTATTTCTCGAATGAGGCTTCAAACACAGCAATTTCCACGCGCTTCTCCCACTGCTTCAAGACCTCAACAATATGGGCTACGAGAGCGACTAAACGGCCCCCGGATTTAATGAGTCGACGTTGCGAAAATTCGCTTTTGGATCGGCAGATCTGCTGAAACTGCAATCAGAATCTCAACACACATGATCACATAAAAATCCCGGAAAAGCAAAATCTGAAAATAAAAATATGTTAAACTCCATTGATTCACAATTAGAATAACAAAAGAACCTTTCAAGATCTACACTTATTTAAAAAATATGTGAGAAACCATATCACTCAAACAGATCAGTGGTTCTCTAATAAGAAATTTCAAGGCACTGTTAAAATAGAAACTCTATGTATAATTATAAAAAATTTACTGAATTCAAAAATAGTTTAGCATAGTAGTGTTGGGAAGGCTGAGGAGATAAAGCATGAATTCACACAAAACATGAATTGTTGCTCTTCTATTGATCACAAAAAATATGATAGTTACAATGAACACGGTGAAGAGTATTTAAACATTTTCCAACTAGCTAATTGCCTAAAATACCTTGACTTGCAACTACATGCAATCACACACTCAAAGTCGTCTATCACTTAACTCCATTTGACTCAATCACTCAATCACTCAATTAACTAACTCTCTATGTTTAGCGAACTCTCCATGCAGGAGTAATTATTTTATTTTAACACTACCCCTTAATTACGACTGTTAAACTAAAACATGACTCATGACAACTCCATTTGACTCAACCACTCAATCACTCAACTAACTAACTCTCTATGTTTAGCCAACTCTGCATGCAGGAGTAATTATCTTATTTTAACACTCCCCCTTAATTACAACTGCTAAACTAAAACATTAGTCATGACAACTCAAACATGCCTGCTGGTTTGTCTCAACTAGGTTTACAACACCCAAATTTCTTCTATGAAACTCAAACACATCTTGTGCTAATGATTTGGTAAATATGTCACCCAATTGATCACTAAATTTACAAGTCTTCAAGTGAACTTCTCCATTGCTCACAAGTTCTCTAATAAAGTGATATCTAATATCAATATGCTTGATCTTATGATGAAACACATTATTATTGGATAGTACAATCACTGAGGTGTTGTCACAATATATTGTTGTTGACCTTTGTTGTTTCTACTTGAGTCCATCAAGTACTCTTCTTAACCACACTGTTTGACATCCTGCTGATGTTGCTGCTACATATTCTGCTTTTGCTGACGAAAGTGTCACAATGGGCTGCTTCTTAGATGCCCATGAAAACACACCTGAACCAAGATGGAACACAAAACCAGAAGTTGTCTTCCTATCATCCAAACTTCCTACAAAATCACTATCTAAGTACCCAATCAAATCGTTCTTTTTGGTGCTTGCATACATTATCCCACAATCTCTAGTTCATGCTATGCATCTTAGAATTATTTTTCTTGCACTCCAATGTGTGTCTTTTGTAGTCTCCATAAATCTAGAAATCATACTCACTCCTTGCATGATATCCAGTCTGGTAGCTGTGAAATGCATGAGGCTACCAACCAATCTTTTGAATAAAGTTAGATTAACATATGATCCTACATCATCCTTGCTTAACTTTGTACCTATTGCAACTAGTGTAGGGACAGACTTGCAATTCTCCATCCCCAATCTTTTCAATAAATCTTTGGAATATTTATTTTGATAAATAAAAATTCATTTTTCAAATTGCTCAACTTCTATGCCAAGAAAATATTTCATGAGACCAAGATCTGTCATCTAAAATTATTTCATCATGGCTGCTTTAAATTCATCTATGTCAAAATCACTTGTAAAAATCATGTCATCAACATATAAGGAAACAATCAAAATATGTCCATGCTCATTTATCTTTGTGTATAAGGTAGGCTCAATGTTTCTTCTACAAAATCCATTCTTAATCATGTAGTTGTCGATTTTGTTATACCAAGCTTTAGGCATTTGCTTCAATCCATATAGCGCTTTCTTCAACATGTAAACTTTCTCTTCATTACTCTCAACTTCATATCGTGGAGGTTGCTGCATATAAATTTCTTCTTCTACGATTCCATTCAAGAATGCTGATTTCACATCCATCTGATATACTTTCCACTTGTTGTGAGCTACTGTGGCTAGAACTGGTCTTACAGTATCCAATCTGGCTACTAGAGCAAACGTTTCTCCAAAGTCTGTTTTCGGTTGCTACGAGAATCCTTTTGCTACAAGTCTTGCTCTAAATATGTCAATTTCACCTTTTTCATTCAACTTTGTCTTGTACACCCACTTCACACCAATGATATTTTTGTCCTTTGGTAAATCAACCAAATCCCATGTGTCATTCTTTTCAATAGCTTCAATTTCTTCATCCATGGCTTACACCCAATTTTCATCTATGATTGCTTCTACAAATGAAGAAGGTTGGAATGACAACAATGCAAAATTTGAACTGACATCCAAATCATCATAAATATCTTTCAAACTTCTCATCTTTCTTTTACCATTGCTTAATTCATCACCTGATTGATTGCTGGGAGAATCGTGATCTGTTGATCTACGTGAGGATCCATGCTGCTCTGAAAATATTGGAGTCCTCATTCGTGTGCCTATGTTTGATGTCTTTACCCATGATTCTTGTTGCTCATTTTCTGCTACATCATCTTCTTCCATCAGTGGCACTTGTTCATCAACTGTTTTGTTTACAATTCCATTCCATGACTCTTGTTCCTTGAACACAACATCTCTTCTAATTATGGTCTTCTTTGTGACAGGGTTATACAATTTGTGAGCTTTTTATTTCTCACTATAACCAATGAATATGCATTTTTCACTTTTATCATCCAATTTGCCCCTTCGTGTCTTACGCACATGTACCCTACACATCCAAATAATATGAGATGAGATACACTGCAATACATACCTGACTATGCTTGTTCTAGTGCTCTGTTCATTACACTCTTTGTAGGAGATCTGTTGATAGCATAAATATCACATGAAACTGCTTCTACCCAATACTCATTAGACAAGTTTATGCCTTTCAACATGCTTCTTACCATGTTCATAATTGTCCTGTTCTTTCTCTATGCTACACCATCCTTATGCAATGTGTACCTGGTTGTAAACTGTCTTTTGATCCCATGTTGTTTGTAGTAATCATGAAATTCCTTTGAGTCATCTTCTCCACCACGATCTAACCTCAATACCTTGATCTGTCGATCACTTTAGTTCTCTACTAAGTCTTTGAATTCTTTGAACTTTTCAAAAGTTTTAGACTTCTACTTCAAGAAGTAAACCCAAGTCTTTCTGTTGTAGTCATCAATGAAAGTGAGGAAGTAACAACTTCTACCAATCGAATACAACCTCATAGGTCCACACAAGTCTGTATGCACAAGCTCAAGAGGTTGCTTTGCTCTGTATGCAAGTCCCTTTGGAAAAATTTCACGGTGTTGTTTCCCAAGATGCAACACTCACAAGTACTAGTAGGCTCTTTGATGGGAGGTAATCCTCTGACCATCTGTCTCTGCTGCAACAATCTTAAACCAGAAAAGTGCAAGTGTCCAAATCGAAAGTTCGATAACCAATAATCATAAGAACATGCAATTGTAAAAGAACTCACCTGATCACTATAACTCAAAATTAGAGGAAAAAGTTTGTTCCTCGTCATCTGCACCTTTGCTATCAGTTGCTTGCTTGGGGGTTTGTCATATATAACAACTTCTTGACCTTCAAAGGTAACTCTGTATCCTTTTTGTGTCAATTGACCAACACCTAACAAATTATGTTTCAGAGTAGGAACATAATATACCTCTATGATTCTCTTCGGCTCCCCCTTCTTGGTCAGAATGTTGACCACTCCTTTGCCATCTACTTCCATAATCTTGTCAGTCCCCAACTTTACCTCTGTTTCCACATATTGATCGAAATTTGCAACCAAATCCTTGTTGCCTGTTATTTCGTCACTGCAACCACTATCTAACAGCCACACACTAGCAGAAGGTTCATGCATGGTATGGCAAGCTAGGAACATGGAGTTAGTACTCTCTGTAGTGACATTAGCTCTCTGGTTCCCTTGATCAGCTATCTTCTTCTTGCAATCATGAGCATAGTGACCAAATTTATTGCAATAATAACATCTCACCTTTGATTTGTCAACTCTTTGATTATTGTTGAAGCTTCTATAGTTGCTTCCATTTTCACGTTCATACTTTTCTCGGCCATCTTTCTAACCACCATATCTCTCACTTCATCCTCTGCCTCTTGATCTACTTTTGTCTTGACCTCTGTCTCTTGAAATAGAACCATGAATTTTGAAAGAAGTCTATAAAGTGGAATAATTATTTCTGTCTATCATTGCCTCATGGAATAGAAGTGATCCCATCATCTCATCAACTGCCAATGATGCCAAATCCTTGGCTTCTTCTATGGCTGCTACCACAACATCAAATTTGGTAGACAAAGATCGGAGGACCTTCTCAACCACTCTTTTATCTTTTATATCTTCACCATAAATCTTTAACTGATTTATGACAGTTATGCCCTGATTCATAAAAGAATCGATGTCCTCTATCTCCTTCATCTGGAGACTTTCAAAATCTCTCCTAGTATTCTACAACTTAACAATATTGACTTTCGCCATACCTTTATAGTTTCTTGCCAAAGTATCCCATGGTACTTTTGTTGAAGACATGATCATAATCTTCTAGAACACTGCTTGGTCCACTCCCTGATAAATACGCTACAATGCATGTGCATTCTTCTTCTTGTCTTTCTTCCATTGTTCACTCTTTGTATTACTGAGAGCTTGTTCTTCTTCTTCGTTCTTATGTTCTGACAACCTAAACTTGACATAATCCCAAACATCATGTGCGTGGTCACCATCTTAATGGCCCACACATCATAATTTTTCTCTGTAAATGGTGGGAACTGGAACTAGAAATTAAAAAAAGCCATCTTTCTCCAAAAATATCTTTTTGAAAAAATCCTAGATTTCTCCTTTGTAAAATTCTTTTTCAAGAAAATACCCTTTTAATAATAACCCCAATTTTTGTTTTATAAAAAAAAAATTAAAAAAAAACAAACTTTTTTGAAAATCTCTTAATTATTTTTTATATATAAAACAATTTAAAAAAAAAACTCCCTATATATAAAAAAACAATAGTGGCTCTTTTTTAATAAAGCTTCCCACTCAACATATATGAAGTCAACCTCTTTGTAACCTCGTATCTCTTTGTATCTCAGTATTTGCGAGTTTATTAACGATTCGGTTCTAGTGATGGAGAGCGGTGAGTTTAAATTGATCACAGATTTTCTGAATATTTGGGAATCCCACAGACATGGGTGCGGTCAAAAAATTGACTGCACCCATGTCTGTCAGATTCCCAAATATTCAGGAATCTGCAATCGACTTAAGGATGCCCGAAAGCATGCTAACTCTTTACATGGTTACTAACATTTGCGTTAATCCTCTATCGCAACATAACTCAAAGAGACGTGACTGTAGGATGCGTTAATGGTTAAACACCATGACAAAAAATATCTTTTTTCACACGGATTCATGTTAATCTGTTTTTCTTAGCTCTTTGAAACCTTCATCCTCTAATACTAATTGGTTGGAAAGGCGGAGGAGACAAAGTATGAATTCACACAAAACACGAGTTGTTGCTCTTCTATTGATCACAGAAAACATGGTGATTACAATGAACCTGGTGAAGCGTATTTAAACTTTTTCCAACTAGCTAATTTCCTAAAATATCTTGACATGCAATCACACGCTCAAAGTCGTCTATCACTTAACTCTACTTGACTTAACACTCAATCACTCACTTAACTGACTCTCTATATTTAGCCAACTCCACATACATGAGTAATTATCTTATTTTAAGAAACAGGAATCTCAACTATGATATCATGAAAGAGTATCAAAATACCTAAGAATTAGAGAACAAAATTAAACAATCATTTTATCAAAAAAATTACAAAATAAAGAATTAAGTGAAATACATTTACACTTTATTGCGTGAGAAAATGAATTATACATAAACCTAATTTATAAAAAAATAGAAATTTCTAAGCAAACCATAACAAGGAACTACCATAACAAGGAACTAGAAACTAAGACTAATGATTCAATAAATAAGAATAAGAGTAACATAAAATGGCTACGTAAACTTACAAATTTCAATATTTAGGTGAATCCTTTCATTCCAAATCCCTATAAACAAAATAAAATCATAAAATCATCGAAGTAACAGATCACGTGCGTTCACAATGGTGCACAATTCGTGCACTCTCACTGTTCACATATCTTTGATTAAAAGCATATGTATTCAACCTCATTCCTGTATGTACCTAGGCGTCAATATATATATTAAAATAAATTATACAAAATGTTAATGCAGCGTAGATATCAGAATCGTATTATATTAGAAACCCAAACTCAGAGGTTCAGGATTGAGAAGTTTATTCTTCACGTTCATTGCATATAAAAAACACACATTGAAACTGCTCAGCGTACGGCGTACAAGCGTCCAGCCTACATTATATTTCCATCTCACTAAAGAACATCAATAGTCTTCCAGAAATTATGTACATCGATATCGATTGCTTTCCATGTGCACATAACACTTGCAAGGGGATAAATATGTACTTCTGATCTCTTTGATAGACCATTCCTAGGTACTGCTAGCAATAAAGACATTCACTTTATTGTTCATGCTCCTGGACAGGAATTTCATGCAGATGGGAGGATTGACTTTAGCCAGAGCCAGAAACGAGGCAGGAAGAGTCCATATGCCATCTCCACATAAGAGACCAGCAGCCACTGCAGGAACCATTACGTCAGCATCTTTGCGATTGATCTTCTGCCAAACGAATACAATGTCTGTCCCCACGCACATATCGATGGCAAAGTAACCTCCAAGGTAAAACGGTATAGCCATGGCCATCGGCAGGGGAATATACTGAGACACATTTTTCGGTACAAGGTCTCTTATCAAGTTGATAACGATGGCTGCTGAGAAGAAACAATAACAGATAGTGAGGCAGTACTTGGGAAGGGCACCAAATCCTTCCACTGCCAGGATGGCTATGTTTCTGTAAACCAGTCCAAAGATGGCCGGATATTCTCCATTTGGATCTCCCACATTAAAGGCCTTGTAGAATAGCCAGAAGGTCAAGGGTGCTATTATGCATCCCATGGCTGTCCCAATCACTTGACTCAAAAACATAGATCTTGGGGATGATAGGGTTAGGTATCCAGTCTTGAAATCCTGCATCAGATCTGCGGCAGTAGAAACTATTGACATCATTACTCCACAAGTAGCTAAGCCTGCCAGTACGCCGCCATCGTCCTTTCCTGCCCATGCTCCGAAGATGAAGATGGCTAGTTTCCCATATGTTGAGACCAAGCTCCAATCTGTGAGCCCACATCCATATGCATTGCAGAATGAAAACACAGGTGCCACTATGTATGCCACCAGAACAAAGTACCATTTCACAGGATGAAAAATCTGTGGGATGACTCCCATGGATATAGCAGCAAGGGCCACATACACAGCTCCAGCCACCCATAGGGGTATGCTGTCTTTCATAAACATCTCATTCCGCCGCTGCTCATCATAGCATCCCCTGGTGCCTCATTCCCATCACTGTTAACCACTGGAAGACCATTGCGGTTCCTCCTTTCTTTCCTTTGACTATAGAGATTGGTCCCACTGATGACCATGATTTTGAAGAAATTGTAGAGTCCATCGCCCAATATGAGAGCAATGGACACAAAGACCCTGTAACCTTGAAGGCCCTGCATACTGGTGTCAGCGGCAGTGTACCAGTGGCCCTTGTGGTTATGTATAAGAGGCCACATGAGACCCCAAGAGATGACTGCTCCAAACAATATGGACAAGTTTACCAAGTGAGGACAGATCATCCCAGCTCCTATATATGTCGAGCTGAAGTCGAAGAAAAATCTGCAATACACGTAACATCAAAATTGTAAGTAACAAAAGAAATCAGTGGATTTCCTTTGAAATTTGCTATAAAGATAATTTCAGTCATCCTTATTTTGATTACCAATTTTGGGAATCAGGCAGACATAAGTGACATCAGTTTCTAGATATTTCTGCAGAGTTAAGTCAAATAAGCAAGTTTTTAAAGGTTTAGGGAATATTCATCAAAAACTGTTGAAGTTAACAGATTTTGAGAATATACTAAAATCTGTACAAATAACAATGAAATCAAACAAAAACATTTTCTGTAGCCTCCTTGGCCTCTTTCATTAATCTTCTCAAATGAAAACCCAAACCTCAGTAACCTAAGCCTCACTACTGTTTATATATTCTAAAATATTTCCCATATCTGCAATCCAAATAAAGATGTCCACAAAAACAAACTAAAATTATAATAGCTTTCCTCGCTAATTAAATTGGGTAACCAAGCAAATAAACTCTCATCAACCCATTCAATATAAGACAACGAAAGCCATATCCAACCCAAATACATACCTCTGATCCCGAGCTTTTAATCCAAAAGTAGGAAACTGCTGAAAGCCACAATCATCGCCAGCTGTGAAAAACCACTGAAAGAAACCCCAGAGAAAACTCAGCGTGAAGAATTTTCCAAGAGATCTGACTTGTTTCCTGCGATATTTGAGGGCAGTGGAGGGTAAGATGAAAAATTCATTGATACTTAAAAGTGGGGATGAACTAGGCTGTGAATATATCCATTTGATCAAGTTCAAACATTTGTAAAGTTTCAATAGCTATATATTCTGCCATTACATTAGCATTACCTTGCTAGCTTGTCTCCCTGAGGAGTGTGGAATCCATTTATGAGAATAGCTGTTGCTGTACCACTTGGATAGGTGAGCTTATAGTCTATCACCATTATCTAATAAGCAGCCAAGACGAAAGCCAAATAAAATTGAAATTCACATTCACTGCAATAAATACCAAAATAATAACAAACATAAAATTTCCAAATCAAAACTACACTCATTCTTAGGAATCCAAGTTTCATTACCTTCCGAAGCGGTACCACAGCTAACAGTCCTACAAAACTCACGACAAAAAGAAAACCAATAATCCAACTAAGACTTGGATCTTTGACATTCTCTGCAGTATTCCCAGGGGTAGTTATATCTGCCTGTTCATAGATCTTTCTGCTCATACCCAACAAATATGATCCAAATCCCCCTGCCATTATATCCAATTCAGAAAACCAAAATGGAATAATAATTCGTCATGAAAAGTTTCAGAGTCATCCATACATACCGCTGAATGCAATCCCATAACAAGCCACCACACAGGTTTGAATCACGGTATTCTCTTGTCTGGTGAACGGAGTCTTCAACAACCCGATCTTGTCGAGGAATTTGGTCCATATTTTGATGAAAAAGAATCCCAACAATCCGGCAGAAACATTGAGAGAAGGGATGATTCCGGTGGTGAGGTTCAATTTCATGACAATTATACAAAACATAATACCCAGCACCATGCTCACAAACATTGCTCTGAATGTGATCTGTTCTGACCAAGGAGGCACCTTATTCTCCTCAAAGATTTTCTCTATGCTCAGCTCTTTCTCTTCAATCTTACTCGACGTTACATCCTTGTCTTCCCAGTTAGCATCACCAGAGCTTATTTCTTCGCCATTTTTGGCATGATAAACTCTTTTTACAAGCCCTTCTCGACCATGAGCATGACCATCCTGTATCTCGAGGGACCTGCTTTCGGAACTCTCTTGATCCATTTGGGCACCACAGAATTCACAATAGCAGTCGGATCAGCGAGAGCCAAGAAGTTCTCCAAGCAAGAAAGCATGCCCTTCCTCGATCTTCAGCCTTCCTTTTTTAGACTGATCGTTTTGTTTTTGCTCCTTTAGAACAGAAGCTTGCGTTTGCTTTTATAGAAAAACGCCGAAACCTTGTGGTTGGACACCCCGCCTAACGATACATATGACGTGAAAGAACTAATTTTCAAGACAGCCTGGTTCCAATTTAACTGGCTGTGTGAAACACTCCCATGAGTTAAATGGTATCCTCACAACCAGAAGCCAACTCTGAAGGGATTGAACTAGATTCCATCAATGAAAATCAATAAAAAAACCTTCATCTTCTTGCGCATCATGATGATGAGGAAAAAAATATCAATTCAGATCAGAATAAAGAGGGTAGTGATGTCGAATCTATCAATTAAAAAACCTTCATCTTCTTGCGCATCATGATGATGAGGAAAAAAATATCAATTCAGATCAGAATAAAGAGGGTAGTGATGTCGAATCTCCATTTAAATTTGAAAGAATATCTATGGAATAGAAGAATATTTATAGAATATTGACCGATTGATTTTTTAATTTAATTAGTTTTTCTGTAGTTTATTTTAGAGGGGGTTGAATCTGGGCAGATAAATTTTAAGGGAAAAAATTTGGGCAGATCAATCTTAAAGGGATTTTTTTAAAGCTTTTTCTGTTATACTAACTGGGCCTAATCCCAAGGGCATACGAAGAATTGATCCTATACCCTCCCAGTAGACAAGATACTTAACAATGAGAATTCGACCCATTCAGCTAGTTATAAAAGAAAACTAAAACATTATAAACTTATCAGGTAAATTATTAATAAAATATTTAAAAACGTGGAACTTAAATTATTTGAAGTACCATTACCATGTACCTTAAGATCTAAGAGATCCCTTAACTTATTGACATTAATCATTGATTCATATTTTACACTAATTCCTTTTCAAAAGTCCACTCTTCTCTACGCAACTTATTTGAAGTATTCGTTTGTTAAGATCTGGCGATTCTTTGCTGGAGTATTCTTTTGTTAAGAATGTGACGATTCTTTGCTGTTTTACGTATACTAGTGTATTTGGATTGACTTGTTAGCTGAATCTTCTTATTGAAGTAATGGCATTTACCATTTGGTTCATATTCCTCCACTTCTGTATTTTAGAAATAAATATTATTTTATTTATCAATTATTTTATATTAAAAATATATAAAATATATAAGTAATAGCATTATCTATTTGATTTAATATTTTTAGTGTTTTTAATATTTAATATATATATATGAAAATTTTCAATATTTTTATTTTATAAAGTTATTATGAATATTAATTTAATAATTTTGCTTTAATAATTACTTATTTATTTAAATTGATGCAATAAAAAAAATAGATTATTAATATATCATGATTTAGATTTTTTCTGCATTTATTTTAAATTCAAATAATATCTATATATTATGTATTTATTTATTTTACAAATTCAAATAATATTTACGTATTACAAGTTAGTTTCTTTATTTTACAAGTTTTATTTTTTTGTTTCTAAATTTTTTAAATAAATAGCCATAATCATAAATTTTATCTTTTGAAATTATAACGAAGTTCAAATTAATAATTATGTTTCATCAAATAGAAATTTGATCATTTAATTTTGTTATAATGATAATTTATTAATTTAATTTAATTTATTAATTTAAGTTGATATAAGTTATTTTCTTTTTTACATATTTGAAATTTATTTTTATCAAAAGTAAGAGGCTTGAATTTAGAATTACTAAAAAATATTATTTTTTTTCCATAAATTAAAAAGAATATATTTTAAATATATTAAAATTTCTTTTTTTAAACCATATTTTATATATAATATCTAGTCAATATTAATACATTTATAAAATTTATTATTTTCACAGCTTGAGGGAGACCTGCAGGATTCAAGAAGCGTCGTGAAATCGCACCAATGTATTTTTTATTCAAAAGGTTTTTCCAAAATAAACTTAAACTTGGATTATGCCTTATATTCTTTTAGTTAAGTGAGTGTAGAATATATATGTTACTTAACTAAGATTACCCACTTACAAACTCAAGTCATCTCAATCATGTGATACAAATATATATGTGCACAATACAATATGATGTAGTTGGCTCTATGGCCTCGTACATCAAGTGATGTAGGCCACTAAAGTGATATATAATAATGATACAATTTACAATACCAATCCATTGGCTTACAATAATAAAAATTCATGCAAAAATATACAACAAAGGACTTCTTTAGCCAACTCTAAAATTGAATCTCAAAATTCAATGCACCTTGGAACACTGAATTTCATCTAACCTTGAAATCCAAAATATTGCCTAGCCAAACTTCAAATTTTGGCCCACACATAATTCCAAAATTCCACCCACTCAAACAACACATTTTGGCTCCATGGTTGAACACCAAAATTGGACCGAAACTGAACTTCAAATTTTGTTCCAACCAAGATAAATTTTTTCATTATCCATGTCACATTGTTCAAAAAAAATCCAAATTTCAGTCATCTTACTTAAACACCAAAATCCATTTGGTTTGTTGCTCAACCAACCCGCTCTATGCTTTAAAGAGGAACACTACAAAACCTATCACACAAAACTAAGGTCTACATGTCTACTTGTCTGGAAAGATGTAGCCACAATCATGTTTCTCCCAATGATTACAACTTCACTTTGTTTGAAGTGTGCTTGAACTCCATTCTACATCTTTTACTATCTCTCGCCAAACTTCTCTCCCTTCATATCAATTTTGTGAATATATATATATATATATATATGTATGTATGTATGTATGTATGTATGTTATGGACATAGTCCACCCAATTGCCACATCAAATTGGTTGGGGTGTGTCCCTTCATTAACCTATGTTCCATGTTCTAAGATGACCCATTTCCTTCGTTCAATGTGATCATTTAATTGGCTAACTCATCTCACCCCATTGCATTATGCCCATGGCATGCCTCACCAACTCACTCTATCTTTAATCGTATCAAGTCATATACGGATGCACCTACAAACCAATCCATATATCATAATTGTGTTGCACACATGCCCATATTGACTAACTCAATTCTACAAGATGTCCCTCACTCATGTCAAGTATTTAGGTTGACACGTCCCATGTCAATCACATACTCTATCTACCTAAACATGCCAACTCATTTGCACTAGCTATCCCATCTCGTATCACTAGTTCGCCCATCCTCATAACACAACCCATCTATTCATACAATTATGGAAAACTAAAATTTGACATTCAACTCCACACTATCTCATGTAAGAACTCAGCCTCTCATCTAGGTGTTCCCATGCCATGTGATATTGTGCATGTTGGTCATGACACCTAGCTAAACTTGCCATCTTGTCTTGCGAAATTTCATCTAGGTGTCACCAAAGTAAGGAATCCCTAGATCATGCATGGGTAAAAAAACAAAGAAACACATCATCATTATTCTTAAGGACACTCATGTGCCTAAAGAATTATGGAGTTTGAGTGTATTACATTCTCCCCAACTCCAAACCATTAATTTCCTTAGAAATCCTCCAATAAACAACCCATCCTCTAAGTCACCAATCAAGTATGTCTCTTCTCCTCAAATTCTTCTCCATAGTTTGTTAACACACACCTACTCTGAGTAACTCCCATGCATGCATCTGTGTGATGGATTCCATTGTGTCTCTAGCTAATAAATAGCTAATCCTATTTTCATTCCAAAACCCACAAGATCTCACTTCCCCATGTAAGTGCACTTTTTTCATATAATGTCTCTCCTAAGCATCTCTCCAATCCCAAATTCTCATCCTAGGCACCTCCATGACATCCAAGAAAAATGAATTTCCATCACTGTTCTTGATATCAAGCCACACTCCCATGACACAATGAGAAGAAAAGTAGGGGTATCCTTCATGACTACCTCCTTGATCTCCATCCAAACCTAACTCTACTTCTCTTGGTAAAGGCACTCCATAATTATATAAACATATATGTGAACAAAGGAGTATAGTACTTGATCCTTCCCTCATCCTCCTCTACAAATGACCCTCTCTAACTATCTCTATGAAAGGTTCATTCTCCTCCCTAGAATTTTTATATCAAGGTCATGGAGGTTCCTCTTGACACTCATGGATCACAACTTACTTATCCACCTACTTTGTGAAATGATTTGGAAATATCATCTCCCCTCCATTTACCCCTCTTTGATTTTGGACTCTCTCTTGATTCATGTCTGCTAAGGCTAGAACAATGCCTAAATGTTGCACTGAGACATCCTCTAGCCATAGAATATTATTCTCTGAGTCTTGAATATTCTCCTCATGCACTAGAACAACATGTTTGATCATTTCCAAATCTCCCACCCCCATGGAAACTCCGTCACACATGCATATGGATTTCACTCAAGCTATCACCCCAGAACTACCTCTCACAGTAGGAACTGTCATTGTTGAAGGTCTGGAAGATATCATCAAATGATTCAAGAGAGGAGTCAAAATGGTTAATCTTACTCTCAAAATATCTTGGCCCGAGATTTTTTCATAGTTATTCAATGTCATAGTAATAAGGCTCATCTCACCCTACCACTTATCCAATATGATAAGCACACAATTGCACATACCAACTGTCCTCTACCCTCCTAAGTATATAGCCTTAAAGGATGTGTGTGTGGGATTAGGACACAACCCAAGCTATCTTCCAAAATTCTTCTTAACGAAGTTATGAGTTGCAACACTTTCAATCATGAACAACGCCTTCGTCCCATTACCATTTTCAAGAACATAACTCAAACCGATATATGTTGCATCTTCTGGAGGTGTGGGATTCACTCTCACAACCACTCTTAAAACCTTCATCACCCGAATGGTTGGCTTCCTTTCTACTCTAAATTTGATAGCTTATGCTTCACTGAAAAACACTTCAAATAATGTTCCTTTCCAAAAATACAACACAATACTAGCTTCTTCTCTCTCGATGCATCAACATTTTCTAAATTTCCATTTTTCGGTATGCTAAAGTTCCCCTTTTCGTTCTTATTCTTTCGCTTATCACCTAGCTCTGTGTCAATTCTCTTTGGACAAAAATTTTCTATCACCTCTAAAATCCAATAGTTTATTGATGATAATGATAGCTGCTACAATAGACTTAATGTTCCTTCATCATAACTCACTATGTACGCACTTTTGTAGTCCATTCAGAAAATGGAACAATTAATCCTCCTCTTACATTTACTTAATCTCTAACATAAGACTTAAAAAATCTTTGATTTATATTTGGATCTTCTCCATGTGTTTTAGGGACATCAACTAGTTTTTATCCATTAATGCTTGATTACAAAGCCCAAACCATACATGCAACTTATCCTTTAAACTTTCCCTTATACATATCCTATATGTGATGTGACTAGGTGAAAAGTATTCCACTTGATTTATCCACCACAATTGGTTGTCTCTATTGAAAACATAGTTGTAACATATACCTTGACCTCATCTTAACAACCACTCATTTCATCTAAGTAATACTCCACTTCCCTGCAAAAATTCCCCAACACCTTTGCACTTATCATCCCATCATATGACTCTAGTTTTCTGACATCGATCTTCATTATTGCACTGGATGATATCAGCCAAAAAACCTTTCTGAAGATGGTGATCAAATCATCTTGATCCTGTAGTCTTTTTTGGACACTTGTCAACTCACTCTCTGCGTCCTTTAATATCTCTTTTAGTCTATCATATCTTGCTCAATGGTTTTTTAGATTATCAACCAAGTGACCTACAAGAGACTCCACATTTGATAATCAATCCTTCATCGTGGGGGCCTTCTATTTTGTCTCAATGTCATTATCTCTCTATTATGAACTAGTCATGAGTGCACAAAAACCAATCACTCAAAGAATTTGAACACAACTACTAGACCAATCTACTTGTCACAAATTCAACAATATCTCTCTCAAATATCCTTTGTTTTAGAAGAAATAGTGAAGAGAGCCACCACACTCTCCCCAAAAAATGTCAAAAGAATATTCACTAGAAAACCCTAAGAAGAACTCTCCACTTGTGTACCAAATCCTCCTCCCATATATAGGAAATGATATTAGCCCCTCTAATATTGCCTACATTCATGAATGTGAGGTGCACCTAAAGTCCTATATGTAATCTTAGCTTTGAGTTTCACATTCTCTTCACAACATTTTTCTTTGATACTACTTATCATGGATGTGATAGTGGTGAAGAAAAATTCACTCTCACTTAGCTTTAATACCACCCTTCATGGCCGAAGGGAGACCTACATAGTTCAATACATGCCTTGAACTCTCAGGGAGTGCAACACCATCATATTTTCATTCTAGGTGTTTGTTTAAGACATACTTAAACTTGGACTACGCCTTCATTAATTTAAATAAGGGAGTGCATAATATGTATGTTAATAAATGAAAATTACACATGTATAAATTGCAATCATCTCAAATGATGTAATACAAAAATAAAAGTACAAATAACAATATGATATGGATGGCTCTCTAACCTAATACTCAAATGATGTATAAATATGATAAGAATTGTATTATTAGCCCACTCGGATATAATAACAACAACTTGTGCCAATATATACAACAGAAGGCCTTTTCCATCCAACTCCAAAATTGAACATCAAAATTTGGTCTACTCCAAAACACCAAATTTCATCCAAACCTGTACGTTAAAATTAAATCCAGACACAGAAATAAAAAATTCCACCCAGAAAAATATTTCATTTTAGCTCCTTGGTTGAACATGAAAATTCATCCCACTCAATCAAACCTCAACTTCCAATCTAGGTAAACTCTAAATTTTGGTTGGTCGCATCATATCATTCTTATGTACTCTAAATTTTAGCTATCATACTTAAACACCAAAATATATTCAATTCATGCTCAACTAACGCATGTTATTCTTAGAGGAGGCACACTTCAAAACCTATCACATGAAACCAAGGCCTACATTTGTGCCTCACTTGCAGGACATGGATGCAAACACACCACTCCCAATTATTCTAACTTCCCTTTATGCAAAGTGTAGTTGAACTTTGTTTTGCATCTTTTCTTATCTATCACCAAACTTATCCCCCTTGATCTCAAGTGTATGAATCTATATATATGTGGTGGACGTGGTTCATCTAATTGATGCATCAACTTGGTTTCGACATGTCCCTTTGCTAGTCAACATCTTATATCCAAGAAAATTATTCACCTGTCTCACTAGCCGACTCATCTTGTTTGATCATATTTCACCCATGGCAGGCATGGTAAACTCACTCTATCTCAAGTAAGATTAACTTGTGTGGATATTGACCTGCCAACCAACCCATGTTTCTTGGTTGTGATGTGCCTACGCCAATACTCGATGACTCAACGTTGTGATATTTTCCATGATCATGCTGAGTGTTTGGATTGATGCATCCCATGTGGCTCCCATGCTCCATTCACAAAACATGCCACTCATCTATTCCATCCAACCCATGTTGCCTCACTAGGTGGTCCATCCTCATTGCATGATGGTGGAAACCCAAAATTTAGCATTCTACTCTATATTGTCTTATGCAATGACCTGACCATTCATCTTCGTGTATCGATTCCATGCGATATCATATCACAAGTTGGTCATGACACCCAACTTACCTCATTAAGATGTTTTCCTAGTGTTACTAAGGTATAGAAACCTAAATCTTGCACAAGTAACTGAACCAATATGCCCACCATTGATATGCTCGAAAATTCTTGCGCATTCAAACACATCCCCAAATCTAAGGGTTTTAGAATTACTTTTATTATAATAAAAAATAAATTAGAAACTATAATCTACGATAATTTACTTTAGTATAATTAAATTATATGAATTTAAATTAATATAAATTAACTCATTTTTCTTTCTCAAAATGTTATAATTTCTTTTATTAATAAGAAACGGGTTTGAGCTTTTAATTAGTAAAATACATATTTTTTATTAGTTAAGAAAAAAAATATATGAATATTATAATATGATTTGGAATTTTTAATTATATTTTAAATTTAAATGATATAGATATACTTTAAATATTTCATATTATAAATTTATTTCTTTAATATTTAATATTTTTACTTTTTAAACTTCAATGAATGATATGTATCTTAAAACTATAATAAACCTCAAATTAGTAAGTAATTACATCAAAGGTCTTTCCTTTATGGAGTTGGTTGGGAAAACACTGTTCATCCCGACCAATCTCATCATCCCATTATTTTCCTCCTCCATTCAATGAAAGTTTGACATAATGGTTCGCGAGCCATTTCTCCTTGTCACCAGCCCCTTTGCCTAGTACATGGATTGAATTTCGTTTACTTTTTTGGACAAATGGCTTCCTATAGCGGACAGGTTCCATATGCGCTGACATGTGCAATTGGTGCCCAATTTGTTCAACTCTCATTTACTTTTCCTGGAGAAGGGTTGCTTTTCATTCTTCATGTATTGTCTGTATAAATTCATGAGAGAATAAGGGAAGGGTTTTATTATACCAGTGAATCCATTCCTACATGTTTTTCCAAGGCTTCATTTTCTTTCCTCTCTGCTATAACCAAATCCAACATGTCTTGAAGATAGGTCCTGAAGGGAGTCTACACTGCCTGAAACTCCTTGAGGAGGTAATCATGCTTCATGGAGACATCCACTGCACTCTTGATACACTGATTTCGAGTGTAACAACTCTGGTTTATATGTCCCATACCTAGTAGGTCTCATGATGGTTACAGGTTAGATAGGGATGACATGGTTAGAGATGGTAGACTCTTGGAAAATCTGAATAGGGGAGGTGATGGAAACATGTACTATTCTAATTCTAGTTCTGACAGGCATTATGTTTGTCATCATTATCACCCTTATAGGAGGAGTGACAGGGGATACTTTCTAGATGAGTTAAAAAAAGATAAGCCACCTACCTTTGATGGATATTTGACGAATATGAAGGATGCAGAGGCTTGGTTACTTGGGATGAAGAAATTCATTGAACTACATGAGTACATAAAGAATATGAAGGCCAAAATAAATATCTTCCACCTCAAAGGGAAAGGAAACATATGGTGGGAATATTAAAATAGGTCAAAGACATCAGGACAAAATACTTAAGTTGGCATGAATTCAAGAGACTCTTAAGGAAGAAATACTTTTCAGAGAGGTATTATGACAATAAGGCTAAGGAGTTCTGTGAGCTAAAGATGGGAGCAATAAGAGATGAGGAGTATATGACCAAGCACCCAGATCTATTGAGGTATGTACCATATCTTAAAAATGAAAATGTACTTCTTTATTCAAACTGCACTTATCCACCAGGCCAGAACTAACATAACTATAATTAGATCGAAGGTCGATAAAAATGGAAACTACTTGATCACAAAGCTTACTGTCCATCTCAATAATATATTCCTGGGGATTTTCCTATCTATTATCCAATGGGGCATAGATACGAGGAATTCTCTGCCTAACTTCCGCAACAGTCTGCACCTCTTGTGAAATGTAGATTTGAGGCCTACTACCCCAATTCTGCGACAATATTTCTTAACATATTCCTTACCACGTGTCCAATTATTCCAATCGTCATGTAGCATCTAATTATAGTTATGTTAGTTCTGACCTAGTGGATAAGTGTTGTTTGAATAAAGAAGTACATGAAGAATATTGGTTAGTGCAGTTGGCGATTTGTGCATTCGAGTTGAATGGTATGCCTACCTCAACACATTTGAATGTATTTCTATTGGGATCATATAATATGCTATTGTGAATGGATTGACTATGTCTTCATAGGACCAAGGTAGATTTTTAAGATAAATCCATTGAGTGCTTGGATGAAAATGGAGAATAGAGAGCCTTACAGGTTAAGAAGAAGGAAACATCAGTTAGGATAGTTACAACTATGCAAGAAAAGCATAGCTGCAGAAAAGGGTATGTGTTATTTGTAGTGCATATCTCTAGTGACAAAGGTAAAGATGTTGACAATTCACAGGTATTGAGTAGGTACCCGATCTTCTAGCAATTTCAGGATGTGTTTCCGACATAGATTTTAGAGTTTCCACCTCACACATAAGTGGAATTTTCCATTGAGTTAGTACCAGGGGAATCATCAACATCAAGGGAACCTTAAAGGATGAGCACACCAGAGTTAGGAGAGCTCAACTTGTAGTTGAAGGAAATTTTTGACAAGGAATACATTAGGCCAACTGTATCACATTGGGGTGCATCGATATTGTTTGTGAAGAAGGAGGACAGTACTCTTAGGTTGTGCATCGATTACATGAAGTTGAACAAGGTAACCATCAAGAATATGTATCTGTTGCCGAGGATTAATGACTTGTTTTATTAGTTGAAGGGAGAAATAAGGTTCTTGAAGATTTATCTAAGATCTAGATATCATGAGCTATGCATTAAAGAGGAGGACATTTACAAGACAACTTTCTAGACTAGGTAGGGGCATTATTAGTTTGTGGTAATTCCATTTGGTTAGACTAATGCTCCAACTGCCTTTATGTGCTTGATGAATAGTGTCTTGCGTCCTTATCTAGAAAAGTTGTTATCGTATTCATTGATGCCATCTTGATATATTCTAAGAATGAGGAATAACATGTTGAGCAGTTAACAACAATGTTGATATTTCTAAGAGAGCATCAGTTGTATTCCAAAATTAGCAGATGAAGTTTCTTTAAAACATAATTACATTACTTGGGACATGTTGTTTCCAAGGAAGGTATAGCAGTGGATCCAGGGAAGATAAGAGCTATCATGGAATGGGCAGCTCCTAGAAATGTGAATGAAGTAAGATCATTTATGGGGTTAACAGGTTACTATGGGAGTTTCATCAAGAACTTCTCTCGCATTGATTATCCTATTACATCACTGAAAAGGAGAGGTAAGAAGTTTGAATGGACAGAAGAATGTGCAACAAGTTTTGAGCAGTTGAAGCAATTGTTGATAAATGCTCTAGTTTTAAAGTTTGCAAATCCGGAAAAATAATTTTTGGTATGCACAGATGCTTGCAAGATAGGACTTGGTGGAGTCCTTATGCATGAAGGATAGGTAGTGTGTTATGAGTCACAAAAATTGAATGAGCACGAGCAAAATTATCTAACACATGATCTTAAGTTGGTGAATATCATCCATGTGCTGAAGATGTAGAGGCACTATCTTCTTGGCAAGAAGTTTGTATTGATGAGTGATCACAGTGGGTTGAGATACTTGTTTGATCAGTCAAATGTGAATTCCAAGAAAGCTAGATGGTTGGAAAAAATTAGTGAGTTCGACTTTGAGATCAGGTACATCAAAGGTAGAGAGAATAGGGTTGTATATTCTCTTAGCAGACAGATACAGGTGAATCATATATAAGCTATGAGTTCTTATAGGGAAACTTACAGGATCAGATCTTATAGCTAGGTCAACAGGATGACAGGTACATGGAGATTATGCACATGTTACAATGGGGTACAGATGATCAGTATGTGGACTATCATCTCACCGAAGATGGCTTGATCAAATTTAGGGGCAAGATATATGTGTTAGATAGTAGTGACCTCAAGAGGACTATCTTGAGAGAGTTTCATGCAAGACCATATTCATGTCACCGAGGATATCAAAAGACATTGATAGTAGTGAAGAAGTTTTATTATTGGCCAAATTTGAAAAATGACATGGAAAAGCTTATGGCTAGATGCTTAGATTTTCAGCAGGTGAAGGAAAAATGTAAGCATCCAGGTGGACTACTACAACCGAATCTTATTCCAGAGTGAAAGTGGGAGGTCATTTCCATGGATTTTATCACAGGTTTTCTTAGGACATCTAGACAACATGATTCTAGCATGGTTATGGTGGTTAGGTGGACAAAGGTAGCACACTTAATTATAGTGAATTCTACTTATTCAACTAGTGATGTAGCACAGGTCTTCATCAAAGATGTGGTTAAACTACATGGTGTTCCAAAGAAGATTGTGTGAGACATGGATGTTAGGTTAACTTCCAAGTTTTGGAAGGAATTTTTTGTAGGTTTGGGGAAAGAGTTGGTCTTCTACACAACTTATCATCCATAGAAAGATGGACATGCAAAGAGGGTCAACATAATATTGGAGGACATGTTGACGATGTATATGATGCATCAACATGGAAAGTGGGAAGAGTATCTTCAACTGCTTGAGATCACTTACAACAATGGGTATCAAGGATCTTTGAGGATGAGTCTGTTTGAGGTGAGGAGTTGTATTACTCCCATTAGTTGGATTGATCCAATTAACATGGTGTTGATTGGACCAGATATGTTGGCAAAGATGGAACAGGAAATGCAGGTAATCAAGAAGAATCTAAAGGAAATAGAGGAAAAACAGAAAATTTATGCAGATCGGAACATGTTATTTAAGGAGTTTTAAGTTGAGGAAAATGTATGCTTGTGCATCAAACAGAAGAAGAACTCCTTGAGGATTGGATCATGTGCCAAGCTAGCACCTCAGTTTTGTGGACCTTTCAATATTATTGAAAGGATCGGACTAGTAGCCTATCGACTTCAGCTGCTTACAATAGTGAAATTCCATTATGTTTTCCTTATGTCATTGCTTACGAAGTCTGTTAAATATGTTGATCATGTGATTGACATGTCTGTATTTCAGGTGGATCTAGATGGAAAATTCAAGCTAGAACCTTATTGTATATTTAAAACAAATATGCTCATGCTTTGGAACTTTGAAATCAGGAATATTAAAGTGCAATGGAAACAATTTGGGCCCAGTGAAATTGCATGGGAGATGATGGATCGGATTTGGGCTGTGTATCGTTCTTTATTCATTAGTTGAGTGATTTTTTTTGGCATATGTACATTTGTATATGGATGTAAATACCTCTAAGAGTTGTGATATAAATCTATAATAAGAGATATGGGTGTCATGTCATTATGGTTGTTATGTTGTTATGTGTAGTGTTGATTGCTTCTCAGCAGGTTGATCATTGTAAACACTTCATCGAGATAAGTTATAAAGCCCCATGGGTAGTATGTTTTTCTTACAACAGTCTTGTTGGTTGTAGGTGTCATGATGATGGTGTTCCCCCAAGGGGGAGGGTTTTGTAACAACCCTAGTGAAAATTCCATGTAATAAAAGTTAGTAAAGGCGAAATAATAACCACAGTTATGGGACACTTATTCCAAGCTGAATGTTAGGAAAGACATCCTAGTGTGGGTGTTCATTTGGTTTATTATGACTAAGGAAATTGGGCAAAGGTAAAGGAAAAGTTTTTGGAAAGGCATAAGACATTAATTGACATTTTATTTATGAAAATAATGGAAATTAGGAGAAAATAAAGGCCTCATTAATAAAAATGATTATAAAGGATCAATTGGTACCTCTTGTTAGTTCAGTTTCAATCTCTCTCTTTATTCTCTCTCTCACACTCTTGGATACTTATATTTTTCTTGGAGCACTTCAACATTGGACCAAGAAAAGACAATATTTGAAGAGGAAGCAAAGACCAACCAAGGAAGAGTAGAATCAAACAACTACAACAAGATTATTTGCAGGTATAGATTTACATATGTGATTTCCTTGATAGATTTGGCATGCATGTGTATATTTGGTTCTCTTGATGTCATTGGCGTGTGTCTTTACAGGTGTGACAATGTTTCTCAACCTATCCTTTCCATTTCTTGGTAGCCATGGGGTGATGAGGTTCCCATGTTTTGGTTGACTTGGACTTCTGAATGGATTTAAAACTGAGTGATGTGGTCTTTAAAAGAAATAACACATGGCCTAGTGATCCCTGAATAAGATTTCAGATTGTAGTAAAGTGTTGGCCTAGTAACCCCTGAACCAGACTATGGGTTGTGGTAAATATAATTATTTTGTTACCTCGGTGGGCCTAGGAATCCTTAACTGGTGAATGGCAAGATATACGATAAATCCTAGATATGGGTGCCTTCAATCAGACCTAGGAATCCTTGGCCAATGAATGGAAGGATATATGGTAAATCCTAGAGGATGGAGTCTTGATTAGGCCTAGGAATCTCGACCAGTGAATGATGGAATACATGGTAAAACCTAGAGACTAAGAGATAGGAAAACTCCTCACGGTGCAGGTGGAGAAATCTGGTGGCATCCATTCTTGTTTAAGGCCTAGTGGTATGGTGGGGATTGTAGTAAAGCACGACTCTATTAATGAGGGTGAGGTGGTTTAGCCTTGAGAACCCTTGGTTTATTTTTGTTATGAGTCACACATTCATGCTTGGAATAAAGGAACAAGGGTGATTGACTGAAATAAAGATTTGGTTCAACCAATCTATGGTTGGGTGGTTCATGGAATTCCCATACTTTGTTGGCTTATACTTTCATTAATAAGCGTTCCTTCTCCGTGGTATTTCATGTGTAAGTTTATTGGTTTATATGTGGATTTTATGAATATTGTATCCTTATTATTTATGTTGGTTATGAGTATGTTTTATGAAAGTGATGATGTATGGCTCTCATCATGTTTTGACCTACAAATGAATGAACAATGAATATATGAACTAATAGATGATAATGTAGCTAATGTGATAAGGCATCAATTCTTGTTAGAGATTCTCAGTTAAGTATGATACCCCTATGATCAGATTTGTTGTTATGGATTGTAGAATTCATATTTGTGACATGTTTGACAAAATACCTATCATGCCTAGCAAGGGTCCAGTCAAGCCTTTATTTAATTATTTGCATTAGTATCATTGTTTAGATGTTATTTTTCATTTCTAGAAGTTTCATGAAATTATGGGTAGTGGCTTGAGTCTTGGCCCTGAAAAAGTGGCATAGAATCTACGGTCATAGGCTCAAAACTAGCTAAAAAAGTCCCCTGTCGCTTGCATTCCCTTGTTGTGGAAGTGACTGGAGGGTCCCAATGACATGCATACCCATGTCATGGGAGAAACTAAGGCTCTAGGTCAGAAAGAAATCAATTTACCTCAAGGGTTAGTCATCTAGAAGGGTTGGTTGGCTCTTGAAGGTTACATTGTATGTGTAGAAGGTTAGATTGGTTGTGTTCTATTGATTCCACTTCCTTAACTATACATGGGGAGTTGAATCATATCACGGTAGCCTCTCATCACATAGAAACTTGGGTAAATGTGGGAGTAGGGTGTTACATCGAGCATCCACAACCTATGAGAGAAAATGATTAGGTGCCACTTGAGTGTCCAAGGTGTCAGCTTGATCATAGAGATCCTCATACTGAACACCATGTTTTCTAAGGAGGTTTCCCATGAAAGTGTATTGTGTAATTGTCATCGAATCAAAGGCCTTATTCTCTACAATGTAGAGAGCTCCCTTAATACTAGAAAACAAAGAAATGATGGAAGTATTGGAGCCTAAAACAAGAGGAAAAAAAAAAACCTCGTAAGATTTACTTAACGTTTAACTAAAATACTTAATTACAACCTATACAAGAATAAGATAACAATATGAACTTGAAATTCTATATAAGCCTACAGCTTTTTGCAATATCTATAAAACCCCTTATGAAGGGAGTTGTTGGAAATTCCAAACAAGAAGAGATTTGAATAGGTAATTTTGACAAAGGAAAAATTTGAATGTTTAACTCAAATAAATTCTAGAACCTCACTTAGTTTTGAATTTACTAACAATGAAATAAACATATATTAATTGAAATGCAAACATGCCAAAATTGCATGTTATTCTATTAATAGATATTCAAATTTTGAATTTCTCACTCAATTCAATACACCTGACTAATAAATTAGTTTACTTAATTCTCCTTGTGATTGTTGCGACTACTTTCTCCCTTTTTAGATACTTATATTATCAAATCATTAACCATGGAATAGGCAAGAGAGTAATAGGCACTATGGATTAGTCCAAGATAGAGAAATCCTTATCTGATTTCTTTAGTGTTCCAATCCTCTTCTTAATCAAGTGTTTCTTATGATTTGTGGATACTTCATGTATACCTTTATGCCTCTGTGACTTAATGAAATTCCTTGGAAAGGGTAGTCTTTCACAAATGTTTGCCCAAGATTACTAGTTATTCATTTCACCCGAGACTTTAATCTCTGTTACCTTTTCTTTTTGTATGGATCGTGTTCAGCAACCAAATAATGGATCATGCACACATTAGGGGAATTTTGAGGTCTAAAATGGGCCTCCTAAGGAAATTATAAAATAATAGTGGAAATAATAAAATAAGATTATATTACATCATCAAATTTTAGAGGGAAAGGAGAAAAAGTTATTTTTTCAATTTGTATTTTCAACTTATCTCCCTATGGGCTTACTCAAATTTCGGGTGGAAACACTCGTTGGATGAAAAATTGGATTTCTCATCCAAGGCGTACCCATGTTGCATACTTTTGATGGACCCTACTACATGAAAAATGAGAAATACATGAAAAACGTGATTGCAATCACATTGTTTCATGTATTTCTCAATTTTTGTGTTCCATCGAAAGTATGCAACATGGGTTTGGATGAGGAATTAAATTTTTCATCCAAGGAGCACTCTCGCTCAAAATTTGAGTAAAACCCTTTTTAACTCCAAAAATGGTGAATCATCCGTCATGGTTGAAATCATCATTTTGAATTATTGGTCTTTATAAAATTTATTTTGATTGTACATTTTTCTTAGGAGGCCCATTTTAGACCTCAAAATTCCCCTAATATTTCATAATATTTTTACTATCCTCACCCAATGCGGAATAAATTTAGTCTTGATTACGATTTTATTATAAACTAAGGTTAAAACAACTCAACTAATAACACTAAAACTTCATCCTATAAATGGCAATGCCAACTTTTCAGCTGCCACATATGATATCGAGAGTGAAACTCAAAGACTAGAACCCTCTCCAACCTTCTCATGGCCACATTTATCAATGTAACAAGCCATAACTAACTTGGCTAAAATCCTGACCCTAATAACCATATATTATAGTTATGAATATAAGGTATCGATGGCATGCTTATTTTGTAAACAGATACAACTTTCAAGTAGTAGACCGGATTAGATAACCACAACTTGCTAGAGGCTGAAGGAACACTAGTATTGCAATTCTTAGTAAGAATGTTTTTTTATTTATTTATATGAAATGAGGAGACGAACTGTAGATGAATGGCAGCTGCTAGTTGTGTGAAGTAGTGGGTTGTATGCTACCTCTGCATCCCATCAAAGGGAAAAATTTATTTCCTACCACCTGTCCCATACAAATATCCTCTAGAATAGCCAATTTGTTAAATTTGTCATGATGTGTACAAGATGTCGAAAATTGAGAGATTTTTACCTTCTTTGTGGCTTCTCTATTTTAAGTAAAACTATAAATGAGGTCACAAAATGTTGTTACATAGAATAATATAACGTAACTTTACAACATCTCTTCCATACTCGTTTAACATAATCACTAGCCCAATCACCAAAACTTAATTCTTTTTTATTTTCTTATCATAAATTTTTTCTACAAAACCTTCTTAATCATGATTTCCTTGAGAGATCCGCTTATTATAAATTTGTTTTACAAAACCTTCATGATCATCGTTTACCATCATCGTTTACCTTAAGGGATCCTCTTTCAGAACTATATTGACCCATTTGGGCAAGACAAATTCAGAATAACAATCAAATTAACTTCAGCCATGAAAGTCGTCAAACAAGCAAGTCTGCCCTCTCTACGTTGCAGCTTTCATTTTTCGTTAATCCTTTCTATTTTTTCTTTTATGGAACAGAATCTCAGTGTCTTTTATGAAAAAAGAAAACCACTCAAACTTTGTGATCAGACACACCGCACAGTGACATTCATTTTCAACACAGACATACTCTTAACCACAACATGGCATAGTGGCATTGATTTTCAACACAGACCAGTTATAATTTAATTGTCAGTGTTCACTGGAGGTTGGAATTTTTATCTGGTTTACCTGGAACAAAGTTAATGATTAACCTTACTCTTTTGTATTTAAAATCTAGAATGTAACATAAAGATAAATCCCACGACTGAAATGGTATCTTCACAACGAGATGCCAACTCTAAAGGGATTGCGTTAGATTTCATGAATAGCAAACTTAAGAAAAATACTCGGCCATGTTTTAATGTGCAAGACCCACAAAATATCCATTGAGAAAAAAGGGTAGTGGCCGTGAATCCCCTTGTAAAAGAAATATTAAAAAAATATTTCGCCGCCATCTTGAAGTAAGAGATAAGTATAGGGTTAAGGCTAAATAATTTTTTCATTTAGATGGAGTTTCATGCCAGTAGCCTTTAATTTTGAACGGATGTGAACATGAGCATTTTTTTAATGGATGTGAACATGGAGTTTTTTAATTTATTCTGTTAGTCATTAATGAAAGCAAACGCGAAGTTTTCACATATTGTTTACATATATATTTTTTAAGTTATAAGATTGTTTACATGGGTGTCATACCAATTTGTTTAAATATAAAATTGTTCACACTAACAAAAAAATTATTGCATTTAAAATATCAAATAAATACCAGTAAAGTCAACGAAAATGAATATTGACATTAATACTATTTTATTTTGTCCCCATGTGCCAAGAATATCTATATTACAAACTGAAAATGTGCACCTGTAAAGGATATGCCAATTGGATTCACCGTACATATCTTTCAGTCACTATATACTTGGAAATCTATACTATTTAAACTTTAAATTTGAAGCACTCTCTCACAAGTTTTAGGAATCGATTAATGGAATCAACTCCATTTGATGTACTCATTTGTGTATTCATTTGTTAAGAGCTTTGTGATTATTAGTAATTTTAATAATGTGGGTTAAAAATTGTATGATCGTTTACAAATTTTAAATATTTGAGTAGACTTCAATTAATGTGTATGTGTAATGAATATATTTTATTGTATTGTATTCAGAGGTATTTTAAAATTTAATGGTCATGTTATGTTAATGTTATTATGGTTTGGTCAAATTACATGGAAAATAAAATAATATATATATATATATATATATATATCTTAGATTTATTTTAATTTTAAATTTATTGAGAGTCAAGAGGAATCAAAACTCACTCTAAATTTATTGAGAGTCGAGAAATCAAATCTAATCTCTAAAGGCGCATATCTCTTTTTATAATGAAAAAAAATTGATCCCACTTGGTAGATCAAGAATTAAGATAAATCTGGATTGATTATAGAAAAGATGCTTGAAAATAAAGGTACATTAAATCAATAAAATAATAACTATACTAAAAAAAATTAAATGTTAATGACCAAAAGAGAGTCAATATTGAATATAAATATTAATAAGAAGAAATTATTTGAGTTAACATAATTACATCAAATAGCGTAGTTATATATAGAGAAAAATATACTTCGATGTCCACAATATAACTTAATTACATCAAATTATATAATTATATATAGAAGGAGAATGTAATTGATAGTAAAAAAAATATAATTTCATCTATAAGTGCTTTTAACTTTTTAGTATAAGGGAGTGTGTAATTTCTTCACTACTCAACATGTGATTATATATGATATCTTAAATAATATTGGTACTACAACAGGAATGTGAAACCATCCTATAGAACATGCCTGCAATATCTTTACAGAGAGATAAAGTAATTAATAATAACAAAAAAAATAGTTTTATTTTCTACTTTTTAATACGAGGGATATGTGTAATTCTTTCACTACCTAACATGAATATTACACAAACCATCCAAAATAATATTGGTATTAGGATCTATTATAAACTAGATGTGAAAATCATCCCATGATCAACATAAAATTGGTATTAATATTTAAAAAAAATATTAATAATAACAAACTTTCAACATCAACCATAATAAAATATTTCAATTTCCATATGAAAAAATATAATATTTCAATTTCCATATAAAAAATTAAATGTAAAAAAATTCTTAAATTTTATTATTATACTATAAATTAATTGTGTAATTCTTCCACATTTCAATTTGCAAATTAAAATATTTAAACACTTTTATTAATTAATATTTTAATATCAACTCAATGTATATAAAAAAGGAAACAAATGAAAATGATCTTTTTAATACTTTTATGCCCCCATATATATATATATATATATATATATATATATATATATATATATATATATATATATTTATTTATTTGCTCCCCGTCCACAATAGTTGCCACATAGGAGAGCATCATTGTGGGTTTTGTCCAAATGGACCTTGGTTTTATTAACTAGTATTTTAATATCAACTTGATGTTTAACTGATCTCTTAATACTTTATAGACCATATATATATATATATATTTGCTCCCGGTCCACAATGGTTGCCACATAGGAGAGCACGATAGGAGAACATCTTGTAGGTTTTGTCTAAATGGACCTTAGCCAACTAGTGGTTTTCGAGAGTGAAGATTTGAACGATCAATGATGGGATTGATTAGGGTAACTGCCTAACATACCATGTCATCCTTGTCTCATTGTGTTGTCGTTGGTGGTGAAAGCGAGATCTGCCATTTTCTTTTTAACCGCACTGTAACCAAAGTCTCATTGTGTTGTCAAGTTGGTGGTGAAAGCGAGACCTGCCATTTTCTTTTTAATCCACTAACCAAGGTGGGTTTTTACTATAGTTATCAAGGTTGACTGTAGTTTTTACATAGTTATTAAGTTTAAAGGAGTTGTCTTTAGTGTGATTTTTTGAAGTTTCTGGTGTTGGAATTTGGTGAAAAAAATTATAGTGAAATTTTGATTTGGATTATTTAAACTAGTTTTTTTACTGTATTTATGGATTCAGCACACTAAAATCCCTAGGGCACTTCTATTGTGCAGGTTTACTCATCAAATTTGTGATTTCAATAAATTCCTGCAGCATTTTAAAGAAATTAAACCTGAAAAATCCACCAGAAAACTTCCAATAAATTACACTAAAAATAACTCCAAAAAAAATCATAAATACGCTAATTCAGTTTGGTGCAGCGAATAATTCCTCAGTTTCCAATTCGGTACAATTTGCCCAGCACAACTCGCGGCACCAAATTTGCCCTTTGCTGATTTATCATGGCTGTGGTTGCTTTCACTGGTTAGGATTCGCTGTGCTTTCCTTCTGTTTCAACGCCTTTTAATGCCCGATCAGAGAAATGATTACACGTCCTTAAGCGTTTAAGCTTCCTGACACGTGTAACAATAAATGTGGCCAATGGGCGGGAAGTTTGGGCTGTGTGTTACCATGCATAGGAACACTGACAAATCAATGTTATATCCACTATTAGTGCGTGATGGGAGATAAACACATATCATTGAGGGATAAAATCATAGAGGAAGTAAATCCGATTTTTTCAATTAGCTTTTATAAAAATAAGGCAACAGACCTCGTGAAAATTTGAAAATTGAAATTTTATAAAAATTACGCAGCTCGTTGAAAATTGAAATAATGGAGGAATGTCCTAGCTTTAATGTTAGGATTATTTAGTTTTTATAATTTTTTTTTTATAAAAAAATAGGGTAATTTTTTTATATGAAGATTAATTAAAAAATTGGAAAAAAAACAATAATTTTTATAAAAAAATTAAAAAACAATAATTTTGTATTATAATAAAAGACATTTATTATTAAATTTGGTTATAAAATGGTAACTAGCATTTGCACCTAATTCGGCCTGGAGTATGCCGTAAAACTGCTTCTGCTTGGCTAAGAGCTCGTCTTCCTCGGACGTAAGGAAACAGGTTAACGGCCCAAGACCCAGAGGCATTTGGCAGGAGTGATGAGCCTGCTCCCTTACGGACCACCAGCGGGTTATTCCAGGTGGCGTGGTTTTCCTATCTAACTGTGATGAGTCAAACTGACATTCGCGGATAGCAGCCAGAGATGGCTGTCCTCACTGTTGGTTTTGACACCTGAGTTGATAGGTTTTTCCACCTAGGTGAAAAAAAAAAAAAAAAAAGCATTTGCACCTAATGTTGCCAAGGAAACGCCGTAAGGCATAGTGTGTGGAAGAATATTGAAATGTGAATGGGCTTTTTTGAAAGCAAGGGTCGTTTTAATTTGAGGAAGCCATATCGAAAACCGTATTTGGGGGTTAAAGTGGTTACGAAATGGAATACAAGTAGTCATAAATATCCATTGAACTTGTTTAGACACCTTCGTATCTGGCTAAAAATTGCGTAATTGAAGGTGAAGGTAAAGGAATGAATTCAAGCGAACAACAACTGGGTATCCATATCGATTTGGATAGGGTTATTTAAGAAATCATTATTCAAACGAGAAATTTAATTAATATCAAGATATATTTAAAACATGTATTATATTCATTAAAATAAATTGATTTGTTAAAAAGATATGTTAAAAGGCATTGATAATGAATTGGTTGTGAAGACATAAACTATCAAAATGGTATTTGATCTTGAAACATCCTTTTTCAAGTTTCAATTGGAAAATACAACTAGTGAATTGTAACACAAGAGGTTAGAGAAGCAATATAATATTCTAAAGAACATTGTGGTTGTCATTCTATATTTGAAGTTGCATCAAAAATTGTTGGAGTCATCGAAGACCTAAAGAAGCAGTAATGAACCTGCAAAATGTATATTTTGTTAGAATTTGTAATATGTAAATAAATTGTGGAAATTTATTAGTAATGCTTTGCATGTGATTTGTGTTAAAATGAATTTGGAATGAATGGAAATGAAGTTATCTTTGCCATGGGGATTTATATATTGTTAGTCGAAGATGCATGGTGAATGATGGCATACTGAACACCATTGGAGATTTATGCATAGTTGGAGACGCATATTTCTTGCTTGCCATTCTGCTCGTCTTTTTCGCATTTTGTCACGTTGATGCATGTGGTTTATGTGTTTTAGGGAAGATTTTATTTGTTGTAATAATTGTATAGTTGGACGCAGGCAATATAATGGTGTTGCTGGATTTGGTACTGGAAAAAATCTGTTTTGTATATGTTGCAGTGTAAGTATTGATGCCTCGATTTCGTCCCAATAGTTAGATAGTTGTGCTATTTCTGAGTCCATATGTCTTGTTGCAAAAGAAAGAAAATGTTAGAATGAAATGTATAGAAAATATAAAGAAATTCTAATATTTGCATAATTATTAATAATGATTAAATTTGATTGTTGTTGAAAGATATGAAAGGTATGTTATCAAATAGAATGAGCTAAATAAATAGAGGAAACCTTTTGGTGATGTTAAGGAATGGATTGGAGCAGATTATCTGGAGCTGGCATTGAACGGAGAATTTCTTCCGCGTGTTTTTTGCAAGTAATGTTTTTGTTGTCCTTCATTTTATTGTAACGATCGAAACTGAATGCGGGGCTAATTGGAGATCTTGTAGAGAAGGCACTCTTGAAATTGCTATGAATGTGAGACCTTGACGTTCAGTTTTCCCAATGTCAATTGTTGCTTTTGGAAGTGTCATACCTTGAGATTTATGTATGGTTAAAGCCCAAGCCATCTTCAATGGAATTTTCATACATCCATTTCTTTTTATTGCTAGAATAGGCAAGTGAGTGGGGTTTCTTTCATCCCAAGGAGGCCCAATGTATTTCGGAGAAGCTACGACAACAAATGTTGGAATTTGCGGTGGTGCAGTTGATTCTTTGTAAAAGATGGTTACAATTTCTCCGAGAGAACCATTAACAAGTTCGGCTGAAACCCAAAGGTTGGAAGTTAACATAACTTTTTCGCCATTGTATAGTAACACAATTCGCTCAAGTTACTCATCTTTTGAGGAAATGTTGGAATATGTGTTGTCATCTTCAGCAATGGATCTTGCGATTGGTTTAGAGATTTTATCATTTGCTTATTATGGACCATTGTTTGAGCATTTGTTGGAAATAGATGCGTGGAATCATGGAAGGAATTTATTTCATCTTCTGATAAAAAGGAATTTGTGCGCGACATGAGTATGTTGTAGTTGTCGATTGTTGGATTTGCATCTCTAATGTTCTGGAGGATGTTCCTGAAAGTAACCTGGGCGATGTTGTCACCTTGTTGACAAAATATTGTGTCTAATGTGATGACTGTGTTGAAGGTGTTCCACAGTGTGCTTCCGTGGCTTGTCCCTGCATATAGAGGTATGTCTTTGATGGGTGGTAACTGACCGAGATCACCAACCAATATAATGGAACATCCACTGAAAGGAGTGTTTCTTTGCTGTGGAAATGCCTCTCAAAGATGTTCATCAATATGGTTGAGAATCTTTGGTCCAATGAAGCTCATTTCATCGATCAGTATGTACCTTATATGCCTGAGTTCTTCTTGGAATTTTGTAAGAGCATTACCTTCTAAGGGCATAAGATCCTTTATAGGAAGGTGTAGAGCAGAATGGATTGTCGATGCTTGCATGTTGAAGGTAGCAACCCCTGTAGGGGCGAGGAGCATGATCGGTGAAGGTTCTGGGCTTACAAGGGTTATGAGCATATCTTCGATGCAATTGATAAGGAGGGATTTTCCTGTACCAGCAGTGCCTTGTATTATCATTCTGAGAGTGGTTAAACAATCCTTCTTATCAAAATGATTAGAAATAATATTTAGAGCTTTTCTTTGGATTGGAGATAATGTAGTAAGGGTCACCAGGATATGTTGATGTGTTGTAAGAATGTGTTGGATGGAGCGGCTATTCTCAATGAATTGTATGGCATTATTTTATAGATCTAATGGGATAGTGGTATGATTCCAGTTATGGTTGTCATCAAAGCCACGAAGGCCAAGCATGTCAAGGTCATTTATGACAAGCTCATTTGTAGGGTGTAATTGGGAAAGTAATTCCCATTCATTTATTTCCATGGTGTTTGGAGGATTGGTTTCATGAATAGTTGAGTTATCATTTGCAACAGATTCAATATCAATTGTGTGTGGTGTTGATGCCAAGGTTTGTAGAATGGATGAAATGTTTGCCAATTTGTGATGAATTCTGCAGCAGAATCTCCTATATCTTGTACGATATGGTGAGAGGGTTTGTATAGCATAAGTTCAACTCTGCAAAAGTCAGCATAGTGATGCAAGAGCATCCAGCTAGGGCACCATGACCGGGTATTGGTCTCTGCCAGGGTGGAGAGTTATATTAGCATATTGGTTTCTTTATGTTCAGTTTGTCAAAGTAGGATGTAGGACTTTGTTTTTCTTTTTAATCTCAGTATTAGTTAAGGACAGTTTGGTCGGTTAGGGTCATTAATTTGTTTGTCTTTAATCAACAGTAGGTTAATAATTGTTCTGTCATTTTAAAGGAAAAAGACAAATATGTCTAATGTAAAATCTTGCCATATAGGCAGAACCGAATACATGAATAGTTATGTAACTATAAGACTTACAACTGAAAAAGTAACTACACAGTTCCAGTAACTGTAGACAGAGGACATAAATGTAACATCGAAAATCATTGACAAAGTTCAGCATTTTGCATACAGTAATAAAAAAGACAGAGAACAAGTTTATTATCCATCCATCTGTAACAATTTCTTCATACTGTGTATCTATATTTCTCAATCATTAAACAATTCAGAAATGACAAACAAAGTGTAGGCATACAACTTTACGCTTTTCCTCTCTTAAGGAACAGAGTACTGACAGATCGAATGCATACAAGTTTTTCAAGACGAGAATGGACAAACAGTGAACAAGCCCGTGGCCGGAAGAAATCAACACAGCATAACCAACTGAACGAGAAAAACCAGAACCTGAACATCGATTGGACAAACCCCAAATAGAGGTAATTCATGACAGTCTGTTCAATACCATTTCTTTTCATTTCCAACAAAAAAAAAAAATATATGTTTGTTATTACATAAAAGTTCAATATTGCATTGCCAGAATAAATAGAAGAAATAACGACCATGAGACAGAGCATACCCTAGTCGAGGGTTTGATATAGTGAAACCCTCATGTCCAACTATAAGGTTCAACTAAAACGAATTACAAACAGAGAACTGTAACAGAGGTGAGCCCAGGTCATATAACGACACAAGCAAAGTCCAAACGAACGAACGTTGAGGCACGACCAACAGAAATTACAAACCCTAGTTACAACCCTACAAGACTATGGTGACAGAGCCTACCAGAAAGGAACCAAAGGGTTTGAGAACCAAAAAGTTGAAGCCATCCACGTCCAAGGTCAGACTTTGACCTGCGAGGCCAGAGCAGGCAACTGTCAGTCTAGCCACACATAAAAGAAAACAAGAGAAATACAGTTCGGGCAAAGAAAGAACGAGACCCTTACCTGAGGACGCATTTGTACAAAGAAAACATAGGCTATTGAGTCACAGAACACGAAAGTCACCTGAGACGAAGGAGAAAAACATTTGTTAGCACTGGAACCATACAAAAGTAGAAATGAAGCATGGAAGGATAAGTTACTTGAGGAATAAGAGCTGAGCGAGGCCACCGTGCCTGTAACCTGAGCATGCGAAGACAATAACAAAAATTTTTTAGTAGCAGAGCCATAGCAAAGCAACAAACAGTAGGACAGTAATAGTTGAGAACCAGACAAGACCAACCAGTGGTCGATTCCATGCTCGAGCATATAAATTAACAAACAGCGCCCAGGAAACGAATCAACCAACCTCCAGAACGTGTGATAGGGCCGCACAACAAAGAACATAGTCACCAACAGCATAGGCAAAGCCTGTAGCTCAACATTCAATCACAGACAGAACGAAAAAGACCATTACCAGAGAAACCCTCGCAGAGTTCACCTTGCAGAGCAGAAAGTCGAAATGACAAAAATGCCAAGGGTTTTGCCCGAAAAGAACTAGCGGGAAACGAGGATCGAGGTAGGACAGATCAACTATCGCATTAACAATCCACCATAAATGATTTCAACAACCATGGAAAATATCTGTTGATTACAAGTGTGATTAAAAGCCTAATCATAAACCAAATCTGAGTTAACAATCAACGTTGGACAGACCTTGTTTTAAGTCATACATTGGAGTGTGGGTTGGGTCCCATCATAGTGGTATCAGAGCAGAATTTTAAAGTTAGTTTGAGAAATGGAGGTAGGAAGGTGAGGTCGTGGCAGAGGTGTTTGAAGGATAGCAGAGGAAGGACTGAGAGAGGAGATTAGGATCCTTACTGCCCGTTTGGAGGTAGTTGAGGCAGGAAGAAGAAGGGATCCAGAGATAGGCGATGATAGCGAGGAGGAAGCTATAGCAACAACAGATGGATCGGATGGAGAGGGCCCGGAAATGAGACTGTTGAGGCCGGTCTTAATGTCAAGCAGTAAACCCAAACCAGAACTCCTAATTATGATGGTAGCTTGTCCATCTAGGTTTTGTTGGATTGGATTAGTGAGGAGGTCAATGAAGACCGCAGAGTTAAGTTCGCAGCGAAAAAGTTGAAGGGACACACAGCCCTGTGGTGGGACAGTGTCCAAACAGAGAGAAGGAGATTGAACAAGTTGCTGATCAAAAATTGGTCAAGGATGGTGGCCAAGTTGAAAGGCAGATTTCTGCCTAAAGATTATCAGATTGCACTACATAGGCAAGTGCAGAATCTGAAACAGAAGGGGATGACAGTGAGGGAATATACTGAGGAGTTCTACCGAGTGAACTTAAGGGCCAGTTATACAGAGGATACCCCGGAAAAGATAGCTAGGTATGTAAATGGTTTAAGGCTAGAAATTTTAGATGAAATTAGTATTCTTTCTCCAAAGAACATTGAAGAAGCATATCAGAGTGCTATGAAAGCTGAAGAGAAAATTACTAGAAAGCAAAATGCTAGGAGAGGACGAGGAACAGGCAGAGGAAGAGGCCAGTCCTATGGCAGAGGGTGAACTGCTAGCAGCAATGAGGAAGGCAGCAGTTCTAAAGCTTCCAAAACAGCATAAAAAGGGGACAACACAAGAGGAGGTAGGCCATATCAGCGAGGTAGGGGAAATGGCTGAGGTAGAGGAGTTGGTTATCAATGTTACAGGTGTCATAAGTGGGGACATAGATCATTTGAGTGTCCTGAGGCAGACCAAGCTGGACAGAGGGGTGCATATGTTGCACAACCAGAAGAAGCAGAAGCACCTCCCCAAGAAGCAGAAAATGCTCTAGAAACAGGGGAAGCCCTGGTTTTGAACAAGGTGTTGTTGAAACCAGCCAAAGAAACCACCGAACAAACGTAGCAGAAAGCTTTGTTTCAGACGGTTTGTAAGTCACACGGTAAGTGTTGTAAGCTAATTATTGACAGTGGTAGTACAGATAACTTGGTGGCCACAGAGATGGTGGAAAAGTTGGGGTTGAAGCGGTTGAAACATCCCACCCCTTACAAAGTTTCATGGCTGCAAAAAGGTCATCAGTTGCTGGTAGATGAACAATGTGAAGTGGAATTTCATATCGGCAGATATAAGGATAAGGTCATTTGTGACATAATGCCGATGGATGTATGTCACATACTGCTAGGCAGGCCATGGCAGTTTGACAGGAAAGTGGTACATGACAGGAAGACAAACTGTTATAAGTTTGTCAAGGATGGAAAGCACGTGCTTGTGCCCATCAAGGAGGAAGAAACAACAGGGACAAGTGAGATAAGAGTATTGTTGATTAGTGGAAAACAGTTTCTGAAACAATTTGAGGACAGCGAGGTAAGCTATGATGTTGTAAGAAGAGCGAAGACGGTGCTTCTGCATACAGAAGTGTCAGATTTACCCACATAAATTCAGTAGATGTTGCAGGAGTTTACAGACATAGTGGTGAATGATTTTCCAGATAAACTGCCCCCCTAAGAGAAGCATAAGTCACCATATTGACTTCATTCCTGGAGCAAGCTTGTCGAATAAGGTAGCATATCAGATGAGCCCTAAGGATAATGAGGAGATTAGAACACAGGTGGAGGAACTGCTAGACAAAGGATTGATAAGGGAGAGTTTGAGCCCTTGCGCAGTTCCAACAGTTCTCACTCCTAAGAAAGGAGGAGAGTGGCAGATGTGCATAGACTCAAGGGCCATTGACAAGATCACCATCCAGTACCGGTTTCCACTGCCACGGATGGACGACATGATGGATTGCCTAAGTGGGGCAGCATATTTTTCTAAGATAGATTTAAAGAGTAGGTATCATCAGATCCGAATTCAAGAGGGGAATGGGTGGAAGACAACCTTCAAGACTAACGAGGGACTGTATGAGTGGTTGGTTATGCGATTCAGATTGAGCAATGCACCTAGTACATTTATGCGGTTAATGAATGAAATGCTGAAAGAATACATCAAAAAATTTGGGATAGTGTACCTGGATGATATACTAATTTTCAGCAGGACAAGGGAGGAACACCTTCAACATGTTCGGAAAGTGTTGGAGAAATTGCAGTGAAATAAGCTGCTGATAAATCTAAAAAAGTGTACTTTTCTGCAAAAAGAGTTGATTTATTTGGGCTTCATAATAGCAGAAAACGAGCTGAAGATGGATCCAAAAAAGATTGCAGTGATAGTCAATTCGCCATCCTCGAAAAGCTTATTTAAGGTACGTAGTTTTCATGGGTTGGCGAGTTTCTACCGAAAATTCATAAGAAATTTTAGTGAACTCTGCACACCTATGCTGGACACTATCGAAAAGGCCAGTCAGCCTTTCTGATGGACTGAGGCGGCGGAGAGGAGTTTTTAGCTACTAAAGAGGAAGACCATAGAGAAACCGATCCTGAGATTGCCAGATTTTAAGAAGCTCTTTCAGGTTCACTGTGATGCTAGTTGTACGGCTATTGGCGTTGTACTCAGCCAAGAGGATAAACCTGTTGCATTTTTTAGCGAGAAGTTAAATGAAAGCAGGTAGAAATATTCATCCTATGACAAGGAGTTCTATGTTTTCGTCCAAGCACTGAAGCATTGGAGACACTATTTGCTGGGAAATGAATTTGTGTTGTTTTCGGATAATTCTGCACTATAGTATGTGATGCAATAGCGCAAGTTGAATAAAAAACATGACAGGTGGGTGGAATAGTTGCAGAGTTTCACCTTTGTGTTGAAAGGCCAACAAGGTGGCGGATGCATTGAGTAGGAGGGCCTTACTTTTGTAGGAGAGTACTGTACAAGTGCTGGGTTTTGAGCACTTGAAAGATTTATACCAGACTGACACAGATTTTAAGGAGGCCTATGAGGCATGTCAGAATCCCTTGGTGAGAGATAATAGTCCATGGTTGGACTACAAATTGCAAGAGAAACCACTGTTTAGAGGAGGACAGCTATGCATTCCTGACTGATCGATGAGAGAGAACATTATTCGGGAGAAGCATAGTGGAGGTCTAGCCAGACATTTCGGCATAACAAGACACTCAAGCATCTCAGTCATTTTTAATTTTGGCCAAGAATGCAAAGGGATGTACAACGATTTGTGACCAGATGTAAAGTGTGCCAATTAGCGAAGGGTCATAGTCAGAACACGAGACTGTATACACCATTACCTATTCCAAGAAGACCACGGGACTCAGTCAGCTTGGACTTAATCTTGGGTCTACCAAGGACATAGTGGGGTTATGACTTGGTAATGGTAGTAGTGGATAGATTCTCGAAGATGCCGCATTTTATCCCTTGCAGCAAAACCAGCAATGCCACTCACGTGGCCCACTTGTGCTTTACAGAGATTGTCAGGATACATGGTTTGCCTAAGTCTATTCTTTCTAAAAAGGACGTGAAGTTCACCGGGCACTTTTGGCACACCCTATGGAAGAAGATGGACACACAAATGAGTTATAGTTCTGCTTATCACCCGAAAACTGACGGACAAACAGAGGTGGTAAACAAAAGTATGGGAAACTTGCTATGAGGTTTGATTGGTGAGAATTCGCGGATGTCGGATTGAGTGCTTACCTAGGCAGAGTTCGTTTATAATGACTTGCCTAATCACAGCACGGGTTGCAGTCCTTTTCATATCTTGTATGGCATGCATCCTCTTGGAGTGCATGAGTTGCGAGATCTTGGACAGTAAGAAAGGTGAAGTGTAGATGGGGAAGATTTTGCTAATGCAATGAAAGATTTTCATGAGCAGGTGAAAATTAAATTGCAGGACAACAGCCAAAAGTAGAAATAACAAGCAAATTTGAAATGAAGGGAAGTGTAGTTCAATGTGGGAGATGAAGTCCTCGCACATTTGCACAAGGAACAATTTCCTAGAGGTGCATACAACAAGCTGAACTACAAGAAGATAGGTCCCTGCAAAGTCCTCCAGAAATTTTCAGCGAATGCCTATGAGATACAACTGCCACCAACAATAGGAACTTCACCCATCTTTAATGTGGCAGACCTATTTCCTTACATTGCTGACCTAGAAGAAGAAGACAGAACCACACAGCCTACATGGAATACCTAGGATGGAGGATAAACTTGGATGAGACAAATGCCTTACATTCAGCCTGCTGAGATCGAGAGAATCCTTGACACTCAGGTGGCCAAACGAACTTGGCGGAAGGAATACTTGTAGTACCTGGTCAAGTGGAAGAACTGTCCTATTGAGGACAGTTCATGGCTTGATGCCAGGCAAATTGAGCAGGCAGGTTCTTCAGTCGAGAAGCTCATGGACTGGAGTCATGATTTCCTTTTGCCCCGCAAGCTCGATGTAGGAGCATCTAGCTGGGGCACCACGACTGGATATTGGTCTCTGCTAGGGTGGAGAGTTATACTAGCATATTGGTTTCTTTATGTTTGGTTTGTCAAAGTAGGATGTAGGACTATGTTTTTCTTTTTAATCTCAGTATTAGTCAAGGATAGTTTGGTTGGTTAGGGTCATTAATTTGTTTGTCTTTAATCAATAGTAGGTTAATAATTGTTCTGTCATTTCAAAGGAAAAAGACAAATATGTCTAATGTAAAATCTTGCCGTATAGGTAAAACCGAATACATGAATAGTTATGTAACTATAAGACTTACAACTAACAAAGTAACTACACAGTTCAAGTAACTGTAGACAGAGGACATAAATGTAACATCGAAAATCATTGACAAAGTTTAGCATTTTGCATACAGTAATAAAAAAGACAGAGAAAAAGTTTATTATCCATCCATCTGTAACAATTTCTTCATACTGTTTATCTATATTTCCCAATCATTAAACAATTTAGAAATGACAAACAAAGTGCAGGCATACAGCTTTATGCTTTTCCTCTCTTAAGGAACAAAGTACTGACAGATCGAACGAATACAAGCTTTTCAAGACAAGAAAGGAAAAACAGTGAACAAGCCCGTGGCTAGAAGAAATCAACATAGCATAACCAACTGAATGAGAAAAACCAAAACCTGAACATCGATTGGACAAACCCCAAACAGAGGTAATTCATGACAGTCTGTTCAATACCATTTCTTTTCATTTCCAACAAAACATAATTTTTTTTGTGTTTATTATTACATAAAAGTTCAATATTGCATTGCTGGGATAAATAAAAGAAATAATGACCATGAGACAGAGGATACCCTAGTCGAGGGTTTGATATAGTGAAAACCTCGTTTCCAACTATAAGGTTCAACTAAAACGAATTACAAACAGAAAACTATAACAGATGTGAGCCCATGTCGTATAATGACACAAGCAAAGTCCAAATGAACAAACGTTGAGGCACGGGCAACAAAAATTACAAACCCTAGTTACAACCCTACAAGACTACGGTGACAGAGCCTACCAGAAAGGAACCAGAGGGTTTGAGAACCGAAAAGTTGAAGCCATATGCGTCCAAGGTTAGACTTTGACCTGCAAGGCCAGAGCAGGCAACTGTCAGTCCAACCATGCATAAAAGAAAACAAGAGAAATACAGTTCGGGCAAAGAAAGAACGAGACCCTTACCTGAGGATGTGTTTGTACAAAGAAAATGCAGGCTATTGAGTCACAGAACACAGAAGTCACCTGAGACAAAGGAGAAAAACATTTGTTAGCACTGGAACCATACAAAAGCAGAAATGAAGCATGGAAGGATAAGTTACCTGAGGAACAAGAGCTGAGCAAGGCCACCGTGCCTGTAACCTGAGCATGCGAAGACAATAACAATTTTTTTTTAGCAACAGAGCTGTAGCAAAGCAACAAACAATAGGACAGTAACAGATTAGAACCAGACAAGACCAACCAGTGGTCGATTCCATGCTTGAGCATATAAATTAACAAACAGCACCCAGGAAACGAATCAACCAACCTCCATAACGCGTGATAGGGCCGCACAACAAAGAACATAGTCACCAACAGCACATGCAAAGCCTGTAGCTCAACATTCAATCGCAGACAGAACGAAAAAGACCATTACCAGAGAAACCCTTGTAGAGTTCACCTTGCAGAGCAAAAAGTCGAAATGACAAAAATGCCAAGGGTTTTGCCCGAAAAGAACTAGCGGGAAATGAGGATCGAGGTAGGATAGATCAACTGTCGCATTAACAATCCACCATAAATGATTTCAACAACCACAGAAAATAACTGTTGATTACAAGTGTGATTAAAAGCCTAATCATAAACCAAATCCGAGTTAACAATAAGTGTCAGACAGACCTTGTTTTAAGTCATACATTGGAGTGTGGGCTGGGTCCCATCACATAGCAAGGTTCAGTTGTGGATGCTATGGAGGAGTAACGTGGTATGACCCGAATAATTTCTTGTGTAGGTCATTGTTTCCATTTGTTTGTTTTGCGACGAGAATCATATGACCAGGATCTCGCCACTTTTATAAGTGATGTGGATTCTAGGGTAGAAGGGCACTGGATATATGTATCTATGATGTGTGGGGATGTAGTGGAGGTGGTGTTTGCTTGTGGATGGCACATAAGAATTTTTTGGTTTACGTTTAAAGAAAAGAATGGTCAACTACACAATGTTAATGGTAATTTTTGCAGCATATGGCAGGTTTCTTGTGCTCCAATGTCACGATCAATAAGGGTTTCTGCAAGAAATTTTTGAAATGCAGATGTTGTTGGGTGAGAAATGGGTGAAGCCATGACAATTCTACATAGCATGTGGTGGAAGCTTTTAGATTCTTTTTCTCCTTTGGATGCATATTTGGTGATATATTTTTGTACAGCGTGTATGGAGAGTACTGGTTGGCAGTCAAAATTTGAATGCCAAATAGATAGGATGGTAGGGTTATGGGTATTGAGTTGATCGTCGTTGCGAGTAGGGGTGTCTGTTTTTGGCCATTAGAGTTAATGAATAAGGCTGATTTTGGATGTAATTCCCATGGTGCTTTATAACGACATTGGAATGAGGATCCATTCTTTCTTAGGCATGTGCTTTCGGTGCATTTTGTGTGATGTTCAACACAATTGATGAGTTGTTCATAGTCATTGAAAGGATTGGTTCTAAAGATTTGCGGTGTGGACAATAGACAAGGGTCTTCTGGATTTGGCTGAGCAATTGGTTGGTTTAAAATCGAAGGAGTACAAGGGTTCCAAGAGGAAATATATTTGTCGAAGAATTGCTTAGTAATATCAACTACTTCTGTGTCTTCCCAGTTGAGGCTTTCCATATCAAGTTCATTTTCTATCCAAAGGAAACCATGGATGTGTGCAGATCCCCTATGTTGCCATTCATACCTATCAAGCATGCATTTTTGTAAGATAATTTTGTAATAGGTGAGGTATGATGTTTAGAGTCTTTCAAAAAAAATGTGGTAGAATGCATACCTGTACCAGTAGTCTTTTTGTCTACAAGTGTTTCTCTAAGATAACCTCATGAAATGCTGTGAATCTATGGTGCATATATAGTGATGTTAAATGTGGGTTAGAGATGATGTTATCATTTCTCCACTTTTGTTGTTTTGCACTATCAAAAGGTTGACATCCGAGCATGATTTCATGAAGATCATGCCATTTTGTTTCAGCTGCACTTAATGTGAAGAAGAACGTCAGGCAACCGAGTTAAGATATCATGTCCGTTAATTCTTTTTTAGCTTTGTGCCAAAATGATCTTGTTCCACGTAAAGAGCAACCGAATTGCATGACTTGCTCTGCCAATTGCTCATCTGGAAATTGTTCTAATTAGATGTTTAGATCTTGAATAGATATTGGAAAGTTATCTGTGATGTTCTTTTTCACAAAAATCGAGGCTATTGCTTGACTGCAATGTCGCATCATGAGATTATATATGTAATAACGAAAGTGTGCGTGCTTTCCAAATCTATTATCGTAGTAACGTATGAGATGAAGTGCATATTCATGTAACTGCACTTTTTTCATTCTTGCTTGATTTGGCATTGTAGCTCTTGCGGGGAAAAGGGTGGGGAAAGCCATAGAGAGTAGACCTTTTGTGTTTTATTCATTGATTGGGGATAAGCCAATTGTTGGCCATTCAATTGTAGTATCATATTGTTGGTTGTATGCATGTAAATAATTGCAGATTTCTTGGATTTCTGTATTTATATTAGGAATAATGGGTACAAATGATGATGTTTGGTTTACGGATGGGTTTGTGGAATCTTCAGTGAGCTCATGTGGTGGTTCAAGTGAAAGGTGGACAGTTGTTTTTGTAGTATTGGAATGGCGAAGGGAGGAGGAGACAATGGTGGGGATCGTTGGTAAGGATGCTAGTGCATTGTTATCAATATGAGCATTCTTATAGTATGGGTCATTTGCCAATTTGTATTCTAATGCAGTGAGAACGCGATGTCTACTAACAATGAAATCATAAGCCTTATGGTCATTACTATGAAGAGTGACAATTAGAATGTCCAAGTTTTCAACATGTCGTGGCAACATGTTTGCGATTTTTGCAATGTCTTGAGGAAAACAAATTGTGTGGCCACTGTATTTATATTGGCCACCACGTGCATGTGTTACCTGTAGTATAGGGTTAACCCTAGCAATGAGAATTTTGTTCTATTTGTGAAAGAGATGTAAGGACAACTAGTTGAGGACCAGGGTACATGTTGTTCGATAATGAGAAGCGATGACCCTTTGTTTCAGAGATGCATCTGGAGTAGCAATACATTTGGTTGGAATTGCGGATATGTATTCCAAGATATGATTCAAGACAAATGGAGCATGGGCATTTAGGTGGAAGTTTATCAATATTTGAACGGAAATCTCGATGTGCTTCATTAGTATTAACGTTGTTGAAAGCATGTGCAAAGGAGGGGTTAGGGCAGTGAGGTATGGATGTATTTGTTTGAGAGGTTTGCTGAGAAGATAAAGAGTTTGATAATTGCAAAGGAGGATTGTTTTTAGGGTGGGTCGTTTCAGACGAAGAATGTTGGTTTTCCTTCTGTTTTTTGTGTTTTTGACATTCTCTGATGCCTTTTTTTACCTGATAAAGCTCACAGCGGTGTGCATTTATTTATTATTTATTTGTTGCATAGTATCTTCAGGTATGTTCTGTTGGAAATAATACTGAGAGGGAGGGTGAATCAATATTATCAAGTCAAATATTCCCTTTTCAAAATCAAATGATATACGCTACTTCTGTTAATTAAAACCGCGTATATACACAATTATGCATAAGGAAACCCGCGTATATAATGCAAACTTTTAATTTACTTTATCTTTCTGATGTTGATTGTTAATCTGTGATTCAGAAGCAAATAACCAGTAACCAGAAATAGTAAAACAGAGCAGAAAGACAATCGCACAGAAGAACACAAGATATAAGGTGGAAACCCAATGTGGGTGAAAACCACCTACTGCAATTCGTCTCTATCTTCTCTTTAATTAGAAACTTCTTTTTACAAATGTACTGGTGCAGTCCTTTACCAGTATGCAGGCTGCAACCTGCAGAGAGCTACAGCCCTCTCTCGTTTTCCAGCTTCTCCTGGAAGGGAGCTACAACCCCCTTTGCTCTTGCACTAGCCAAGATACTAGTACGTAGGTGCTGGCCTATAGAAGGCTACAACCTTTTCTTTCTTTCAGGGACCATGTTTCATAAATTTTCAGACTGGATACTCCTGAAGCACAACACTATAATCTGAAGGCCACGTTTCATCAAATTTTCATACTGGACCCATCAATCAATCATCAAGAATTTCTATATTAACCAATGACCTTCTCACCAATCAAAAACTGAATCAGTATAAACACTTCTCTAACAATTGTACCCAGATCACAGTAACAGTAACCACACACCAAATCTGAACCCAGAACACTACAGTAATAAACAGAAGCAGCAAGATCAGAACTCAAAATATATATACGCTACTTTAATAGCCTGAAACCTGCGTGTATACGCTTCTGAATATGAAACAACCTGTGTATACGCTGTTTTCCTTTATTGAACATGCGTATATACGCACCTTAGCTGAACTAAACCTGCGTACATATCTACAAAAGATAATTCGCTCTTACAAATATTCAGGCACTGATTAACCCAGATTATCAGATTTATAGATCACACATGCGCCATATATAACAGATTAAAATCATGCAAAGATATTATCATTCAATCCAAGAGATTACGACCCATCAATAGAACTTATCCTTCTTTGCGCTAAGGTTCCTCCTTCATTCAGATCTAGATCTGCTCCATAACGCTAATCACCAATATTTCAGATCTCGCACTTTATCAGATATTCAATAATAATTCAGATGATGCTTTGCCACATGATCTCCTTCCTCTTTTATAGTTTTAGGCCTTCCACAATACCAAGGTCCAAAACCATAATACACCAATACCACAGACCCAATACTTGGGATCAACACTTCTGACGAGGTACCATGGTCCAAAACCATAGGTTCAAATACCAAGGACTAACTACCACGGACCAAGGGTAAGTTCTCCAACATATACATGCTTTTCCTTGCATGAAAGTGCGTGTATACGCATACGCGCCTTTGAAACGTCTAACCCACGTGTATACGTGCCTTTGTCTAGATGAACCTGCGTATATGACTTTTCCTTCATTCTGAAAGCCTAAACTGAGATCTGTTACCAAAGAGAGTTGCCATCAAGGACAACACCTGTGCCATAGCTCCAATCCTATGCCATAATGCCAAAAATCTCCCCCTTTGGACTTGATGGCAACCCAAAATCCTCAAAGTCATTCTCCACCTTTGACATCAAGGGCAAAGGGTTGTGCTCCCCCTGAGTACATGCTAAAATTTCTGCCCTGTTGTGCTAACCATGCTCCCCCTGACTGTAGGCAAGATCTGCAAAAGATGTTCTTCAAGAAGAACCATAACTTATACATCATAAAAGACCTTCCTATCACCAAAAGACTCAATACATACAACCATCACCCAATCAAGTGGGGATACATCAGAAATTTACATATGACAACCAAGATCATTACATGTTCATCCCAGGCATAGTGGGGAAACCAAAGATAGGTCGTTACATGACCTTGACACCATAAAAGAGATACCACAAAAAGAGATACATGACATAGAGACGAATTATCTAGAACAAGACTTATGAAAGTCACAAGCAGCAGCATCTGTCCATCATTATTCAGATCATCAACCATTTCCTTCTGTTCACCTGCTGCCTTTGTTTCACCAACAACAGTTGTGAACTAGAAACAAAAGCTTTTAAGATAATGCCAACAATGCATTATTAGAAGATTATCTGCTCCCCCTGAACCTGTGCCAGATGGTCTCTGTCAGACCCATATCAGACTCTCTTCAACCATAGTCTATCCTTGCTGATTTTCTTTAGAACTCCATATATGCGACTGCACCTGCATAAATCAGCGTATGTCCGCGGATCTTCCTTATTCAACTCACGTACACCAATCTTTCTCTGAAAAAGACAAGTTTTAACAGCAAGATGATGCATCAACTACTCCCAGCTTCTGTTTGAGGTATTCAAATGTCTCTCTGGGCAGTGGTTTGGTGAGAATATCAGCAACTTGTTCCTTAGAAGGAACATACTCCAACTTGACCTTTTGTTCCAACACTTGAACCCGGAGAAAGTGATACTTGATCGGTATGTGCTTTGGTCTTTGAATGCATGACTGGGTTCTTTGAAATGTTGATTGCATTTGTATTATCACATAAGATGGAGATAGGTGGTGTACAAGTGATTTGAAAATCCTGCAAGGTCTACATCATCCAAAGAAGTTGAGTGCAGAAACCACATATTCTGCTTCAACTGTAGATAAAGCAATCGAACTCTATTTCTTGCTGAACCAAGATACTAATCTGGAACCCATAAAGAATGCACCACCACTTGTGCTCTTCCTGTCATCCATGCTTCCGGCCCAATCTGCATCTGTGTAAGCATGAAGTGTGAGATCTGTATCTCTAGGATACCATAAGCCATAGTTTTGAGTTCCTTGAAGGTACTTGAAGATTCTCTTGACTACCTGAAGATGAGTTTCCTTTGGATTTGCCTGAAATCTTCCAACTATTCCCACTGCGTGCATGATGTCTGGTTGGGTACCTGTCAAATAAAGTAGACTTCCAATCATAGATCTGTAGGTTGGTTGATGCACTGCTGCTGATTCATCACTTGCACTGAGGCTGCATCTTGTGACCATGGGGTTACATACTGGTTTTGCTTCATCCATGCCATATTTCTTCAAAATCTGCTTGAGATACTTGGTTTGAGACAAGAAGATACCGCCTTCATTTTTTTGGATTTGCAAACCAAGAAAATATGTCAGTTCTCCAAGAAAAGACATTTCGAATTATTTCTGCATCACCAAGGCAAAGCTTTGACTCATAGCTTCTTCATTGCTGCCAAAGATAATATCATCTACATACACAACAAGTATTAGCAATTTGTCATTTTCGATTTTTATATAAAGATTGCTATCTGCTGATCCTTTTGAAAAACCTTGTTGATGAAGCTATTTGTCCAAATGATAGTACCAAGCCCTTGGAGCCTGTTTAAGACCATAGAGTGCCTTTTTCAGTCTGCATACAAGATTTGGATCATTCCCAAGAATGAAACCATCTGGTTGCTCAATGTACACTTCTTCTTCTAAGTCCCCATTCAGAAAGGTTGATTTCACGTCCATTTGAAAAGCTTTGAACTTCTGAAAGCTTGAGAGAGCAAGGAACATTCAGATGGCCTCAAGTCTGGCAACGGGAGCAAAAGTTTCTTCGAAGTCTATTCCTTCTTGTTGAGCATACCCTTTACACACAAGTCTAGCCTTGTTTCTAATTACTTCCCCATTTTCATTCAACTTATTTTTGAAGATCCATTTTGTCCCTATGACATTCTTATCTTTTGGTCTAGGAACCAACTCCCAAGTGTTGTTCTTTTTGATCTGCTCAAGTTATTCATCCATCGCCTTGACCTAGCATTCATCTTTGCATGCCTCTCTTACATTTTGTGGTTCAGTGGAGGAGAGCAATGCCAAATAGCTTGAGGCTTCTGCAATTGTTCTTCTTGTTTGTACACCTGCTTCTTTCTGCCCCAAAATCTAAGATTCTGGATGATTCTTTTGAACATACCTAGATGGAGTCTTCTCTTCTATCCTTATTTGCTCCTCAAGTGCCTCTTGAGGTTCTTCTTCGACATCTGTCTGATTTGGAGAGTAGTCTTCATCCTCTTCGATATTTTCATGATTTACTTGCCTAGGGATGTATCCTTTTTCATCAACCACTACATCAATGCTGTCAACAATTCTTCCAAGTATTTTATTGTAACACTTATATGCTTTGTTGTGGGGAGAATAACCAAGAAGAATGCCTTCATCTGCTCTAGGTTCAAGTTTGCCAAGCTGTTCATCAGTGTTCTTAATATAGCATTTTCTCCCAAAAATTTTGAAATGCTTTACTGAAGGAGTCTCACCATACCAGAGCTCATGAGGAGTTTGAGTGCTGTTCACTCGGACATTTTATTTGTTGAGAATAACAACCACAGCAAATGCAACTTCACCCCAGAAGGTTGCGGGAGTCCTAGACTCATCAAGCGTAACACGAGCCATTTGTTGGACTGTTCTGTTCATTCTTTCCACCACTCCATTTTGCTGAGGAGTCCTAGCTGTAGAGAATTCCCTTCTTATTCCATGTTCTTCACAGAAATTGGAAAATTCATTTGAGCTAAACTCCCCACCTCTGTCGGACCTGAGGCACTTAATTTTGTGATCTGTTTCGTTTTCAGCCAAGGCTTTGAAAGATTTGAATTTTTCAAATGCTTCGTCCTTGTGTTTCATAAGTCCCAACCAAACCATCCTGGAGAAGTCGTCAATGAATAATATAAAGTATTCTTCTCCTCGAGGTGACCTTGTCCTAAATGGACCACATACATCTGTATGGACTAGTTCACGAGGCCTGCTGGCTGATCCTTCCTTCTCAGGGAAGTTAGTTCTGGTTTGCTTACCAGACTGACATGATTTACATATGGTGTTATCTGGAATTTTGATATCTGGAAGACCACGAACTGCCTGGTATTTGCATGCTTTCCTTATTTGTGAAAAGCTTAGATGCCCCAACCTCCGGTGCCATAACCAATGTTCATCATCCTTGCTCAAATAGCATTGTTGTTGTCCTTCTTCAAATATGTATAGATTATTTGGAGTTCTTCTGCCTTTGATCACTGTTTTTCCTGTATCAAGATCACGAACACTACGTCCATTTGATCGAAATATTACCTCTGTCCCTTGATCACACATCTGACTGACACTTAGTATATTATGCTTCAAGCCATCAACATACAAAACATTTCTAGCTTTGACCTTTTCTTTCAAATGAGCAGTGCCTTTTCCTTTTATGGCTGCAGGGGTATCATTTCCAAAAGAAACTTTCTTTCCCTTTTCTAAAGCAATATATGATTCAAGTTTTTCTTTATCACCTGTCATATGCTTAGAACATCTGCTGTCGATGTACCATAGATTTTCTTGTCCTTCTGCATAAAAAGCTATCCCACATCTTTCTTTTTTTGGTTCCTTTATTCTCCATGTTCTGGTGCTTGAGGCTTGTTCCTTTGTCTGCCAAAATCTGCTAATCTTCATGACCGAAGTTATTACAAATAGAACATTCAATTTCATTTTCAAGGGCCGAAAAGTTGTTATAGGTCCTTTTCATAATCCCAGTCATACTTCTTTGTGTTTGAGCTTCTCTAGTCATGATTGTCTTATAAGCAACACATTGAGCTGCTTTGTGACCAAAGTTATGGCAAGAGAAACATTGGCCATTGAAGAATCTTCTGCGATTATCAAATCTACTAGCCAAATGATTGTAATTTCTATTGTCATCCATTCTTGAAGAAAATGAGAATTTTTTACCTGTGGCTGGTTGTAGCTTTTGTTCACCCTTAAGATGGATTGCCCCTGGTTTACCTGGTAGTATCTGTTTGTTATTGATGTAATTCGTCCCTGCTTTACCTGATGATCTCCATTGGTCTTTTGCTCATTCCTCCTTGCTGCACCAAGATAACTCTTTGAGATGGATGCTTGAGATGTTTCTCCATTATAACCCAGACCTGTCTTGATTAGTGGAGAAAGTCGTACATTGATAATTTCATCCAGAGTTTCAGATCCTTTAACAAACTTAATATTAACAACCTTTGTTTTCTCAATTTCTTTTCTAAGGCCAACAATTTCACATTCTAACTTCTCAAGAGATTTTTCTTTTTCATCAAGTTGAAATTGCAGAGTATCAATGATCACATTCTTTTCTTCTAAACATGTCTTGAGTCTAGAAATCTCTTCATAAAAGTCATCCACATCTATAGCATCCATGTAATCATCATCTTCAAAAGCCATTAAAAGTTTATAATCATTACCTCATTCATCTTCATCACTATTTGATAGGCCATCACTGTCTTCATGAGTGTAGTAACTTTTCTTAGTTGCATTATGTTTCTTGTTCCATCTAACAGGTTCCTTCCATTTGCCAATCTTATCCTTGTGAGGACATTTGGCAACATAGTGACCGACTCTTCCACAAGCAAAGCATTTGAAAGGTAACTTACCTCGGAACCGTCCAGTACCCCATTGAAGATTCCTGACAAAATTTGATTCTTCTTCTTCTTCTGACACGTGTCCTGACTCATAGTACTCTCCTTTGCCTGAAGCCTTGAAGGCAGCTTCTCTCCTGTCTGATGGACCTCCTTCCCTCATTTCATAAGCAGTTAGAATTCTGTGCAGTTGTGACATTTTAAGGATTTGTAGATTCTCTTTTTCTTCTATTGCAGAAACTTTAGATTCAAACCTAGGGGACAAAGATCTTAGAACTTTTTCAACCACAACAGCCTCTTTTATTTCTTCACCCAAATTTTTCATACAATTAACAATCTCATCTACACGAAGAAAATAGTTAGCCACACTTTCATCATTATACATCTTGAGATTTTCATACTGAATCCTGAGGGTTTGAAGTTTTGCTCGTTTTACCTGATCATCTCCTTCATAGCTCAGAACAATATTGTCCCATATCTCTTTTTTGGATTTAAACTGCATTACCTTGACAAATTCTGATTGAGATAGGCATCCTAATAGAGTATTGACTGCCTTTGCATTTGTTTCATATTTCTTCTTCTCAGCTGGATCTGTAGGAGTTGCTGATGGAAAATTATAACCTGTATCTATGATATCCCAGACTTCTGTACCAAGAGATTGAAGATAGGCAGTAATTATTACCTTCCAATAAACGAAGTTTGTCCCATCAAAAATCGGTGGCCTGATTGATGCATCCCTCTCGTAGTTTCTCATGATGAACGATCTTCCTTCAAGCGATCAAGCATCTTCTGAAGGACCTGTTCTGATACCGATTGTTGGAAATAATACTGAGAGGGGGGGTGAATCAGTATTATCAAGTCAAATATTCCCTTTTCAAAATCAAATGGTATACGCTACTTCTGTTAATTAAAACCGCGTATATACGCAATTATGGAGAAGGAAACCCGCGTATATAATTCAAACTTTTAATTTACTTTATCTTCCTGATGTTGATTGTTAATCTGTGATTCAGAAGAAAATAACTAGTAACCAGAAACAGTAAAACAGAGTAGAAAGACAATCACACACAAGAACACAAGATATAAGGTGGAAACCCAATGTGGGTGAAAACCACCTGCTGCAATTCGTCTCTATCTTCTCTTTAATTAGAAACTTCTTTTTACAAATGTACTGGTGCAGTCCTTTACCAGTATGCAGGCTGCAACCTGCAGAGAGCTACAACCCTCTCTCGTTTTCCAGATTCTCTTGGAAGGGAGCTACAACCCCCTTTGCTCTTGCACTAGCCAAGATACTAGTATGTAGGTGCTAACCTACAGAAGGCTACAACCTTTTCTTTCTTTCAGGGACCACGTTTCATAAATTTTCAGTCTGGATACTCCTGAAGCACAACACTGTATTCTGAAGGCCACGTTTCATCAAATTTTCATACTGGACCCAATAATCAATCATTAAGAATTTCTGCATTAACCAATCACCTTCTCACCAATCAAAAATTGAATCAGTATAAACACTTCTCTGACAACTGTACCCAGATCAGAGTAAAAGTAACCACACACCAAATCTGAACCCAGAACACTATAGCAATAAACAGAAGCAGCAAGATCACATCTCAAAATATATATACGCTACTTTAATAGCCTGACACCTGCGTGTACATGCTTCTGAATATGAAACAACCTGCGTATACGTTGTTTTCCTTTACTGAACATGCGTATATACGCGCCTTAGCTGAACTGAACCTGCGTTCATATCTACAAAAGATAATTCACTCTTTCAAATATTCAGGCACTGATTAACCCAGATTATTAGATTTATAGATCACGCATGCACCATATATAACAGATCAAAATCATGCAAAGATATTATCAAGCCAAGAGATTATGACCCATCAATAGAACTTATCCTTCTTTGCGCTAAGGTTCCTCCTTCATTCAGATCCAGATATGCTCCATAATGCTAATCACCAATATTTCAGATCTCGCACCTTATCAGATATTCAATAATAATTCAGATGGTGCTTTGCCACATGATCTCCTTCCTCTTTTATAGTTTTAGGCCTTCCACAATACCATGATCCAAAACCATAATACACCAATACCACGGACCCAATACTTGGGATCAACACTTCTGACGAGGTACCATGGTCCAAAACCATAGGTTCAAATACCAAGGACTAACTACCACGGACCAAGGGTAAGTTCTACAACATATACGCGCTTTTCCTTGCATGAAAGTGTGTGTATACGCATACACGGCTTTGAAACGTCTAACCCGCATGTATACGCGCCTTTGTCTAGATGAACCTGCGTATATGACTTTTCCTTCATTCTGAAAGCCTGAACTAAGATCTGTTACCAAAGAGAGTTGCCATCAAGGACAACACCTGTGCCATAGCTCCAATCCTGTGCCATAATGCCAACATGTTCATCATTACAAGAAGAAGACATTCACAAAATTTATGGTACCTATAAGCACGAGAGGGGAAAACAGGAATGTTATTTGGAGAGAAAAACCATGTTATTGTATAAAAGTGAAAGAAGGGAAAGAAAATTAAGTTTTGAATAGTTTTATGTGATTTTTTCATTTGAATAATGTGTTTGAAAGAACATTTTAGTATTTTTCCTTTATACATGTAGATAGTTTCATGTGTAATGTAGCAAGTTACCTCATTTTGTAAAAGAAAAAAGATGATAAGAAAGTGAATTTGTCTACTCACATAATGCTAGATACAATGGAGGACGAATACTTATTTCAATGGTATATAAAAGAATTTGTGAAAAGGCATGCAACAGTGTATAGTGTAAAATTGTATTTATAAAATTTGATAATAGGAATTGTCAGAAAGCGAGGAATACATTTTGCGATATCTATCTACGATATCGAGATGTTCTGAATTTCTCAAAGGATGTTGTTGCATTCTATCATGAAATGCAAGCTTTCTTATTTTATGATAACACATTTCAACCATGGTATTCCTTTAAAAGTTTCTGTCTTCATTGATAGTGTGAAGATATGATATGTCCATAGAGCTTTGGAGACAATTTCCTTGATTAGATCTGCATCTGAGGATAATAAATAGAAGTCTTTGGCATTATTCCCAAGAATTGTAGATCCCATGTCTTTGAAAGCAACAGTTGAAGCTAATTCACCAGTGTGATCTTGTATGTCGATTTTTAGTAAGTATCTGTAATCACAGTCACTTACTTCAGCATTGCATTTTGGGTAGAACCACATCCTTGTATTTTGTGGAATAAGCTTTTTCATGCATTTTTTCCCATCAACGATGGATGGGCAAGAAATGTAGTAAAAACTGTCCATCCCAATTTTTGTTAAAGTTCCTTTTAATTGCAAGAATGTTGGTTTCTCTAAGGAATCCATACTGTAAATATCAGTAATTGTTATTTTTTTTTTTGTTGATTGCCAAAAGGATATCTTGTTGTCAAAGATGTAGAAGCTGCAGTTGAACCTTCTTTTTTAAACCATGACTTTAGCGTGTGGGCCTCTTCAATGTCAGGATCTACAAGAATAATGGATCTCATTGTAGTGCAGACATTTTTTCCATTAAATTCTCCAACATGGGCAGATTTGATTGCAATGATGGGGTTATTTCCTGCAGCACATAGGGAGGAGATTTCTTGTAATACGACATCAAAATTATCTCCCCAAAAGATTGCATCTATGTTATACCCAAACATGTCTTGAAGTTGTAGTGTTTGTTTAGTAACTTCAGAGCCATCTTTTCTACGTATAGTGCATACACTGGAAATGTCTATGACAATACCAAGAATATCAACAATGGAGTTGACGTTTGTTGTTCTGATATCGTTGATTAATTGTATATTGAATTGCACTGTTGGATTATGTTTTTTTCGCTGGCAACATGTTCTATGGTAGATGTTGCATTCAAAAAAATTTCCTAGTCATTGTTCAAGTGATTGTATTGCTTATTAGCCATTTTCACATTCCCTTTAGAGACAATGTAGACATTTCCATGTTGGATTTTGTCGAAAAAATAATCTGCGACATTTTTGAAACATGTAATATGTATTTCTCCACCCTCTGTATCGAATAGGTCAAAACCAAACACTTTACCGGGTCCGTATTGATTCTAAAATTGCTGAAGAGTTGTTTTCCTTTGGACGTATCCTTTTATGCACCAATTTGAGTGGTAAGGGTTTAACAATTTGATGGGAATTTGAACTGGCAGAACGGATGGGGTTGGAGTAGTTGGAAGAGGGCAATGTCTTTTTGATAAAGGATCTAAGTTTGATGAGGAAGGAGTGTTTTCATCAGATGTGATTGGGACACAAAGTTTTTGGATTGCCAATTAAGGGTGCAAATGAAGTAGAAATTTCGAAGTCTATTAGCTTTATAGGCCTACACAAAAAATGAGAGTCATAGGAATAATTGTTAGAGGCGGAAGTATTATCGATAAAAATGTTAAATTTGAAATAAGAAATTTATAACAAACTTACATTGATGGACCAATAGCTGAAGTAGTCCAACTTTTAACATTTATAACAGAAACCTTTGTAGCAAGCCTATTGCTACGAGGTCATTGAAATCTTTTGGAAGCATAATGTGTTTCTTATGTGTTCCGTCTGAAATTGCAGTACGATATCGTGGAGTTAAATTTTTCATTGATTATATTGGTTCAAGTTCAACAATTTGTAGGTATGGTTGAATATGAGTTGATCCAGATAACATTAAGAAAATTACATTCTCAGTAAGGTTTGTTGTCATTTTCTAGAAGTAGAGATGACAAAATAAGTACTGTACAAAACAAAACACAAACATGTTGTTTTCTTTGCATAAGATGTTTAACATTCATTCCATTCCTATAATAGTACATGAAAATATATGAACTAAAGGTCAAGAAGCATGTTCAATTTGTTTCAAAATAAGTGGTTTTCTAAGCTTGTGAACATAATAATGAAGATATTTATTACAACAACCTCTATATGATCATTCCTTTTGAAACATAGTTAAAACTGTAAATTAAAAATTTCAGAAACCTACGCATGTTAGAAACAATCAGATAGGGCATGATGATTGAGTTTCCTGTTGCTTAAAGCCTTTGTTGATTGAGTTCACTGAATGAGCCAAGTTCATGTTAGCTTTGTTTGAGTTGATGTAAAATTGTGTAGTGGAGTTGATATCAACTAAGGTCTAGTTGTAGAATTACCAAACTGAATTGAAGTTGGCTTAGGTAGACATACAAGGTTAAACCAGCTGACCGATAAGGTTTGTCATAACTGTAAATAGAGATTTATTCAATCTTAGCAACAATTACTTTCATCATCAGCTAATGTTTAAATACTAAATTGAAAAATGTAGTTAATGCCAAATAATGTATACATTTTTTAGGGCATTGGGCAGTAGCAAGACTAGAACTACGTTGTGGGTTTTGTATTGGGCAAATTCGTATTGTGGAATTTGGGTTTTGCATGAGTATTGTCATTTCCAGAGAAAACGATGTTGTACATAATGGTGGAGAGATGTTGTGCAATTGCATAGAATGCAATGATAGGTGGCTATGCTCAACATAGGTCTAATGACCAAGCACTGAAACTATTTAATGCAATGCCTAAGCTAGATGAAGTTACATGGAATTCTATAATTTCAGGTTCTGTAATTTGATGATATGCACAGAATGGGTAATGCCATGAGGCCCTAAATGTTTTTGGTCAAATGAGGAGAGTGTTTTTAAGCCAAACAACTTCACCTTTGGCACCATTCTCAAGGCCTGTGCTGGGTAATGCCATGTGGCCCTAAATGTTTTTGGTCAAATGAGGAGAGCATTTTTAAGCCAAACAACTTCACCTTTGGCACCATTCTCAAGGCCTGCACTGGCAATACATCTCTGGAATAGGGGAAGAGCATCCATGCTGACGTTATTAAGAATGGGTTTGAGTTGGATTTTGCTGTTGGAAACACTCTTATTGGCAGGTATAGAAAATGTGCGAATGTAGATGATGGACACCAAATGATTGACCTAACCACAAGATAAAACTACAATATAAAACAACAATAGCATCATCAGTTAAGTAGCAGAGATAAGAAGAATGTTGGATACTTTTATAGGTGTTTTTTCATATTCAATGTTTGTAGTTTAATTTTCTTTTAATTCTAATTTTCTTTTAATGAGGAAAACAAAAATCATTGAGAAAGTTAGTTTGGTGAGGTATTTCTCTATTATATGGGGGAGAAAAAGATCATATATATACTACATATAATTAGTGAGACCAGTATAGGTTGAGGTCATCTATATAAGTTCCCAAAAACATGCTTCAAAATACCTCCAATTGCCTTGCATAAAAGAAGGCCCAAAAATAAAATACATTGTAATTATGTTATTGAAAAATTGTAGTCTTCAAAAGCAAAAATGGTTGTCCGAAAGTTAAGTCCACTATGTTAGGATTTAGTGTTGGAAATAATACTGAGAGGGGGGGGTGAATCAGTATTATCAGATCAATCAAACTTTTCAATTTCATACTCAGAAACATATACGCTACTTCAATTAAGTGAACCCGCGTGTACACGCTACTGTGTCTAATGAAACTCGCGTATATCCAGAGATCTTATAATTCAGTTAGCTTAATCTTCAGTAAATGCATCAGATCATTATTAAGCATATTAACAGTAAACAGGTGCAGAATAACAGAACAGAACATCACACAAGAGCCACACACATGAACACAAAGATATAAGGTGGAAACCCAATGTGGGTGAAAACCACCTGCTGCAAGTCATCTCAATCTTCTTCTTAATAAGAAAATCCTTTTACAATATTTGTACTGGTGCAGTCTTATACCAGTACGGGAGCTACAACCCCCTTTGCTCTTGTACTAGCCGATCCATTTACTAGTACGCAGGCTGCTACCTGCTACAATGCTCCAAAGATCTCCTTTAGCTTTTGTACTAGCTTAGATACTAGTACGTAGGTGCTTGCCTACAATCTTCTCACCTCCAGGTACCACGTTTCATCAATTTTCAGACTGGATACACTGAAGCACAACACATAATCTGTAAGGCCACTTTTCATCCAATTTTCATACTGGACCCATAACTATCATTGAAGCTCAAAACAATCATCAAACTCTGAATCACTGAAACCCTGTTAACAACAGTCACCAGAACACAGAGCAGACACAAAACTCTGTAATAACCATCAGATCCATCTGCAACTTCAAATATTAAGATTTACAATGTATACGCTACTTCGATGAATCAAACCCGCGTGTATATGCGCTTTTATCAAAGCCAACCCGCGTACAGATCTAAAAACAATTTCTCATAACTTGCAGCTGTACCAGACATCAGTCATACTCATAACACTTATAGAACAATACATGCGTCAGTATGTAGATCTAGAATAAGCATCATAAAGATAGTTCATTTCAAACCATTTGATCCCGATCTCTCCTTAGATCTAGTTCTCCATCAACCGGTGAGATCTCTCCTTAGCTCAGATCAAGCAATGCATCATCAACCCATAACCCTGTATACTGGATCTAATGTTTCATCAGATATTCAAGACATTTCAGATACACTTGCTTAATGATTTCCTTCTCCTTATATAGCCTTAGGCCTTGTTCAATACCAAGGGCCACAACCATAGAAATCCAATACCATCAACTTTAAAACTAGGGATCAACACGTCCGTCGAGACACCAAGGTCCAAAACCATAGGCACAACTTCCAAGGACTAACCGTCATGGACCAAAATGAGTTTTCCACATACACGCGCTTTTAATGAAGCCAACCAGCGTGTACACGCGACTTGGGCTTAACGAACCTGCGTGTATGAACTTTCTCTTCTTCTTATAGTCTGATCATCAATTCCTTGCTGCTGACCTCCTGTACTATGATTTGTCATCAGTGAGGTTTGCCATCAAGGACAACACTTATCTCATAATGCCAACAATCTCCCCCTTTGGACTTGATGGCAAAGCTAACTTGTCACACTTAGAACTATCATCTGATTCCTTTGAGCTGTCCTCCATCAGTCACATCTGATATCTCTTCTGAAGATTCATCATCTGATTCCTTTGAGCTGTCCTCCATCAGTCACATCTGATATCTCTTCTGAAGATTCACCCAGTTATACATAAGTGAGATATTCTTCTATGAGAGGGTTGCCATCAAGTACAACACATGCATCATAATGCCAACAATCTCCCCCTTTGGACTTGATGGCAACAACACCAAATCACTCTCCCCCTTTGACATCAAGGGCAAAGGGTGGACCAAGATATTCTCTTCCTTTGCTGAATCATTCCACTGTCCATACTCCCCCTGAGTCCCTGCTGAAATCTCTGAATAGTCTCCCCCTTTGTATATGCCAAGGTGTACCAATCTGTCCATGCTCCCTCTGAGTACATGCTGAATCTCTGTTCTTGCTGAAGTGTGCTGATCATGCTCTCCCTGACTGTAAGCAAGGTCTACAAAAGATGTTCTTCAAGAAGAACATGACTCTATACATCATAAAAGACCTTCCTATCACTTAGGACTCATACATACATCCATCTCTCAACTAAGTGAGGATAAACAAGAAAATGACTCATCCACCCAACCAAGTGGGGATACATCAAAAATTTACATCTGACAACCAAACACATTGCATCAATCATCCCAGGCATAGTGGGGAAACCAAAATAGGCCGTTACATGACCTTGACACCATGAAAGAGATACCACAAAAGAGATATATGACATAGAGACGTAAGAACTAGACCAAGACTTATGAAAGTCACCAGCAGCATCTGATAATCACCATTCAGATCAACAACCAAGAGATCCTTCTGTTCTCCTTTCGCCTTTGTTCCAACAACAAAAGTGAACCAGAACCAAAAACTTTAAGATAATGCCAACAATGCATCATTGGAAGATTATCTGCTCCCCCTGAACCTGTGCCAGATGATCTCTGTCAGACCCATATCAGACTTTCTGCAACCAACATCTGTCCCTGCTGATTTTCTTCAAAACTCCATATACGCGTCTGTATACATATAAACAAGCGTATATACGCGGATATCCCTTACGCAACACGCGTATACCATATACGCGACTATCCTCTTGTAAAACGGCGTATGCACGCGAATATCCTTTAAACAGCACGCGTACACAAATTTCCATATCAACAACCTGTAAATGTCCTGTAGCAAGGTATGTCTGAACATAGATGTCAACTCCTCCTTTTAAACATCATCATGAAATCATTCACATTACATGTGAAACCACCATAGCCATTACCTCAACGTCAAGATCTACAAGATCCAAGTATCATTACTTGGGAACATCTACATCAATCAATATATGTAAGTATCAACCTATCATCATATAGATAAGAACTCATCACCATGTCTCCAACAAAGCAACTTTGAGGAGTCATCCATGTATCAACACTATGTATCTTGAGCTCAACTCTTTTGACAAAGCTTCTTGATATCATCATCCGCAACAATCCTTATCCACATGAGTGCCTGCATCATAACTGTATGATCTTTATGCATATGAAAACAGCAGTATATGAGTGACTCATCATCAAGTGAGGAAGATGTGTATTCAAGCTTTGTACTTCTCCTTGTCCTTATGAAGATCACCATGTAAGCACCATATATGCATCATCAAAGAATCAACCATAAATCTGATCTGAACATCTTCTATGTAACTTCAAGAATCATATGAGAGTTTATCATAGACAACTCACAACCACATCATAGCAAGATATATCATTTAGCCATATAAGAATCATCACCAAGGATTATAAACCATAATGCCAACAATGAATTACTAAAGGCATATGCTCCCCCTCAACCAGTGCCATCTGTTAGATCTGATCATGCATATATCATCAATAAGCATCAAAACATCATCATCCTTAAGTTAGGATAAAAAACACTTCTAGACATCATACAAGTAACAAAACATTTCCACACATCCTCAGCAGACTGTAACCAATAGAGCAAATAACAGACTGAATCATATCAGATCCTTTTTCTGATCCTGTCCCCACTGCTTTTCCTCAGACTGACATATACGCGACTTTGCAGTGTCTAACTCGCGTATATACGCGACTTCCCTTTAAGGAACTTGCGTATGAGATTCAGGACACTGAAGTTTTACACTTTCAGCTCCCCCTGAGTCTGATATGTCTGTGCTGTGCTGTGTCTCAGTACATTGTGCTGACTGTACTTCCTTCTTCCTCCATATCTTCAAGTGTGATGAGGTTTTCTCCTTTTGGTGTGATGTCCATCCTTTGTTCCTGCATTCCTTTGCTATATGTCCAAGCTTGTTACATGCATAACATCTAACATGTTTCATGTTCCTTCTGTAGCAATCAGCAGCTTTGTGACCATACATATTGCAAGTAAAGCAATATCCATTAAAGTACCTTGATTGAGATGACCTGTCCGCATAATAGTCTTGAACTCTTCTTCTTCTACATCTAGCTGCAACATGTCCAAGATTATGACATACATAACATTCAACATTATTCATAGGAGGAGTAAAAGATTTTCTTTGAAGATTTTCTTTCCTTGGTTGATGATGAGATTGACTTTTCATCTCCTTGTTGATCATTTTAGATTTCTCTTTCGAGTTCCTTGCCTCACCTTGTGAACTAGATTCACCTTCAACAGATTCATGAAAACCAAGACCAGTCTTGATAGCAGGGACCTTTGACTATTAAGAATATCATCCAAGGCTTTAGTACTATCTTGAAATCTCAAAAGTTTATCCTTTTCTTCTAATTTACCTTTCAAGATATTTACCTCAACTTGAAGTTGTTCCTCCTTTTCTAGACATTGCTTCTTCATGTCTTCTCCATCTTTTCTTCCTTCTTCCATTTGTTGCCTTAGATTGAGTGTCTCCTTTTCTTGCTTTTCATACAGATCCTGCTGAATTTGACGAACTCTGAAGGCACATTCCAACTGTGATTTTAAGCTGATGACTTCGTTGTCTTGTTTTTCAATTGCTTGGTGTAGATCTGTATTCTGCTTCTTTGATTCTTCAAGATCTCCTTTTAGTGAGAGGATTGTAGCTTCAAGATTTTCATAGTAGCTGGATCTATCTTTGAGTTTCTTGATGGTTGTGCTTCTTTCGTTGACTTCTTTTCTTAATGATGTCACTTCATGCTGCAATTTTTGACATTGGTCTTCCTTGTCCTTGAGAAGCTTTCTTACCTTGTTTCCTTCTTCTAGTTGGGCCTTTAGTTTGGTAACTTCTTCTTCCCTTTTGTTCAATAGATCTTGTTGATCTTTAACTTTGTCTGCAAACCTTCTAAACATTGCCTCTATTTGACACTTTTCTTGCTCACCCATAAAAGCATGTTCAGTAGTTTCACTATCACTTCCATCACTTTCACAAGGAAATATAGCAGGAACATCAGAGGATAACACATTCATACCTGATAATGATTCTGAATCTGAAGAACTTCTTATACCTAATCCCCAATCGACTCTTCCACTGTCATAGATCTTCTGAGATGTCTTCTTCTTCTTATGAGTTTTCTTCTTAAGCTTCTTTCCCATTGTTCCACGGATCTCCTTCAAGCGATCAAGCTTCTACCAAAGGACCTGCTCTGATGCCAATTGTTGGAAATAATACTGAGAGGGGGGGGGGGTGAATCAGTATTATCAGATCAATCAAACTTTTCAATTTCATACTCAGAAACATATACGCTACTTCAATTAAGTGAACCCGCGTGTACACGCTACTGTGTCTAATGAAACTCGCGTATATCCAGAGATCTTATAATTCAGTTAGCTTAATCTTCAGTAAATGCATCAGATCATTATTAAGCATATTAACAGTAAACAGGTGCAGAATAACAGAACAGAACATCACACAAGAGCCACACACATGAACACAAAGATATAAGGTGGAAACCCAATGTGGGTGAAAACCACCTGCTGCAAGTCATCTCAATCTTCTTCTTAATAAGAAAATCCTTTTACAATATTTGTACTGGTGCAGTCTTATACCAGTACGGGAGCTACAACCCCCTTTGCTCTTGTACTAGCCGATCCATTTACTAGTACGCAGGCTGCTACCTGCTACAATGCTCCAAAGATCTCCTTTAGCTTTTGTACTAGCTTAGATACTAGTACGTAGGTGCTTGCCTACAATCTTCTCACCTCCAGGTACCACGTTTCATCAATTTTCAGACTGGATACACTGAAGCACAACACATAATCTGTAAGGCCACTTTTCATCCAATTTTCATACTAGACCCATAACTATCATTGAAGCTCAAAACAATCATCAAACTCTGAATCACTGAAACCCTGTTAACAACAGTCACCAGAACACAGAGCAGACACAAAACTCTGTAATAACCATCAGATCCATCTGCAACTTCAAATATTAAGATTTACAATGTATACGCTACTTCGATGAATCAAACCCGCGTGTATACGCGCTTTTATCAAAGCCAACCCGCGTACAGATCTAAAAACAATTTCTCATAACTTGCAGCTGTACCAGACATCAGTCATACTCATAACACTTATAGAACAATACATGCGTCAGTATGTAGATCTAGAATAAGCATCATAAAGATAGTTCATTTCAAACCATTTGATCCTGATCTCTCCTTAGATCTAGTTCTCCATCAACCGGTGAGATCTCTCCTTAGCTCAGATCAAGCAATGCATCATCAACCCATAACCCTGTATACTGGATCTAATGCTTCATCAGATATTCAAGACATTTCAGATACACTTGCTTAATGATTTCCTTCTCCTTATATAGCCTTAGGCCTTGTTCAATACCAAGGGCCACAACCATAGAAATTCAATACCATCAACTTTAAAACTAGGGATCAACACGTCCGTCGAGACACCAAGGTCCAAAACCATAGGCACAACTTCCAAGGACTAACCGTCATGGACCAAAATGAGTTTTCCACATACACGCGCTTTTAATGAAGCCAACCAGCGTGTACACGCGACTTGGGCTTAACGAACCTGCGTGTATGAACTTTCTCTTCTTCTTATAGTCTGATCATCAATTCCTTGCTGCTGACCTCCTGTACTATGATTTGTCATCAGTGAGGTTTGCCATCAAGGACAACACTTATCTCATAATGCCAACAATCTCCCCCTTTGGACTTGATGGCAAAGCTAACTTGTCACACTTAGAACTATCATCTGATTCCTTTGAGCTGTCCTCCATCAGTCACATCTGATATCTCTTCTGAAGATTCACCCAGTTATACATAAGTGAGATATTCTTCTATGAGAGGGTTGCCATCAAGTACAACACATGCATCATAATGCCAACAATCTCCCCCTTTGGACTTGATGGCAACAACACCAAATCACTCTCCCCCTTTGACATCAAGGGCAAAGGGTGGACCAAGATATTCTCTTCCTTTGCTGAATCATTCCACTGTCCATACTCCCCCTGAGTCCCTGCTGAAATCTCTGAATAGTCTCCCCCTTTGTATATGCCAAGGTGTACCAATCTGTCCATGCTCCCTCTGAGTACATGCTGAATCTCTGTTCTTGCTGAAGTGTGCTGATCATGCTCTCCCTGACTGTAAGCAAGGTCTACAAAAGATGTTCTTCAAGAAGAACATGACTCTATACATCATAAAAGACCTTCCTATCACTTAGGAATCATACATACATCCATCTCTCAACTAAGTGAGGATAAACAAGAAAATGACTCATCCACCCAACCAAGTGGGGATACATCAAAAATTTACATCTGACAACCAAACACATTGCATCAATCATCCCAGGCATAGTGGGGAAACCAAAATAGGCCGTTACATGACCTTGACACCATGAAAGAGATACCACAAAAGAGATATATGACATAGAGACGTAAGAACTAGACCAAGACTTATGAAAGTCACCAGCAGCATCTGATAATCACCATTCAGATCAACAACCAAGAGATCCTTCTGTTCTCCTTTCGCCTTTGTTCCAACAACAAAAGTGAACCAGAACCAAAAACTTTAAGATAATGCCAACAATGCATCATTGGAAGATTATCTGCTCCCCCTGAACCTGTGCCAGATGATCTCTGTCAGACCCATATCAGACTTTCTGCAACCAACATCTGTCCCTGCTGATTTTCTTCAAAACTCCATATACGCGTCTGTATACATATAAACAAGCGTATATACGCGGATATCCCTTATGCAACACGCGTATACCATATACGCGACTATCCTCTTGTAAAACAGCGTATGCACGCGAATATCCTTTAAACAGCACGCGTACACAAATTTCCATATCAACAACCTGTAAATGTCCTGTAGCAAGGTATGTCTGAACATAGATGTCAACTCCTCCTTTTAAACATCATCATGAAATCATTCACATTACATGTGAAACCACCATAGCCATTACCTCAACGTCAAGATCTACAAGATCCAAGTATCATTACTTGGGAACATCTACATCAATCAATATATGTAAGTATCAACCTATCATCGTATAGATAAGAACTCATCACCATGTCTCCAACAAAGCAACTTTGAGGAGTCATCCATGTATCAACACTATGTATCTTGAGCTCAACTCTTTTGACAAAGCTTCTTGATATCATCATCCGCAACAATCCTTATCCACATGAGTGCCTGCATCATAACTGTATGATCTTTATGCATATGAAAACAGCAGTATATGAGTGACTCATCATCAAGTGAGGAAGATGTGTATTCAAGCTTTGTACTTCTCCTTGTCCTTATGAAGATCACCATGTAAGCACCATATATGCATCATCAAAGAATCAACCATAAATCTGATCTGAACATCTTCTATGTAACTTCAAGAATCATATGAGAGTTTATCATAGACAACTCACAACCACATCATAGCAAGATATATCATTTAGCCATATAAGAATCATCACCAAGGATTATAAACCATAATGCCAACAATGAATTACTAAAGGCATATGCTCCCCCTCAACCAGTGCCATCTGTTAGATCTGATCATGCATATATCATCAATAAGCATCAAAACATCATCATCCTCAAGTTAGGATCAAAAACACTTCTAGACATCATACAAGTAACAAAACATTTCCACACATCCTCAGCAGACTGTAACCAATAGAGCAAATAACAGACTGAATCATATCAGATCCTTTTTCTGATCCTGTCCCCACTGCTTTTCCTCAGACTGACATATACGCAACTTTGCAGTGTCTAACTCGCGTATATACGCGACTTCCCTTTAAGGAACTTGCGTATGAGATTCAGGACACTGAAGTTTTACACTTTCAGCTCCCCCTGAGTCTGATATGTCTGTGCTGTGCTGTGTCTCAGTACATTGTGCTGACTGTACTTCCTTCTTCCTCCATATCTTCAAGTGTGATGAGGTTTTCTCCTTTTGGTGTGATGTCCATCCTTTGTTCCTGCATTCCTTTGCTATATGTCCAAGCTTGTTACATGCATAACATCTAGCATGTTTCATGTTCCTTCTGTAGCAATCAGCAGCTTTGTGACCATACATATTGCAAGTAAAGCAATATCCATTAAAGTACCTTGATTGAGATGACCTGTCCGCATAATAGTCTTGAACTCTTCTTCTTCTACATCTAGCTGCAACATGTCCAAGATTATGACATACATAACATTCAACATTATTCATAGGAGGAGTAAAAGATTTTCTTTGAAGATTTTCTTTCCTTGGTTGATGATGAGATTGACTTTTCATCTCCTTGTTGATCATTTTAGATTTCTCTTTCGAGTTCCTTGCCTCACCTTGTGAACTAGATTCACCTTCAACAGATTCATGAAAACCAAGACCAGTCTTGATAGCAGGGGACCTTTGACTATTAAGAATATCATCCAAGGCTTTAGTACTATCTTGAAATCTCAAAAGTTTATCCTTTTCTTCTAATTTACCTTTCAAGATATTTACCTCAACTTGAAGTTGTTCCTCCTTTTCTAGACATTGCTTCTTCATGTCTTCTCCATCTTTTCTTCCTTCTTCCATTTGTTGCCTTAGATTGAGTGTCTCCTTTTCTTGCTTTTCATACAGATCCTGCTGAATTTGACGAACTCTGAAGGCACATTCCAACTGTGATTTTAAGCTGATGACTTCGTTGTCTTGTTTTTCAATTGCTTGGTGTAGATCTGTATTCTGCTTCTTTGATTCTTCAAGATCTCCTTTTAGTGAGAGGATTGTAGCTTCAAGATTTTCATAGTAGCTGGATCTATCTTTGAGTTTCTTGATGGTTGTGCTTCTTTCGTTGACTTCTTTTCTTAATGATGTCACTTCATGCTGCAATTTTTGACATTGGTCTTCCTTGTCCTTGAGAAGCTTTCTTACCTTGTTTCCTTCTTCTAGTTGGGCCTTTAGTTTGGTAACTTCTTCTTCCCTTTTGTTCAATAGATCTTGTTGATCTTTAACTTTGTCTGCAAACCTTCTAAACATTGCCTCTATTTGACACTTTTCTTGCTCACCCATAAAAGCATGTTCAGTAGTTTCACTATCACTTCCATCACTTTCACAAGGAAATATAGCAGGAACATCAGAGGATAACACATTCATACCTGATAATGATTCTGAATCTGAAGAACTTCTTATACCTAATCCCCAATCGACTCTTCCACTGTCATAGATCTTCTGAGATGTCTTCTTCTTCTTATGAGTTTTCTTCTTAAGCTTCTTTCCCATTGTTCCACGGATCTCCTTCAAGCGATCAAGCTTCTACCAAAGGACCTGCTCTGATGCCAATTGTTGGAAATAATACTGAGAGGGGGGGGTGAATCAGTATTATCAGATCAATAAAACTTTTCAATTTCATACTCAGAAACATATACGCTACTTCAATTAAGTGAACCCGCGTGTACACGCTACTGTGTCTAATGAAACTCGCGTATATCCAGAGATCTTATAATTCAGTTAGCTTAATCTTCAGTAAATGCATCAGATCATTATTAAGCATATTAACAGTAAACAGGTGCAGAATAACAGAACAGAACATCACACAAGAGCCACACACATGAACACAAAGATATAAGGTGGAAACCCAATGTGGGTGAAAACCACCTGCTGCAAGTCATCTCAATCTTCTTCTTAATAAGAAAATCCTTTTACAATATTTGTACTGGTGCAGTCTTATACCAGTACGGGAGCTACAACCCCCTTTGCTCTTGTACTAGCCGATCCATTTACTAGTACGCAGGCTGCTACCTGCTACAATGCTCCAAAGATCTCCTTTAGCTTTTGTACTAGCTTAGATACTAGTACGTAGGTGCTTGCCTACAATCTTCTCACCTCCAGGTACCACGTTTCATCAATTTTCAGACTGGATACACTGAAGCACAACACATAATCTGTAAGGCCACTTTTCATCCAATTTTCATACTGGACCCATAACTATCATTGAAGCTCAAAACAATCATCAAACTCTGAATCACTGAAACCCTGTTAACAACAGTCACCAGAACACAGAGCAGACACAAAACTCTGTAATAACCATCAGATCCATCTGCAACTTCAAATATTAAGATTTACAATGTATACGCTACTTCGATGAATCAAACCCGCGTGTATACGCGCTTTTATCAAAGCCAACCCGCGTACAGATCTAAAAACAATTTCTCATAACTTGCAGCTGTACCAGACATCAGTCATACTCATAACACTTATAGAACAATACATGCGTCAGTATGTAGATCTAGAATAAGCATCATAAAGATAGTTCATTTCAAACCATTTGATCCCGATCTCTCCTTAGATCTAGTTCTCCATCAACCGGTGAGATCTCTCCTTAGCTCAGATCAAGCAATGCATCATCAACCCATAACCCTGTATACTGGATCTAATGCTTCATCAGATATTCAAGACATTTCAGATACACTTGCTTAATGATTTCCTTCTCCTTATATAGCCTTAGGCCTTGTTCAATACCAAGGGCCACAACCATAGAAATCCAATACCATCAACTTTAAAACTAGGGATCAACACGTCCGTCGAGACACCAAGGTCCAAAACCATAGGCACAACTTCCAAGGACTAACCGTCATGGACCAAAATGAGTTTTCCACATACACGCGCTTTTAATGAAGCCAACCAGCGTGTACACGTGACTTGGGCTTAACGAACATGCGTGTATGAACTTTCTCTTCTTCTTATAGTCTGATCATCAATTCCTTGCTGTTGACGTTCTGTACTATGATTTGTCATCAGTGAGGTTTGCCATCAAGGACAACACTTATCTCATAATGCCAACAATCTCCCCCTTTGGACTTGATGGCAAAGCTAACTTGTCACACTTAGAACTATCATCTGATTCCTTTGAGCTGTCCTCCATCAGTCACATCTGATATCTCTTCTGAAGATTCATCATCTGATTCCTTTGAGCTGTCCTCCATCAGTCACATCTGATATCTCTTCTGAAGATTCACCCAGTTATACATAAGTGAGATATTCTTCTATGAGAGGGTTGCCATCAAGTACAACACATGCATCATAATGCCAACAATCTCCCCCTTTGGACTTGATGGCAACAACACCAAATCACTCTCCCCCTTTGACATCAAGGGCAAAGGGTGGACCAAGATATTCTCTTCCTTTGCTGAATCATTCCACTGTCCATACTCCCCCTGAGTCCCTGCTGAAATCTCTGAATAGTCTCCCCCTTTGTATATGCCAAGGTGTACCAATCTGTCCATGCTCCCTCTGAGTACATGCTGAATCTCTGTTCTTGCTGAAGTGTGCTGATCATGCTCTCCCTGACTGTAAGCAAGGTCTACAAAAGATGTTATTCAAGAAGAACATGACTCTATACATCATAAAAGACCTTCCTATCACTTAGGACTCATACATACATCCATCTCTCAACTAAGTGAGGATAAACAAGAAAATGACTCATCCACCCATCCAAGTGGGGATACATCAAAAATTTACATCTGACAACCAAACACATTGCATCAATCATCCCAGGCATAGTGGGGAAACCAAAATAGGCCGTTACATGACCTTGACACCATGAAAGAGATACCACAAAAGAGATATATGACATAGAGACGTAAGAACTAGACCAAGACTTATGAAAGTCACCAGCAGCATCTGATAATCACCATTCAGATCAACAACCAAGAGATCCTTCTGTTCTCCTTTCGCCTTTGTTCCAACAACAAAAGTGAACCAGAACCAAAAACTTTAAGATAATGCCAACAATGCATCATTGGAAGATTATCTGCTCCCCCTGAACCTGTGCCAGATGATCTCTGTCAGACCCATATCAGACTTTCTGCAACCAACATCTGTCCCTGCTGATTTTCTTCAAAACTCCATATACGCGTCTGTATACATATAAACAAGCGTATATACGCGGATATCCCTTACGCAACACGCGTATACCATATACGCGACTATCCTCTTGTAAAACGGCGTATGCACGCGAATATCCTTTAAACAGCACGCGTACACAAATTTCCATATCAACAACCTGTAAATGTCCTGTAGCAAGGTATGTCTGAACATAGATGTCAACTCCTCCTTTTAAACATCATCATGAAATCATTCACATTACATGTGAAACCACCATAGCCATTACCTCAACGTCAAGATCTACAAGATCCAAGTATCATTACTTGGGAACATCTACATCAATCAATATATGTAAGTATCAACCTATCATCATATAGATAAGAACTCATCACCATGTCTCCAACAAAGCAACTTTGAGGAGTCATCCATGTATCAACACTATGTATCTTGAGCTCAACTCTTTTGACAAAGCTTCTTGATATCATCATCCGCAACAATCCTTATCCACATGAGTGCCTGCATCATAACTGTATGATCTTTATGCATATGAAAACAACAGTATATGAGTGACTCATCATCAAGTGAGGAAGATGTGTATTCAAGCTTTGTACTTCTCCTTGTCCTTATGAAGATCACCATGTAAGCACCATATATGCATCATCAAAGAATCAACCATAAATCTGATCTGAACATCTTCTATGTAACTTCAAGAATCATATGAGAGTTTATCATAGACAACTCACAACCACATCATAGCAAGATATATCATTTAGCCATATAAGAATCATCACCAAGGATTATAAACCATAATGCCAACAATGAATTACTAAAGGCATATGCTCCCCCTCAACCAGTGCCATCTGTTAGATCTGATCATGCATATATCATCAATAAGCATCAAAACATCATCATCCTCAAGTTAGGATCAAAAACACTTCTAGACATCATACAAGTAACAAAACATTTCCACACATCCTCAGCAGACTGTAACCAATAGAGCAAATAACAGACTGAATCATATCAGATCCTTTTTCTGATCCTGTCCCCACTGCTTTTCCTCAGACTGACATATACGTGACTTTGCAGTGTCTAACTCGCGTATATACGCGACTTCCCTTTAAGGAACTTGCGTATGAGATTCAGGACACTGAAGTTTTACACTTTCAGCTCCCCCTGAGTCTGATATGTCTGTGCTGTGCTGTGTCTCAGTACATTGTGCTGACTGTACTTCCTTCTTCCTCCATATCTTCAAGTGTGATGAGGTTTTCTCCTTTTGGTGTGATGTCCATCCTTTGTTCCTGCATTCCTTTGCTATATGTCCAAGCTTGTTACATGCATAACATCTAACATGTTTCATGTTCCTTCTGTAGCAATCAGCAGCTTTGTGACCATACATATTGCAAGTAAAGCAATATCCATTAAAGTACCTTGATTGAGATGACCTGTCCGCATAATAGTCTTGAACTCTTCTTCTTCTACATCTAGCTGCAACATGTCCAAGATTATGACATACATAACATTCAACATTATTCATAGGAGGAGTAAAAGATTTTCTTTGAAGATTTTCTTTCCTTGGTTGATGATGAGATTGACTTTTCATCTCCTTGTTGATCATTTTAGATTTCTCTTTCGAGTTCCTTGCCTCACCTTGTGAACTAGATTCACCTTCAACAGATTCATGAAAACCAAGACCAGTCTTGATAGCAGGGGACCTTTGACTATTAAGAATATCATCCAAGGCTTTAGTACTATCTTGAAATCTCAAAAGTTTATCCTTTTCTTCTAATTTACCTTTCAAGATATTTACCTCAACTTGAAGTTGTTCCTCCTTTTCTAGACATTGCTTCTTCATGTCTTCTCCATCTTTTCTTCCTTCTTCCATTTGTTGCCTTAGATTGAGTGTCTCCTTTTCTTGCTTTTCATACAGATCCTGCTGAATTTGATGAACTCTGAAGGCACATTCCAACTGTGATTTTAAGCTGATGACTTCGTTGTCTTGTTTTTCAATTGCTTGGTGTAGATCTGTATTCTGCTTCTTTGATTCTTCAAGATCTCCTTTTAGTGAGAGGATTGTAGCTTCAAGATTTTCATAGTAGCTGGATCTATCTTTGAGTTTCTTGATGGTTGTGCTTCTTTCGTTGACTTCTTTTCTTAATGATGTCACTTCATGCTGCAATTTTTGACATTGGTCTTCCTTGTCCTTGAGAAGCTTTCTTACCTTGTTTCCTTCTTCTAGTTGGGCCTTTAGTTTGGTAACTTCTTCTTCCCTTTTGTTCAATAGATCTTGTTGATCTTTAACTTTGTCTGCAAACCTTCTAAACATTGCCTCTATTTGACACTTTTCTTGCTCACCCATAAAAGCATGTTCAGTAGTTTCACTATCACTTCCATCACTTTCACAAGGAAATATAGCAGGAACATCAGAGGATAACACATTCATACCTGATAATGATTCTGAATCTGATTCTGAATCTGAAGAACTTCTTATACCTAATCCCCAATCGACTCTTCCACTGTCATAGATCTTCTGAGATGTCTTCTTCTTCTTATGAGTTTTCTTCTTAAGCTTCTTTCCCATTTGTTATAGACATTTTTGTGCCTCGCGTCAAGGAGCAGGAAATGTCGATAATTACAGGGATCCTCAGTCCCTAAACATGTTGTTCTTACCCCTAAAAGAACAAGGTCATCAATCAACAGCACTTCCAATCAGTTCTCCACCTGAAAACACTTCAGAACAGGCTTATTTTGGATCATGTCAGCTGCTTAACTGAGCTTCTGCGCTGTATTGCAACTGTCCCACTCTGTACCTGCGCTGGAAGTCAAAAACAATGAAGGCTACCTGCGCTGGGCGAGATTGGCCAAGTGGCACAGTCATCCTGCAAGGTGTCAATTGCCCAGGAAGCTTCCAAACTGACACTTGGGTCATGAGATTCGCCCTGTGATGAGTAAGAGGTACTTGATCACCATGTGTAAGAAAGGATCTCCAAGTGGACACAGGAACTGAAGATTAACTGAAGATGGAGAGGACACAAGGCAGCTTCATGTCAGTCTCAAGCTGACTCATCCTTTCCTCTTCTCTCCTATATATAGAGCTCTTCTATGAGGTCTAAAGAGGCTGGAATTTTGTATAAGCAAGGAGGTGCTGTTGGTATACTGCCAGGATTATTGGGTGATTGTTTTAGTAGAGGTGAAGAAGAGAGTTCTTGCTGCCGAGGAGGTGCTGCTGGATTGGGGCCAACATCATTGGTTGTAACTTCCTCTGGAACCCTGTTACTTTCTATCAATAAAGTTTGCATGTTCTTCTATATACTTGTTTTACATAGATGCTTTTGTGTTTACATGTATATTTGATGCAACCTAATCCATGCTTCAATTATGATTGCTTGTATCTCGTAGTTTGCTCCCTTTGTTGTTCAAATTCTGTGTGTAGCTGGATCGGCTTGGAGAGTAAAGAGCTGGGAACGGGATACAAAGCGAGAAGGACAAGGATCGACTAAGCGCAAGACACCAGGTTGGTTGATCCTCTTTCTATTCTCTCTGTGCTTTTATAAAGATGAACATGAAAAATTTGTCATTCAGTTGTTGCTAAAGTCTGTCACCTTTAGAAAGGGTTAGTGTCATCCGCATCGGATACTTTTCCCCACAACAAACTGGCGACTCCGCTGGGGAGATCCTAGTATCTTGTTGTTGTAGTATTTTGCTATTCATTTCTTGAAGAAAGGAGTACCGAATCGAAAAGCTTTTGACTCTATCAAAAGCGAAGTAGAGGGTTTTGCCACTCTTGCTCCTTTGCTGAGCAAATTCAAGATTTAAAGAGCTAATCTACAGATGAATCCTTACTCTTTGTGATAGATCTTTATCCTCTTGATCATCCCTTAGCCTGTACTTAACCCATAGCATTTTATTTCAGTCAAAACAGTACATTTTTGAGCTTTTTATGACCCGGAATTCTTAGCAGACGTAACTCTCGCAAGTCAGTGCAGGCTGTCCACAGGCAGTCTGCATTACAGCGCAGGTGCTCCCTTCGGGAACTGCGCTGAGAGTGAGATTGGCAGACCAGTGCCTGCGCTGGTCCAGTTGGCCTTAGTCTAGCTCAGCTCTTCCTTTGTGTCTTGGCCCTGTTTGCACTTGTTTTTGGCTGATTGCTTGCTGGTTATTGTATTTGCTGTAGACCTTATCTCCTTGACATTATTCCGCCTCAGTTGTGTGATGAAATTGTAAACGTTCTTTCAGTATTTCTTGTTTCAGTTACAATTTCCCATTGTGAAAAGCGAACCTAGTAGCTGTGGCCTCTTAGATTGCGATCTTATGAGTTAGTGTTATTGCTGTTCATAGCTGTTTTGGATTGGTTTGCTTCTCACTTTATGGTTTGAATCTATACTTTTCTTGTATTTAAAACAAGTCTTTCATAAGGTGTTCTTTTGATTGTGGACAAGCTTGTTTATTTTTACTTGAAAGTTGATTCAAAAATCATGCAACAGTTTCCTTTTGTTAAGCATCAACATTAAGGATAACGAAAAGAAATACATGCATTGTGCATTTTGCATTTGACTGTATGCTTGACGATTTAGGAAAAATGTGCATTTTAGTGTGTGTTCTTTGATCTGTGGAAAAAGTTGTGTCTTGCTCTTTCCTCAAGTAGATTAAGGTTTTCAAAGTTGAAAGATTGAAAAGATTTTGCTTCTCATTCTTAGATTGCATATAGGAAGTTGTATATATACATCTCGTGGCGAACCTGAAAGGAAAACTGTTAAGGAAGATCAACATTAAAATAAACTCAATTTACATAACAACGCTTTGGAATTTAACGCAAACATCTAGAGGTCTAGGTAGAGACGTGTTCCGGCGTCGTTAAACATAGTGACTGTCGATCTCTACGAAGGTGGGTGATTCCTCCTGAGAGTCGGTGGCACTAACACGGATTTGAGCTCCCGCGTACCGTCGCGTATATTGGGAGACCCCTATAGGCTTTTATCCTTTATCCTTAGGAAACCGTGTCGGCCGCCCTACTGATCGCGATGCAGTGAACACAGCATTCACGAAGATCGACCACCCGTACCGTAAAACGTATTCTGTGGTTTCGCGAAAGGTTTGGCACACCCTCTGCCTAGATCTCCAGAGCAGTTTCTTTTGGCCCTTTTCAAACTCTATAACTGAAAAGGTCCAACCGAGCATTTGTCACTTCGGGCTCGTTAATACATCGAAGGCGACTAGAGTCATCTTTAGCTTTTTCTCGACTCTTAAAACATGAAAAAGCAAGTTTGTGTCTAAAAGCGTCGTAAATAAAACTTATTTTAAAGCGGAACATAATCACCTGTTATTCCCACGTTGATCTTTCAGTTGAAAAGTATGGAGCCCACCAACCAAGGAAGTAACCTTGGCGGAAGTCCAAATCCCTTCTCCTCTTGGGGAGATGTTGGTGCGCCTCATATGGCTACATTGTCACTTCTAGGATTGACAATCGGCCTTCCTGTTTGGCTCTTTTCAACTAATGTTGTCCAAATCGCCACTAATCCTGAGCAGTCGAATCAACTGTCAGAACAATCTAGAACTACCCACCAGCCTTCTACCTCTTGTGATACTTCCTCTGATCCTTCATCTTTGCAGGGTAGAGCCGGCAAAAGTCAGCCTCCCAAGGAGAAGAAGGAAAAGAAGAAGAAAGGGAAGAAGCAGAAGGAGCCTCTGGCGAAGGCGACTGGGGGCAAGCAGAAGAAAACTGACAAAAACCCACACACTGCACCGACCGGGCCTAAATCGCCATGTGTCATTTGCAAAGGGATCCATTTCCATCGTGATTGTCCTTGTATTCCCCGGATACTAAGGGACTGGTCCCCGAGGTTGCACAATCCGGTAGCATCAACCTCTGGTTGTCAAGTTGATTGCATTCCCTCAACTAGCGAGAGTGAAGGACGAAGAAGGGGACCAAGATCACCCTGTCTATTGTGTGAAGGTCACCATGCCATCCACAAATGTCCATTCTTAGATGAGGCCAAGAGAGTTTTGGAAGATCGCCCGGTGTCACCGGTGCAACTTCCGCCTGGATACCGAAAACTCGCGCCTAATCCCTCGATAGTTGAAAATCCAGTTGAACCACTCAAGTGGTCAGCTGATGTGTCAGTCATTGAGAGTGAACCTACCGAATCTAGACCAGACGAAAGTCTAAAGGTCGAAACGGCAGTTGACCCGGTTCTTCCTTCAAAGGTTCTATCGTCCAATGACTCCGTCATTGAAGACCCGTCTTCAAATGACACCGTCACCGAAGTGTCGTCTTCATGTGACACCCTCACTGATGAGAACAAGGATGACACCATCCAAGTTCTCTTTATCAGCACCGACTCCGACGAGCATCCGGACAATGCGCCCATTCCTTTATCGCAGGAAGGAACATCATCTGAGTCGTATCCGGCCGTATATTCGGTCCCACCACCAAGCAACCTGGTTGTATCCTTTGATTGGAATCAACTAGGCAGACCCCGGTTACCAGCCAGTACACCATTTAGAATCATTGTCCAGATCTATAGAATGGTTATGGCTGGTACTATCATTGATGAAGGGGCGTCTGTGAGTATCCTTTCCTCTATTGCTTGGAAAGCACTGGGTTCCCCAGCGCTTTTACCTGAGTTGAGAAATCTCTCAGGTTTTGATAAAGGAACCAGTCGACCATTAGGAATCCTCCCCGATGTACCTGTTACATTGAAGGGGAAGATCGTCAGGATGAACGTGTTGGTAGTTCAAGGACCCTTGGATTATAACCTACTCCTTGGACGCGACTATATTTATTGCATGGGAGCGATAGTCTCCTCACTCTTTAGAGTAATGTGTTTTCCACACGAAGGAAGGGTGGTCAAGCTCGTAGACCAGCTTTCATTTCCGGGATCTCGCATCGCAAATAGTCAAATACCAATCCTAAATGGTCTGTTCACTCAAGATTCGCCTCCGCCCCCAGTCCTCCTTCCCGATGAGCGCGAGTAATTCGGAAAGAAAGACTAGGACCCCGGGGGCATGCACCCTGGTCTGCTTCGGGCAGAAGAAACTCCGGGTATAAGGAAGAATTTCCGCAGGAGAACATGACTAGTCCGTACCCCGTCCGAAGGAAGTGGGGTTGTTCTGGAATAATGATCTTTTGTTAAAGTTATGTGTTTGGGAATCATTCACCTTTGTCTAAAAAAGTGGGCAATGCCCAAGTAGGAATTCCCTTATTATAACAAGTAGTCACCATCTTTAAATTCAAGCCTCGCCCATCGAAACATATGTTTTGAAGGATAAGCAGGGGCAGTAAACTAAGAAGGAGACCGTATTGTTGTGACAGAGGGTAACCATCTTTGGACAACCCAATGATAGACACCGCCGAAGAAAGAGATTGATTTGCGGCAGCGAATAGAACCACTCTTCGGATAATAAGAAAGAGGCAAGCCTCCCTCGATAATACCAATGTTTTATCTTTGAGTAGTGTTCTTCTATTGTCACAATAGCTGTTTGTTAAAAGTGGGCCGACAGGAAGTCTGAGTACTGCGTAAGACCCCTTAAAATAACGAGAAGACAAGTATCGTTAGCATTAGATTAGCAAGATGACAAATAACTGTGAACACCCAAAGAAAAACAGAAGTAGGAGAGAGGAGGGGCAACCTCGAAATTCTATCCTATACCTGGGGGCATGCAAACTTTTTGGAGTGCAAGCTAGGGGCGGTTATTTATCTAGTTTTAAGATTAGCCGTTTCCAAACTTACATGAACGAAAGCCTGTGGGGCAGAAGTAAAATTTGCCAAAATAAGAGCATAGCTGTAGTAAGGCATAAGCTCTATAAAAATTGGTCCTTATAGGAGGCATTCTTATGACTGGTATATCGAGTAGTTTTAGCATATAGTTCATGCTCGTTAAAAAATAAACGCAAAATTCGAGCAGTTTTAGGCCAGAATTTATGCTCGTTAAAAAATAGAAAAGTGTGAGCAAATGTTTCCCCCAGAGTTCAAGCTCATGGAAAAAATGAACCGGTAAATAACCTTTTGAGATCGTAAATTCATTAGCCATAAGAACCTTGATCGTGTTTTCATCCACCACCTCCACCGTTCATTTGGCCGATCATTCACTTCCATTGGTGTGTTTACCTCTTTTGAGAAACAGCTGCGAAGAGTGATTTCATCTAGCCATCCTTGTGACACTGCCGTGATTGGAATTTCCAACCTGTACTTGGAATCTGTAGCTATCCCTGTTTATCACACGTTCCTCAAAAGACGAGTCTTCTTTCAGCTCTTTTCACTGACTCGTAAAATATGAAAAGTTTGCCGAGTTTTGGCCTTCCAGCTCGTTAAAATGACTGGAACGCTATCCCTCCTCTAAATTTTAATCTTTTTGGACTTGAGGGATTATTGCACAAAAGGATCGAGCGCTTGCCTGGTTCAGCTCGTTAAAATACCGAACAGCCATCCCTTCTGTATTGTTTTATACTTTTTCGGACTTAAGGGATTAGCTGACGAAAAAGGAATTATGGAGTTGACTTTCTGTACCTTTTTAGACTCTCTAAAAATGAAAAGGACCGAGTTTTCCTTGTCGTTAGACTCGTTAAAATGATTAAATAGCGACAAACTTGTCTTTAGACGAGAACGAGTTTCCCTATCGCTAGGCTCGTTAAATCTTAGCGATGGGCTTGCCCGAAGGGCAAGTTATAGAACAAGCATATGTTATCCTCCTCAAGCTTGACAAAAATAAAGAGGTACTGGTCAGAAATGACTGGGGAAAAATTGGGAGAACATCAAAGTTTAGAGGTAGCAAGTCACTCTTGAACATGACACTTTTCTTCCGTATCACATCGGGTTGGGTTGTCTCATTCACCGGTTTCATCACCATGGTCCTCGCCACACCATCCATTCGGGGTAATGCTACCGATCCATCACATCAGTGTCGTTATATGTTCAAGAGGGGTCATTCAGAAAGTGTCAACCGTGTCCCATCCACTACCATACATTTTCCTTCATCCATTTCATGATCGCCACCCTGAATCATATGTCACAGTTTGTTTCACCTCCACTAAATCATTAGCTCCGTTCCGTGTCATTGATGTGGGATTCATCGGGGCCCTCCTTTGACGGATCACTTCTTGTCGACTTCAGCTCATTATCCAAGAAGTCGATCTAGGAACACCCCCATCAGTACTTTGAAGCTTGCATGCCTCAATGGCAAGTTTCTCACTTCCGGCGACAGGTATACATCAATGACCTTCGACCAGAAGATTTTGCGTGGTGTTCGACGCCAAGTCCTTTATTCACGCCACGTGAATTGTACTGCCGTACCTTGAGGGTCATCGTCATTATTGGTGATTCCTCTCGCGCTTGTTAACGGTTTTCATTATTGACCGGTAATCAAGCGATGTCTTTCCATGTTCGACTTCAGCGTAATTCTCACATGGATCGACTTGTACTTAGAGTGAAGATCGAACGAGTTTGAAGACCCTGGATCTAGTTTCATCCATCCGGGTTGCGATATATATTCAGGAAATATAAAAGCATTTGCCATGTACATCATTGCAACAGATGATCATCCTCCTCAAAGGATGATAATTTTAGCGGAAGATTATCAGTCTGTCTTCAGACGATCGTCTGTCATATGTACCAAAATGTATTTATAGAAAGCTGAGCATGGGAATACCTGCCTCAGCTAGATCATGAGAATAATGATGAATGAAAGATAATGTATTGTATTGTATTGTATTGTATTACAGGGCACTCTCCTCAGCACTGGAACGAACTTCGGACCCTCTAGCTAAAGCATTTCACCCGATTAACGGCCTCATACTTTAGGGGGCAACTTCTATAGACATTTTTGTGCCTCGCGTCAAGGAGCAGGAAATGTTGATAATTACAGGGATCCTCAGTCCCTAAACATGTTGTTCTTACCCCTAAAAGAACAAGGTCATCAATCAACAGCACTTCCAATCAGTTCTCCACCTGAAAACACTTCAGAACAGGCTTATTTTGGATCATGTCAGATGCTTAACTGAGCTTCTGCGCTGTATTGCAACTGTCCCACTCTGTACCTGCGCTGGAAGTCAAAAACAATGAAGGCTACCTGCGCTGGGCGAGATTGGCCAAGTGGCACAGTCATCCTGCAAGGTGTCAATTGCCCAGGAAGCTTCCAAACTGACACTTGGGTCATGAGATTCGCCCTGTGATGAGTAAGAGGTACTTGATCACCATGTGTAAGCAAGGATCTCCAAGTGGACACAGGAACTGAAGATTAACTGAAGATGGAGAGGACACAAGGCAGCTTCATGTCAGTCTCAAGCTGACTCATCCTTTCCTCTTCTCTCCTATATATAGAGCTCTTCTATGAGGTCTAAAGAGGCTGGAATTTTGTATAAGCAAGGAGGTGCTGTTGGTATACTGCCAGGATTATTGGGTGATTGTTTTACTAGAGGTGAAGAAGAGAGTTCTTGCTGCCGAGGAGGTGCTGCTGGATTGGGGCCAACATCATTGGTTGTAACTTCCTCTGGAACCCTGTTACTTTCTATCAATAAAGTTTGCATGTTCTTCTATATACTTGTTTTACATAGATGCTTTTGTGTTTACATGTATATTTGATGCAACCTAATCCATGCTTCAATTATGATTGCTTGTATCTCGTAGTTTGCTCCCTTTGTTGTGCAGATTCTGTGTGTAGCTGGATCGGCTTGGAGAGTAAAGAGCTGGGAACGGGATACAAAGTGAGAAGGACAAGGATCAACTAAGCGCAAGACACCAGGTTGGTTGATCCTCTTTCTATTCTCTCTGTGATTTTATAAAGATGAACATGAAAACTTTGTCATTCAGTTGTTGCTAAAGTCTGTCACCTTTAGAAAGGGTTAGTGTCATCCGCATCGGATACTTTTCCCCACAACACCATTGTTCCACGGATCTCCTTCAAGTGATCAAGCTTCTACCAAAGGACCTGCTCTGATGCCAATTGTTGGAAATAATACTGAGAGGGGGGGGTGAATCAGTATTATCAGATCAATCAAACTTTTCAATTTCATACTCAGAAACATATACGCTACTTCAATTAAGTGAACCCGCGTGTACACGCTACTGTGTCTAATGAAACTCGCGTATATCCAGAGATCTTATAATTCAGTTAGCTTAATCTTCAGTAAATGCATCAGATCATTATTAAGCATATTAACAGTAAACAGGTGCAGAATAACAGAACAGAACATCACACAAGAGCCACACACATGAACACAAAGATATAAGGTGGAAACCCAATGTGGGTGAAAACCACCTGCTGCAAGTCATCTCAATCTTCTTCTTAATAAGAAAATCCTTTTACAATATTTGTACTGGTGCAGTCTTATACCAGTACGGGAGCTACAACCCCCTTTGCTCTTGTACTAGCCGATCCATTTACTAGTACGCAGGCTGCTACCTGCTACAATGCTCCAAAGATCTCCTTTAGCTTTTGTACTAGCTTAGATACTAGTACGTAGGTGCTTGCCTACAATCTTCTCACCTCCAGGTACCACGTTTCATCAATTTTCAGACTGGATACACTGAAGCACAACACATAATCTGTAAGGCCACTTTTCATCCAATTTTCATACTGGACCCATAACTATCATTGAAGCTCAAAACAATCATCAAACTCTGAATCACTGAAACCCTGTTAACAACAGTCACCAGAACACAGAGCAGACACAAAACTCTGTAATAACCATCAGATCCATCTGCAACTTCAAATATTAAGATTTACAATGTATACGCTACTTCGATGAATCAAACCCGCGTGTATACGCGCTTTTATCAAAGCCAACCCGCGTACAGATCTAAAAACAATTTCTCATAACTTGCAGCTGTACCAGACATCAGTCATACTCATAACACTTATAGAACAATACATGCGTCAGTATGTAGATCTAGAATAAGCATCATAAAGATAGTTCATTTCAAACCATTTGATCCCGATCTCTCCTTAGATCTAGTTCTCCATCAACCGGTGAGATCTCTCCTTAGCTCAGATCAAGCAATGCATCATCAACCCATAACCCTGTATACTGGATCTAATGCTTCATCAGATATTCAAGACATTTCAGATACACTTGCTTAATGATTTCCTTCTCCTTATATAGCCTTAGGCCTTGTTCAATACCAAGGGCCACAACCATAGAAATCCAATACCATCAACTTTAAAACTAGGGATCAACACGTCCGTCGAGACACCAAGGTCCAAAACCATAGGCACAACTTCCAAGGACTAACCGTCATGGACCAAAATGAGTTTTCCACATACACGTGCTTTTAATGAAGCCAACAAGCATGTACACGCGACTTGGGCTTAACGAACCTCCGTGTATGAACTTTCTCTTCTTCTTATAGTCTGATCATCAATTCCTTGCTGCTGACCTTCTGTACTATGATTTGTCATCAGTGAGGTTTTCCATCAAGGACAACACTTATCTCATAATGCCAACAATCTCCCCCTTTGGACTTGATGGCAAAGCTAACTTGTCACACTTAGAACTATCATCTGATTCCTTTGAGCTGTCCTCCATCAGTCACATCTGATATCTCTTCTGAAGATTCATCATCTGATTCCTTTGAGTTGTCCTCCATCAGTCACATCTGATATCTCTTCTGAAGATTCACCCAGTTATACATAAGTGAGATATTCTTCTATGAGAGGGTTGCCATCAAGTACAACACATGCATCATAATGCCAACAATCTCCCCCTTTGGACTTGATGGCAACAACACCAAATCACTGTCCCCCTTTGACATCAATGGCAAAGGGTGGACCAAGATATTCTCTTCCTTTGCTGAATCATTCCACTGTCCATACTCCCCCTGAGTCCCTGCTGAAATCTCTGAATAGTCTCCCCCTTTGTATATGCCAAGGTGTACCAATCTGTCCATGCTCCCTCTGAGTACATGCTGAATCTCTGTTCTTGCTGACGTGTGCTGATCATGCTCTCCCTGACTGTAAGCAAGGTCTACAAAAGATGTTCTTCAAGAAGAACATGACTCTATACATCATAAAAGACCTTCCTATCACTTAGGACTCATACATACATCCATCTCTCAACTAAGTGAGGATAAACAAGAAAATGACTCATCCACCCAACCAAGTGGGGATACATCAAAAATTTACATCTGACAACCAAACACATTGCATCAATCATCCCAGGCATAGTGGGGAAACCAAAATAGGCCGTTACATGACCTTGACACCATGAAAGAGATACCACAAAAGAGATATATGACATAGAGACGTAAGAACTAGACCAAGACTTATGAAAGTCACCAGCAGCATCTGATAATCACCATTCAGATCAACAACCAAGAGATCCTTCTGTTCTCCTTTCGCCTTTGTTCCAACAACAAAAGTGAACCAGAACCAAAAACTTTAAGATAATGCCAACAATGCATCATTGGAAGATTATCTGCTCCCCCTGAACCTGTGCCAGATGATCTCTGTCAGACCCATATCAGACTTTCTGCAACCAACATCTGTCCCTGCTGATTTTCTTCAAAACTCCATATACGCGTCTGTATACATATAAACAAGCGTATATACGCGGATATCCCTTACGCAACACGCGTATACCATATACGCGACTATCCTCTTGTAAAACGGCGTATGCACGCGAATATCCTTTAAACAGCACGCGTACACAAATTTCCATATCAACAACCTGTAAATGTCCTGTAGCAAGGTATGTCTGAACATAGATGTCAACTCCTCCTTTTAAACATCATCATGAAATCATTCACATTACATGTGAAACCACCATAGCCATTACCTCAACGTCAAGATCTACAAGATCCAAGTATCATTACTTGGGAACATCTACATCAATCAATATATGTAAGTATCAACCTATCATCATATAGATAAGAACTCATCACCATGTCTCCAACAAAGCAACTTTGAGGAGTCATCCATGTATCAACACTATGTATCTTGAGCTCAACTCTTTTGACAAAGCTTCTTGATATCATCATCCGCAACAATCCTTATCCACATGAGTGCCTGCATCATAACTGTATGATCTTTATGCATATGAAAACAGCAGTATATGAGTGACTCATCATCAAGTGAGGAAGATGTGTATTCAAGCTTTGTACTTCTCCTTGTCCTTATGAAGATCACCATGTAAGCACCATATATGCATCATCAAAGAATCAACCATAAATCTGATCTGAACATCTTCTATGTAACTTCAAGAATCATATGAGAGTTTATCATAGACAACTCACAACCACATCATAGCAAGATATATCATTTAGCCATATAAGAATCATCACCAAGGATTATAAACCATAATGCCAACAATGAATTACTAAAGGCATATGCTCCCCCTCAACCAGTGCCATCTGTTAGATCTGATCATGCATATATCATCAATAAGCATCAAAACATCATCATCCTCAAGTTAGGATCAAAAACACTTCTAGACATCATACAAGTAACAAAACATTTCCACACATCCTCAGCAGACTGTAACCAATAGAGCAAATAACAGACTGAATCATATCAGATCCTTTTTCTGATCCTGTCCCCACTGCTTTTCCTCAGACTGACATATACGCGACTTTGCAGTGTCTAACTCGCGTATATACGCGACTTCCCTTTAAGGAACTTGCGTATGAGATTCAGGACACTGAAGTTTTACACTTTCAGCTCCCCCTGAGTCTGATATGTCTGTGCTGTGCTGTGTCTCAGTACATTGTGCTGACTGTACTTCCTTCTTCCTCCATATCTTCAAGTGTGATGAGGTTTTCTCCTTTTGGTGTGATGTCCATCCTTTGTTCCTGCATTCCTTTGCTATATGTCCAAGCTTGTTACATGCATAACATCTAATATGTTTCATGTTCCTTCTGTAGCAATCAGCAGCTTTGTGACCATACATATTGCAAGTAAAGCAATATCCATTAAAGTACCTTGATTGAGATGACCTGTCCGCATAATAGTCTTGAAATCTTCTTCTTCTACATCTAGCTGCAACATGTCCAAGATTATGACATACATAACATTCAACATTATTCATAGGAGGAGTAAAAGATTTTCTTTGAAGATTTTCTTTCCTTGGTTGATGATGAGATTGACTTTTCATCTCCTTGTTGATCATTTTAGATTTCTCTTTCGAGTTCCTTGCCTCACCTTGTGAACTAGATTCACCTTCAACAGATTCATGAAAACCAAGACCAGTCTTGATAGCAGGGGACCTTTGACTATTAAGAATATCATCCAAGGCTTTAGTACTATCTTGAAATCTCAAAAGTTTATCCTTTTCTTCTAATTTACCTTTCAAGATATTTACCTCAACTTGAAGTTGTTCCTCCTTTTCTAGACATTGCTTCTTCATGTCTTCTCCATCTTTTCTTCCTTCTTCCATTTGTTGCCTTAGATTGAGTGTCTCCTTTTCTTGCTTTTCATACAGATCCTGCTGAATTTGACGAACTCTGAAGGCACATTCCAACTGTGATTTTAAGCTGATGACTTCGTTGTCTTGTTTTTCAATTGCTTGGTGTAGATCTGTATTCTGCTTCTTTGATTCTTCAAGATCTCCTTTTAGTGAGAGGATTGTAGCTTCAAGATTTTCATAGTAGCTGGATCTATCTTTGAGTTTCTTGATGGTTGTGCTTCTTTCGTTGACTTCTTTTCTTAATGATGTCACTTCATGCTGCAATTTTTGACATTGGTCTTCCTTGTCCTTGAGAAGCTTTCTTACCTTGTTTCCTTCTTCTAGTTGGGCCTTTAGTTTGGTAACTTCTTCTTCCCTTTTGTTCAATAGATCTTGTTGATCTTTAACTTTGTCTGCAAACCTTCTAAACATTGCCTCTATTTGACACTTTTCTTGCTCACCCATAAAAGCATGTTCAGTAGTTTCACTATCACTTCCATCACTTTCACAAGGAAATATAGCAGGAACATCAGAGGATAACACATTCATACCTGATAATGATTCTGAATCTGATTCTGAATCTGAAGAACTTCTTATACCTAATCCCCAATCGACTCTTCCACTGTCATAGATCTTCTGAGATGTCTTCTTCTTCTTATGAGTTTTCTTCTTAAGCTTCTTTCCCATTGTTCCACGGATCTCCTTCAAGCGATCAAGCTTCTACCAAAGGACCTGCTCTGATGCCAATTGTTGGAAATAATACTGAGAGGGGGGGGTGAATCAGTATTATCAGATCAATCAAACTTTTCAATTTCATACTCAGAAACATATACGCTACTTCAATTAAGTGAACCCGCGTGTACACGCTACTGTGTCTAATGAAACTCGCGTATATCCAGAGATCTTATAATTCAGTTAGCTTAATCTTCAGTAAATGCATCAGATCATTATTAAGCATATTAACAGTAAACAGGTGCAGAATAACAGAACAGAACATCACACAAGAGCCACACACATGAACACAAAGATATAAGGTGGAAACCCAATGTGGGTGAAAACCACCTGCTGCAAGTCATCTCAATCTTCTTCTTAATAAGAAAATCCTTTTACAATATTTGTACTGGTGCAGTCTTATACCAGTACGGGAGCTACAACCCCCTTTGCTCTTGTACTAGCCGATCCATTTACTAGTACGCAGGCTGCTACCTGCTACAATGCTCCAAAGATCTCCTTTAGCTTTTGTACTAGCTTAGATACTAGTACGTAGGTGCTTGCCTACAATCTTCTCACCGCCAGGTACCACGTTTCATCAATTTTCAGACTGGATACACTGAAGCACAACACATAATCTGTAAGGCCACTTTTCATCCAATTTTCATACTGGACCCATAACTATCATTGAAGCTCAAAACAATCATCAAACTCTGAATCACTGAAACCCTGTTAACAACAGTCACCAGAACACAGAGCAGACACAAAACTCTGTAATAACCATCAGATCCATCTGCAACTTCAAATATTAAGATTTACAATGTATACGCTACTTCGATGAATCAAACCCGCGTGTATACGCGCTTTTATCAAAGCCAACCCGCGTACAGATCTAAAAACAATTTCTCATAACTTGCAGCTGTACCAGACATCAGTCATACTCATAACACTTATAGAACAATACATGCGTCAGTATGTAGATCTAGAATAAGCATCATAAAGATAGTTCATTTCAAACCATTTGATCCCGATCTCTCCTTAGATCTAGTTCTCCATCAACCGGTGAGATCTCTCCTTAGCTCAGATCAAGCAATGCATCATCAACCCATAACCCTGTATACTGGATCTAATGCTTCATCAGATATTCAAGACATTTCAGATACACTTGCTTAATGATTTCCTTCTCCTTATATAGCCTTAGGCCTTGTTCAATACCAAGGGCCACAACCATAGAAATCCAATACCATCAACTTTAAAACTAGGGATCAACACGTCCGTCGAGACACCAAGGTCCAAAACCATAGGCACAACTTCCAAGGACTAACCGTCATGGACCAAAATGAGTTTTCCACATACACGCGCTTTTAATGAAGCCAACCAGCGTGTACACGCGACTTGGGCTTAACGAACCTGCGTGTATGAACTTTCTCTTCTTCTTATAGTCTGATCATCAATTCCTTGCTGCTGACCTTCTGTACTATGATTTGTCATCAGTGAGGTTTGCCATCAAGGACAACACTTATCTCATAATGCCAACAATCTCCCCCTTTGGACTTGATGGCAAAGCTAACTTGTCACACTTAGAACTATCATCTGATTCCTTTGAGCTGTCCTCCATCAGTCACATCTGATATCTCTTCTGAAGATTCATCATCTGATTCCTTTGAGCTGTCCTCCATCAGTCACATCTGATATCTCTTCTGAAGATTCACCCAGTTATACATAAGTGAGATATTCTTCTATGAGAGGGTTGCCATCAAGTACAACACATGCATCATAATGCCAACAATCTCCCCCATTGGACTTGATGGCAACAACACCAAATCACTCTCCCCCTTTGACATCAAGGGCAAAGGGTGGACCAAGATATTCTCTTCCTTTGCTGAATCATTCCACTGTCCATACTCCCCCTGAGTCCCTGCTGAAATCTCTGAATAGTCTCCCCCTTTGTATATGCCAAGGTGTACCAATCTGTCCATGCTCCCTCTGAGTACATGCTGAATCTCTGTTCTTGCTGAAGTGTGCTGATCATGCTCTCCCTGACTGTAAGCAAGGTCTACAAAAGATGTTCTTCAAGAAGAACATGACTCTATACATCATAAAAGACCTTCCTATCACTTAGGACTCATACATACATCCATCTCTCAACTAAGTGAGGATAAACAAGAAAATGACTCATCCACCCAACCAAGTGGGGATACATCAAAAATTTACATCTGACAACCAAACACATTGCATCAATCATCCCAGGCATAGTGGGGAAACCAAAATAGGCCGTTACATGACCTTGACACCATGAAAGAGATACCACAAAAGAGATATATGACATAGAGACGTAAGAACTAGACCAAGACTTATGAAAGTCACCAGCAGCATCTGATAATCACCATTCAGATCAACAACCAAGAGATCCTTCTGTTCTCCTTTCGCCTTTGTTCCAACAACAAAAGTGAACCAGAACCAAAAACTTTAAGATAATGCCAACAATGCATCATTGGAAGATTATCTGCTCCCCCTGAACCTGTGCCAGATGATCTCTGTCAGACCCATATCAGACTTTCTGCAACCAACATCTGTCCCTGCTGATTTTCTTCAAAACTCCATATACGCGTCTGTATACATATAAACAAGCGTATATACGCGGATATCCCTTACGCAACACGCGTATACCATATACGCGACTATCCTCTTGTAAAACGGCGTATGCACGCGAATATCCTTTAAACAGCACGCGTACACAAATTTCCATATCAACAACCTGTAAATGTCCTGTAGCAAGGTATGTCTGAACATAGATGTCAACTCCTCCTTTTAAACATCATCATGAAATCATTCACATTACATGTGAAACCACCATAGCCATTACCTCAACGTCAAGATCTACAAGATCCAAGTATCATTACTTGGGAACATCTACATCAATCAATATATGTAAGTATCAACCTATCATCATATAGATAAGAACTCATCACCATGTCTCCAACAAAGCAACTTTGAGGAGTCATCCATGTATCAACACTATGTATCTTGAGCTCAACTCTTTTGACAAAGCTTCTTGATATCATCATCAGCAACAATCCTTATCCACATGAGTGCCTGCATCATAACTGTATGATCTTTATGCATATGAAAACAGCAGTATATGAGTGACTCATCATCAAGTGAGGAAGATGTGTATTCAAGCTTTGTACTTCTCCTTGTCCTTATGAAGATCACCATGTAAGCACCATATATGCATCATCAAAGAATCAACCATAAATCTGATCTGAACATCTTCTATGTAACTTCAAGAATCATATGAGAGTTTATCATAGACAACTCACAACCACATCATAGCAAGATATATCATTTAGCCATATAAGAATCATCACCAAGGATTATAAACCATAATGCCAACAATGAATTACTAAAGGCATATGCTCCCCCTCAACCAGTGCCATCTGTTAGATCTGATCATGCATATATCATCAATAAGCATCAAAACATCATCATCCTCAAGTTAGGATCAAAAACACTTCTAGACATCATACAAGTAACAAAACATTTCCACACATCCTCAGCAGACTGTAACCAATAGAGCAAATAACAGACTGAATCATATCAGATCCTTTTTCTGATCCTGTCCCCACTGCTTTTCCTCAGACTGACATATACGCGACTTTGCAGTGTCTAACTCGCGTATATACGCGACTTCCCTTTAAGGAACTTGCGTATGAGATTCAGGACACTGAAGTTTTACACTTTCAGCTCCCCCTGAGTCTGATATGTCTGTGCTGTGCTGTGTCTCAGTACATTGTGCTGACTGTACTTCCTTCTTCCTCCATATCTTCAAGTGTGATGAGGTTTTCTCCTTTTGGTGTGATGTCCATCCTTTGTTCCTGCATTCCTTTGCTATATGTCCAAGCTTGTTACATGCATAACATCTAACATGTTTCATGTTCCTTCTGTAGCAATCAGCAGCTTTGTGACCATACATATTGCAAGTAAAGCAATATCCATTAAAGTACCTTGATTGAGATGACCTGTCCGCATAATAGTCTTGAACTCTTCTTCTTCTACATCTAGCTGCAACATGTCCAAGATTATGACATACATAACATTCAACATTATTCATAGGAGGAGTAAAAGATTTTCTTTGAAGATTTTCTTTCCTTGGTTGATGATGAGATTGACTTTTCATCTCCTTGTTGATCATTTTAGATTTCTCTTTCGAGTTCCTTGCCTCACCTTGTGAACTAGATTCACCTTCAACAGATTCATGAAAACCAAGACCAGTCTTGATAGCAGGGGACCTTTGACTATTAAGAATATCATCCAAGGCTTTAGTACTATCTTGAAATCTCAAAAGTTTATCCTTTTCTTCTAATTTACCTTTCAAGATATTTACCTCAACTTGAAGTTGTTCCTCCTTTTCTAGACATTGCTTCTTCATGTCTTCTCCATCTTTTCTTCCTTCTTCCATTTGTTGCCTTAGATTGAGTGTCTCCTTTTCTTGCTTTTCATACAGATCCTGCTGAATTTGACGAACTCTGAAGGCACATTCCAACTGTGATTTTAAGCTGATGACTTCGTTGTCTTGTTTTTCAATTGCTTGGTGTAGATCTGTATTCTGCTTCTTTGATTCTTCAAGATCTCCTTTTAGTGAGAGGATTGTAGCTTCAAGATTTTCATAGTAGCTGGATCTATCTTTGAGTTTCTTGATGGTTGTGCTTCTTTCATTGACTTCTTTTCTTAATGATGTCACTTCATGCTGCAATTTTTGACATTGGTCTTCCTTGTCCTTGAGAAGCTTTCTTACCTTGTTTCCTTCTTCTAGTTGGGCCTTTAGTTTGGTAACTTCTTCTTCCCTTTTGTTCAATAGATCTTTTTGATCTTTAACTTTGTCTGCAAACCTTCTAAACATTGCCTCTATTTGACACTTTTCTTGCTCACCCATAAAAGCATGTTCAGTAGTTTCACTATCACTTCCATCACTTTCACAAGGAAATATAGCAGGAACATCAGAGGATAACACATTCATACCTGATAATGATTCTGAATCTGATTCTGAATCTGAAGAACTTCTTATACCTAATCCCCAATCGACTCTTCCACTGTCATAGATCTTCTGAGATGTCTTCTTCTTCTTATGAGTTTTCTTCTTAAGCTTCTTTCCCATTGTTCCACGGATCTCCTTCAAGCGATCAAGCTTCTACCAAAGGACCTGCTCTGATGCCAATTGTTGGAAATAATACTGAGAGGGGGGGGTGAATCAGTATTATCAGATCAATCAAACTTTTCAATTTCATACTCAGAAACATATACGCTACTTCAATTAAGTGAACCCGCGTGTACACGCTACTGTGTCTAATGAAACTCGCGTATATCCAGAGATCTTATAATTCAGTTAGCTTAATCTTCAGTAAATGCATCAGATCATTATTAAGCATATTAACAGTAAACATGTGCAGAATAACAGAACAGAACATCACACAAGAGCCACACACATGAACACAAAGATATAAGGTGGAAACCCAATGTGGGTGAAAACCACCTGCTGCAAGTCATCTCAATCTTCTTCTTAATAAGAAAATCCTTTTACAATATTTGTACTGGTGCAGTCTTATACCAGTACGGGAGCTACAACCCCCTTTGCTCTTGTACTAGCCGATCCATTTACTAGTACGCAGGCTGCTACCTGCTACAATGCTCCAAAGATCTCCTTTAGCTTTTGTACTAGCTTAGATACTAGTACGTAGGTGCTTGCCTACAATCTTCTCACCTCCAGGTACCACGTTTCATCAATTTTCAGACTGGATACACTGAAGCACAACACATAATCTGTAAGGCCACTTTTCATCCAATTTTCATACTGGACCCATAACTATCATTGAAGCTCAAAACAATCATCAAACTCTGAATCACTGAAACCCTGTTAACAACAGTCACCAGAACACAGAGCAGACACAAAACTCTGTAATAACCATCAGATCCATCTACAACTTCAAATATTAAGATTTACAATGTATACGCTACTTCGATGAATCAAACCCGCGTGTATACGCGCTTTTATCAAAGCCAACCCGCGTACAGATCTAAAAACAATTTCTCATAACTTGCAGCTGTACCAGACATCAGTCATACTCATAACACTTATAGAACAATACATGCGTCAGTATGTAGATCTAGAATAAGCATCATAAAGATAGTTCATTTCAAACCATTTGATCCCGATCTCTCCTTAGATCTAGTTCTCCATCAACCGGTGAGATCTCTCCTTAGCTCAGATCAAGCAATGCATCATCAACCCATAACCCTGTATACTGGATCTAATGCTTCATCAGATATTCAAGACATTTCAGATACACTTGCTTAATGATTTCCTTCTCCTTATATAGCCTTAGGCCTTGTTCAATACCAAGGGCCACAACCATAGAAATCCAATACCATCAACTTTAAAACTAGGGATCAACACGTCCGTCGAGACACCAAGGTCCAAAACCATAGGCACAACTTCCAAGGACTAACCGTCATGGACCAAAATGAGTTTTCCACATACATGCGCTTTTAATGAAGCCAACCAGCGTGTACACGCGACTTGGGCTTAACGAACCTGTGTGTATGAACTTTCTCTTCTTCTTATAGTCTGATCATCAATTCCTTGCTGCTGACCTTCTGTACTATGATTTGTCATCAGTGAGGTTTGCCATCAAGGACAACACTTATCTCATAATGCCAACATTTAGGGGATCCTAACAGTGATCCAATGGATAGTTTAACAATTAGGTTGTTATTTTTCCAGTTTGATTTTGGTTACAACAACTTCCAATTCTATACCTCTCATTGACATGATGATTGAGTTTCCCATTACTTAAAGCCTTTGTTGATTGAGTCCACTGAATGAGCCAAGTTCATGTTAGCTTTGGTTGAGTTGATGTAAAATTTTGTAGTGGAGTTGATATCAACTAAGGTCTAGCTATAGAATTACCAAACTAAGTTGAAGTTGGCTTAGGTAGACATACAAGGTTAAACCAGCTGACCGATAAGGTTTATCATAATTGTAAACAGAGATTTATTCAAGCTCAGCAACAATTACTATCATCATCGGCTAATGTTTAAATACTAAATTGCAAAATATAGTTAATTCCCAATAATGTATACATTTTTTAGGGCATTGGGCAGTAGCAAGACTAGAACTATGTTGTGGGTTTTGTATTGGGCAAATTCGTATTGTGGAATTTGGGTTTTGCATTAGTATTGTTGTTTCCATAGAAAACGATGTTGTACATAATGGTGGAGAGATGTTGTGCAATTGCATGAATGCAATGATAGGTGGCTATGCTCAACATAGGTCTAATGACTAGGCACTAAAACTATTTAATGCAATGCCTAAGCTAGATGAAATTACATGGAATTCTGTAATTTCAAGTTCTGTAATTTGATGATATGCACAGAATGGGTAATGCCATGAGGCCCTAAATATTTTTGGTCAAATGAGGAGAGTGTTTTTAAGCCAAACAACTTCACCTTTGGCACCATTCTCAAAAGAAGCAGGCTCTGTTCAACATTCTATTCCTAGCAAATTTCTAGTCAAATATTTTGTTAAATATATAAAAGAAAATCTGTCAAATATATTCTATATGTTAAAAAGGAGACAAAATGCCATAAATTCCACTTTTCTGGAATCAGAGCTTGAACCATGGCATGCAGAAATAGGGTTAACTTGGAGAATAAGGTGGAATGCTACAAATTTGACGTCTTGAGTTTGAATATCAAAACAAATTCTTGTCCTAAATTCTCATGATCATAAGAATATCCTACAACCTAAAATTACATTTAAAATGGAACATCTAAAAGCTCTGAACAACTTACCTCCGTGGTACTTAGTATGTTGTAACAGGCTTGGAACTTATATTTGTGTTAACAAATGTATTTTCCACATTTAGTCGACCAAGCTAGCACCATCCAGGACATGTACCCAAGGTGCACTTATGTCTCCCAATGTAACACTGCGTGAGCGATCTCTGTTCCAGATATGCCATAAGAGGGCTAAGGACAAATAAACAAGAGCATGGATAATGTTTAATAAGAGGTGTAGTCAAGCGTAAAATAGAAGAGTGTGCTCGACTGAAAGAGCTAACTTCCTCAGAGCCCAGCTGGGCTGCAATTGTGATGGGAAATTTTAGAGACAGAACAACCTATACAGAACCCAACTGTGCCACAGTTGTGTAAAAAAAATGCTTAGCCAGGTGGATTGGATTAAAACAAAATTGAAAAGTCCAACTTACAGTCCGAAATCATAGCTGTATGGATAATACCAATGCCAAATAATTTATGAAGGCCAAAATAGGGTTTATCAAATGTTTTTAAATGTTTTTTTTTAATTTTATATATCCATAAAGTACAAAAAATATGGCCATATCAATGCCTGCACCATATTTCTGCACCCCATGCCCAGATACGGCCATATCTGGTAACTATATTGCAAACACAATTGACTCACACAACAAACCATTCAAAATTCATGTTCTAGATGTTTTTGTTGGACTTAAAATAGCAACAAAGGCTACAGTAGCACATCATAACTTTTTTCATGCTATGGTAGACATTGAAAAAAAAGGAAAAACAATGAAAACAAAAATAATATGACCATCATTATTCTCAAAAGAAACAGGCTCTGTTCAACATTCTATTCTTAGAAAATTTCTAGTCAAATATTTTGTTAAATATATAAAAGCAAATATGTCAAATATACTCTATATGTTAAAAAGGAGACAAAATGCCATAAAGTCCATTTTTCTGGAATAAGAGCTTGAACCATGGCATGCAGAAATAGGGTTAACTTGGAGAATAAGGTGGAACGCTGCAAATTTGACGTCCCGAGTTTGAATATCAAAACAAATTCTTGTCCTAAAATCTCATGATCATAAGAATATCCTACAACCTAAAATTACACTTAAAATGGAACATCTAAAAGCTCTGAATAGCTTACCTGCCTGGTACTTAGTATGTTGTAATGGCTTGGAACTTATATTTGTGTCAACAAATGCATTTTCCACATTTAGTCTAGAATTTGTATCCCCGCCATTTGATTTATTTGATTGCAAACACAATTGACTAACACAACAAACCATTCAAAATTCATGTTCTAGATGTTTCTATTGGACTTAAAATAGCAACAAAGGCTATAACAACACATCAGAACTTTTTTCATGCTATGGTAGACATTGATAAAAAGGAAAAAGAATGAAAACAAAAATAATATGACCATCATTATTCTCAAAAGAAACAGGCTCTGTTCAACATTCTATTATTATTGTGGAATTTGGGTTTTGCATGAGTATTGTTGTTTCCAAAGAAAATGATGTTGTACATAATGGTGGAGAGATGTTGTGCAATTGCATAGAAGGCAATGATAGGTGGCTATGCTCAACATTCTGGAATTTGGGTTTTGTATGAGTATTGTTGTTCCCAGAGAAAATGATGTTGTACATAATGGTGGAGAGATGTTGTGCAATTGCATAGAATGCAATGATAGGTGGCTATGCTCAACATAGGTCTAAGGACCAAGCACTGAAACTATTTAATGCAATGCCTAAGCTAGATGAAGTTACATGGAATTTTGTAATTTCAGGTTCTGTAATTTGATGATATGCACAGAATGGGTAATGCCATGAGGCCCTAAATGTTTTTGGTCAAATGAGGAGAGTGTTTCTAAGCCAAACAACTTCACTTTTGGCACCATTCTCAAAAGAAACAGGCTCTGTTCAACATTCTATTCTTAGCAAATTTCTAGTCAAATATTTTGTTAAATATATAAAAGAAAATCTGTCAAATATACTCTATATGTTAAAAAGGAGACAAAATGCCATAAATTCCATTTTTCTGGAATCAGAGCTTGAACCATGGCATGCAAAAATAGGGTTAACTTGGAGAATAAGGTGGAACGCTGCAAATTTGACGTCCTGAGTTTTAATATCAAAACAAATTCTTGTCCTAAAATCTCATGATCATAAGAATATCCTACAACCTAAAATTACACTTAAAATGGAACATCTAAAAGCTCTAAACAACTTACCTGCCTTGTACTTAGTATGTTGTACAGGCTTGGAACTTATATTTTTGTCAACAAATGTATTTTCCACATTTAGTCTAGAATTTGTATCCCTGCCATATGATTTATTTGATTGCAAACACAATTGACTGACACAAAAAACCATTTAAAATTCATGTTCTAGATGTTACTGTCGAACTTAAAATAGCAACAAAGGCTACAACAACACATCAGAACTTTTTTCATGCTATGGTAGTCATTGAAAAAAGGGAAAAACATTGAAAACAAAAATAATATGACCATCATTATTCTCAAAAGAAACAGGCTCTGTTCAACATTCTATTCTTAGAAAATTTCTGGTCAAATATTTTGTTAAATATATAAAAGAAAATCTATCATATATACTCTATACATTAAAAAGGAGACAAAATTTCATAAAGTCCATTTTTCTGGAATGAGAGCTTGAACCATGGCGTGTAGAAATAGGGTTAGCTTGGAGAATAAGGTGGAATGCTGCAAATTTGACATCCTAAGTTTGAATATCAAAACAAATTCTTGTCCTAAAATCTCATGATCATAAGAATGTACTACAACCTAAAATTACACTTAAAATGGAACATCTAAAAGCTCTGAACAGCTTACCTGCCTGGAATTTAGTATGTTGTACAAGATTGGAACTTATATTTGTGTCAACAAATGTACTTTCCATATTTAGTCTAGAATTTGTATCCCTGCCATTTGATTTATTTGATGCTTCATGAGCTTCATTCATCTTGCGATCCTTCAAACCAACATCGATAGACCTAGTCATTGAAGGCAAATAGCCTGAACCACATTTTGTTCTACTTCGTTCATCATAATTTGAAGGTGATCTATGCCTTTGCCTATCAGGGGAAGGTGATCTATACTTTCGCCTATGAGGGGAAGGTGAATTCCGCCTTCGCCTATCAGGGGAAGGTGAATTATGCCTTCGCCTACCAGGGGAAGGTGATCTCTGCCTTCACGAATTAAAGGAGAGGGATCTCTGCCTTCCACGACCCAAAGGTGAAATTGATTTATGCATTCTGCCATTATCTAATGGGGATCGTGATCTATATCTTCGCCCGTTGTGCATTTCATGATACTTTGAGGGTGATCATGATTCTGTAATTTTAGGTTCTGTAATTTCATGATATGCACATAATGGGTAATGCCATGAGGCCCTAAATGTTTTTGGTCAAATGAGGAGAGTGTTTTTAAGCCACACAACTTCACCTTTGGCACCATTCTCAATATCTTTGCAGCAAAGTTCTGCCCATGGTATAAAAAATAGGAGACACATTTGCAACCTCTACCACCATAAAAATAAATAACGAGCATAAGTGAAGGCCCAAAAATAAAATACATTGTAATTATGTTACAATCTATAATCCCGCAGTTGAAAAATTGCAGTCTTCAAAAGCAAAAATGGTTGTCTACAAGTTAAGTCCACTATGTTAGGATTTAGGGGATCCTAATAGTGATCTGATGGATAGATTAACCTCATTTAAAGACATTGCTGGGTAAAGGGCACTACATGTGTAAGACCCTAAAGACCTTTAATGTTACTTCTTCTTCATTCTGTATAAGAGGTATATACGGTTCACCCTCCCTTGGGGGCAGTGTTTTGAGGAGTGCCTTGGTTCATTGGAAGCAAGATCACCTGAATCAATTGTGAGCTTTGTTGGTTAAAACCCAAAAGAAAATTGAAATATATTCTTGGGGGCAATGTTTTGGAGAGTGCATAAACTCATCCATGGAAAATATATGGGGGAGAAAAATAGCATATATATACTACATATAATCAGCGAGACCAATACAGGAGACCAGTACAAATTGAGGTCATCTATATAAGTTCCCAAAAACATGCTTCAAAATACCTCCAATTGTAGACAAGGCAAAAACAAAAAAGAGTCAAATAACCAGCATAAGTGAAGGCCCAAACATAAAATACATTGTAATTATGTTACAATCTATAATCCCGCAGTTGAAAAATTGCAGTCTTCAAAAGAAAAAATGGTTGTCCACAAGTTAAGTCCACTATGCTTGTTAATTGTGAGAAACTCTTTTAGTTGAGAAAAATATCTTTGCAGCAAAGTTCTGTCCATGGTATAAAAAATAGGAGACACATTTGCAACCTTACCACCATAAAAAAATTCTGCAACCCCAGCATACCCTGCCAAAACAGGCATGACCTAGGAATATTCGGGATGTACCCCATGTTTCCACCAAGCCATTACCATCCAGGACATGTACCCGAGGTGCACTTATGTCTCCCAATGTAACATTGCCTGAACAATATTTGTTCCAGATATGCCATAACAGGGCCAAGGCCAATAAACAAGAGCAGGGATTATGTTTAATACGAAGTGCAGTCAAGGGTAAAATAGAAGAGTGTGCTCAACTGAAAGAGCTAACTTCCTCAGAGCCCGGCTGGGTTGCAGTTGTGATGGGAAATTTTAGAGACAGACCAACCTATACAGAACCCAATTGTGCCATAGTTGTTTAACAAAAATGCTTAGCCAGGATTCCAAAAGCAAGACAGGGAGGAGGTCTGATAAACAACATTAACATTGAGATATTATATTTGACCATTGCCAAATTTGCAAATTCCTCAAAGAGATATGCCAAGGGGAATCAAGTGCCATATATTTCAACTCAAAATCTCTGATCAACAAACTTTGTATTTTAGAGCTTTTCAACTGCAACTGGAAAAGCTATTGTAGTAGAAAATATTTCCCCTCTTTATATTTGGTGAGTCACTACAACATAAAGAGAAAACTCCATTGGTGTTGCAGGGCTTCAAATTTGAGGAAAAGAGTCAGACGGGGGCAGTGTTTTGGAGAGTGCCCTGGTTGATTGGAACTAAGATCACTATTTCCCACCTCTCAAGTCCCGTGTAACAGAGAATTTTGGGTTATTCTAAGAATTGCTCACCTCTCAGGTCCCGTGTAACAGAGGATTTTGGGCTATTCTAAAATGAGCGAAACCATCGTTCCTCATTTGAAAAATTGGTCGATTCTTCTATTCATCAAGAAAGTTAAAGTGCCCTCTATAAAAGAAGAACATGTTTCCATGACAGTTCAGAGCATTTAGGACTGCTTGTACTAGGTTATGACTTTGTTAAGACTGGATCTAGCTACAACTACACAGAAAATTTCACCAAGAATATCAATGTGACCAATCAAGATGCAAATTGTTGCCATTAAGAGCCTAAATTTCCACTGGAGCATTTAACTTGAGAGACAAAAATAACAACTCTGCATTAGTTTCGAAAAGAAACAAACCTGTTTAGTTTTCTTTGATGTTTCTATCTTGTATCAATAGGTAACTTGTAGGGCTTTGTCCTTAGGCAGAGTAGAATCAATCCTCCATATACCTGAGTTGCAGGTTCTCATGAATAGCAAACATAAATCAAAATATAGGAGAACAATGACCTGAATATATACAAAACCTCATAACTACCACCATAACCTTTTGTGATGTAGAGGGCGCCATATTCTGATGGAGGGCAAAACGATCTTGCAGAAAAAACAGCCTACGTGGCCCTCATGCAAGCAGGAAGAAGGCTCCTCATCCTCTGCGGCACTCGTCATCATCTTTCAATCCTCTGCCCAAACCCTTCTCTACAGGTCCCCCACCCTCCTCTGCAGCAACTCCGCCTGTGCCCTCCTCAACAGCCCCGCCCTCCTCTGCATCAAACGCGGATATTCGCGCGCACAACCGGTTCATTAACATGATTAGGGTAAATGGTTCGGAAGGTAATAGTTACTACGTAATAACTAATAACTAATATATTAACTAATAACTAATACGTTAATGTTTTTAAGGGTTTTTTAATGTTTTATAACATTTTTTGTTAAATTAGATGGCTGATTTCTGTTCAATCATCTAACAATAGATCTGACGGCTATGATTAGGACAGAAAGGCATTTGGGGGATTTCATTTTAGAGGGAAACACCTTACGACGTAAATATGGTTAGAAATTTGGTTAGAAAATTGATTATTTCAATCATTTAATTAAAAATGAATTAAATGCAAAAATTATTGTCATTGACATTAAATAATATGAATAGCTCCCATACATATTCCGGAGGCAACATTGCTTAACGAGATATGACTCAAATTTGATTTTTAAGTCTACCCTATGAAACAATCAATCAAGATGCTTTAAATGAGAGCCGTGAGCTAGTAATTTATTTTTCTTGCTAAAGCAAGAGACAGACCTTCTATTCCTTGAATTAGGTAAAATATACTATATACAAATGTTGACCAAACTCTGTGGACTTAGGCAAAATAGAAAGTAGCCTACTGGAAAGAACCACACCCACCTTGGAAAAGTGCCACCCACACTCAAAAAGTTACATACAAAAAATAAGCAACAAGAAAAGTTGGACACGTGAGCTTTCCCCACAAAATCCCGCGAAAGCAATCCTATATCCTACCTCTTTGATCACCTCCGTGCAAAATCCGCTCTTAATTTGACGACGGATATGCATATCGCTCCTTGAAGAAACATAATGTTTAACCCCCCGACCCCATAAAACCACACGATAAATCCTGATCGTTGATCGGCTTTACGAGAATGGACGGCTAAGCTGAATATCACATGGCTGGATGTTGCTGACCTTTAAGGCGTGATGAGGGTGGTTTTTGGTCCTCACCCTCCTCCACGTGTCAGGCTCTATGTGGTATCAGAGCTCATTCTTAAAAACTACTTTTTGAGTGAAAGTGATGCGATTGCCTAAAAACCACTCGGCTGGTGGTTTTCTAACCTAACTATGGAAATTTGGATGATACTGCCTCCTTCTCCATTGCCGACCGCTGTTCCCCAAAGCTCCTCCCTAGACTAAGAAATTTTTTTGCCAAACCCCAGGGATATTTGAAGAAGAGAGTCTCCTATCTGCCATTACCAACAAGGGCCATCCCTCTATCTGTTTGACCCAAATGAGAGAAATCAGCTGAGAAATGAATATCGAGACCTATCCTTTTTAGGTTTTTTCCCAAACACTTCTTTGTCCTTTTCCGCTAGGTTATGACTGCGAGTTTTTAAACTGCTTTGTGGTATTTCTTGCCACCCTGTCAGAGCTCTACTTTCCTTGTAGCTAACACCTTGGTTGGCCAAGAAATCTACAAGTTTGTTAGCCTCTCTGTGCACATGAGTGAACCTTATTGAGTTATGCCCCTGAAAGTGACCCTGAATTTGCTGGAAAACCCAAATTAATTTCCAGTGCTGAGAGACTTTCTCCGGCTGTGATCCGAAATAAATTCTTTTTACCGATTTAATAACTAACTCTGAGTCGGCTTCAATGATCACATTGTGACAGTTCTCCTTCTTCAAGAACTCTAGAACTTGCTCCATCGCCATTAATTCTACCATGTTATTGGTGGCTCTTCCTAAATGAAAATGGAAAAGGGAGCGGATGTTACCTGCTTCATCCCTCAGAAACCCCCTATAGTGTGCTATACCAGGGTTACCTTTTGAGGCCCCATCGACATTGAATTTCAAAAAACCTCTTGGAGGAGGTTGCTAATACTCCTTTTCAGAAACCTTTTTGTTTACTGTTCTGTTCTGGTCTGGTAGGAGGATCCCCTGCATTTCTAACATCCTGAGAGTTCGTAGTTCAGCTCTTGAGAGAGGAATTTTGGGAAGATTCTTGATTAATGAGATGATTGTTTCCTTGATCTATTTTAAGATCTGATCAAACAAGCTAAGAGAATGAATCTTTTCATTTTTGAAGATTCTCTTGTTCCTTTCTTTCCATATATTACAAATAATAAAACTGGGCATGAGAGCCCAAGCGAGGTTGAGAACTTCATTATCCAAAAAGTGTCTCCTCCATCTATTTAGGGTGTTTGTAATACTCTCTTTGTCCCTATTAGACTATTGAAAAATGTTGGAAAAATCATCCCAAAGCTTGGAAGTGTGATTACAGTTGTTGAGAAGATGTTCCATAGTTTCCTCTTGGGCAACATAGAGCTAGTAGATGGAAGATCCTAGCATGCCTCTCTTTCTAATGTTGTCCCAAGTCAAGATTTTCCTGTGCTGAACCAACCACATGAAGTGTTTGATCATCATCCAACCTTGATGTTTCCAGAGGTTTAGCCAGGTCTGGTTTGGAGCCTGGGAAACCAGCTCTAGGAGAATACTTTTTGCTTCCTTGATATTGAAGATGCCTTCGTTGTTGTTTCCCCATCTGAGTTAGTCCTGCCCTTCAGAAACCAAGATCATCCTTTGATCCAACATTTTTCCAAGATCCTTTGCCTTAGAATCCAATGTTCTGTCATTCCTACATTCTATCTTCTTCCATATCCTCCATTTTCCATTATTTTGGGTATTATCCCAAAAATCTTTCACTTTTTTAAAACCTTGGGTATCAGTTTCATGCTTCAGGTCCCTAAAATCCTCCTCTAACAACTGTGGTTCTTGTTTCCATTTGTCCTCCTAGAAAAGAGTCAGGTCTCCTTCTTTGATTTCCCAAAAGCTATTTCTTTGAACTAAACCTTTGTTCTCCCAGGCTTTGTTCCAGATAGTAGAGCCCTTTATGTTTCTAGACATCCTTATTAGGTCAGTGTTGTTGAGATTGCAACAAGATGATGGAGCTTAATGAAAAGAGTCGCCTTCACTAAGTGGGCCCGTAGGCAAATTATGGCGCAAGTTCTATTTTTGATCACAGTGTGGATGATCATAGTGTGGGTGATGACAGTGTGAGTGATCACAGTGTGAGTGATCACAGTGTGAGTGATCACAATGTGGGTGACCAAAGTGTGGGTGACCACAGTGTGGGTGATCAAAGTCTATTTTTAGACTGGCTGTCAAAAATAGAAAAGTCAAATATTATTGTCTCATAATAATATTTGGACTATAAACTTGATCTTATTCTCTTGGAGCACTTCAGTTTGAGCTACAGATGTGGCCCATGCAGCTGTCAGAAGGAAGTACGCTTTTCTTATGAGTTAGTTGAGTTGTTGCATGCATGACTTCAGTTAGAACTCAATCAGTTGAGTTTGGTGGAGTTGATTGTGGAGTTGATGGAGTTGTGTTCAGTTTGACTTGGTTAAACTAGTTGTAGTTAGTCTAACTGCAGATAGACTAATTATGAGTTGTTAAACTAATTATTAACTCATAATACAACTATAAAATACATCAGTTAACTCAGTTTCATGTCAGTGCATGTTCAGTTCAGCAGGGACAAGTGTTAGAGAATCAGATTGCTATCAGTTGTGACTATAGTTGTGCATCAGATCTTGCACAATCAAGGGATTGAGTATGCCAATGAGTTTGCTCATGTATTTGCCCAGTTTGTAGCTTCTGCTCACGTCTTACACATTGTGAGTGATTCTTTGGAGGTGAAATACGAGTTTTGTAGACCATTCTCATTCATTCTTGAGCAGGTATTGAGCAGTGGAGGCAGGCAAGCAGTGGAATAGATTTGGAGATCAGATCTTAGCTGTATTGTGTGTAACAGGTGGAGCTGGTACTGGATTGCTTGTGATAAGCATTGTACTTTGTAATGTTACATGGTCTCAATCATTAATATACAGATAGTGTGGGGTTTTTAGCGAGATGCTTTCCCCGGGTTACATACTGTGTTAATGTGTGAATGCTCTTGATGTTTTATTGTTATTGATGCTGCTATATTGATGATCAACATAGAGGAGCTTATGTATTGTGTATGTATTCCGCAATAGTACATGATCAGGATAATCTCTGTTGAATATGTGTTAAATTATTCAAAATTTCTACATGGTATCAGAGCTAGATGATTTGTAGAAAAAGTTTCTACATGGTATCGGAGCTGTTGATCATCAGATCTACTATTCAGGAAGTGTTTACATTCTATTTCTTCAGGCAGAGTCTGTAATCGGGCCAGGTAGCCTCTGGATTCATCCTTCCTTTGGAAGGTGAGATATCCGGTGAATGCCCATACAGTCAATCTCTGTATGAGAAATATTGTGTTCTCACGAATCTTAGATCCGAGGCGGTTGAGTTGGTTGCTGGTGGAATTCGAATTTGCAGCAGTGTTTTCTTGGTGACAATGCAGCAATGTCTTTCAACGGATTGCGATTGGAGTATGCTCTTGAGGGCAGCTCAAACTATATTGCATGGAAGGACAGGATGGAGGCAGTATTGGATGATAATGGGCTGAAGGAGTTCATAGATACGGATATCGCAAAGCCTACTGATGCTGCTGAGGCGGAAGTTTGGTAAAAGAAGACCACAAAATGTCGAAGGATTCTGTTGGAGGGCGTGAAGGATCACATTGTTTCCAGCCTCCATGGAAAGGCTACTCCATATTTGATGTGGAAATCATTAACAGAATTATTCCAAAGCAAGAGTGATCAGAGGAAGTTGGCGCTCAAAGATAAACTCAGAAACATCAAATGCGAGAAGGGTGACAGTATTCCCAAGTATCTCACGAAGTTCACTCAGTGTCGAGATGAGCTGGGAAGTGTGGGGGTTACTGTCGATGATGAGGACTTGGTGAGCTTGGCTCTCCTTGGTCTTCCGAAGAGTTGGCATTCCTATCAGGACTCTGTCAATGGTCGGGAGAAATTTCCAGGATGGGAAAGACTATGGTCAGATCTTGTGCAGGAGGAGATCAGGCGAAGTACCAGGGATGGATCTTCATCAAAGGTATCTGATGAAGAGAATTGCACTTTGGCTACCAAAGCAAAGAAGGGGAAGAACAAGAAAGCTTCTCATTCCGGTGCGAAAGGCAAGAAGCAGGATATGTCCAAGGTGAAGTGTTTTCACTGTCACCAGCACGGACACTATGCCACTAATTGTCCGCAGAAGAAGAAGAACAAGCAAGCTGCTGGATCTTCAGCAGGAGAGGCTCTAGCCTCACAGTTTGAGCTTGATTTTTCATTGATCGCATGCTTGGTTTCAAGTGTGATGGGATCAGTGTGGTTCTTGGACAGTCGTGCGTCTTTTCACATGACGAGAGATAGAGATTTGTTCTCTGATCTGGAGGACAAAGATCTTGGAGTGCATATCGAGATGGGCGATGATGGTAGATACAGTGCGACCGGTATCGGTACCATTTCCTTTGAGAGGGAGTCCGGTAAACCCTTCATATTGAAGGAAGTCATGCATGTTCCAGGATTGACGAAGAATCTCATCTCAGTGGCGATGTTAGAAGACAAGGGGTATGATGTTGTTTTCAGTGAGGGAAAGGTTTTCCTGCGCAGCAAGACAACTGGTGAGACCCGGAAGATAGGGGTTTGAGTGAGGAACCTTTATCATTTGTATGTAGATGGATGCGCAGCAATGGCAGGCAAGGCAGAAGGATTGGTGAGCCGAGATGATGGCGAGTTGTGGCACAGGAGATTGGGTCACCTTCACCATGGAGCCTTGAAGATACTGCAGCGGATCACTACAGGGCTTCATATAGGCACACTTGCGCAGTCAGATCAGTGCAAGGGGTGTACTTTGGGGAAGTTTGTGAAAGCCACCTTTCACGAGAAGGATAGTCGCGCCACGACAATCCTTGAGAGAATTCACACAGACGTGTGTGGACCTTTCTCAGTTGCTTCGACAACAAAACACATGTATTATGTGATTTTTGTTGATGATTTCTCTCGTAAGTGCTGGATCTTCTTCATGCAGAAGAAGAGCGAGACATATTCAAAGTTCTGTGAATTCAAAGCACTGGTCGAGAAGGAGTCAGGGAAGAAGGTGAAGGCTCTTAGGAGCGATAATGGTGGTGAATACATCTCAGACGAGTTCAAGGATTTCTGCAAGGCAGAAGGGATTCGTAGAGAGCTCATAGCTCCCCATAACCCACAGCAGAACGGGGTAGCTGAGCGGAAGAACAGAACGATTGTGGGTGCTGCACGGGCAATGTTGCATGATTAGAGCCTACCCATTCACTTGTGGGCGGAAGCATGTAATACAACAGTTTATGTGCAGAACCGTTGTCCTCATAGGATACTTGGCATGAGTACACCTGAGGAGACTTATTCTGGTAAGAAGCCTGATCTTTCTCATTTGAGGATTTTTGGTGCTAACGTTTACATGCATGTGACGAAGGATGCCAGGAAGAAGTTGGAGCCGACCGCAGAGGTTGGGATATTTGTGGGGTACACTGATACGCCCCACAACTATCGTGTGTATTTGCCAGATAGTGGTAAAACTGTTGTGCGACGGGATATAAAATTTCAGGAGGAGAAAGCCATGAAGTGTTCGCTTGAGAGGGAGCTACACTTGCATGCAGATGAGGAGCTATTAGTTCCTAAGGATGAGCTTCAGGATGTGGATCAGCCACAGGACGAGGTTCATGGAGTGGAAGAGACCACTCATGTAGTGCCAACCATCAGAGGGCGAAAGCACTTGACAGAAGTTGAGCGACTGGCTCAAGATGCAGAGAAAGTTGTAGGACCACCTATAGCCCAACGCAGACAGAGACAGTCACCTGATCGGTACACTGGATACATGGCTCTGATGAGCAAGTGTGTTGTGACTGAGCCATCCTCTTTCAAGGAAGCTGTGGAGGATCCCGCATGGGTAGACGCCATGGTGGAAGAGTATGATTCTATTGTCAGAAACAGTGCATGGGAGATTGTTCCTAGACCGGAAGGGAAATCAGTGGTGGGTTCGAGATGGATCTACAAGGTCAAGCAGGCAGCTGATGGGAGTGTGGAGAAGTACAAGGAAAGATTTGTTTCCCGAGGCTTTTCACAGATAGAGGGGATCGATTATGAGGAGACCTTTGCACCTGTCGCAAGGTATTCTTCCATACGGACGATTCTTGCTCTCTCAGCGCAGATGGGATGGCACATTCATCAGATGGATGTGAAGACTGCATTCCTCAATGGAGTCATTGAGGAGGAGGTGTACATTGAGCAGCCCGAAGGCTTTGAGGTCTTCAGCAGTGAGTCGCATGTGTGCAGGCTCAAGAGAGCGCTGTATGGGTTGAAGCAAGCACCACGTGCTTGGTACACACGGATAGACAGCTATTTCACAGGACTTGGATTCTCCAAGAGCGAGGCGGATCCTAACCTATACCAGATTGTGGTGGAGGGTAAGTTGCTTATCATTGTACTGTATGTTGATGATCTGATTCTAACGGGTGATGAGCTGTTGATACTGTCATGCAAGAAGGATCTTGCTACAGAGTTTGAGATGAAGGACTTGGGCCTCCTTCACTATTTCCTAGGATTGGAAATATGGCAGCACAGTGGTGGACTGTTTGTTTCTCAGGCCAAGTATGCTTAGGAGATACTAGAGAAGTTCAACATGCATGGCTGTAAGCTTGTTGATACTCCTCTTCCTGGAGGTTGGAGGAAGGAGGATGCCACTTCGGGAGAAGAAGTGGATGCCACTGTTTATCGACAGTTGGTGGGGTCGCTGATGTATTTGGTCAACACACGACCTGATATATGCTATGCAGTTAACCAGCTTTCACAAGCTATGGTTAAGCCTACCAAGCTCTTCTGGAAGGCGGGCAAGCATGTATTGCGCTACTTGAGAGGCACATCGGGATATGGTTTGTGGTACAGACAGGAGGATGAGGTGAAGCTATGTGGCTTCACGGATGCAGATTGGGCAGGGAGCCCAACGGACAGGAAGAGAACATCAGGAGGGGTCTTTAGTATTGGATCGACAACAGTTTCTTGGTACAGCAGGAAGCAGAGATTCGTGGCACTCAGTTCAGCGGAGGCCGAGTATATGGCAGCAAGTTTGGCTGCATGCAAGGCTATATGGATGAGGAAGATCCTGGTTGGTTTGTTCGGTTCTCATTTGGATCCTACTGTGATTTACTGTGATAACTAGAGTTGCATTAAACTCTCGGCTAATCCTGTATTTCATGATAGATCTAAGCATATTGACATCAGGTACCATCATATCAGAGATTGTGTGCAGCGGAGGATCATGTTGCTTTCATACATTCCAACGGAGGATCAGGATGCTGATATTCTGACGAAGGCTCTCACCAGGAGCAAATTCGAGTACCACCGAGGTAGGATAGGGGTTGCTGATAATCCATATCTTGTCGAGAGGGAGTGTTGAGATTGCAACAAGATGATGGAGCTTAGTGAAAAGAGTCGCCTTCACTAAGTGTCAGGCGGAAAGAGTCGATAGTGCGGACACAAATCAACCTCCCTAGGAGCCTAAGACTCTCTAGTGACAAACAAGACAAACAAGAGCAATCCTTCTCTAAACATGCATTTACCATATAAGAAATCAAGTGTTTAGATCCTACCTGTAGTCCAACGCTATTGTAGCAGTCCAGCTCCGCGGATCCGGATGAGCTCCTCCTTCACTTTGAAACCTGCATCCACTAACAATCAAACGATTAAATAGCACTTGATAATCTCATAGAATAAAACATATTTAACACATAGACCAAGGAGTACATGAAACAACTCATAAATAACAAGTTATTGAGAAGAATGGACTCATTTGCATTAATAGGAAACAAAAGGAACAATTACAACCTGAGCCTTGGTGTTGTGCAAGTCCCTCCCAGGGTCCATCAAGAGTTCTCCTTTACTTTGACAAAGCTCACCCACTTCCAAATAGAACAAGTAAAGATGACAATCTCTCCTCACAAGCTTCTAAATGGGAGTCCTAATTCCTGCAGCATCTACCCTTAGAAATGTTTAGCTTTCAACCTCTCCTCCTTCTGGCCCAATGCCTGTATTTATAGTGCTCAAGAGGAGGTTAATCAGGTCCACCATCAATGGGATAATCCCCTCTTTGGATGGGATAGCTCCCTTATTGATGGGATAAGTTCCTCTTTGGTAGGGGTACATGAACCATCTGGAGGCGCTCAATACACGTCGAACAACCTTCTAGAATGCTCTAGAAATGACCACAAGTAACTTTTTAAAGATGAAACTTGCGCATTTTGACCTTTACAGGGGGACGCACCTGCCCCTTTACATACAGAGCATCCAAGGACGCAGTTTTTGTGAACATTGGGTGCGTACCCGCAGGTAAGGTTGAGAGAACCTGCGTACCCAGAGATAAATACATTTATAAAGACTTTCTCTCTTTTTGGAGTTTGACATGGAGAGCAGAGGCTTAAGACTTGCCCAGGAGAATAGCATGACTGTTGATAGAGCCATACTAACTGTAAATAGCCATGGTGACATTTTTTAGTGTAACAGATTGCCCCCTAAAGTGCGAAGCCTGTAATAGATTAGGGTTTTGTAAATCTAGGAAGGGTGAAGCGCTTTATCATTTCAAGGATTATCTCGTGGAGAGCCTGGTCAGAACCTGCAATTTTCAACACAAAATACATGTATAAGATTATATCATCACTGAGGTAGGCATTCCCATACTCAGATCAAAACTTTAACTAACTGACTAACTACTCTGATACAGGAATGATCTTGCAATACATCATAATCATAGACTTTTGTAGACACAGTATGGGCGCAGCCATCTGTTTATGATTAGTCTACTTAGATAATGAATACAAAACTCCTCGCAGCCTGGATGGTGGAAACTAGATCCAGGGTCTTCATTTCCGCTTCCCGAATTGGTACGATTCTAGCCATGCGAATAAATGAGTTGATGTCGAACATGGTAGAAACCACTCGATTACCAGTCGATGATGTAAACTGTTAACAAGTGTGAGAGAGACCACCAGTAATGTCAATGGTTCTCAAAGTACCCAGTACAATCCATGAGATGTGAATGAATGAGTTGATGTCGAACATTTCACGGAATCCTTCGATCGAAAGTCAATGATGTAAACTGACGTCAAAGGCGAGAAACCTGCCATTGATGCATGCAGACTTCAAGGTACTGACGATTTCTAAGTCATCTCTCTAGATAATGTGTTGATGTCGATAGAAAGCGACCCGTTGCAGGCAAGCCCACAACACGAAATCATTTGTTCAAGTTGAAGAAATGTTGCTGTAAGGACTGACTCAGGGATGGTCAAATGGATGACAAGTATTTTGCAGATGAAAGTTTTGCTTGCAGACCTCTTGAACACATAACGACACAACAGATGGCTTGGTGACTAATGACTTCAAAGTTAATCCCCGGAACCCGGCTGAAGACTTTCAATGTGGTTTGATCAACTGTGAGGTAAAGGATTTCCCAACCCAGGTGAATGAAAAGTGTCGTGTCCAAGAGTGGTAATAAAGTTTCTTCTGAGACAAAGGATAACAAATAGGCTCATTCTTCTCTCTTTTCCCCCACCATTTCTGGCAAGTACCTCTTTATTTTTAACAAGCTTGAGGAGGATAACATATGCTTGATTATAAGCTCATCCTTCGGATGAGTCCAACCTAGTTTTGATTCGAACCCTAGGAAGGAGTGGTTCGTTCCTGTTTGTAATTGAACAGGTCCTTTACTGTGAAATTTTAACGAGCCCAGTATAGGAGAAACTCGGCGTTTTTCAATTTTAGAGAGTCTGAAAAACTTAAGAAGACTCCAAGTTGAACTTTTTCGTAGATTTGTGTCCCTCAAGCCCGAAAAAGTATAAAATAATACCTGGGGGAACCGCTTGATCTTGCGACCAAGGAGTACTTTCATAATTAGTGCCACTGACCTGAAAAGTAAAAAGCGATCAAGGACACGTCGTTTTATTTCCAGTATCGAGTTTGAAACGACAAAAACCCGGCAATCTTTTCCTGTTTTTTACGGTCAGAAAAGGGCTATAAGGGGACCGTCTTTTAATTCCGTTTTAACGAGTGTAAAAGAAACGCTCGGCAATCTTTTCATATTTTAGGAGTCAGAAAAGGGCTTAAAAGATGACTCTGATATTTTGGTTCGTGAAAAATGACAATTTTCCCTCTAAATCCCTTTGTCCTGCACAAAAACGACACATTACTCATACCTGTTTAAGATAGGCAAAAATACATTGAAAAATATCCTTCCATGGTGAAAAATAAACAAACCTAGCATTCATTCATCCAAAAAACCTATAAAAAGACTTTTTACCATGTCATTTTTACCATTTTACTGTTGAGGTTGAGAAAAGGGCTTTTGGCAAGAAACTTCCCGTGGTCGTTGCGGAGAATCCGACCGTCAGAATCGAACGCCGTCTCTTCCAGGTATTTCACAACATCCCCCTCTTCAATTTCATCCGATTAAAATTTTGTTTTAGGTTTTAGTTTTGATTTTTGGGGGGTTTTGGGTTTCAAAAATCGCTCTGCGGGGTACGCAGGTGCCCTAAGGGTGACCTGCGTCCCCCGACTTTTTCCCACACAGGAAAAAGGTCGGGGGACGCAGTCTACCTTCAGGCCAGCTGCGTCCCGACGCTCTGTGTCCTGAACGCGGGGTGCGTCCCCCGCGAAAGGCGGAATTTGAAACCCCAAACTCCACAAACAACCATCTGAATTTTCCCAAATCAATTCTAACCTTTGTTTCTTGGTGTGTAGGGCACTCACCATGTTGGATTGGAGAGAAAGAGAGCACGAGGACGTTGATTTAGCCGCAATCAATCATCAACCTTCCATTGATGCCCTAAAAGCATGCGGACTATATAAATACTGGGCCATACCTGGCATGAGGGCTCAGGTGAGATTCTTGGAGTGGCTGGTTGAGAGATGGAACATTCATGAGCAGTGCTTTTACATCGGAGGACACCAGCTCGAGATAGAGCCCTCTGACATATACTTTCTCACTGGCTTGCCAAATAGGGGCGAGCAACTCAATCTAGCCGGGACTAGGCCGGGTGGCCAATCCCTTGCTAGTCTCCGGGCAGATTGGTGCATACCCAATGCACACCATGCGAAAGGCGTAGAAATCAAACACATCTCTCTGCGTGAACTCAAGGTTATAGCTTTCACAGTTACCAGAATTTGCGGTTCAGCCACTTTACATATTGCCACCGGGTCCCAAATGCGGATGGCGATTGACTGTTTCCAAGGCACCATTTTCAACTGGTGTGATGCTGTGTCGGCCAATATGAAGGGCCAAATGACTAGGGTAAAGAACGGACAACTGAAGACCTTTGGATATGGGCCTCTAGTTGTGAGCTTTGCCTTAGAGAGAGTTCCGATGCTGATCCCTCAGCACCTCACTGTTGAAAACTTGGGTCCTCGGGAGCCAAAGCTGATACGATGGGTTATGGTGATGGCCCGGCATCCTGACGAGGGCGCGGCGGTTGTTCGATTCCCCGATAGTTATTTTCACTGGTTAGAGGACCAGGTTTTTTCGATCCAGGACTTTCCGTATGCCGGAGTAGATTTTCGAGGTGATCCGGACATGGTTCTTCCACAGGGAGAACAATGGGACGATAGAGGTACTTTATTTTTCACAAGTTTTCAAATTATATATATTTTTTTGTTTTTATATATATCGTCTCAAAACTGACAGTAAAAAATTTTCAAAATGCAGATGTAGGTCCACAGCGTCCAGCCAACCTCCGACCTTTTGAGAGGAGACATCCAGTTGCACCGGTACCGGCCCCACAAGACGCGGCTGCAGAGTCGCTAGCTGAGTTGGAGCAGGATCTAGAGCGTCTGACGGTGGATATACCTGAGACTACCATAGATGATATTCCTATCAGACTTCAGCGCTACGTAGTCGCAGTCCCTGGACCATTTAGGAGGTTTTTGTGTAAGGTAGCCCGTGCAGTGGTGTCGTATAGAGAGCACCACCAGTGATTGGCTAGTCACTTTTGTAGACACATATGACATTTTTGGCTTTTTGTACTTATCATTTTTGCCGATCATAAGGTGTTTTTCAACCTATGATCGAAGACGATGTATATTTTTGACACACTCCTATCTATATATATATATCATTATTACCGGCTTATCTTGTTTAACATATGTGATGAAATGTTTTTTAAATTTACTTGCATGATTATCGTAAATGTCTGTCCAACATTCGAGAAGCAATTGCATCTGCTAATGTATTTAAAGACCTTGGAATATGCTGATATTCAATGTAATCAAATTCACGTTCCAAGAGACGCACTCTCAAAAATAACCTTAATAACACAGGATTTCTAATGGCATATACTCTATTAAGCTGTAATACAACAAGTTCAGAATCTAACCTCACTATCAAACGTCGAATTCCAAATGAAATAGATTCGGATAATAATTCAACCACTGCACTGTATTCTGCAATGTTGTTCGTTGTTTGACCGAGGCTTACCCCATGCATAGAGACTAACTCGTCAGAGGGCGAATAGATAACCCAAGCTGCGGAAGAGATATTCCGTGTACTACGACAAGCACCATCAGCAAATCCGATGTATGTTTGGAGAGGCGTCGACATCTGCAATATCAAGAGTAAAACCAAGATAAGCCAGAATAACGACGAAAAACACACTCTCTAAGCTAAGCACACTAACCAAACTAACAAACACACTAGCTAGAAAGAAAACCTAACCTAACTAAAAAATCTCCATACCCACCATTTAAGCATAATACCTCTTTAGGTAAAGACCATTTCTGGGTTTACCCAAAGAGTCCCCATCAAAATCTACTAGCTCATAGGCCCCTTTTGCTAGCTTTCGCTTTACAATGTAGGGTCCATGCCACATAGGAACGAACTTTCCAGCACCTAGCTTATCGTTAGCTTGATCATATAATAGCACTAGGTCTCCCTTCGAAAAACTTCGAGGGGTCACATTTCTATCATACTGAGCTTTCATTCGCTTCGCGTGAGTCTCGATTGCCAATGCAGCGTTACGTCGAGTCTCATCTAACTGAGCTAAGTATAATAAACGTTTCTCCTCTTTGGAAGTAGCTGGGAGTAATTCGACAGCCATTTGAAGTGATGGGATTTCGCATTCAATGGGTAACACAGCTTCCAAGCCATAAACTAGCTGGAAAGGAGTGAACCCTGTTGAAGTTTTTACTGAGGTTCGGTATGCCCATAGCGCTGAAAATAACATGTTGTGCCAATTCGACCGATGAATACCAATGGTTCGTCGGATCATGATAACCAGAACTTTGTTGATAGACTCAACCAAACCGTTGGCTTGCGGATAATAAGGAGTAGAGCTATCGTGGCGCAAACCAAGCTGGCTTGTAAGCTCAGTCATCATGATGTTTCGAAAATGGCTCCCATGGTCAGTGATGATTGCTTGTGGGACACCAAACCTAGTTATAATATGATTGAATACGAAAACTGCAGCTGTTTTGCCGCTTGCGTCGAATGTAGGCATCGCCTCGGCCCATTTAGTAAAATAATCAACCGCGAGGATGATATACGCATGCCCCCCGGCCGAGTGAGGGTTACAAGTAATAAAATCGATACCCCATTTGGCGAAAGGACCAACGGCAATTATAGGATGGAGAGGAGCAGGTGGTGCGCGCATCTTGCGATCAAACACTTGACAGTTGTGGCACTTCCGGACCGCAATGATACAATCTTTAAACATGGACGGCCAGAAATAGCCAGCGCGCAACACCTTCTGAGCTGTGGCATACCCAGACATATGACCGCCACATGCTCCAGAGTGACAATCATTCAAAACCCTCTCAGCCTCTTCGTGAGTTAAACAACGTCGAAAAACTAAGTCTGCCCCCCGCGATAAAGAGTATCTCCAATAATTTTGTATTGCTGGGATTGAAACCGAATTTTTCGACGTTCCGACTTTGAAGCTTCAGGCCGAAAGGTTTGGGTTTGGAGATAGATGATTATATCCCCGTACCACGGATCTAAAGTACTGATAAGAAACAAAGATTCATCCGCAATGGACTCCTTTGCCACAGTTCTGTGTCAGCACGCGGGAAATCACACATCAATTCCGCAAAAACTATGGATTTCTTAGACTTGGACTTCTCAAACTCCAAGTCGAACTCTTGCAGGATAACGATCCATTTAGAGTACTTGCCCCCTAGCAGTTGTTTTGTCAAAATATAAATCATAGGGTTGCAATCCGAAATAACTGTAGTTTTACGAAGAAAAATGTAGTGACGAAAACGCTGGACAGCTTGAACGGCTGCCAGGGCCAATTTCTCCACATGCGAATATTTTAGCTCAGTGGGGTTTAATGTCCTACTAAGATAATATATCACATGTTCCGCTCCGAATTCATCTTCTTGAACTAACACCATTCCAATAGTGGAATGTGAAGCTGCGAGGTATAAGAAGTAGTCTTGGTTGTAGTTGGGAGGATGCAACAACGGTGCATGGGTCAACGCGTGCTTAAGTGCATCAAAAGATTGTTGGGCAATCTCGTCCCAAAAGAATTGAGCGTTCTGTTTCAACAACCGTGTAAAACCTTTAGTGACCTCGGCGTAATTTGGAATGAATCGGCGTAAAAAGTTTGCTTTCCCTTGCAAACTTTGGAGTTGGCGTAAACTCGAAGGAGGAGGCAATTTGATGATGGCTTCGACCTTCGAGGGATCGACGCGAATGCCGGCTTTTGAAACAACAAATCCCAGCAATCGGCCCGCTTCTATACAGAAAACACACTTGTGTGGATTCAACCGAATACGATAATGCCTACACCTCATAAAGATTGCTCGTAAGTGGACAAGGTGATCAGCTCGATGTAAAGAATGAGCAGGCAAATCATCGAGGTACGGTTGCACAATGTGCTTGATGTCATGAAATGCGTAAGACATCGCCCGTTGAAAAGTGGCTCCGGCATTCTTAAGCCCAAAAGGTAATTTGCAGTAAGCAAATGTCCCCCATGGACAAATGAATGTCGTTTTTGGTTGATCGGCAGGTAGAATATTGATTTGATTATAGCCCGAAAAACCATCCATAAAGGAAAACATTTCACTTCCGGCACAATCATCAATTATTTGATCGATATAAGGCGTTGGATAGTTGTCTTTTGGACAAGCTCGATTTATATCCCTATAATCGATACAGATTCTTATTGTTCCTTGTTTCTTGTTAACCGGAACAATATTCGATACCCAATCCGTTAACGGGATTGGATAAATGAAACCTGCTTTCAACAGCTTCTCGACTTCTGCTTTAATCGCAGCCGCTTTCCGAGGGTGAATCTGACGCAACCGTTGCCGGACGGGTTTAGCGTCCGGGTAGGTCTTTATTTCATGAACAACAATGGCAGGGTCGATTCCCGGCATTTCCTCGTAAGACCAGGCAAACACATCGCGGAATTCTTGGAATAGGGCCTTGTAAATTTGGATTTCATCTTCTGTACTTGAGGCACCTATATGAATGTTTTCCTCAATTCCGGGCTTCACTGAAATGTCAATGGGAATAGTGCGAGAAATATTCCCTAAATTCAACTCTGAATCAGGATGTTTCGTTGGATTCTGAGCGTCTTTGACATATTCAGCGGTAAAGATAGATGAAAAATCATTTTCAAGAACATCATCCTCAGGTAAAAACGAAGATCTGTGATGAAGATCTTCCCATGGTAGATCGTCTACACTTAGGATTTCGCGAAGGTGCTCGTCAGATGACACGACTTTGGGAAACGCTATCCGTTCTAAGGATGATGTGAAAAGTGACTCTTCACTGACCACATTCATTTGGTCGATTTGGGTTGAACACGAGTCGGTAAAAGACATGACGGCTTCATAAGCAATTTCATATGGACTCAAAGGCATAGCATCACCGAATGAGTCTATCTCAGATTCAGATGGGACGATCCAAGGATCATCATAAATAATGTTGTCTGATGTAATCATATGAATTGATGCAAATGAAGGGTCTGCGTTGATTGGAGGGAAAGGAAAAGTTCCCAGTAAACCGGAATCTTTAACTAAACCGACGCCAACGTCCCTATAAGGGATTGTCGTCTTACCGACATGCTGGATACTCTCTGAAGAGGCTGGGTCGGATGAAAAGTATGTCAGCTGATCAATTGTCACGATCTTACCGTTATGTGGAAACTTTATTACTCTGAAGACCGATGAAACGACCGCTGTCATAGCATATGACCAACTTCGACCCAAAAGAAGGTTGTAGTCTAGAGGGGCATCAACCACCTCCACATCCAGACTAACGGTTTTACCTTCTACCCCTATAGGCAATTCCTGTAGAATACCAAACGGACGGAACCCACGGCCATCAAAGGCCTTAAGGATGGTCGGGGATTGGTTCAGCGAAGGAGAACCAAGCGATCTCCAACACTGAATCGACATAATACACGTAGAAGCTCCCTCATCAATCACAGTCCGATGAATAGGCCTGTTTTTGACTATCACTGGAATTTGGAAAGCCATTTGATGGGGTAGACGCGGTGTACTATTTTCTAGATCGAAGATTATCAGATTCGGGTCCTGAACATCAACAGCTCCGATAGCCGACAAAAGTAATTTTCGTTGTGCTGGGCATGATTGCAGCACTTCTAAAGCCGACATTGCTAAGGGTGAAACAGCTAAGTCCTCAACAATGTTGTAATTCTGGGCTGCTCTCGCATGTGGATTAAAAGCAGACCTTCGAAGTACACCCTTGGCGGGCGGTTTAATTACTAAGTCCGGGTTAGGTTTTTCGATCTGTAGTGGATCGGAACCAGGAGCTGAGGTTGATGGATTAGAATGAGAAGATTCTGCTTCCTTACCATCAACGGGATTCTTACTACCATAATCTTGCGACCGAGTCGCAATCCTCACATGAGACATCATCAAAATGGGTTCTTCACTGGCAGTCGAGGAAGAACCTATCATCTTACTCTCCTGCTTTTGGAAATGGATCTTTCAACACAGCAGGAGTGGGAGAACCTTTGACTATTTTCACAACCTCGGCCCGATGAGGGCAATCTCTTGTAAAATGATCCTCTTCACAAATAAGACAAGGATATCGAGGTTTGCGTTTTTCGTCATTGGTTTCCGACTTTTCTGTTTTCTCCTTCGGAGCCTTGTTTGCTTTAGCCTTCTTCTTCCCTTTCTTCTTTCCACCGTTTTTTGATTTGGCCGTAGATGACTCTACAGCGTGAATATCGGCGGAAAGTTCAGGAGAAGACTCTCCTGTCGGGGAATCAGGCAAGGTGATTATAGGAGTAGTAGAACTCTTGGAAGACTTCTTCTTGCTCTTTGTGTTCACCGTACCAATCATACCATCAGCGGCATGAGATCCCGAAGGAGCAGCAGCGATTTGATTCGATTTTGGAAGATCTGGAATCTTCTCGTGTAACGTACCTGACTGAGTATAAACTAAGTCAAGGTACTGCGCCTGAGCAATGACTTGCTCCTCAGTAACTACTCTGGCCTTAGCTACATCTTCAGTAATCTTCGGTAACAATGATTTAACAAACCATTCAGCTAAGATTTGGTCCGGAATAAAAACTTTCACTAACCTTCTTCGACGTCTCCACTCATGAATGTGATCGGAAATATACGTGGACGTTGATTGTTTTAGTGAAGTTAATAACTCCGTGCCGTTATCGTATCTGACCGGCAACTGAAAGTGAGTTAAGAACGAGGTAGCTAACTGGCTAAAATTGTAAAAAGAGGCCCGTGGTAACTCAATGTACCACTTGGCCGCGAGACCAATGAGTGTACGCTGAAAAAGACGTAAGCGGATCGAATCATCCGAGATAGAATTTGAAGCACACCAGAGGTGGTAAGTCATCACATGATTGGACGGATCCTCTCCAGGCTTACCTTCGAACTTGGGTATATCACTGGGCAACTTATTTGGCATTGGCGGCCAGAACTGAAGATATTGAATTGGATCATTCGTTAGACGCGTCAAATCTGGTAAATCCAAAGTTGCGATAAACGGTAATTGCCGATTAGGATCTCTAAAACTCTGAGTCATGACACCAGCCCCAGGAGGAGGATATCCAGGATAACTAGGAACAGGAATCGCATTAGGGATATTATATCCTCCTGGAAAACCAGGATTAACCGGACCGTACTGGGGTTGTTGAGGTTGTTGATAAGTGTACCCAGGATACGGTTGATACTGGTAAACCGGCTGCTGGACAGCTTGCCTTTGTTGGTACTGTCCCTGGTACGGTTGTTGAACAAATTGAGGTTGAGAAGTGACAACCGTACTTATACCAGGCTGACCTATAGGCATCTGGACCGTGGTTTGAATCGTAGGTCCAGACAACGGTAAAGATGCCTGAGGAGTGGTTGCAGAGACAGTAGAAACCGGAGCTGTCGATACTCCAGAAGTAAGTGCGGTAGATGCAGCGGTAGTTGCAGCAGCCGTTTGAGATGGAGTACTAGGTGCAATTGGCGGCTGAGTAACTACCGAAGTTACAGAAGTTTGAACATTTGACTGGGCAGGTTGCGGTTGCTGGGGTGAACCAGAAACTACGGGTTGTCCAGCTTGAGGTACCAACTGTATACTTGGCTGCAACACCTGTTGACCCTGTGATGGATCCCACACTAACATTCCAGGGTATTGACCCGTAACAGGTTGAGAATACTGAGGTCCATAACCGGATTGAGGGTAGGATTGATAATTAAAAGGTGCAGTTCCCATACCTTGACCATATGACTGACCTTGAGGTGGTTGATAACCTTGACTCGAGTATTGACCTTGAGGTTGATAACCTTGGGGTAAATACTGATACTGGGGTTGACCTTGACCTTGAGGTTGATACCCTTGAGGTTGATACCCTTGGGGTTGATATTGATACTGAGGTTGACCCTGGGGTACATATTGAGGCTGGGGTTGACCTTGAGGCATGTATTGCACCATAGGTACATATTGACCTTGAGGTTGCCCCCCAGGCGGTAATTGGCCACCTTGAGGTTGGGAAACGGGAGCTGAACCTGACATCATGTAAATGTCTCCTACACCTAATGGTATATTACCATTGTTTCCAGCTAATAACCCATGATCAACGGGTTGAGGAGACGCCCCCGCAAAGGTACCAGAAAGCGATTGATACCCAGTGGGAACAGAAGGACCGCCGTGTAAGAAAGATTCAGGAGTTTGAGTAAACACGGACGACTGACCAGACATATTTACAGGAGTATAAATACCTCCAGGTGGAAAAGGAGTACGAGGTGGAGAAAAACCTATCCCTGAGTTGTCTAAATAATTGGTTAACGAAAGGTACCAAGTAGTACTTCTAGGAGGACTGTAAAAGATAGATTCACGCTCCCTGAGCTCAATAGTAAGTTGATCTTCAAGGTTAGAGACGCCTATTTCTTCCTCTGGAGCAAGTTCTTCAATAGCAATCAAACCAGTAGGAAGATTTTCGGTGATAACTCGTTCTATCCTTGGTGAATCTGGAACACTAGAAGTCGGAGTAACAGGTTCGGATATTTCAGGTTCTTCGCCTATATCACTAGTAGACGAAAAACTACCAGCAAGCTCAGAAACTGTAACAGCTTCGGGATTATAACCTATCTCTAGACTTTGGTAATCTGGATGGACTACCAAGGAAGATTCTCCTTCTTCAGGTGAACCTACTTTACTGCCACTAGGAGGAGTTACAAGGACCTTCAACCCTTCGTACTGACCCGGGACGTCTTCAGGAGATCCACCCCGTGATCTACGGAGTTTCCTCAACAAATCAGTTCCGGTAACAATCTCAGGTGACTTGCCCCGAAGTCTACGGGACTGTCTCGGTAATTCCGCCACAGCTAAAACTTTTTAACTACTACACACGAAAACAAAGTAAAATCTCAAATCAAACCACCTAAAGTCGCTAAAGAACCAAACAAATTTGAATCACACGCCTAAAGAATCTAGGGCGTCAAACCAAGCACAAACAGTAGCCTTCCAGACCGAAAACGCTAGTTGGAGATGAAACCCAACATCGCTGGATTCAGTACAAAAGTGGCGGGTGGAACAGTTACCCTGGCAACCTGCTTAATGAATAGACCGGCACAAGTTCCTCCACTTTAACCGTCTCGAGTGAAGTGAACCCCCCGGAAAATCCAAGTGAGTCTAGCCGACGTCTGCTCCAGGTACAGTGGGATCTTCCCTCCACCGTCACCTCGGTAGAATCCTAAAGATAATGGTCACTAAGGTTACCAACCGCAACAAATGCACCTGGGGGAACAGTCTACACTCCGACAGCACGCAAGGGCAGAGTATCAAGCTCAATCCCCTTGCCGGTTCCTTGACAATAATCCAAGGTTTACCGACAAGTGACCCCTGGCTCCTCGACAATGGTTAATCCGAGGTTTACCGTTTGTAATACGTGCGTGTCTGGCGTCGTTCCCAACGAGGGAGGATTGATCCCCTCACTGGTTCGGACACGAGCTCGTGCTTCTCCTTTAAGAGGAGCTTTCCCAGAGTACAAATGAGACAATTGGATTTATTCTATCACAAGATAAGCTACTTGTTTGGTTTTGTTGTCTTGGAGAGTTAATTACTCTCCTACTCCAAGACACTAGCCTGATCTAAATTGGTGTTTCAGAGCCCTAGTAAATAAAAGTTACTACGTTGATTTTACTTTAAGCGTTAATTTTATGGTTTTTCTTAAAGACAAAAGGTAGCGGAAGTGAAACCAATGGTGTGTAGACTCGACTCAAACCACTACAAAGATGCACCTAAGATGATTTACGCTACTTTCCTCTTTCAATGAAATTCCTAACTAAGAGAGTTGAGAGATGCAAATTTTATAGAAAACAACTTTCTTAGTAAAGACAATCAAAGAAACAATTCTCTTTATCTTTTCAAGCATACAAACATGACCACTCTTTACGTGCACGAAAAACTCTTTTTCTTTCACAATGCCTCAAATCTACTTGAAACAAAACTTTTCAAAAGAGATGTTTTTGTATTTTCTTTTATCTAATAAAGCATATAAATCTATTTTAACGAAAATTAATCTCAAAAACTATAAAATCTATGGAAAATTTACTCACAAGCAAATCAAAAGGAAATTTACTCTAAGCAAACCTAACGAGGCAAAAGCCTACAAGGATGATTCTAGGTTGTTTTACTTGACCACAATCAAGCCAAGGACCAGCTAATGCAGAATCAAAAGACCAGTCAAAACAAAACTCAAATCTTTTTGTTCTTTTTGTAAAATGGAATTCAACACTCAATCAACAAGCACTTCGAAATTTGCCAAAGAGACCACTCAAAGGTAAGTTGCTCTCACAGGTAGACTTTATGACATGTCTGACTTCTAAGAAGGCTGACAAAACCAGAGAGATCTAAGGCTTGACAACTTTTACCGCCAAAGTCACTACAAGACCTACTCAAAAATCAAACCCTAGGGCTTAAACTTCTATGAAATCCACTAAAACACTCAATGCTATCGAAACAAGTTCAGGTGAAGATCTTTGACAAGAGACCAATGGATCTGGGCAGTAAAAACTAAGAAAAAGCAAAATCTAAGAGAAAAAATGCAAAAAATGGAATTTTCTTAAATTTTAGCAGGGGACGCAGGCAACCCGTTAAGAAAGGTGCGGGCCCGCTCTGTGCACACAGCGACAGTGCGTCCAGGGACGCACTGTGCAATACTCAGAGGGTGCGTCCTACTGGAAAATTCAAGAAAAACTAAATTGAATCTAACCCTAAGCTAACCCACCCAAAAACAAAGTCACAGAGCCAAAAACCAGAAAATAAATGACTTTTCTCAGATCAAAGTTACATACAAAGGAAAATACTTTCACATCAATGGAATCCCCAGTGGAGTCGCCATTTTGTCAGGCGGAAAGAGCCGATAGTGCGGACACAAATCAACCTCCCTAGGAGCCTAAGACTCTCTAGTGACAAACAAAACAAACAAGAGCAATCCTTCTCTAAACATGCATTTACCATATAAGAAATCAAGTGTTTAGATCCTACCTGTAGTCCAACGCTGTTGTAGCAGTCCAGCTCCGCGGATCCGGATGAGCTCCTCCTTCACTTTGAAACCTGCATCCACTAACAATCAAACGATTAAATAGCACTTGATAATCTCATAGAATAAAACATATTTAACACATAGACCAAGGAGTACATGAAACAACTCATAAATAACAAGTTATTGAGAAGAATGGACTCATTTGCATTAATAGGAAACAAAAGGAACAATTACAACCTGAGCCTTCGTGTTGTGCAAGTCCCTCCCAGGGACCATCAAGAGTTCTCCTTTACTTTGACAAAGCTCACCCACTTCCAAATAGAACAAGTAAAGATGACAATCTCTCCTCACAAGCTTCTAAATGGGAGTCCTAATTCCTGCAGCATCTACCCTTAGAAATGTTTAGCTTTCAACCTCTCCTCCTTCTGGCCCAATGCCTGTATTTATAGTGCTCAAGAGGAGGTTAATCAGGTCCACCATCAATGGGATAATCCCCTCTTTGGATGGGATAGCTCCCTTATTGATGGGATAAGTTCCTCTTTGGTAGGGGTACATGAACCATCTGGAGGCGCTCAATACACATCGAACAACCTTCTAGAATGCTCTAGAAATGACCACAAGTAACTTTTTAAAGATGAAACTTGCGCATTTTGACCTTTACAGGGGGACGCACCTGCCCCTTTACATACAGAGCGTCCAAGGACACAGTTTTTGTGAACATTGGGTGCGTACCCGCAGGTAAGCTTGAGAGAACCTGCGTACCCAGAGATAAATACATTTATAAAGACTTTCTCTCTTTTTGGAGTTTGACATGGAGAGCAGAGGCTTAAGACTTGCCCAGGAGGATAGCATGACTGTTGATAGAGCCATACTAACTGTAAATAGCCATGGTGACATTTTTTAGTGTAACACTAAGTGGGCCCGCAGGCAAATTATGGCACAAGTTCTATTTTTGATCATAGTGTGGATGATCACAGTGTGGGTGATCACAGTGTGAGTGATCACAATGTGGGTGACCAAAGTGTGGGTGACCACAGTGTGGGTGATCAACGTCTATTTTTAGACTGGCTATCAAAAATAGAAAAGTCAAATATTATTGTCTCATAATAATATTTGGACTATAAACTTGATCTTATTCTCTTGGAGCACTTCAGTTTGAGCTATAGATGTAGCCCATGCAACTGTCAGAAGGAAGCACGCTTTTCTTATGAGTCAGTTGAGTTGTTGCATGCATGACTTCAGTTAGAACTCAATCAGTTGAGTTTGGTGGAGTTGATTGTGGAGTTGATGGAGTTGTGTTCAGTTTGACTTGGTTAAACTAGTTGTAGTTAGTCTAACTGCAGATAGACTAATGATGAGTTGTTAAACTAATTATTAACTCATAATACAACTATAGAATACATCAATTAACTCAGTTGCATGTCAGTGCATGTTCAGTTCAGCAGGGACAAGTGTTAGAGAATCAGATTGCTATCAGTTGTGAGTATAGTTGTGCATCATATCTTGCACAATCAAGGGATTGAGTATGCCAATGAGTTTGCTCATGTATTTGCCCAGTTTGTAGCTTGTGCTCACGTCTTACACATTGTGAGTGATTCTTTGGAGGTGAAATACGAGTTTGGTAGACCATTCTCATTCATTCTTGAGTAGGTATTGAGCAGTGGAGGCAGGCAAGCAGTGGAATAGATTTGGAGATCAGATCTTAGCTGTATTGTGTGTAACAGGTGGAGCTGGTACTGGATTGCTTGTGATAAGCATTGTACTTTGTAATGTTACATGGTCTCAATCATTAATATACAGATAGTGTGGGGTTTTTAGCGAGATGCTTTCCCCGGGTTACATACTGTTTTAATGTGTGAATGCTCTTGATGTTTTATTGTTATTGATGCTGCTATATTGATGATCAACGTAGATGAGCTTATGTATTTGTATGTATTCCGCAATAGTACATGATCAGGATAATCTCTGTTGAATATGTGTTAAATTATTCAAAATTTCTACAAGTGTGATGCCATGAGCTTGCATATTTTTCTTTCCATATTCTTGCCCATTGCGCCTTGGGATTTTTAACCCAACGCCACCAAAGTTTGGCCCATAGAACCTTACTTACGATCTCCTGGTCATCTAAGCCTAGGCCCCTATGATTCTTGTGTTTACAAATCTTTTCCCATGAGACCAAGGACCATTTTTTCCTAGTTTCCTCCCTGCCCCAGAGAAAGTCTCTTTAGATGTTTTTGAATTGCTGCAGGACTCCTATGGGGGTAGGTAGTGCTGAAAGCATGAAAATTAGAATTGATTGGAGCTCAACCTTTGTCGGCACTAGTCTGCCAACCAGATTTGAAGATCTGCTCGTCCATTTTCTGACTTTGTCCTACATTTTGGTAATCAAGGGTTCCCAAATGCTCTTGTGCAAGGTTTTCGCAGTCAAAGGAACTCCTAAGCACTTTAAAGGGAGGGAATCCCTCTGAAATCCTAAAATTTAGGAGATGTTTCTCTGAATAGCAATATTGGTGTTAAAGAAAAATATTTTGGATTTTGAGAGGTTGACTTCCATACCTGAGGCCATGGAAAAGTCATTCAGAATTTGTTTGAATGCTTGAGCCTCTTTGACAGTGGGGATACCTTGTAACATGGTGTCATCTACAAATTGTTGATGGGTCAAAGCCTGACCATTCTCCTTCAGAGTGAGACCTTGAATTTTTCCCATAGCTATCGCATGCTTGATAGACCAACGAAGACCTTCCATCATGAGAATGAAGAGAAAGGGAGAAAGAGGATCCCCCTGCCTTAGCCCTCTGGAAGGAATAAAAATCTCAGAAGGAGAGCCATTCACCAATATTGAAAAGCTGGAAGAGGTGACTAAGGCCATGACCCATCCTACCCAGATGTGATCAAAACCAAAAGCCTTTAGCATATTCCTGGTATAGGTCCAGTTCACTTTGTCATAAGCTTTAGCTATGTCCAGTTGCAAGATCATACCTGTTTTCCTTGTGTTGGTTAATGAGTGAACCACTTCATGCGCTTGAATAATGTTATCCAGAATTTGTCTGCCTTCAACATAACTTGATTGCTCCCCTGAAATCAGAGAAGGAAGCAGAGGTTTGAGTCTGTTTTCCACTACCTTGGATATAATTTTGTAGACCACAATGTAAAGTGCTATAGGTATATACCTATCCGGTGTCTGTGCATTTTCCTATTTAGAGATCAAGGAGATGAAGGAGATGTTGAGCACTCACAAGATAGTTCTATTCCTCCTGGAGTATTCCACAACATTCAAAATATCCTCTTTTACAATATTCTAGCAAGCTTTAAAGAAATGTACACTGAAGCCATCTGAGCCTAGTGCTTTGCCATTCTGAATGTCTTTGTGAACCTTGCTGACCTCTTCTTCCGTCACTGGTCTATTGAGATTGAAATTGTCCTCTCTAGTCACTAGCTTAGGCATGTGCTTAATTACATCCTTGATGTAATGTTCTCTTTCTGGGTTATTTTCTTGGGCTATTGCACGGAAGTGTTGAACCAACACTGCCTCTATCTCTTCATGGGATTGAAGAAGTTGTCCATTCTCCCTTTTTATTGAAGATATTATGTTTTGTGCTCTATTTTCCATGGTGGATCTGTGAAAAAATCTGGTGTTACGCTCCCCTTCTTTTAGCCATTAGACACTAGATTTTTTTCTCCAAAAAATTTCCTCTCATTTACACCAGTTATCCCAATCTTGATGATATTTTTCCACTAGATCCTTTTTGTCTTATTAAAACCTTCCGAGATCATAGCTTGGTTGAGGGCTTGCATTTTAATTTCCACCAATTTCTTTTTTGCAAAAATATTGCCAAAATTCTTCTTATTCCAATCTTTGAGCCTTAATTTTATGTGCTTTAATCTTTTATGAAGCATGAACATTCTAGTTCCCTGAATCTGTATTTCTTCTGCCCATCATTTTTCAGTATTACTAATGAAGCCTGGGTGTGAAAGCCAATTATTCTAAAATCTGAAAGGTCTATTCCAAGGGGTACCTATACCCTGGATCTCTATTTGAATTGTTCAGTGATCTGAGCCTCCCACTGGAAGAATACTAGCTGTTATTTCCTTATCTAAAAGCATAAGATCCTACGAGATAATGAATCTATCCAATTTGGATGCTACATGAGACTCTCCTCCTCTCTTGTTATTCCAGGTGAAGAGGCCATTACTTGTTTCAACATCCACTAGTTTCTTGTTATCTGAAAAGATCTGAAAAGCTAAGGAGTCTTTACTAAGTGCTTTGGTTCCACCCTCTTTTTCAGAAAGTGATTTTATCATATTAAAATCCCCTCCCAAGATCCAGGGTATCCCGACATGTCTTTCCGTGAGATACACTAGGGATTCTATGAACTTGAGTTTGTCTTCTATTCTTTGAGGGCAATACACATTCCTGACTAGATAGGTATTCTTATCCCCAACAGGATGAATCACTATTGATAAATAATTTTTTGCTGCTTCAGCATCAATTAAATCGATTCTTTGGGGGTTCCAGAGCTTGAGAATACCTCCTGCAGTATTCTCTGCTTTAACTTCTAGATATTCATATTTATTGAGCCACTTACTATGAAGTTGTCTTAAATTTTGAATGGAACATTTCATTTCCTGGATAAAAATTATATCTGGCGCAGCCTGTTTCATTTTGTTGTTTACCAGTCTTTGCTTTCTTTTACTTCCTAGACCTTTAATATTCCAAGAGATGAACTTCATTATTAAATATTTGTGAAGGAGTAGCTAGTAAGATCTTTCATCTTACCTGAATCTATCATGAGCTTTCCACATTCCATTAATAGCTCATTTTGCCTTTTTCTGCCTCTATTTTTTCCTGGGTGCTAATCTCGGAGTAGATTTTATCGTCTTCACTCCTTCGCTACTCAACCTGTTCCTATTTTTTTCCTTCTCTAGACCCTTTTCCTAAGTTTTCCATAAATACAGCTGCTGTATTCTATTGAGCTCTTCCTGGGGTAACGATTCAACCCCAACAGATCTTCCTTGAATTAGGAACCCTTCCAGATCTAGGTTTTCTCTTTCTAGAATCTCCTGCAGTTTAGTCTCTTCCAGATCTCTAGTTTTTTATCACTCATCATTATTCCTTTCTGTTTATCATTTTCCTATGTTTGTTCATGGTTTCCTTCCTTCTCCTTCTCACCCGTACTCCCTTCATTTGCTCGATTTTCTGTTGTTCTTTCTTCATCCTCTACCAGAACTTGGAACTAGTTTTGCCTACCTTGGTGTCTGTCCTTTTGTTGCAGCTTTTGCCCTCTTTTTTCGCCTCTTACTTTGTGGACCACCTTGTGAAAGCTGTCTAGGTATTTCATTGTATTAGTTTTTCTATTATTTTATGTTTTTCCAAGAGGGTAGTTTCCGAGAAGATGCCCATGTTCATGACATCTATGACATCTTAACGGAATATGCTCATAGTCCACCGATTGAATCCATTCTTCATCAAAAACTTCCAGTATCACCTCACCCGGAGGAGCTCCTGATAGATCCATCTCCACACATATCCTGGCATAGGAGGTATATTTTCCTCTTCTAGTAGCTTCTGAAGCTTTGATAAACCTCCCTAACTTATTGCCTATTGCAGCTAACGATTCAGGTTGCCAATAATCAAGAGGTAGGGAATAGAGTCTTACCTGGACTGGGACCGATGTGAAAGTTTCACATTCCAGGACAAAGTTCAACTTCCATGGTCTCATATAGAGACCTGTTGCTGTGTAGAAGTAGGGACCTCCTTCAAACACTATGTCTTTATCCTCGATATTTGTGAACACCACTGTAAAGAAACCCTTTGATCCAAGGTGTAGATCAATGCTCCCTTTGGGTTTACAGTGGTACTTGATCCATGTTTGTAAAGCTTTTTCTGTGGGCTAGAGTCCCATGAATTTGCAAATGATTGCGTAGGTTTGTATGTGCTCCCTGTGCGCTTGCAGCATAGGATCATTTAAAACCACTTTGGGTGTTATTTTAGCTTTGGGTTTACAAGGACCCTTTTGTCTTTTCTCTTTTGTTTCCTGTTTTTTGTCATCTTTCTCCTTGTCTCTAGTGTCATTGTTCTCCCTTATTTTGACCTCCTCCTCTTCCTTTTCCATGTTACTCCTTTCATCATCAACCATTTTTCTGACTTTTTCTAGGGCTTTCTTCCCCTTGTTGGCCACTGGCTCCTTGTAGGAGGGAGAAGATCTCCCTCCTCTACCTCCATCCATGGATGAAGAAACCCGCAACCCACCAAAACCCTGGTAGCTTGTTTTTCTCCTACGTGTTTTTCTCCTCTTCCATTCTCTAGAAGCTCACTGTAATGGCCGACTATCTGACCGTGAGCTAGTAATTTCTATTTTAATGGCAACTAAAAAATATATAACTTCTATTTTAACAAAAATTATAAAATAATGAAGTTGCAAACTGGTAACTCTTTTATAAAAAATAGAAAACCGTAATTTCTATATTTGAAAAAATTATAAATTGAAAAAAAAAAAATTAAGTGTTAAATGGATAACTCCTAAAAAAATTTAGAAAAAAGATAAATCCAATATTAGAAAAATTATAAAAGTTATAAAATGGTAAACTTGCAAATCCACAACTTTTATACAAAGAAATAGAAAAACAGTAACTTGTATATTACAAAAAACTATAAAATGGAAAAATTCAGTTTAAAATGGATAAATCTTATGAAAAATAGAAAAAACGATAAATCCAATATTAAAAAAGGTAATAAAAAATATAAAATGGAAACCTTAGCTGCACTTGCAAATCCATAACTCATATATAAAAGCATAGAAAAACTACAACTTCTATATTATAAAAAATTATGATGATGATGATGATGATTGTTATTATAAAAAGTTATTATAAAATGAGAATATCTAAAGATAAGTTTACACTTGTGAATAAAAAAAATAGAAAAATAATAACTTCTATATTACAAAAAATTATAAAATGGAAAATTTTAGTTTAAAATGGATAACTCTTATGAAAAAATAAGAAAAAGATAAATCCATTATATATATATATATATATATATATATATATATATATATATATATATATAGATATATATATATATATATATGGAAAATCTTAGTTGCAAATCCATAACTCCTATACAAAAGTATAGAAAAATGGCAACTTCTATATTACAAAAAAATATAAAATGAGAAATTGCAGTTACCTAAAGATAAGTGTGCACTTGTGAATAAAATAATAAGTAAATTTATTATTTTATTTTTATGTTGAAGTACAATTGAAAATAGTAAAGGTATAATAATTATTTACATGAAAAAGATATAAAATAGTAGTAAAGGTAAGTTTACACTTGTGAATAGAATAGAAAGTAAATTTACATTTTAATTTGTATATATAAAATAATAAATCGCATATAAAAGATTATGTACTTACAAGTGGTATAGTGAGATTGATATGATTAGTAAATTTGCATACTAGATGTTTTATATAAAAATAATAATAAACTAAATTTACATGTTCAATTTTATATTAAAGTATGGTAGAGAATTATAAGTTTGCACTCGTGATTTTTTTTTTCATATTAAATTATGACAGAGAATGGTAAGTTATATTTTTTAAAAATTGCAATAAAACTAGTTTACCAACTAGTCTTATTTTTTCTGGAAACCTTCCACAAGTTATGAGAATTAACATGGAATTATGTCTTAATATAATAGAAAAGTACATTTAGAAATTAGAACTAAAAACTTATTCCGTTCAATAAAGAATTCTTGGTCAAATTAGTAGCAAAGTAGAGTTAGAATTAAGAATTTGTTCTCTTCAACAAAGAATTTTGGATCAATGCATCAACTAAGCGCCGTTGGAATTAAAAAAATATAGGGAATTGTAAGTTTTATATTAAAAAAAATATGAATACCTTTAAATCAGATTTTTGTTTTTATTCTCATGATTTTTTTTATGATACCCATTACCAGGTTGGAGTATAGTGATTAAGTGGATTGCATTCCATTGAAAAACAAGGATCACTGGCATGGAATTCAAATAAAGGGTCTCATTTTTGATAGTCAACCAGAAAGGTTAGGGGTTGCCACATATTTTCTAATAAACTTGGATAAGAGAGGACACATAGAAAATTGAAATTAAATGAAAACTATTATTAGTTATTTGTGATCAAATATTTTGTATTAGTTGTTAATAGAAATGTAAATACTAATTTCCTTGTATCTACCCAATTATCAATCTAGTAATAGCTTTGAAATTGTATATCATGGCCATATTTGCAATTTTATACTAGATTCCTAGGAATTAATGTGTTTTAGTTTCACATAGAATGCCATGTTTTTAATCCAATTATAAGTAATATCATAAGTAAGCTTCTATGCATTATCTCTTTTGTATTCTATATAGTTTGAAATTTTTTGTTTTTCAAAATATGTATAAATATAGTTCATTGAATTTGAATGATTTTTTTTTCTTGTGAAGAGGATACGTGGAGACCCTCTAAAGAACATTGATGGCACCTAGATCGAAACTCCTTGAATGGAAATATCTTGAATGAAAGATTGATGGAAAATTTTATTGCAAGTTCTGCAATAATACTTGTCGGACATCAGTCACTCAAGCAAAAGATCATTTGCTTGGCATTGTGAGTGGAACTAGCGGAGAAGTGGCAGCATGTACTAAAATTGCACAAGATGTGAAGAAAATTTTAAGTGAAGAAGTCAATGCTCATAAGCAAGGAAAGGTAATCCAAGAAGCAAGAAAAAAAAGAACACAAGATACACTCATGGGAAAAGAAAATGTTATTAATTAGACACCAATCCCTTTCCCATCATTCGTGGCATCTACAACATCTTCTATGCTATATGGATCACAAAGAGAACCTACTTTACCATATGTTGGTGCACAAAAACATATATTGAAGAAAGCTTGGAAGCCATTGGAGCGAAATGAGGTAGATGATGGAGTTTATGATTTTTTCATTGGTTGTAATATCTCTTTCAACAATATCAAAAGCCCGTTTTTTCATGATATGTTAAAAATGATAGGCCATTTTGGTCCCTCATATGTTCTTCAAAACTATGAAAGTCTTAGGACCAAAGGAATTGATAGGGGCAAACAAGGAATATAGGAAATAGTTAAACCAATTAGGGATTCATGGGCTATTTCTATATGTACTTTAGTTAGTGATGGTTTGACCAATCGCCAGTCTAGACCTCTTGTGAACACACTTTCCTGTTGTCCTCAAGGAGTGATCTGTTTGTCTACTATTGATTGCATGGAAAAAATAAAGACCGTTGAATATTTATTATAGATACTAAAGGACACCATATTATCTATATGAGAGGACAATGTAGTCCAAGTTGTCACTGATAATGCATCCAATTGTATTCATGCTGGTGACTTATTGATGGAGCATTTCCCTAAGTTGTTTTGGACACCTTTTGCAACACATTATATTGATCTGGCCCTTCATGACATTGGTCAAATAGGTTGGGTGCAAGTAAATATATCTCAAGAAAGGAAACTGGTCAAATTCATTCTTAACCACCAATTGAGTTTAAGTATATTTAGAAGATACAAAACCAAGAATCTACTAAGACAGGCTAACACTAGGTTTTCCACCCATTTTATTGCACTGCAAAGGGTGGTAGAGAAAAAGGCTGCATCAAGATCATTTGTATGTAATGGAGAGTGGGTAAACTCTCATTTGTCAAGGTTATAAGGTGGTAAACTAGTAGAGAAAACAATCTTCTATGAAATTTTTTTGGTCATGCATAGAAAAAATCATCTCTATTTATGAGCCTATTGTACAAATATTGAGGACTATGGATTCTAATGCTACATGTATGGGTTTTGTATATGAGGAAATGGATAGAGTAAGATAACACATATCATTGATATGTAAGAATTATAGTTTAGTATATAATCCAATATGGAGAGTTGTGGAAAAAAGGGTGTTGTATGTTGCATACACCATTACATGTTGCGGGGATTTTTCTAGCACCTAATTGCTTTCACGTTCCTAAGGATATAGATATCATGGAGGGAATTTATAATTGCATGGAGAGGATGTATTATGATCCTAAGATACGATATCAAATACGAATAAAATCAATATCATATAGGCAAGGAACTGGTCATGCTTTCACTAGAGCTAGGGAAATATGAGACATGCACCATCCAGAGGTCACCCCTAGTTAATGGTGGTTTCTCCATGGATATGAGACACCTCAACTAAAAACATTTGTAGTCATGGTGTTGAGTCAGGTATGTAGGAATCATAATTATTTATACTTTGTATGTATATTTGTAAATTATTCCATGTAAATTATTATACTAATATAATATTATTTTCATGGAAACAAATAGGTCACTAATGCATCAGCATGTGAAACGAGTTGGAGCACTCATGAGTTCATCCATAGTAAGAAAAGAAACCATTTAGGAGCTAGAAAATTGGAATATTTGAATAGCATTCATTGCAATTTACACCCGTGGTCGAAATCTTTGGAGGAGTAGAAAACAACTTCAAATATAGTACAAGAGGTTCCCCCTATTTTTAATGCATCTAGTGTAACCTCACAAACACCAATTCTAGGATTGTCTTCTACATCCACACATCACATCAATGGGAATGATGTCTTACTTAGAGATATTCTAGATGAGAGTGCTAGTAATGATAATGCGTCTCTCATGAGTGAATACACTCATGTTGATGAGGGCAATGGAGATGAGATGACCTACACACCTTAAGATAATTTTGTCCCTTCATTTATGGGAAGGACAATAATTTTTTTATTTCTATTAGAATTTTGTATAAGCACATAATTATTAAACTATGTTTTAACTTTTGACATTTGATGATTGAATTGTTCTAGTTTGACATATTATGATTCCTAGTTACTTTTATTGTATTGTTTTATAAGGTTTAAAAGCGTCTATTTATATGTATCATTACTTTAACTATAATGCAAAATGAGCATGAAGTAAATGATCTAAATCCATATTTCAATCTTAAATTGTATATCATTGTTGTTGTATTTCAAGAATATTCTCTAGAAGTTTGTATATATCTACAAAAAGACCCTTCAGGAGTAGTATCAATGTTTGTAGATGGCATGTACATTTTCAAATAGATCTATTTAGTGATTTAGACATAAATTTCATGGTATTTAGAGATCACTTAAATCATATTTTTAATATCCAATATCTTATTTTTTACATTGAACTCTAGCTTTGTATGTTGTGACTCATATTATTAGATTTTACTTTTACATGTTTTCTAGTCTGCAATAATAATTAATTTGATGCATTTTAGAGAGAAGGGGTCTATAAAATTTTAGATAGGAGAAATTAACATTGAAAATAAGTAAACAAAAATATCCTTGTTAGGGAAAGATTTAATCCATATCAAATTGAATTCAAATTCAAATTTGGTAATTATGCTTTTCTTGATGAAATTAATGTTATGTTTCAATTGGCATTGCTTGGATAACCAACCAGGTCCAAATGCGATCACATGCATGACTTTAGCATGGTGCTAGTTCTCTCACTTGGTAATTCTACTCATAAATTTTGTTCTCTTTTGTTTATCATTAGGGTTCTACTGTATCCCGATGCCTTCCTTCATTAGCATTTAACCATTACCCCAGTATTCTCATAGGTGTCATATCTCTGTGTTAAGTATCTCTCTGGTCACAACACAAAACTTCTACGGGGTTTTTGGTTTGACTCCAGATCATTCCAGAAGGTTATTATGGCTAATCTATTCATGGTATGTTTATCAAACCCTAACCTTGATGTTATCGTTTCACAATGGTTTTATTTAGCTTCTCATATGGATTGTTGATGAGGAGTAAACATTCCTTTTTCTCGCGGGAATATAGAGGCTCTATTCTACATCCACAAGTATAATAATTCAAACCTTATGTTCTTAATTTTCTTTCTTCTCGATGAAAATCTTTTATAAATTTGGAGTAGTTATTAACCCTGCTCCTTTTCGTCACATGTATGCTTCAATGGCAACACGTTTTTTTAGGTGAAAGCTTATTGGAAGGGTGTCGAGAGTTCTTTTCCCTGTAATGTCTATAAGTTGTTATTAAATGTTTCAATTATTTGTCAAGTGTTTGATGTCGTGATGTTCCTGTCACTTATTATTTGTTAGCCATATTGTATATTAGGTTTTAATGTGGATCGAGGGCCTTATCCTAGCTGTAGACTATTTCTTCTGTGTTTGGACATGTTGTAAATATTATCAAGCACAATGCCCATTTTTAATATAATATTTGTTTCACCCCTCTCAGGGTTTATCGTTGGACGTATAAGGGATTTCCCTCCCTATGAGGGTTTTCATATTACAGTATCAATTAATTACTGTGATGTCCAAAGGAAACTTGTATAATTGTGTCTTTTATTTTCCAAAATAATATTTATAATTTACTTTATATTTGCAATGTTATTTAAATATGATTGTTTTGAAAAGTTATTTATTCTAGTTACAAGAAATGAGCTCCTATAGGAATAATTTATGAAAATACTTTCTATGTTCAATAGTTGAACAATAGTATATTCTCTCCGTGTACTTTACTAGTTTACATTATAGGTTTCCAGAAAGAGACCAACACAATTTAATTCATTGTGGGAGAGAACAAAGACAGTGAATTAAACTGTGCTCGTGGTCTTATGTTCCCTATTTCTTCCTTGTATAGGATTGCCTTTACTTCGGCCTGAGAACAAATTATTGTTGTTATTAGGCCTAGACATTTAACCTTAGCATACACATTTCTTTCTTTCCTTAGTTTATAGATATATATATATATATATATATATATATATATATATATATATATATATATATATATATATATATATATATATATAAACAATCTAATCTACTGCCTCTAGAGAAAACATTCTAGTTTCAGGATGTTTTGAATTTAACCTTTATCTATGTATAATAATGCCATTGATAACCTTTGTTTACCTATAAAAAACACAAGTAACTATAAATTTTTTAGATATACTTATATAAGTACATATATACCTAATGGCCAGTAAAACGTACCATTTTCATTTAACCATTTCACTTCCAAAACTATTTTAATTTCACAGTAACCATCTTCTCTAACTTCTCCTAAAACAAACTAATTATTAAATTTTTTATCATTCATAAATTAGATCATTCAAATACATATCTATATTCTTCCATGAAATATGTTAAAGGCTTCCACATTCCTCCCAACCTTGAACGAACTTTTTTGTTACTTCCCCTGGAGATCCACTACCTTCTATCAAGAAACAATTCGTATATCCTTCTCAATTAACCTCCTGAACCCTTTAGCAGCATTGTGCCCAATATCTCAGTTCCAAACCAATCTTTATCTCCCACTGGATTTCTTGTTCAAAAGAAACTATTTTTATCTGCTACAGTTATTTTTATCGGGTCCACCTCATGACATTTATCTCCAGTCATGTAATATTTACTGGTGGTCCATATCTTCCAAAAATTCTCTCTTGAAATTATGGAAAAATGAGTATTTTCTACATTTTTTTCCAGCCCCTCTGGGCATAACTAATTTCAACCATTTCCTGAAATTTAGGAGTTAATCTCACATGTCAACCTTTAAGATATTTCTAAGAGGATTAAGATGCCAAAAATAATTTATTCTTTTAATTTTAAAAATAAATATTTACTCCAGTGTTCTTGTTTGTTTATCCCTTTAAGTTTTCAATTATAATTTTAATGTAGTAGAGCCATAAATTAAACTTTGAGTCACTGAGTAAATTCCGAGGGGTATTACATCTCCCCTCCCCTAAAAAGGGACATTGCCCTTAATGATTTTAGGCTTCTATCAACTTAGGAATACATAGGAAATATTTCCTTCATCTTATTCTCCATTTCTGAGGTTGCCTCCTTAATGCAAAATTTCTTTCATTTCACTTTAACATGGGAAATGGCTCAATCCTAGAGTATAATCTCCCTTCGCTCCAAAATTTGTAGTGACTCGATCTTGAAGTATCCTTCCAATTTGACCTATATAACATTCCAACTAGTTATATGAGTCGTATCATGTATACTTTCTTTAATAGAGAGACATGAAACAACTTATGAATCTTAATATGGGTTAGTAGTTCTAGCTAGTAGGCTATTGACACTACGATGGCTAATACCTCAAATGACCCACAAAATCAAGGGGTTAGTTTAATATAAATCCCTAAATTGAAGGAGCTCTTTCTGGGTGGAAGTTTATCATAAACATGTTCACCCACTTGAAACTCATGATGTGTCATTTTTTTTTATCAATGTAATACTTATGTTCTTTTAGTGCTACTTTCAAATTATGTCTGATCCCTTTCATCATATCTTCCATTTCCTGTAAAAGATATGGTCCTATCATAATTCTATCCTCAAGCCAACTCTAACTTAAAGGAACATGACATTTCCTTCCATTTAAAGCCTTAAAGGGACTCATCTTGAGTGATGCATGATATGCATTGTTATAGGTGAACTCTAACAAATGTAGATAGTTCTTCCATTTTGCGAGTTGCTTCATTACATACATATGTATCATTTCGACTTGGTTAACCCTTTCCACTTTCCCATATGTTTATGGATGGTATGTAGTGCTAAATATTAGTTGTGTACCAATTCAGCAAACAATGCTCTACAAAAATGTGAGCTGAAATTTTCATCCCTATTTGATATAACTGTCCTTGGCACACCATCAAGTTTGAAAAATGTATTCATGAATACTTATGCCACTTTTGTAACTCCTTAAGTATATTGAATTTCTATAAAATGAGAAGCTTTAGTTAACTTAGCTACAACTACCATAATAGATTCATGTTTCCTCTTTGTCCTTGGCAGTCGAGTAATAAAATCTAATGATATCACTTCCCACTTCACCTCTAGTATAGGTAGGAGGTTCAACTATATGGTTGGGTGTTGGTGCCTTGCCTTCACCAGCTGACCTTCTTGACACCTTGCCAAATATTTAATAGCTTCCTTTTTCATTCCTGGACAAAACAATTATTTTCTAAGAGCAATATTGATTTTTTGATATCCTAGATGTGTTGCATATGGTCTTTTGTGATACTCATCCTATATTAATCTTTTACTTTAATCCACATTTGGGATATAATGTGTGTATTTTTACATCAATAGTCCTTTTTCATTAATTGCATAATAATGTTGTTTTATTTAACCAACTTCACTCCTCATATTTTCACCAATCTGATTATAATTATGATCTTCTATTGCTGTCTTCTCTATTTATTCAACAAAATTTGTTTTAGTTTTTCTCACTATCACCACACATATTTGTTTCAAACTTCAACTCAAAGCATCTTCCACCTTGTTTTCTTTCCCTTTTATGCGTTTAATGTCAAAATTGTATTCACTTAGGAAGGCCATCCACCTGATGACCTACCTAGTATTCATGTTAGGTTGGTTGAAACAATATTTTAAACATATATGATCAATGACCAAAGTAAATTTATTACCAATAAACTAACGTCTGCACATTTTAAGGGAATCAATGACTATTGAAAAATCAAGTTCATAGAGTACATATTTTCATTTATTATCCCTTATTTTTCAAGATTCATATATCACCATGTGTCCTTCCTGCATAAGAACAACTCCAAGGCCCTTGAAGTAAGCATCAATGGATACCGAAAAATCCTTATTTTGGTCTACTATTTTTTATATAGGGGCATTAGTAAGTAAGTATTTCAATTTCTCAAAAATTCATGACATCTTTGTGTCCACATAAATTTTACTTCTTTCTTCTAAAATGAAGTTATAGGGTACACTAACTTAGAGAAACCTTCTATAAATCTACGAAAATAACCAGTGATTGCCATAAATGACCTTATATTTTCCACATATTTTCGAATTGTCCAATCAAGGATGAACTTTACTTTTCTAGGATCCACTATTATCCCGTATTTCAAGATTACATGCCCAGGTTATTGTATCCTGTCTTGGTAAAATTTACACTTGCTAAATTTAGCATATAATTGGTGTTCACGTAGGGTCTATAGCATTATTCCCCAGTGTTTCGTATGCTCTTCCCGGGTCTTGGAATGGATTAAAATATCAACTCTAAGAATTAATACAAACTTATCGGGGAACTTACTAAATGTATTGTTCATCAAACACATGAAGGTAGGAGGTGCATTCATATTTCCAAAAGGTAACACTGTAAATTCTTAATGTCCGTACCAAAGGTTGTCTTTGGTGTGCCTTTCCTTTCAATTCTTAGTTGGTTGTAACTATATCTAAGGTTTATTTTAGAGAATAATTTTCTCCCTTGACATGGTCAAACAAATCTATTTGGCATAGGGGATATTTATTTTTAATACGCATCTTGTTCAACTGATGGTAATCAATGCACAACCTAAAAGTTCCATCCTTTTTCTTTACAAAAAGGACTGGTTCACCCCATGGTGACACATTGGGTATGATGTACCCTTTTTTTAATAATTCCTACAACTGCATCTTCAACATTATTAGTTCTAGTACACGCATTCGATAAGAAGCCTAAGAAGCCTTTTATATCCATGCTACTCTTGGTATCAGTTATATGGAAAAATCCATCTCTCCTTTAGGTGGAAAACCAATAATTTTGGCGAGAAATACATCTTGATATTCTTGCACAACTTCTTATTCATATATACACTTAGTTGATTTGTTTAATGAGTGGTCTTCCACATGAATAGAAAAAATTTGTAATCTCTTCCTTGCATCCCTCTTCAAATATAATGCATATATTTGGCACATAGACATGGGCCTGGGTATGCCATTTATAATATGGGTTTTCCCATTTTCTAATGTGCAGGTAGCAATTTTATCAAGGAAATTAACAATTTCCCAATGCCCCTCTAGTCAATCTGTCCCCACTAGAACGTTATATGAGCCTAATGGTAGTATATTCGAACTCATAGCATTCTAATTTTCATTTAGTACAATTGGGCATGCCTTTACCCAATTAGTAAATTTCTCTTTCGTTCTAGTGGCTAGTTGGACCAGTCACGAATTCCCATATTTTTGAGACTTTAACTTACAATTTTCTACCACCTAAGAGCTAACATAACTCAAGCTAGCACCATGGTATATTAATACATAAACAAATTGGTTAAAAATAGTACCTTCTATCTCCACCATGGTGGATTAATTCTCTTCTTGGCATCCTTCAAAAGTTGCATTGATGTGATGCATATTTCTAGCCACATCATTGACAATGCAGACCTATTGGAGGTTCTGTAGGTTTTGCAAATATCTAGTGATATAGGGTAAATTCCACAACAAATGGGGTTCTCTGCATCCCCAACATTTTAAAGGTTCCCTATCCTTCCCATTAAATATCTTAATTATGATTACTTCATGTTTAGACCTAGCTTGGGTTTAGTTCTATGTTATTAGTGTTTGGTTGTTGTTTCTGCTAAAGTTTTGTTTTTTACCACCTTTACAAGGATGTTTAAATGTCCCAGATTTTCCACACTCAGCCATTCTTTCCTTCTTCTTATTCGACAAATAGTTTAGATTTTCAATTATCTATTTGGCTTGTTGATAGTAGTTCATGTCCTTCCTAATGGTTTCTTCCATATCTTTTGGATTGTCGTACTTGATTTTCTCTTTAAAGGAGAGTGGAAGGTATTTTAGAAAACATTGTACTTTTGATTTTTCTTCTTTTAGGTACAACACATATCATAATAGGTGATTGAACTTTGTTATAGATTCATCTATCAACATATGGCCCAGTTTTAGATCATAGAATTATTTAGCCTTATCCTCAAAAGAGCACTCATTCAAATACTTTTTTTAAACAACACCTGGAATTCCTCCCAATTAACCTCTCTACCTTTTATGTTATGAACTATTCTCATTTCCTCCCACCACAATGATGATTTCCCCTACAACTAATAAGTAGTCATCTTGGATCTAAAATTTGTAGCATAGTCATACACTTGAAAGTACATGTTAATATAGAGCAACCATGCTTCAACTACTTCTTCTATCTCCCCATAAAAAGTTCAGGCTTTGATATTTTTAAATTCTCCATGAAGCTCTATTTTGGGTGTCTTTCCTGATTTTGTGTGAACTTTTGACAAACTATGCTCCTCCCCTTCTTCAGTTTTTTCCTCCTTGCTTTTTGCCATTTCCTTGGAAAATTTCATTTAGACTTTTCCCCTTTGTTTTCCTCATTCCTCATTATTTCTACTAATTTGGAATTATATTTTTCAGTTAGATTCCTAATAAGATGCTCTTGTTTAACACTAGCTTTCAACAGTTGTTCATGTCCATCATGTAGATTTACCAGCTTTGTCTACAAATTTTTCGTTATGTTTAATAACTCTCCAGTGTGTACTTTCACTTGTTGTCCCAAATTTACATAAATTTCCTCTTCTCCAATATGTGTACCTCATTTTGGTTCTTCCATTCTATTTATCTTGTACAATTCTTCTCTTTTTTTGTGTGAACACAAGCATTTATTTAATTAATAAAAGTGTATTCAACTCAAAGGCCATAGTATTTTAACATGCTTATCTCTAATACCATATGTAACATATCTCCCATATTACATGGAAAAACAATATAAATGTTCTACAAATTTATCATAATGTTCTAGAAATTACTTACGTGTGAAAATGAAAAAATGGGAAACACATTTTGGTATGTAGGGATAAGTCGCAATATGTTTATTGGACTCTTGGCCAATATTTTAAAAACTTCTCGATTGAGAGTTTAGCAGGGTTAATGACGAGGTTAAATCTATCGGATGATAGTTAAACAAGTTTTTCGTCGAGAAGTTTGAGAAAAAAATTCTTAGACACGAACTCTCGAATGAACGTTTAGATTCTAACTACAACTTTTGGTCGAGAGTTTAGATTCCATTTAAAACTCTTGGCCAAGATTTTTAGATTCAAATTAATACTCTCAATTGAAAGTTTGGTAAAAATTTATCCTCAGGCAAAAAATCTTGGTCGAGAGTTCAGATTCCACGTAAAATCTTTGAGCCGAGAGTTTATATTCCATCTAAACTCTCAAATGAGAGTTTGATATTATAATTAAAACACTCCACCAAAATTTGAGATGGTATAAATAGAAAAAAACAAAATGCAATTATTCATTTTTGTCATGACAGAATTGGCCTGTGAAAACAAGAGTAGTTTCCATTCCTCATGATAGGATTTTGTGATGCATATCTAGCCGCAGAGCGAATTTCCCCTTGAAAGTGAATTTTCGAGTACACTCTCGTGAGCTAGTGTTCAAAATAAGCTCAGGTAAATGGCTAGATCGATCATATTTTTTAGTTGGAATGCCTCATTATAAACAATTTTTATTTGTAACATTTAGTTGTAAACTTCAACACCTCTACGCTAGATAGGTTAGCCTCTAATTTATTAACTTAGATCGATTACAGGTTTCCATTCATACATTTTATTAACTTAAAATTTATCAGGGTCTTGGGGTTTTAGACATTTTAGACCATAAATTTGTGTTTCTATGCATTACAAGATTATCAGTCTAGAGTTAAATTTCAAGTCTTCGTTTATGTCTAAGCTCTGAATCATAAGGGATTTTCTTCCCTGCTTGATGCTGCAAAGTAATCAAAATATATTCGGCAGAATATCTTGAATTCAAACTTTTGGAGTATTTCAAAAAACTGCTTGTAGCAATAAAAAAAATTCTCCCATCTAACACCAATGTGTATAGAAGTTTGTGAAGGAAAAGTGCATTCTATCGGCATGAAACTTGTGCATTATAATGAAATTTGACAGGAAAGATATTTCAATGTTTAAAAATAAAATAAATAAAATAGAAGAGAACAATAACTAAGTGGGTACAATTTACATAGATCTAATCCATTTACTTTAAGTCCTCATTGTTGAAGAGCCAGGCATGGAAAATCAAGGATCTGGTGAGAGTAATAACTTATGGTTTTTTTGAGGGGTGAATGTGAATGACACTCCACATTCGTTTAGCCACATGCCTCCTTGCTTTGTTCAACCTTTTTCTCACAATGTTATATTGAAATTGAAGAAGTAGATAAAGCACTCCAAGGCTACTACTTATCAAATATTATAATAGGCAATCTCTGGTGATTCCTCGACATCTTTCAACTCACTATCATTGATTTGATTCAATAAACACTTCCTAGCGATTCCCCAATGCATTTCAACCTACTGCCATTGATCTTTGATTTAATTTACCCATTTGTATGTCATTGCATCTAGATTTGTGTTTCTTTTCTATTTGGATTTTTACCAATTATTTTTACTAGTTTTTTTTTCTCTCCCCAAGATCCATATGATCTCACTTCCCCTCTCAAAGCTCACATCATAAAATATGTTTTGACAAAAAAAAATTATTCGTATAGTGCCACTATATAAATCAAATTAAATTAGTCTACATCTATTTTAACTCCAGATCTATCAAGTTGAGAAGGATCAAATATTTTTTCACTTTAAAAGAATTTTCTATGTCAATAAATTTAATCCCAACACTTGGTAGATCGAGAGTCAAAATATATTTAAGCTAATTTAATTATTAATTATAATTAAATATTATAATAATAATAATAATAATTATTATTATTATTTATGTAATTTTAATTGATGATTTTTTTTATTGATATCTGATCTGTAAACTGTCATAGATATTCCACTCGACAGTTCGTCATAAGAGATCTGATAATATTATATTAAAAATATGAGATTCTATACTTACAATTTTATTAAACTTTAAGACCTGTAGATTTAACTGTAATTAGTGCATGCATGCAAATAAAAAATATGAAAAATAGTAGAGAATGACAAAATAAGCTCTCACACACAGATAAGACACAAGATATGCTCTCTGAGAAACCCTTTAAAAGAAAACACAGATGGAAGGTAAGGTTGTTTCGCTCTCTTTCTCTGTTTGGAAATATGGTTGCAGGTACAAAGAAGTAATGTTTGTGGACTGTGGGTGGACTTAGTGCATAGATCCTCTCTGTGTGCTCTACCTCCTACCTCTCCTGGCTATCTTTACTCAACTATGGAACAAAATTCTCTTGAAAGAATGGAATGGCTCTTTCCCCCTAGTGATCTTGTTATAACACACCCGGATAGCCTACTAGTGGTTAATTTTGACTATATCAACTCTTAATTAGAGTCACAATATAGAATATTCTAGATTCTTTTACATCATAATCACGTGGCTAGCCCTTTTCCAAGAATAATGGGGGCTGAAATGACATCCTCTTGAACTATAGGTGTAATAATAGGAAGGTCAACTTCTGAGTGGCATAACTTTTGCATACAGACTCCGATTGACGCGCTTCTTGCACCATTGGAAAGATATATTTGTGTAGAATAGCGTAAGATAATGTGGCACCAAATTGGGAAATATTTACCCAGGAAAAACATTGTTTGATGCCTCAAAACGCTCCTAGACGATTTTAGACCCTGTTTTGCCAAACTCGGTCCCACTCATAAAAATGGTCCTATGAGTTGATTCCTCCACTTTTTCCACTCCAAATGCATCGAGATGGATGAAAACAAATATAATGATCTGATATGGATCACACCTCCTCAGTTTGGTAGGCTTTTGGTCCCCAAAATCTTGTACTAAATTAGGTGTGGAAATATTTCCTCCACCTTATCTCTGGTGTACCATTTAGCTTTTCCTGGAAGTTGTCCCTCCAATCCATCTGCCAAATGTCATGCTACCCCTCTCTTGTAGTTTGGGACCTCTTCTGAAAAAATGTATCTGTTTTCAACTCTGCCTAAACAACTATTGTTAAATCCTCCACAGAAGGTAAGACTTGTTCCTCTTCCTTATCTAGCAAGGAAGGCTCATAGAGTTTCAAATTCTCTCCATTCACAACTAAGTAACCGTGTATATATGGTGGTAAAATGAGTCATTAGGAATTATCACCCACCTTTTCTAGTATCTCAAAGGCACCATACCTTAGAGCATTGATTTTCTTACCAGGCCCTTGCAACCTCTCCTTGGTTAGTTGTAACCATACTTTGTCTCCCACCTTAAATGACTTCTATTTTTTCTGTTGATCATGCCTAGTCTTATACTTCTGTTGTGACTTTTGCAGCACTTCTTGTACCTGTAAATGGATTTGCCTAATATTCTCTATAACTTTTTCAGCCCTCAAAGCATCTCCTATAAGATCTTCCCTCACACCTCCTTATTGCCCATATGTAATATGCAAAGGTTAAGGTGGTAAATATAAAAAACAAGTCTCAAATGGAGACATTCATGTAGACATGTGGATTACTTTGTTGTAAGAATGTTGTATATATACCATATTTTAATCTCAAGTCTTTGGATGCTTCTGGTTGTATGCCATTAGAGGCTTCACTAGATTCATGTTGACTACTTATATCTGACCATCTGTATTTGGATGAAATGTTGTAGATACATTCAAATTTGTGTCCATATTATCCCACAATGTAATATAGAATGCATTAAAAATCTTGTATCAGTATCTGAAATTATGGTCCCTGGTATTCCAAAGTGCTCCCAGACCTGTTCAAATAACAAGTTTGTTTCTTCTTTCCTATTAGTGGTCCTTTTATAGGGTATCAGAACGCACATCTTGTTGAACCTGTCAACTACCACGAACAGGTAGTAATGTCCCTTCCTCGTTGTCAGTAAACCTCCCACAAAGTCCATTGAAATGCTTTCCAAAAGACAAGTAGGTATAGGTAAGGGATGATATGGACCCTCTTTCTTGTTGGTAGGCTCGTTGTTACAACAAAGCATGCATCCTCTTATGAACCTAGCTACTTGATATTTCATCTTGGGCCAATACACATACCTTTACAAGTTAGCCACAATTTTCCCTACACCAGAGTCCCTTGCAACCTTGGAGGTGTGAGCCTCTCTAGTCAACTGCAATTGCTCACCTTTAGGAACACAAAGCTTATCCAGCTTGTGGAGTAACCCATTCTAGAGATCATAGTCAACCTTGTTATCATCATCATGCACATGACTCTTGACTCTGCAACTATTGATACATCTCCTTAAAGTCCCAATCTTTCGAATATGACTCCTTGTATACATCATGGGTGAATAGCTCCATGTGCATAAGAGTCACCAAAGTTGTGATATTTGATGTGGGTTGCCATGAAATAATGTCGACCAACTTGTTTGTGATTCCCTCATACTTGATCACCAAATTAAACTGTTGTAGAAACCCCATCAAGTTCTAATGCCTGGTCTACTATAGATTACTCTGGGCCTACGAGTATTGTAACGACTAGTGTTCTATGTGGATTGTTGTCTCCTTTCCCATCAAATAGTGCTTCCACTTCTTCACAACATTCACCATGGCATATAGCTCATTATCATAGGTAGGGTTGTTAAGGACTACCCCATGAATTACTTAATAACGGTAGCATACAGGCCTTCCTCCCTACATCAATATATCTCCCATAACATACCCACTCATATTTGTCTCCACTTGAAAAGGCTACTGCAATTTTGGTAATGCGAGAACTGGTGCTTGGCTAATTGTAACAACCCTGGTCAAAATTTCATGTAATAAAGTTAAGAAAGGAAAAATAATAACCAAGGTCATGGGACACTTATTCCAAGCTGAATGTTGGGAAAAAAATCCTAGTGTGGGTGTTCATTTGGTTTATGATGGCTAAGGAAAACGGAAAAGGCAATGGCAAAGGCTTTGAAAAGGCATGAGGAATTAATTGGTATTTATTTATGAAAATAATGGAAATTAGATGAAGAGGAAGGTGAAAGGTCACATGTTGCAAGTGGGGAGGAAAATGAAGGAAAATAATGGAAAATAGAAGAAAATAGAGGTAGCGTTAATAAAAAGGCTTCTAAGGATCAATTGGTACCATTTTTGTCAGTTTCATTTGGATCTCTCTATCTACACTCTCTCTCTCACACTCTTGGACACTTAGAGTGTTCTTGGAGCACTCTAGCATTGGATCAAAGGAGGAAAAGGGAAGAAAATATCAAGAAAGGAAGAGCAGGATAGGGCAGCTACAACATGATTACTTTTAGGTATTAATTTTCATGTGTGATTTCCTTGCTATATGTGGCATGCATGGTACATGCATGTGTGTTTTTGGTTCTCTTGTTTTCATTAACATGGGTTTGTCCAGACAATGTTCTTCAACCTTGCCTTGTCGTTTCTGGATAAGCATGGTTTGGTGGTTTCTCTTTTATTTGGTGGAGTTGGATTGCTAGATGGATTCAAATCTGAGTGGGGTGGCCTCAAAATTATATATAAGGTAGATAGGGAAGCTACAGTGGGATTACTTTTAGGTATCAATTTTCATGTGTGATTTCCTTGCTAGATGTTGCATACATGGTACATGCATGTGTGTTTTTGGTTCTCTAGATGTCATTAATATGGGTTTCTTTCAAGTGTGACAATGTTCTTCAGCCTTTCCTTGTCGTTTTCGGATAACCATGGTCTGGTGGTTTCTCTTGTATTTGGTTGAGTTGGATTTCCACAAGGATTCGAATCTATGTGGGGTGATCTTAGAATTATTCATAAGGCCTAAGAATCCCGAGATGTGATACATGGTAAATCATGGATGTGAACACTTCGATTGAGCCTAGGAATCCCTCGACCAGTAATTGTGAGATACATTGTAAATCTTAGTAGTGAATGCCCTTAATTGGGCATAGAAATACCTTGACCGGTAATGGTTAGATACATGGTAAAGTGCAGAGGGTGGAGACCTCATAGGCCTAGGAATCCCTTAACCGGTAATGGCAGGATACATAGTAAATCTGAAAGGTTGAGATGGAAAAATTCCTCATGGTTTAGGTGGAGAGTCCGAAGGCATCCATGCTTGCTTAAGGCATAGTGATCCGGTGGGGATTGCGGTAAAGCTTGGTTCTATTCATGAGGATTGAGGTGTCTTGACATCAGGAATCCCTGGTTGTTCTTGTTTTAAGTCCCACATTCATGCTTGGAATATGGCACGAGGGTGATTAGCTAAAAGAAAGATTTGGTTCAACAAATCTGTGTTTGAGTGGTCTGTGGAAGTCCCATATCTGGTTGGATTTTCCATTCATTAATAATGGGTTCCTCTCCTTGGTATTTCATGTGTAGATACATTGGTTCATATGTGATTATGATGGTTGTTATATCTTTGTTATTTTTGTTGGTTATATGTTGGCTACGAGTGTGTTTTATGACAGACTTGATGTATGTCTCTCATGATGTCTTGATTAGAAAATGAATGTACAGTTAATATATGATCTAATAGACAATAATGCATCTATTTTGATAAGGAAACAATGCTTCTTTATGAATCTTAGATAAGTATGAGAACCCTATGCTTAGATATGTTGTTAAGACCTATAGATTACATATTTGTGACATGTTTGACAAAATGCTTGTCGTGGATAGTAGGGTAAGATCAAGTACTTGTACCAATGATTGAATTAATATCTTTATTCAATTATTATTGATCATTTATAAAAATTTCATGAAGTTCTGGGAAGTGGCCTCAGTCCTGGCCCTAAAAAAGTGGCACAGAATTTGGGGTTGCTGGCTGAGAACTAGCTAAAAAAGTCAACAGTCATTGGCATGCCTTGTTGTGGGAGCGATAGGAAGGACTCAACCACATGCATGGATTTTCATGGGACTGAATGGGGGTCCATATCAATGAAATTTCAATTTGTCTTAGGGGTTGGTCACGTGGAAGGATTGGTTGGCTCCTGAAGGTTTTGTAGCATGTGTGGAAGGTAAAATTGGTTTGGTTTTGTTGGTTTCACTTTATTAACTATACATGGGGAGTTGAATCTCATCATAGTAGCCTCTTGTCACATGTCTACCCCAGTGGACCGACTAACCTAGGTAAGTGTGGGAGGAGGATGTTACAAAGTGGTATCAGAGCATTGTTCACCCCTTGGACTAGATGGGTTGTGTGTTGGTCATGCATTCATGTTAGTTGCATATATGTGTTCTCTATGCTTGTGGTATATGCACTTATTGTGTATGCATGGTGGTGGTCATGGTTGCAATGGTATGACCATGTGAAAGTGGATGGTGTGCTATTGGATGTGGTCATCATGAGTGTATGTCAATTATACATTGGTTGTGCATGTCAATTCTTACGTATTGTTATGCATACATTCATATGGTCGCAGTTGTCATGAATGAGTTCAGGGTATGTGGTTGGTATGATCAGTCATTGATAACTGGATATTTGTTGAAATGATGTCTATATGCTGTTTTGATTATGATTATACATGTATCATGCTAATCTGGTTGATCTTGCAAATGAGATATCGTTGCCTGAACTATACTGAGGTATGTTTATTTGTTATGTTTTTTTTTACCTGACATGGTTTACTTGCAAGAAAGAGACCAAATATTACTAGCAAGATGGTAGACTATAGTTCAGTAGACTCTCCCTATGGATCAGATGAGTAGCATGGTGTTGGATAGTCTTTTGACTTGGCAGGCACATTGAGAATTTTGAAGGCAGAAATAAGAATTTGTAAGGCAGATAATGACAAAATCTTCAGGCACGGGAGAAACAACCATAAGTCAATGTAGTAACCCTTCATAGTTTTTCAGAATTGCAAAGTAAGGAACCACTTCAAATCAGCCATGGCCAAGAGCACAAAACTAATGCAGCATATGGGAGTAGATTTCATTGTAGTCATAGGTCGGATAGGGATGACACGATCAAATATGGTAGACTATTGGATACTCTTGATATGATAGGTGATGGAGATAGGTTCTATTGTAGTTCTGGTTCTGACAGGCACTATGATCGTCATCGTGATCATCCTTATAGAAGGAGTGATAGAGGATATTTTCCAAATGAGTTCAACAAAGCGAAGCCACTGACCTTTCATGGGGATTTGAAGAAGCGAGAGGATGCAAAATCATGGATACCTAGGATGAAGAAATTATTTGAACTACATGAGTACAGAGATAATATGAATGCCAGAATAGTTATATTTAGTCTCAAAGGGAATGCAGACATATGGTGGGAAGATGTGAAGCGTGTTAGAGATATCAGGATAGAAGACTTGAGTTGGCATGAATTCAAGAGACTTTTAAGGAAGAAGTACTTGTCAGGGAGGTACTATGGCAACAAAACCAAGGAATTCTATGAGATAAATATGAGAGAAATGAAAGATGAGGAGTACACGACCAAGTTTCTGGAGCTATTGAGGTATGTACCATATATCAAAGATGAGAAGGCCAAAGTTCAAATATTTGTTAGTAGACAACCATTAGAATTTAGAGATCATATTGAGTATGATGAGCCTCGGTAACTTGAGGAAGTAATTGGAAAATTAAAGAACTTTTATGAGCATTCAAAGCATGATCGAGGTGGCTCCAGACACATGCAGAAGTCCAAGAAGGCTCATAAATGGTCAAAATTCAAAGTGGTCAGATTACTCTCAAACCAACACCAGACTAAAGTGCTCATCGCCATGATTCCAACGGTGCAAACAACACTCAAATATGAGCTCATCTGAGGGAGATAGAGCCAGTCAAAGTTTTGGTCAAAGTTGCCATGTGGGTCAAGTTTAATTGTCCTACAAATTTACCGAGTTCGGGACATGGAACCTAGCACCCGAGGAGAAGGTGAATTTGTTGGATACATAATTTGTCTAATAACCCTTATATTAGAAAAAATTAGAAAAGGGGCTATTATTTATAAAAAATAAAAATAAAAAGATATTAAAATAGATGGCGGGCCATGACCCCTGCCACCTCTATTGGACTTTATATATATTTGGGTTGATGCGACATGAACCCTGCCGAAACCCATGGTTGAAGCCCCAACCATTGTATTACATTGATGGGCTAGCGGGAATCTAACCCACCTAGCCATGTGGTTGGCCCACTCCATGGGCGGCCCAACCAAACCACAAAACTTGCAATGAATCACCAGTGGTTAATGGTAAGGATAACCATCCCTTCATGTGACCCAAACTAAATGTTGCGGTTAAATTAAATGGTCAAACTAATTTCAGAGGGCAGGGGATTCAAACCCTGACTTCCCTGCTTTTACTCCTCTACAAAACTCTCATGCCAAGGTGGTGGCTTTGCAAAGTCCACCACCCCACCATAATTTAAACTCGGCCTTCAGTGCAGTGACAGGGAGGAAGGGAACAAACGGAGTGTGCAGTGAACGAAATGGAGAGGCTGCGAATGAAATTTTGTGCAACGGAACCACATGCGAGTGGAACCATGATGCAGTTCTAAGAGGCAGAACCTTGACATGCTTTTCAAGACAGTGAATATTCTCTTGATGTCAAAGATTCCTTGGGAGGTAATTTTTCTCAGTGTCAAAATGTAATCAAGTTTATAGTAGTTTTCTTAGGTTTTCGCAAAGAATGAAATGGCGAGGTTGGATTCACCTTTTGAGCAGCGGATTTTCAGATTCCTGACGGAGGAGAATCTTCGAGAATCTTGAGGGAATGTTCTAGATTCCTTGGAGGCTGAAATTTCCCAGATCTAAAATGTAGGCAACTTTATACTCATTCTTCTCAGAATTTCACAAGGATCTCAATGGAAAGATGAGTTTTTCATTTTGAGTTGGAGATCTCCAGTCAACCCAGAGGATGGAATATTTGGAGAATCACGGGGGAATCTAAAAGATTCCTATAGGCCCAGATTTTTTCAGCATCAGAAATCAAAAAATGGATTGTTGATTTGACACCTCTTGAGGACACAAATTCAGTGGTGCAGTCATTTTTTGTAGTTGAGCCTTCTATTTTTTGGCCATTTTCCAAATTGGAGTGATGATGTCATATTTCAAAGCATGGACTATCGACTCTATGCCATTCGACGCCACAATTTTGATGGTGCATTCATATCCAACAAGTGAGTATTCCATTCTTCAAGAAGCATCAGAGTTGAGGTATATGAAGTGTTGTTGTCATGTACTTCTTTGATCATTTGCTGTGAGATGTACTATGTTGTTTTGATTCTTGCTTGATGTATGATGCAAAATCTTTGTGTCTATTTCATGTGAGATGTATTCATCATGGATTTTTATGTATGTTTTGATTGAGATCCATTTTTTGCCATCATGGAGAGATGCTCATTGTTACCAGGGGTGTTTTGGTTGAGATCCCTTTGATGCCATGATGGCAGGATACTCATTGTCACCATGTGTAAGATTATGTCATGCTGATAGGAGGTTTATTGTGAGTGACAGTTCCTGTAGAGGAACATCTCGTGGAGATACTTTTCCCCTCATGTAGAGGCCACATGTGCTTGTATGACATAAAACATAGTCCCTGTACATATTCACCATTTCCAGCACTGGATGAGGCGACCAACACCATATTGACAATGGGTCTGGAGACGTAGTCCACATTGGACAAAGTTTGTTATCAATGTCTCTTGTTTATGATTTGTTGATAATAATTATGTTTCCATTTGCTTAGGAATGCATATATGTTCATTTATTATCTTCTAAAATACAATTATAACTACATCACAGAAGAAAAATATCTTGGTTAAATTTGGAACTTGAGTCAACTCGGATCAAGTTTGGTATTGGAGCAATTTTGGTGTGGATATGAATTGTGAGCGTGAACAATGGAATGTGAAGTAATGGAGGATGACAAAGAGATGTACGAGGCCATGCTCAGAGTGTTCAAAAATATGGACATAATGTATGGAGCTCTACAAGAAGAGACAAAGGAAAAGGAGCGATTGCCACTTCAGTTGCGAGCCACGGATGAGGCCCTGGAAGAAGTGAAGCACAGGAACCAGAGTCTTCAAGCAGATAATGTTGAATTGAAGATGCTTCTACGCAATGATAAAGAGGAGAAATAGAGACTGCAGCTTCAGCTACAAGACACGATAGAGGCCTTGCAGGAGTTGAAGTGTAATGTAGGCTTAAAGAAGCCCTCATCACCTATTTCCAAATTGACAGTTCAGGTGAACAATTGTGATTTTTCTTCAGTTTCATCTTCACATGACACTATTTTTGTTGGAAATGTAGAGGTGTCAATTCTAGGAACTAGAATGATAGTCCTTAACAAGATGGGGTACAAAGGAGGAGGACTTGACGTTAATCGCCAAGGAATTACTCAACCATTGGAGGTTGTGGAGAGACCTGGATTCGCAAGACCAGGACACACCGAAAGAGATGTTTCAGATGCTTCCACGATATTGTTGAAAGCGTCGAGGACATCTAGAAAGCATGATTCTATCATGGTTATGGTAGACGAGTTAACAAAGGTAGCGCACTTCCTTCCAGTAAAGTATACATATTCATCGAGTGATATGGCACATGTATCCATTAGAGATGTAGTGAGGTTTCATGGTGTATTGAGGAATATTTTATTAGACAGGGATGCTAAGTTCACTTCTAAGTTTTGGAAGGAGTTGTTTGCAGGTTTGGGGACAAAGTTGGCCTTCAGTGCAACTTATCATCTGTAGACAGATGGACAGATAGAGAGGGTCAATGGGATATTGGAGGACATGTTGAAAATGTATCTAATGCATTAGCAGAGAACATGGGATGAGTACCTTCCGTTGGTCGAGTTTTCCTACAACAATGGGTATCAGAAGTCACTGAGGATGAATCTAATTGACGCACTATATGGGCAGATTTGTAATACTCCCATCAGTTGGAGTGACCCAATGAACAAGGTATTGATACAACCGGACATGTTGGTAGATATGGAACATGAAATGTAGGTTATCAATAATAATCTAAAGGAAACACAGGACAGGTAGAAATGTTATGCAAATCAAAACAGGTTGTTTAAGGAGTTTCAGGTTGGGGAATAGGTGTATTTTTGCATCAACCCCAAGAAGAGATCCTTGGCTATTGGATCATGTGCCAAGATGGAACCTCGTTTTTGTGGACCTTTCAAGATTCTTGAAAGGATCAGATAAGTATCCTATTGACCTGCGCTACCTCTGACAATGAAAGTCCATGATGTTTTCCATGTGTCTTTTCTTAGGAAGTATGGTAAAGATGTTCATCAGGTGATTTATTGGTATGTATTGCAAGTGGAGTTAGATGGAGAATTCCAGTCAGAACCTTAGTGTATATTACAAAAAAATATGCTCACTCTCTGGAATTGAGCAATCAAGCAGGTTAAAGTGCAGTGGAAGCACTTTGGGCCCGATGAAGCTACATCAGCCTATGTATCATTCTCTATTTGTTGGTTGACCGAATGTTTTTGGCATATGTTTTGGTGTGATGTTTTGGTATATGTACATATGTATATGGATGTTAATACCACCATGAGATATACTATAATGCTCCAATAACTGGTATGGGTGTCATGTTGGTATGGTTTTCATGCTTTTATGTTGTCATGTTGGTTTGCTTCTCAGTAGGTTGATCATTGTAAATACTACACCGAGCTAAGTTATAAAGCTCCATGGGCAGTATGGTTTGCTTCTCAACAATATTATCAATTGTAAGTGTCATTTAACATTGAAGGTGGTGTTTCCCTAAGGGGGAGGGTTCTGTAACATCCCTAGTTAAATTTTCATGTAATAAATTTAATAAAGGAAGAATAATAACCAAGGTCATGGGAGACTTATTCGAAGCTTAATGTTGGGGAAAACATCCTAGTGTGGATGTTCATTTGATTTATTCTAGCTAAGGAAATTGGCAAAGGAAATGACAAAGTCTTTGAAAAAACATGAGGCATTAATTGAAATTTTATTTATGAAAATAATGGAAATTTGGAGAAAAGGAAGGCGAAAGGTTGCATTTTGCATGTGAGGAAGAAAATGAAGGAAAATAATGGAAAATTGAAGAAAATAGAGGCCTCATTAATAAAAGGGCTTCTGAGGATTAGTTGGTACCTTTTTTGTTAGTTTAGTTTTGGAGCTCTCTCACTCTACTCTCTATCTCTCTCTCATACTCTTGGACACTTACAAATTCTTGGAGCACTCTAGAATTGGATCAAAGAAGGAAAAGGGAATCAAAGGACAAGCAAGGAAGATCAGGATCAGGTAGTTACAATGGGATTAATTCCAAGGTTTGATATGTATGTGTGATTTCCTTACTATATGTGGCGTGCATGGTACATGCTTGTCTATTTTTGGTTCTCATGTTATTATTGGAATGGGTTTTTCCAGGTGTGACAATGTTCTTTAGCCTTGCCTTGCCATTTATAGATAGCCATGGTGTGGTGGGTTCTCTTGTATTTGGTTGAGCTAGATTTCTAGATGGATTCAAAGCTAAGTGGGGTGGTATCAGGATTATTCACAAGGCCTAGGAATCTTGGGATGGGATAAATGGTAAATCCTAGATTGGAACACATAAATTGAGCCTAGTAATCCCTTGATCAGTAATGGAAGGATACATGATACATCTTAGTAGTGAATACCCTTGATTGGGTCGAGGAATCCCTTGACTAGTAATGATGGAATATATGGTAAAGCCCAAAGAGTGGAGACCTCATAGGCATAGGAATCACTTGACCGGTAATGGTGAGATACACGATAAAGTTGATAGGTTGAGATGGACAAATTCCTCATGGTTTAGGTGGAGATATATGGAAGCATCCATGCTTGGTTAAGGCCTAGTGATCCTATGGGGATTACATTAAATCTTGGTTCTATTAATGAGGGTTGAGGTGGTTTGGCCTCAAGAATCCCTCGTTGGTCTTGTTATAAGCCTCACATTCATGCTTGGTGCGGGGGTGATTGGCTAAAATAAATATTTATTTCAACCAATCTCTGGTCGGGTGGTTCGTGGAATTCCCATAACTAGTGTTATCACTAAAAAATGAACACCTAGCCATTTCTAACTGGGTGGATCAAAATACAGCATGTAGGATTAATTTCACCATAGTAAAATCAATTTTTTTTTTATTACAGTGGAATCAGCAACAGGGGAAACCTTGCGACTCGTGTTACACGGGGTCAATTCTGACCACTACCTCTATAACCATTAGGAGCTGCGTCCACCCCTCTATACAGCTCCAGGGTTAGTCTGGGGGATTTGAACTCATGACCTTCAATATGGAGCTCACCTTTCTAACAAACTTCATCGCATTGTGATTACCAATTCGCCTACCCCCGTGGGGTTTAGAGATAAAAAATCACTTTCATTATGGGAAATGATTTAGAAAATTATTTTTATTAAATTATTTTCTGATTAAAACTAAAAAGCCCATGAGAATAATTGAATAAATTATTATTTACTTAATTTTCTCTAGGAATAATTATTAAATCATTGTTTAAATAATTTTTCGTTGTCACATTTGATTAAATCCCCTAGGAATAATTAAATAAATCACTATTTATTTATTATTCCTTATTTCTATTACTGGAATAATTGTTAAATCACTATTTAATAATTATTTCAATTTCAAACCATTCTTAGTCATGAAATAATTAATAAATCACTCAATTTGTTAATTATTTCTAAATAAAGATAGTTGACCATTTTGAATATCTTTTCTCTCTCCAAAAATTATAATAAAGCATTCCTAATGGTTAGATCCTAATTTGGTGACGATTATTTTATTATTCTCCATTTTCGAGATTAACTCAATACTTTGTTATAAAGAGGAGGATTTTTAATTCATTCTTCACCATGATCATTATCATCATCACCATCATTGTCTCTTTTATTTTGAGCTCCCATATGAGTTCTCCACATTGTTCTGGGTTGTTCACATACTGACAGAGAATATCGATTACTGAAGCATCAAGGACATCAAGGGACCCATCCCATAGAGGGGGATTTGTAGACCCTTTTGTAGATCTCCTTCACTGGGTGTCATCAATAAAAGAATTTATTCATCTTAAAGTCTTTCCGTTTGGGTTATTGTATTGGATATCTATATTGATGTTTGTTGTTTTGGATCGTATATGTTATTTTTGTTGCAGGTTTTTCCACATTTTACTACAGATATAAAGCGCAATCAGTCACAAGTTTTTGTTAGGGTCATGTGTCACCTAGTGACATAAGTGAAGTGTTTTCAGTACACCTTCCAAGAAATTCTACACTAACACCTAGTTGGATTTTACATTCATTAATGATGGCTTCTTCTTCATGGTATTTCATGTGTAAATGTATTGGTTCATATGTGATTCTTATGGTTGTTATGTCCTTGTTATTTATATTGGTATTATGTTGGTTATGAGTATCTTTTATGACAGACTTGATATATGGGTTTGATCATGTTTTGATTAGAAAATGAATGTACAATGAATATATGAACTAATAGATGATAATGCAGCTATTGTGATAAGGAAATAAGGCTTCTTTATGAATCTTATATAAGTATGAGTCCTCTATGCTCAAATATATTGTTAAGACCTATAGATTACATATTTGCGACATGTTTGACGAAATTCTTTTCACGGCTAGTAAGGGTCAAATGAATTACTTGTACCAATGATTGCATTAGTATCCTTATTCCATTATTATTTATCATTTCTTAAAGTTTCATGAAGTTATGGGCAATGGCCTAAGTCTTGGGCCTGAAAAAGTGCCACAAAATCTGGGGTTGTTGGCTTAGATCTAGCTGGAAAACTCTACATTCGTTGCAATGCCTTGATGTGGGAGTGACTGGAAGGTCGTAGTCTCATGCATGGCTTCTCATAGGAGCAGCTAGCGGTCCAGATCAGTGAAATGTCAATTTGTCTCAAGGGTTGGTCACCTCGAAGGGTTGGTTGGCTCCTGAAGTTTCTATATCATGTGTAGAAGGTCATATTGGTTTGGTTTTTTCTGTCCCACTTCCTTAACTATACATGGTAAGTTGAATCACATCATAGTAGCATCTCATCAAATGTTTACCCTAGCGGAATGGTTAACTCACGAGGGCTTCACTCAATGAATCTCTAACATATCACATGCCTACATGGCATACTAAACAATACCCTTAATTTTACTACATATTAGAAAATACCTCTAAAAATAACATTATTTAACCCCATACCAATACAAACCCAATACACCTTCCCAATTTAAAAAACCACTAGTTTCACTAGATATTGTAGGTTTCCATTTTTTTTATTAACATTTTTTATACGCATTTATATTTTTCATTAACTTTGAGCCCCATTTTTTATACTTATCAATATTAAAACCCTTTACACCTTATTATATTCTCAATATACTGTGTCATTTTTTCTTCAATACATATCCCCTAATATGACCTCATGTGGTATGGTATTTATCCCCTAGTGAACCGCTAGTGGGTTAACTTGGGTAAATGTGGGAAGAGGGTGCTACACTGATCTTCTTCTTTAGCTCTTGAAAAGAGCTTTGCTGACCTTTTCCCCACTGGAAACTCTTTCCACTTGCTATTATGGAACGGATTGGTGCTACCACCATTGAAAATGAGGCTATGAACTTCCTTAGGTATTGTGCTACCCTAATGAAACTCCTCATCTCAGAAAAATTAGTAGGAACCTAAGATTTCATGATGGCATCCATCTTGGAATGATTTATCTTCAGTTATCCTCCACTGATCACATACCCAAAATACACCAAAAACTACTGCAAAAATCTGCACTTCTTGATATTTTCTAGTAGTTGGTGTTTCTTCAATGTTTCCTCAACCTCCATCAAATGTGAGATATGCTCCTCCTAGGTAGAAATATATACCATTATATCATCCAAATAGAAAATAAAAAATGATTCTATAAAAGGGTGTAATACATCATTCATTAATCTCATAAATGTAGTTGATACATTACATAGGCCAAATGGCATAACTAACCACTCATATAAACCTTTCTTAGTTTTGAAAACGATTTTCCATGTATCTTCTTCTTTGACTTGAACCAGGTGATATCTAGACTTCAAGTCCAACTTTGTGAAGTAATTTTCTTACTACAAATGATCTAGCATATCATCTATCATGGGGAGGGGGGAATCTATTCTTGAGTGTGTTTTTTGTCAATGACTTTTAATCTATACACATCCACCAAGTCCCATCCTTCTTTAGCATAATAATGATGGTTGAACCACATGGTGATGTACTCGGTTGAATGACACCCTATTCCAACAGCTACTGCAATTGTTTGCTCACCTTACTTTCTTTTATCAAAAATTTCATGTACAACCCAATATCTAGCAATGGGAAGTCTGGCAATAGTTGGATCTCATGCTCCAGTTCTCTTAGGTGGTAACCCTTTAGGATTTTGAAACACATCCTTGTATGCACGTAAAAACTCCTCCAATTTTTGTTTCTATTCCTTAAAACACCCCTCTAGGGATGCCTTACCTCTTATTGACTCCTCTACAGACTGAATTTCACTTAAAAATAATAAAGCATGCTTCTTGTTGGAACTGGATAATTTCTTGGCTTCGTTGGCACTTAACAATAATGTTTTTGACTTGCCTTTGTGAACATTGATGATGAACGATTTTCCATCCTTGACGAGCCAATACTATTTGGATATCCTCATGAATATCGCATCACGCATGTACATGTATGGACTCCCAAACACGACTCCACATACATCAAGGGGAACCACATCTAGGTCTACTTCACCAATAAAATTAGCACTAATAACAAATCTAATTTTACATTATTTTGTTACCTTCAAATCTGCATCCATATTTACCAATCCTAATGGATAGGGGTTTGGATGATCACGAACTTCCAACCCCAACTTCTTGACCAACTCTTTTTTGATAAGATTCTCCCGCGATCCTGAGTCAAATAGACCATTAATCTTTGTCTTTTTGACCTACATCTTTATATGGAAGAGTTTGGTCATTTATTTCTCTTATTGTTGTTGAAGGCTACTCAAAATAACCTCCTTTTGTACCGACATACAAATGATCTTCTCATCCACATCTTCATTGCTTTCAACCTGGGTGCTCGAATCTGTGGCCATGAAATTCTTCTTCTTGTTATCTTTCTTCGTATTCTTCAGGTTTAGCTCTAGATGCAACTTGTAGTGTTTTTCCTCTATATGGCATTGATGTTGTAGTGGTTTTTAGGATATTTTCACTAGTGTGTTATGGTTGTCATCTTCTTATCTTTTTCCCCTTTTTGCTTCTTCTTCCCCTCCTTAGAAACTTCTTGTTTCTCCTTCTGCTTCGATTCACTTGATTTTGCTCTCTTCAGGCCTATGTTCTCGAGGTACTATGCGTATACACAAGCTTCATCCACCAATTTAGGTTTGAACAACATCACTTCCTCATGTAGATGGCAATGTAGACCCCCCAAATACTTGAGGATTACATCTGGGTTCTTTGGAGAGATACCCAAAACTATAGCCATATTTTTTAATCTTGTGGTGTACTCCTACACACTTTGTCCCAAATTTTTCCTGAAGTAATGCCACCGGATCCACTAGTCCTCCATGTACTGGATGGGATAAAAATGTAACATAATGAGGGTTTTTAAATCCTCCCACACAGTCATTGGAGGTTCTCCCTCCAACCTCAGGGTTTCTGTGTGGATCTCCCACCAAGTTAGTGCACGACCCTCCAATTTTAGCCTCGTGGATGAAATATGTTGCCCTTCCTCTATGTGATGGATGCTTAAATAAACTTTCATTTACTACACCCAATAGTTCAGCTTTAGGGAATTGATCTCGCTGTGGTATGACCTGATATAACCTTTTTCTTCCATTTTAAACAAGCATTGATTCGCGACACTCAAACTGGGTTGATTTTTTCTGGGTTCTTTCTTCAGTTGGTTCTCCATGTCTCCCTGATGTCCTGAGCCCCCTATGATACCAAATGATCTGTAAACTGTTGTGGATATTCCAATGGACATTTCTCCACAATAGATCTGATAATACTATATAAAAAATATGAGATTTTATACTATTACAATTTTATTCAACTTCAAGAACTGTAGATTTAATTGTAATTAGTGCATGCATGCAAATGGAAATTATGTAAAAAGTAGAGAACGAAAAAAGAATCACACACACACACATATAAGACATAAGATATTCTCTCTGGGAAATCCTTACAGGAGAAAACCCAACTCCAAGGTGAGGCTGCTTCACTCTCTTTCTCTATTTGGAAATATGGCCGCTGCTACAAAGAAGTAATTCCTATGTCCCATGGGCTGCTACAGTGCACATATCCTCTTTATATGCTCTAGATAATATCTCTCCTTGCTATCTTTTCTTAGCTATGGAACCAAATTCTCTCGAAATAATGGAATGACTCTTCCTCTTAGTGGCCTCGTTATAACGTAACCTGATAGCCTTCTAGTGGTTAATTTTGACTATATAAAATCGTAAATAGAGTTACAATATAGACTCTTATAGAGTATTTTACATAATAATCATGTGGTTATCCCCTTTTCCATGAATAATGGGGGCTGATGTGACATCCTCCTGAATTATAGGTTTGAAAATAGGAAGGTCAAATTCTGAGTGGCATAACATTTCCATATGGACTTTGATTGAGGTGCATCATGCGCCATTAGAAATATCTATGTGTATATAATAGAAAGAAATATTGTGTAAATAAATACAAAAAATTTAATCCCCAAAACATGTAATTTGATGCCTCAAAATGCTCTTGGAAGGGTTTCAGACCTTGTCTTGCCAAACTGCGTCCTTCTAGTAAAAAAGTCTTGTGAGTTGATTAATCCACTTTTTCCACTCCAAATGCATCAAGATGGATTAAAAAGAATATAATGATCCAATCTGGATGAATAATTACAATTATTTATCATTTTATTTTATTAAATCATAGTATTAGAACATCTCTGCCATATTAATACTTTCGTGGGTTCACACCTAAGGGGTTGGACTTTAGTGCAACATAGATGACTTTGCCTCTATGTTATTAGTTATTTTTTAGGTATAAAATGCAATTCAAGCTTTGATTGGGAAATAATATGTTTGTGATATGTTATTAGTATTTGTAGCCCAAAGGGGGATGGGATTAGAATAATAAGTGAATATCATATGACATATGTAAATTTACCCTAACCCTAGTTCTCCCTAAACCCTATTTACGATTTGTAATTAAAATTTTATTAGGGATTAAAATTGGATTAAAGCTTGTGAGACAAAAATATTTTTCTTAATATGTTGTGGTGAAAAGGAAAGAAACTACTATTATAGAGAGTCCTAGTTTTCTATACAAGCATACTTGTATGTTATGGGAAAAAGGTGTTGTTTGTTCACTTGATTGTGGAATAATTATGATAGACTATTAAACACTAAAAAAAAATTCTGAGTGGGTATATGGAGTTCACTAGATTGCATAGTCAATGCATTCCCCACTATTCTTATCTTATTATTAAGATATTCATCGTTAGAGGTGTTGTGGTACCATGGCTAGAGTGGGCATAATTATTTGCACATTGGGTAAATGTAGGGAAATGTTTCTTGTGCTAAAGACCTCTACACTGTGTAGTAAATTATGATGAGTTGAAAATTTCTATATTATTACTCTTCTGGTTTGGTGGCTACTATTTTTCTTGGGTTTATTGAACTCTCAACCAAGAAAAAGGTAAATAAATTGGGATTAGACGAGTACAACTCAACTTACATGGAATTTTGAGTAAAAGAAATATCCATAATTTGGAAAAAATTGAATTATCCCACCACTAGATGCCCCAACCTTCCTTTTCCTTGTATCAATGTATTACACATAATTTTAATGTTTGAGATATACTTGAATTTTTTTATCAAGAATAATATTAGGAATTTTAGCTAGATTTTTCATCACATGATAGTCTTTCAATTAGAATTTTACAAGTGTTGTGATCATGCCAAGGAACTTGATATTGGTATTTTTTATTTCAAATTATTTCTTTGAAAATGAAATGCCATGTTGAAATTGGTAATACTATATCAAGTTCCTTGGTGTGATCATAACACTTAGAAAAAATCCAATTATTGATAAACAACATCATGAAATTATTCAAAATTTCTAATAGGGGAATCCAAACGTATAGAACATAGTAAAATGTCATCAAAATATCCTAGAACAAATGGTAGGTTGGTTACCATACAATAATGATATTATTTTTTCTTTGAGTGCTTATTCACATAGATGATCTAGCCTAAGGACTTATACATTGGTTAAGAGGAAATGATTTTAGTGAAAGTTTAATTCGCCCCTCAGTGAACTTCAACTTTAATGGATCATTAGAGGAATATTTTTATGTTGAAATTGGGTAGAATTGAGGATGCTACGTAATTGAGATCATCTTTGGCAATCATTGGGACAATGAAAATACTTTCCAATGCTATCTTGGAGAAGAACAATACAACAATATATATAGTTATTGATTTACAATTGTTAATTTATTTACGAATCATAATAACCTTTCGAAATTTAGAAATATCAATAGAATTAAAAAATACTCCATGGAAAATACTATAGAATATATTTTTTCATGTTGATTGATATTAAAGAACACAAGTTGTATGCCAAAATAATGTTTGATATTAATCAAAATCAAATACAATATTAATAACTAGTCCTCTTATACATACGGACAATGGAATCAAACAACCCGTCCAATGACCCCTTGAAAGGCCTCTCCATGGGAGGAGCAGTGTTAGATTCCAACAAACATATTAGAAACCATTCTGAGGGGTGTTTTGGGCACACTACATGTATGCATTTTCTTTCTAGTAACCATGTTCAATGCTACACTATAAATTTAATATTTAACATGTGAATAATATTCTTTGGAACATGCTTAATGTGAAAAAATGTCATTTCTGATAGGTGCAAGGGTTGAGCTTGAGGTTGGACATAATGATTTGATTACTACACCTTTAATAACCAACCCACTATCTGATAGATTTGGTTTAGCTAAAATATGAATAGAAACCTTGAAGTGATATGTTTAATGCGCAAAAATTTATCACACGAGTCTCATACTTGTGACTAACAATATGATTTTTATACATTCATATATATATATATATATATATATATATATATATATATATATATATATATATATATATATATATATATATATATATATATATGTTGACAGGGCTTCTCTCCCAAGTAGACGCAATTATGAGGGGTCTAGTGTGCATGGTACAAGTACACCTTCAATTTCTAGTTAACATGCTTGTGTATATAGTATAAATTTAATGTTTATCATGTGAATGATTTCTTATTTCACACACATTTAATGTGGAAAAATATCATAATCCATAGTGAAAGGAATGAGCATGAGGTTGGCCATAGTAATTCCCAATGACTTGTCATGGAGTATTCAGGTCAAAGTTGAACATAAAACTTGTTCAAGAATTTTTTAATGTTAAAAGTTACCCCATCTCTCATACTTATGCACAATTGGAAATATGATATTTTCTATAGGTCATAATAGCTTTGATTTTTTTTCCTTGGAAGGGGACAATTGTCTTTTGGTAGGCGACTCAAATAATGAGATAGTTCTGGGACCAAGTAATTTTAAATGCAGACAATTTTTAAATACGAATTGTACAAGTGAAACTTATTTAATTTAAATAATATGTGAACATTTATCATGTTACAAGTTTTTATTTTCCCCATGTGGGATTTTGTCAAGGCGAGAGGGGTCATAGGGAACAATAGTATGCCAGCAATGAAAACTATCAACCTCTTTATCCCCATCCTAGAGATGTTCGTAAGGAAATGCCTTGGAAATAGAACATGTCTGGTATTTATTAATATTTTCGACTAATTAAATTATGTTCTTGTAGTTAATTGTAGTTATATTAAGGGATTTGCGTGAGGAGTTCATGCCATAAGTGTTATTCTTTTATATCTGAAGGATACAAATTATAGTTCGCATGTTGAATTAGGTGATCAATTGATTTATCTAGATCTCATAGATGCATGGTTTCAAGCCAATTGTTTTTGTGACATTCATTTTATATTATAATTCTGGCATCTAAAATTCATGTTTATGTTCAATACTCTTTTGGGGATTTATATACTCTTAGTAGCATTTAGCACTTTGTACCATGCCCCTATTTTGATTGATAGAATATAAATCTTGGTATGTTGGGTTCCTATTATCCATCTAGTTGTAATTTTGGAATTTTTTACTTTATGACAATACTTAGTTAAAGCTAAAAGAAAAACATTATAGGTAGACAAAAAAAAATCAAGCATCCCATGTGGATATATATGTAGATAAAGATATATCCCATAGAAAATTCCATGAATAACCTCCATATAACTCACTTTGTTGAATATAGTTTCCCAAAACATAACTTTCCTATAGTCGACGAGATCAAACTAGGGTATTTAGGTTTTTATTCTTTAGAAATAACAACTTTATGTGAGGCTTTTTTCATCTAATGATATGATAAATAAAGATAAAATAGTCATATTAGCTTTTAGGATTAGCAACATTTTCAAGTAGCTATTTCACTTGTTTGGAATCGGTGGAAATGACAATACAAATAGGGGTTTTGAACTTGCCTAAGTTAGAAAATAAACTTAGGATTTTGTCTTGATTGGATTGACAAGGAGAATTAGGGCTTTTTTAAATTCAAACTAAGCAAGAGTGACAACTAAACACAACAATTCAAAAATGATTTTAATCAACTCAATTTTAGGGTTTTTTCCATTGTCAAGTTTAGTAGTCCACAAAATAGAGAACCTCCAACTAGCTAGCACATAAAAAATTGAGAAACCATTCCAACTAAACCACCCTATTCTTGATTTGTTATCCTTTTCCAACTAGAATCCTTGAACCATTCTCCCACTACATACTTAGAACTTACCTACTAAAAATTTAGAAAATACTGAATATAGACATGCTCAAAAGTCTTGTCTAACTCTATGAAAAGTAACATTAGTGAGATTTATGAAAAATGTAGAAATTCTATAGTTAGAAATTACTAAAATAGAAACATCTCCTTAGGGATGAAAAATTATCATCTAACTTGATTTTTTACAATGAACCCAAATATGTGGTCAGAAACAACATGTCGGCCCTACAAAGAAGATTGCTAAAAATAGCAATGTCATGAAAATGCTTACATGTTTCCCAAAATATGTTCATTTACGTCGTGAACTTAGAAGGATTAACAATGTGTAAATAGCTCTGACATGCAGACCCTAAAACTAGCAAACTAGTAAAAATAACCATTTCTTGAAATCTAATAGAACTAACTGAAATGAGTTGATCTATGTGAGTGTTTGAATGACTTGTAATGAAACTACCTTTGATGGAATCTCACTATATTTTAACTCTCTAGTTGCACCAGCAAATATGGGGGTTAACATTAACATTAAAGGAGATCCATAAGGGGATGCACGAAACCTAGTTTTCCAACATCCAAAAGCCATGTGATTTATTGCTTAACCTTTCCACTCCACTTGGGTGAGGTGCGATATGCAAGGATGAAACAAGAAAAATTTCAATGGAATGTTGTATAGATTAATGGAAGGTGAACCCTTGGGCTCTTCAAATTCAGATGTGTACATGAGTCAATGATCAATTGTATATGAGAAAACTTGCATGTCATCCAAAAGAGGCTTATTCACATCTTGAACTCATGAGGACCAAGAATAAAAGAGGTTCTTTCGCGTCATAGGCTTAGAAGGACCAAGAATATGTGAAAATATTTGACATGCATACATGGGAACTATGGCTCCTAGAAATGTTTAAGATTCTCCTTATTCAAGCAAAAAAGAAGAAAAAGAGAGGAAAAAGTGTCATACCAGATATATGTAAAATCGATCCCATTGGACTCACTTTTTCACCAGGATCGAGAAGTAATTAAATCGAATGTGTGGGCCCCTAATAGATTGCATATCTAAAATAAGAAATAACTATTATTGTTCTTGAGGTTGCATGTTGTATCTTTTATAGTTTCTTTTAGCATGTGAGGTAGATACTTAGATCCTTATCTTTATCGAATTTTCATAGTGTTGATATAGAATTTGCTGCACTAGAAGTCCCAAAATTTTCTTACACTGGAGGTCCTTTTTTAGTCCAATTGATATACTTTTAGTGTTCATTTGTTGGATAAATAAAAAATTATATGATCGAGTCTTCAAGGGTGTCTATGAAAGAAGATCAAGAGTTGAGGGATTCTGAAATGAATTCGGTTATGGACAGTAACTAACCACCCTAGATAAGGGGCCATAGAAACGTATTTTATATTTCTTCTAATGGTTTACAAACATTATGGATTTTCCTTAGCATTTTGTTCATAGGTTGCTTCTATTGATGAAGCAAAGTACTTAGGAAACTATGCAAGCTTCTCTGAACTTGTTCTTATGAGTGAAAACTATTGTTAGGAAGACCATTTCTAGAAAACGATATTTTGCAATCAATATGTTGATATTTTTGTCTCCATTGTGTCATATTAGACATGATTATCTCCATTGAGTTATATCAGACAAGTTCAGTTCAGTTTGTTAGCTTGTATACAATATGTAGTAGTTGATTGTTATTTCGAGTTATCATTGTAAAAATGTGAAAAATTCTATACATATACTTTCCTATTTACCCTTAGAAATAGGTGAAGGCATTGACATTGAACTTATGGTTCTTGTTTTCTTTATTCAGTTTGTATGTTTCAAAAGTATTACCAAGTTGTGCTATACAGTTCACATTTTTTTCCTTGGTTAATTGTGTTGAAGTTCATGAGCCAGATTTTTCCCATGTGGCTAGTTAAAGAGATATATTGGAATTTATCCAAAAATTCTCTCAATTAGACCATATTTACATTTCTATTATGACATTAAAATGTTGTCTATCTTGAAATAATGAAGAAATTTACCTTGTTGTAGATATGGTATTATCTACTTTTACTATACATCTTGTTGTTGTTCTTCGCTTTCCTTGTTCCTGAGTGTTTTCCTAAAGCACTTCTTTTGGAATCCAAGAGTTCCCTTGTCACTTAACTACTAGGTTTTTCTCCTATAGACTTATTTTGGTCCCTTGTGGACATTGATAGGGTTATTTTAATATTATCTTTCAACATTGGGATCACATTATTCAAAGTCATGTGGGATGGTGTGTCCACAACATATTTTGTTTACGAACTTTTAACGAATTTTTGGTTTATATTCATCGACAACAAACTATCGTCTATAATAAGTAAGTTTCGCCTTTGGTGGGAGAGAGAAAAATCTTATGATTTATTACCAACTTATATTTATATCTTTTAAGATAGTCTATCATGTTTTATGATATCAAACATTGGTAAAAGATCTGGGTCAAAGATGGCATATATTTGATTAGTTCCATTTGTTTTCACATGTTACAACCAAATTGGCTAACATTGTTCTGATTAATATACCACTAACATTAGGATAAATAAGAAATTTCTTATAATTCTCAAATAGCATCAATATCATTTCCCTAGTAAACTTTTTCTTTTGTAAGTGAAATTGTTTATGTATATACATTTTTATTGATCATCAACTCAGTTAATGTTAATTCTATATATCTATCTATTTATATATCTATATCAAAGTTATTGAAATTGAAATCCTTACATACTCGCAACTGGGATGATATTTTTAATTGAAATTTGAACGTATAAACGAAATACCTAAAATATATGTACATTTGATGCATAAATAATACTAACAGACCTTTAGCTTTGGAGTAATTTTGTTTTCTTAGACATTGTTTATTTATATATGATGCAGAGTTGGTACATACAAAGTAACATAATGATCGACAAACAACAATTGTTAGATTAGAAGAATGGTTTGCAATAAAGAATTACTTCCATGATTTATGATCCACCTCATATGTGGACAGTTTCAATACAAATATAACATACATATAAAAGTGTTACAAGGGTAACAAATTCATTGATACAAGTTACAAAAATTGAGTATCCAAATGTCAACATTTTTGGGCAATTTGTAAGCATCTTTTAACGCCACATAGAACTATGTATGAGTAGGCTACTTATAAAAAAAAAAACTAAAGTCATTTATGGAAGATATAGAAGGTCAAAAATACCCCAACATATAAGGATAGTTTATAATGTGATTGGTAATTATGGGTTTATATTCTCAAACACTCCCCTAGCATAGATGAGAAAAATGAAGGAAAACAATTTTCCATAGTTTTTTACTTTTCTAATAAAAATCTCAAGTGTCATTACCAATTTACTAGACTATCCCTATTAAGTTAATTGAGGGAACATACTCCATTGTAACTATAATGGATTTAGGAATAAATACAAAAATAAATATGTTAAAACCTTTGAGAAAAGATGAAAATATCATGCAAGTAAATTTAGAAGCACAAAAAGTAATAATAGCAACAACAAGAACTATAAATATCATTCTTAGATCACCTAGCTATGTAATGGCCATTTGTTCATGTCAAAGCATGTAAATCCAAACCATAGAGTTTTATGAAGATCAATTCAAAGGGATAGCGCGAGTGGTTGCGAGCTTTGAGCTTCATGCAAGGGGTCTTAGGATCGACCCCCCAAGCTAGATGTCTCAATTGCATGTCTCACGCAAATTCCCTACCAAGTTAAGCACCATAATTAACACCAATGTATTTGTGAGTGGTACTATATCGAATGCAAGGAACTTACTATAGATATCCGCAAAAGGTTATCCTTGGAAGAAATGGGGAGTTGCTGAAGATAAAAGGCGTCATAGTCAAAATTGATTTCAAAATCTAAGAAAATAAATGACGAGCAAAAATGGATTACTACCTTCAAGGACTACCTAAATATTGTATAATCCTACCTTGAATCCAATTTAAAAAGTGTATTTTTGTTTCAAAATGGGCTTAGAAGGCTCAATGCAAGACGTAATCCTTGGTTAGTGAGTCTATTCATATGATAATCAATTCAGATAGAACATTAATATTGGTATTTCCTGTCAAGTTGTCAAGAGGGTTAGTAATATAAAATATGAACACAAACAAAGATAAGAAACAATTTATAAACTTATTTTCATGAAAAATGGAATATTTTTAGCAACAACACAATTTATTTCCTGAAAGAGTTTATAATGCATCCTAGAGACAACATTTGCTAAGCAAGGATTGTGAGTGGAGGTTGGTAAGTGAAGTGAATAAATGGGTGCTTATAAGAAGGACTGTATTATATGAGTATCCCTTATGACATTAAAAGTGGCAGGGAGGATGCAGCCTTACAAGGAAGGAGTTGAGAAGAAATTATATGACGTAGGAAGTAAGGGTGATACAAACAATGCTAAGTATGACAACCAAGAGAATGTTGAACTAGTAGGCAAAAAAGAAGAAAGGAAAGGAAGAGGAAGAGAATGAAAAAACAACTTCCTAAGAAGCTTAACACTCTAATACCATATGAAAGGTAAATATTTTCAATGTGCATTATAACATCCATTATGGATAAGATGTTATATTTAATAAAATCAATGGAATACTATACATAAAAAACAATTATTAGATTGCAGAGAACATAACATATGTAAATAATATAAAATTCTAGAAGTTTGAAAATAATACATTATATTATATGATTATATTTCAACAAACTAAGAATAATATTTTGTGGATGTAGGCACACAATAAGGTGCCACCCAAAAGAAATGACAAATATTTTTTTTCAAATTAAATAGAGGGAAAAAAAGAAGCATTGAGAAGGGAATGGTCAAAACAATCATATCCCCATAACCCAATAACTTTAGTTAATCATTTTAATATTATACATATAAAGAAACAATATGAGGAAAGAGAGTACATGGGATCCACTCTTGGTAGCATGTTTTTTCCTGACATAATCCATCAATTGCATGACTATGAGACTGTCTCTTGTTCCACCTACTATAATCAACATCACATATATTTTATGTTGTATTGTGAAAAAAAATAAATTAATCAAACACAAAACATGTATGAGCAAAGAGAAAGGTTAAGTTAATTAATAGATCATCACTGACCTACTCTTTTAGCTACCCTTCTCACCAATTGTAGCTCTACACTATGAATATTCTGAACGGGTTTTGCTACCAACTCTAGTAACTCAAAATAATCAGTGTCTGGTCAACCAATAGATATTGTGTTAAGCTTCTCGATAGGAGTTGAAAGGGTAACTAATTTTGACATTTTAGAGAAGATAGATGGACCACATGATATAAAGGAGAATCAACTCTTCTAATAGTTTTTTGTTACCATATCAATAATGCACAGTGCAATGATTACTTTTAGAGCTTCACCAAGGAGATAAGACACCATTTAAAAGTAGCATAGAACCCTATTAACAACATGCCATAGAAGGCACCAATTTAAAAAATAGGTATTGAAAATAGTTAAGAAGATAGAACAATAATGCAATAGGATCCTTGAGATGTAAATTGTATGAGCCAAAATTGAAGATTTCCAAAAAAAATTGACGTTGGAATTACTTTTCTATAGCTATATCAATAATGTATATCTTATGGATAAAATAACAGAGTGCAATAATTGATGGGCCTCCAAATTAAACATAATTTAAGGCCCATCTAACCTTTCCTAGGCACACAATGGCTATATTAAATCTCTCCTTATGCACTTAATAAAGTTTTCTCAACTTTAATATGTTCTTAGGAAAGTTTAGAGTTAATTGCATACTATGTGCCTAATATTATTTATTTTTGCAAAATATTGATAGAATATGTAATAAATTCCGAATGAGATAATATTGGGAATTTCTCCCTACTATAGGATAATAAATAAAATGAGTATCATGAAATTATTGACAAATTTTGGAGTTCCACTAATTGAGAAAATCTATGAATGTGTTCCCTGTCACTTAATGGAGATTCGTAAGTGTTGGAAACTAGATCCACTATTTGAGGGATTTTGGAGGGGAAATCTTCCTCATTTCAAGGAGAATGCTTCATCATCACTTTGTATAAGTACCCATCCGAATTTTCCTCTAGGGGCATGCATTTCATAGTCTTCTTGTGGAGAAAACTTGTTATTTAGCAACTCCACTTTCATTTCCAGCTAGGATATACTTTGATTGATTCAAATAATGAATTTTGGTGCCATTTTTAGCTTCTAAAGCTTGGTTTCCTTCAAAGGACTATGATTTTCCTTGGGATTGGACATCCCAGGAACCTCAAATCCCTCTTGTAAATTTATTTATTTCCTTTGAATATCTTTTTCACTTGCATCTCTTATTTCTGCATTTATTATTTATGCTTCTTTTGTTGTAGTTCATATTGGTTAAACGACTAAAGCGAGTTGTTTTGAAGGTTATTTATAGAGACAGAAGTATGATTCTTCCTTAGAATAGCTTTGAAAAGTTAGATTCATCATTGAGCTACTTGGATTGGTTTACTAGTTCACAAATCTAGAATTTCTCGAAGTCCCTTGTATCAAAATAGTAGTAATTTTATGCTATTTTTTTTAATGTGTTAATGGATTAATTTGAGTTGATTCCACTTGTATTGGGTCATAAAAAAAATTCAATATAATAATAAAATTTACCCCATAGTAGTTTCACTTGATTAGGTTAGGAATTTGGTAGATTAACTAGCTCACTAGTTCCTGAATTCCTAGTTTTTAGAGTAGTAATGTTCTGTTGTTTTTTAGCACATGTTAACTAGGGAATATTGGAGTGTTTCAACTCAGAATGGAGTCCTAGTACATCCTACTTAATAACACAAATTTTCCCATCTCATTTTCATTTGATTTACTTCAGCATTCGCAAGTTTTCTCACTCCTATAGCAAAACGAGGCCTCCTGTAGCACCTCTTGTAGCACCTCCTGGAGCACTCTTGTAGCACATGTGAACTTGACTAGATTTGCTCCAAAATCTTGGTTTTTGTCACTTAGGCTTCAATCATGAACCATTTTTTGGGCCTTTCATTTTTGAAGGAATAACAATTGCAAAGGACATTTTGGACAAAGCTGCCAGAAACGGAGCATTAGAAAATCAAAGCGGCAATGGAATACTTGTTTTGGGACTAACGTAATGGAAGAAAAGGGAACACACTGAAAACGAGGGTTTGATTTTGATACAGTAAACATGGAGCAAAGCTAATGGCCCTAGGTATTTGGAAACCAGTAAATCAAGCGAGCAAGGGACCAAAGACCAAATCAAGTGAGCGCGACTATTATGGAGGATGAAGAGCAGTGAGAAATGGATGTTGGAAGTTTTCAAAGTTTGGACATTTTGTTGGAGTTTGATAGTGTTGTTTGAAGTGATCTGTAGAGTTTAGATTTCATGTAATTTTTGGGATCTTAGTTATGTACGACGACTGCTTATACGCATATGAGGCTATTTATTGATCCATTTTGATAGTTGTTTTGAATTGTATTGTAGGTCACAAGTCTATAATGTACCACAAGTTGTAATGGGGAAATGTTATTACAATTGGGATATGTTGTTTTATTAATGGAAGGAGAGTAGTATTTTTTCCAATTATCTGTGTATTTTGTGCACTCTTTTAAAAAAATTCGCTTATGTTTATTTCCTGTTAAATGCATGAGTTAAATAACTACAAATGAATGCTTTAATGGTTGTGAAAGTTTCTTAGATAACTAAATATAGATCCCTTACACCTTTCTATGGTTTTGTATCGCCTCGAGTGAGATGTCCCTTTGCTTCAAGGGAGTGAAAATGGCAGAGAAGTGATAGACTATGAGGAGACTTTTTGTTGGCACCCTAGGTCGAACCTGGGGTAAAACATAATTAAAATATTCCGCCAATAAATGGTTTCATTATTGGGACCCTGAGTTTCTTAAGGGGATCTATATCATGTGGCCATGGTATATTTATCGAGACATCCAAAAATGGTGGCATGAAAGAGTTGATTACTTTATTTTTTAGCAGGTAGTATTGAGACAGAAGGAACTAAATTAGGTCATGGAAGATGTTTTTACATCTAGCTTTCTTGGGACTAGTACAAGATATTTTAGTGTGAGTTTCCTAAGATATTAGAGAAATGGTTAACTCAATTTCACCATAAATTAGAGTTGTGATACAACTGAGGCTGCACAGGACTTGGACTGCAATGGATCTGGCTGATCTTCATCGGTTGGGTACAAATATAACATGAGTTGTAGAATTTTGGGTTAACACAACTCTTGAAGGTTATATCATTGAATTTGTGACCAAGAAGCACCTATTTTTTTCTCATAAAAAATACATATTCAAATGTGGGATATGAGGATAGTTGCTGGAGCTAATTCCTCTTTGGATTAAAGTACTTTTGGTTGAATACATCTTGTTAGTGTTTCCACAAGATCAAATCGCAGCTTAAATTTTCAGTACTAGGGGAATGGATTAGAGGAATGGAATGTCATGCACACACGAGAGAATGAAGAATTTATTGTGATGAATCGAGAAGATTTGCGGAAGGTGAGATATTATAGAGCATTGCGGACGGCGAGAATAACCCAAGAGTGGTGGGAAAGGAATTTGCAGGAATTTATAGTTTGAAGAAGGGAATTGTAGCACATACGTGATGATGTAAGAAGTCAATTTATGCGAAAGAAGGAAATGGAGAATCTCGAGTCGCAGAAAAAAAATTAGGAAGAAGGATTTTCTTCTGGAAAAATAGAGGCTTCTAGTGAAAGTGAAGTGGAGGGTTTAGAAGTGGCTACTTGAGAACATGAGGGATCAGAAGGAATTCAGATTCAAGCCAACTGTCCAACCAATTGTGTTACCAGATGAGCATACACCAGTAGATGTCGATCTACATTTTGCAATTAGGTGGATTTTCTTTGAGTATGATTTAGTACTAGAACATAAAATCCCGCAAGGTAGTAGCATGACTACTCCTCTCCCTAATGTTCCCCTAGTACCATCTCAATGTTACTATCCGATCTTTTCTAAGGTACACAAGTTCATTAAAGTTCAATTAATGTAGAGAGGTAAAGGTGGTTCTAGTTGTGTTAATCAATTGAGTTTAGTTAACTATTCTCGACCAGTTTCCCAAGTATTTGTGCTTATTTTTTCAAGAAAATCAGCTACGGTAGGAGTCACAGAGAGATCACTTACCAAATTTCCATAGTTTGTAGGAATAGATGGAAAGGATGTTTAATAATGCTGGTATTTGTGTGAATATGTGTGGAGAGCTTGTTAGACAGCTGACACAAATAAGCTCATTGAATTTAAAACTATGTTGGGAGATAAAGGATTGTGATGGTTTTTAAAATGGATTGATTCTAACCCCAATGCTTTTATAGACCTGGTGAAATAAGAATTTATTTATGAATTTAAGTTACCTCAGCCAAATCAACAAGGATTAGTAGAGTTGTTGGATATTCACCAACAGGAGGGAGAATTTTCTTGGAAATGTATGCAACATTTTAAAGATTCTACCAGTAAATTATCTTATCCCATTGATCCACACCATTAGAGGGATTGTTCCATTAAGGCCCTATTACCAATTACTCATAGTTTTTTGTTACAACAAAAGATTGATACACTTCAAGATTCCTTAAAGAAAGCAATGCAGATTGAGGCTATGGCTACTTATCCACAAGATTGTGAAATTGGTGGTTCTTTAACATATCCTGCTATTATGGGCCTCCAAAATTAGATTGTTAGGTTGACAGATAGATTGCAATATCTTGAACCTCTACAACCTATAATACCTCATGTTTGGTGTACCCACTATTAGGTTGAAGGTTACCATGTTACATAATTCTAGCTATTAAGGGGACGAGTACAGTATAGTGATCCTATCGGACCCCCTCCACCATAGTCCTATGGACTTGCACAAGTTTCATCTACCATTCCTTATTAGGGCCATACGCGATTTCAGTAATTTACAAATCCTCAAGGCATGTATGTGAATGTTTATTGTGATATTTCTCAAAGTTTTGGTAATTTACCTCATCTCTTTCCTATTCTACATAAATACTCCACTGTTCCCAATAACTTATTTTGTGAGATATGTGGGTCGCCAAACCATCACAAGGAACAATGTTAGTCCTTGGATTATTTAGGTTACTATCTTGATCATACTTATTTTCAAGTCAATGAGACTCCTCGAGGATGAGGAGGCGTATCTCGAAGAGTGGGAAGGATGGGAAAAAGAGGCATGATTACGTCGTACAACTGTGTTAATGAAGGCCATGTTGTGAGAGAATGTCCTTTGCCATGAAGACATTGGTGTTCATACTGTCAAGTAAATACACATGCAACTGAAGATGGCCCAGAACTTATTACTTGGTGGAAGGAACATAACCAGACAAAAGGAGCTAACTCAATCTATACAGAACCTCAGTATCCTAGTCCTACAATGTAGCCTAATATTAATGTTGTTACAATAGGAGGAAAAAAGACTGGAGCTGATATGGGAAATTTTGACCATCCAAACATTATAATACCTACATCTCCAAGGAAGTCTTATGACCAAAATCAACACAAGGAGTACTATAGGGACACAACTAAACTTTTATAACAATTGATTTCTTCTCAAGGATCTCGCATTGAACAATAGGAGAAAGGAAAGGCTCATGAAGAGTAGCATTCTGCAGAACCTTTCCAACCAATAATGGATTGGTTTAAGCTATTTCTAGAAATTATGAATCATGAAAAACTCATAGGTCAGTTGTGGAAAAGGTTAAAGACTATCATTAAGGATGATGTATTTTATGAAGAACCAATTTCTACAAATCTACCTGAGCGAAATTCCAAGAAGGTACAACAGAATAAGAAGCGAATTAGAACGGAGTTTCAAGTGGATGCTCAGATTGAGGGTTTTCAAATTAAGGATTCTATGTTGGATTTGTGCTCAGATGTTAATATTCTACCAAGAAAAACTTGGGAAGCTCTCAGAAGACCCAATTTGGTTTTTTCCCCTATTTAGTTGCAGATGGAAAACCAATATTTCATTTTTCCTATTGGCATATTAGACAATGTTGAATTTGATATAATTGGTGTCAAAACTTAGGTAGATTTTGAAGTTATTGATATTATTGGCGATAAATATCTATATCCATCCTTATTGGGCATTTATGGGGCCTTCAATAATTATGCAATCATTGATCTAAAGCAGGAAACTATGACTTTTGAAGTAGATTGCATGCCTATTATACAACCACTTTATCCTTATCAAGGCCTGATATTTATTGAACCAATGGACGATGTTGAGTTACCTAACATGTTGGATCAAATACATCAATTGACTATTGGGAGACGAGAAGATTATATTAATCCCATAGTAGCTAGATATATATGTTGGTGGAGTATTCAAAGCACTAAATTTAGCTCTGACTATATGATGGAATATTAGCAACAAGGTGCTCATAAGATTCATTCTCAACATTGTGCCACTGTTCAATGTGTCTACTGGATCGTTACTAATGTGCAAGAGTATCCTATTTTTAATGGTACTAATTATGTTGTCAGTTTTATTAAAGAAATTGATTGTTATATAGAGTAAAGACAAAATATTCCTTGAATGAGTGTTTCTTTGCAAGCAACCCAAACATGGTGGTGGGTAGCCCATCGAGATCATCTTCAATATTGGAGCACAATGAAGGTTGTTTTGATTTATCAGTTTCTCCCTCCTAATGACCTTGTAAGAAGAATCCCCACTTATGATGGTTGTAGTTTCCCGCAAGTACATGTTGTGCATTTTTGTTTCATATTGCAAGTTGATGAACTAACAATTGAAATGTGGACACATATCTATCCATTTCTTGGAAGCATTCTATAATCTTGGTATTTGCAAGCGGAGTCGAAACACAAAATGGAAAATTGGGAGGTATTTTCTGCTCAATTCTGTAGAGACTTTTCATTCTCTGATACTGATCAAAGATAGTGCAAGCCCTTTGAGCTATCAGAGGAGTATTGTTTTCAGGTGGGGATGTTTTAGCATATTTTATCAAGTTTTGAGACTTTGTGCACCAATATGACTACAGGTTTAATGAAGTTTTTGTTTGTAGTAAAGTGAATAATGATCTAGATGATGACTTGGAGGAGCTGTGACATTTTCCCTTTAAAGAGTCTGAAAGAGAACAAAAAATAAAAGAGGATCTTCTACATGAAGCTCCACATCTGTAACCCCTCAAGTTGAAGAAGGTGAATATTGGGGCTGATGATAAACCAAAACTTGCTTCTATTGGGAATTATTGGGATGACTGGACCACTTGAGAAATATTTTACGTGCTTAAACAATATGAGAATTTATTTTCCTATTCCATTTTAGAATTAAAAAGAATTAAAGAGGATTTGGGAGAGATGAAAATATCATTGAAGCGAGATATAAAATGAATAAAACATCAGCCATATAGATTGAATCCATGAATTAAGGATAAAGTAAAGAAGGAAAGTGACAAAATGCTAGCCATTGGACTTATATTTCTGGTTGAGGAACATCCAGGATAAGAAGGATTCAGAGGAAATTCAAGTATGTGTTAACTAGTGCAGTCTCAATAATGCATGTGTACATGACGTGTTTCCAACTCCATTTAGTGATGAAATTTTGGATAATGTTGGGGGTAGTGAGGCCTATTCTTTTATGAATGGTTTCTCTGGGTCTCATCAAGTTTGCATTATGGAGGAATATAATAAGACGACCGCCTTCGTTATCGAATGAGGATCCTATGCTTATAATGTTATTCCCTTTGGGTTGAATAATGCCCTAGTTATTTTTTCACGCATTGCTATTGCTGCTTTCTGTGAGTACATACACAAGTTTATTGAAATTTACATGGATGATTGAATTTTTTATAGTTTTCTTAGGAATCACCCTATTTTGTTGAGGGTTATGTTAATTAGGTGCAGACAACTTCGAATATCTTTGAACTTGAAGAAATGAATTTTTGTTGTGCCTTTTGGAACTTTATTGGGGCTTATTGTATGCAAGGAGGGAGTATGTGTGGACCCTACCATGGTTGCATTAATACTAAATATGTTGCCACGCACTTTTGTCTTATAGTTGTGGTTGACTTTCGGACATACTAGTTATTACCACAAATTTATAAGAAGTTATGTCTTAATCACAACATCGCTTGAGGTGATTTTGAAGAAATGTGAACGCTTTGTGTGGATTCCTAAATGTGATGTTACATTTCATACCTTGAAGGAGAAACTTGCAAATGCACCTATCCAAGTTTACCCTGACTGGAATAAGCAAGTCCATGTCCATGTTGATGCATCCAAAATCTCCTTAGTAGCTATACTAATGCAACCGGATGAAGGAAAATTGGATCATCCTATCTACTTTGCAAGAAAGAATCTTTCCAATGTCGAGAAGAACTATATTACTATAGAATGGGAAGTTTTAGCTATGGTTTATTCTCTCCAAAAATTCTAAGATTATTTGCTAGGAGCATGGAAAATTTTAGGGGCTAATGTTCGCCCAATGGGAAAATTTTCCATGATTTTTTCAGAAAAAATATTCGCCAATTTCCAATTTTTATAAAAGACGCTTCGACCAAATTTTAGAATATAAAATTATTTTATTTTAAAAATCGCCAACATTGCATAGAGACTATATATAAAATCATTATAAATTTGAATAATTTTACAAATATATGAATAAACATTTTATATTTTGCATATTAGGGATTAGTGAGATTCACCAATGTTTTTAAACTTCAAGAATTTTTTCCATTGTTAAAAATTTCCTTGACTGGGTGGCCCATTGAATTTTTCACAGATCACTCCACGTTAAAATATTTAGTTAATAAACTTGTGCTTGAGGGAATAATTTGTCGGTGGTTATTGTTATTTGAAGAGTTAAATTTTGAGGTGATTATCAAACTAGGAATATCTAATGTGGGGCTAGACGATTTGTCTAAGTTAGAGTTAGGAGAATCAGCGGGATTAGTTGATGATTAGTTGTTGGATGCTCATTTGTTTCATATTCAAGTTTTCCATGATTACTTAGAAGATATTTCCACTTTTCTTACTACAGATCAATGCCCTTCTGATTATACTACTGTGCAAAAGAAATATTTGGTGGTCAAAGCAATACACTATCAACTTGTTGCAGGACAACTATACAAGACAGGGCTTCATCAAGTTTTGCATTGGTGTATCCTTCATCATGAACATGAAGGTGTATTGTGGGAATGTCATGCTGGAGTTGTTTGAGGCCATGTTTGAGGGAAAGTGTCTTCTCGAAAGGTATTGCAGCTTGGCCTTTCGTGGCCAACTCTCTTTAAGGATGCAAAAGAATATGCCAAGACTTGCAATGTTTGTTAATGGGTTGGTTGACCATCTCGTCGAGATGAAATTCCCTTGCATCTGGTACACGCTGTTGCTACTTTTGAAAAATGAGTTGTTGATTTTATTGGGCCTATCCACCCCCCTTCTCATCATTCGCACGCTCGGTATATCATTACCACAATAGATTATCTGACTCGTTGGGAGTAAGCTACTCTAGTTAAAGATTTCACTACTAATATAACTATTCTTTTTATATTTGAAATCATTATTACCATATTTTGTTTCCTACAAAGTCTTACAAGTGATCAAGGTTACCATTTCATTAATGAAATTGTTTAGCCTCTAATGAAAAATTTCCTGATACAACACCATAAGAAAACTCCTTATCATCTACAAGCTAATGGGACCATCGAAGCTTTTAATAAAAATTTTGAGAAAGGGCTTACCAAGATTTGTTCCACAAACAAAGATGATTGGGACGAATGAGTTCATTCTACCTTGTGGGTGACTGGACTACAGTCAAATGGTTTCACTAAGATACACTTTTTGAATTAGTTTATGGGAAAGAAGTTATTGTTCCTGTGAGGTTTATTATACCTAATATTTTTATTGCTCATGCAAGTCGAATGTGTGAAGATGAGTCCATTCTTGAATGAGTACATGAATTGTTACAGTTGGATGAGTCCCACTTCCTTGCTTATTTTCATCAAATTATTGAGAAGGCGAGTCAAAACGCTTAGGATGATTGACGAATCAAAAATAAATCCCTTTTTGTGGGCGAACAAGTATTATTTTATGAAAAAAACTATTACAAGCATCCTGGTAAGCTCTAAATGCATTGGATTGGTGATTATTATGTTTTCAAAATCAAATATTTTGGTGTTTTTTAGCTTGCTCAACTCGATGGTACACTCTTCTTTGGATGGGTGAATGGCACTAGCCTGACGCCCTACCTTTCTATTCTGCCTTTGAAATAATGTGTCCTCTCCTTATGAGAGTAATAAGTAGGAGTTAGGGTAGTAGTCTCAATAAGTATTTTGTGAGTTAGTAGTTTTTGTGTTTTCCGTCCATTTTGCAAGTTGCTATCTTTTTAGTTGCGACCCACCACAACCAATTGAGGTTGGGAAGATTTTGTTGTATCTTTTCTTGTTAGTGTGATTAATTCCTATCCTGTCTATCATTATTTTCAGTCTTGTCATAGTTCGTTACCAATTCCCAATAAGATTTCCTTCTACCATTAGATATTCTTTTACATTATAACATTCCTTGGTACGTGTCTGGATCACCTGTCAGTGATTTGAATTTGGTTCACATTTCCCACACCTAAAAGCTAAGTCACCCACACCGTCAACTGTTTCATTTTCCTCCTCTTCATCTTCATCTTCACCTTTTCCCTTCACGCATTCTCATTTTTCACTCTGGCTATGCTATCGCCTATCCCTAAATCCTCCATACCTCATCACCCCCTTGTTCATTTTGTGTACACCCGTTGTTATATAGCCATGGTCTTCCAAGTTAAAATTATTGTCAATTTGTACCCATTTGACTCTCGTATTCACTATGAGGATGATCTATTGGGGAAGTATGACAAATCCCACCTTGTCGATAATGACCTATCTGATCCCACCTTGTTCCCTGCGCTGCAAGCCAAAGTTTTTATGGAGTCCAATACCTATCCTGATGCCCACTCTACCATGAAATTCAGAACATTCCTCCGTCTGTTAAAGCAGTCCACTCTCCTCCTTTTACGAGATTTACAGGTCTTTGGCACTACTCGTGAGTTAATGGACTGCACCAAGTTCCTAATTAGTGGCCTTCATGGGGGTTCTCTTTGGTTGGACTGAGAATACCCCATTCATGCAATAGATATTCACAGAATCATAGGATTGTATACTTATGGTACCGAAGTGAGCTCAAATTTTCATAAAACTTCTAAGCGTGGAAAGAAGACAGATGAGAATAATTTATCTAAGAAGTATGGAACCACCAAGAAGGCGCGAGGAGTTATCATTAATATGATCAATAATATGTTGGTTTTCTTTTCTAGTACAATTATTTCTGCCAAGCTCATGCACCATTACACCAAATGAAAATGTACGTTAGATGCCATCACAGTTGCAGAAGATTGTGTCTCAGGTGATTAGCTAAATTAGTCCATCTATCTCCTTCATAAGTTATTTGAAGTCACTAATGATTCTTATGTTCGACCTACATACTTTATTTTTGGATTTTTGCTTCTTCCTCTTGTTATTTCCAAATGGTACGCTCCACAAGGTCGTGATCTCACCACAACTGTGGAAGATGAACCTATTGCATATTGTGTATGCACCTTGGTGCAACGCTAAATATATTGTCAACAAAGAATTCAATGATCAAGCATTTTTCTATTGGTTCAACAAAATGGATTTTGTGACAAGAACTATTTCGAGGGTGTCGCTCCCTCTACTTGAAAAATAATCTCCTCCAGTCTAATTCAGTATCTCGCACAGTTCCTGTTTTCTTTGACCGATGCAAGATTCTTTTACTACTTTTTCTATAAAACCATTGTCGTTCTACATCAGTGACAAGGATTTCCATTCCGAATTTAGTGCTTGGCTAGGGGTCACGTTATGGGCACAGGATGGCCAAATTCTATAAAACTTTGATGCAATGAAACCTACCGAGGATGCTCCTTCGTCGTCATGCAATAATTCTGAAGATGTGTTAGAATATCTCCAACCCCTATTGAAAAAGGCTAAAGACTACATGAGTTCATCCTATGCTACTTGGTTTGTAGTTGACTCGTATGTTCAGTAAACTCTTCAGGTACACCAAGTCACTCTTATGTCTACTAGACCCCCTACCATCACCTGCACCATTCCACCCGCTACCACTACCATCATTGATTTTGATGTCTAGCCAATATCCATTGATCCTATTGTTCCTATCGAATAATAAAATCCCTTATCCCTCCATATATCCTTCATGACACCTCATTCATCACAAGCAACTTTATTAGATCATCCAGACTCACCTACTGACTTTGCTCTTATCCCTTCTACTGGTTTTCTTACCACTATTATCTCCCCACCATCAACCTATCCTCTTCCTACTTCCACTTCCTCTCATACATCTCCTTCGACTACTTCATTCATTTTTGTAGAGAAAGTGGCTGAGTTTATGAACGATCCTCAGGAATTTCGCCAAGATATTTCCCTTGCTACTCAGCGGTAAGACCTTATTACTTTTATTTCAACCCCTATTCTTCATAACATTTTGTAGAACCACAAATTTGTTGTCTAGTGAGAATCCTCACCACTAGACTAACCAGAATGCTCGGTTTCTAGGGGCCAACCACTATAATCGTGATTTCCTCTAGCAGACATAGTTTGAGTCAACACCCCCAGTAGCTGGTCTTCACCGCAATTATTTCAGTTTATTCATTCTTCAGTTCTCTATTGGAGCATCGATTCATTCAAAAAGATAATGGTGCACTGACCTTCAAGTCACCTTTGAAGAACACCGATATCAGCTCCATGTTGCCATTGCAGTCCAAACGCAATTGCATTTTGAAAAATATAGACTAGAGACTCGAATGGTCGATGTTCATTCTCAACTGTAGTCACTCTGGCTTACTCTTTCTCCCTATGCGGAAGCTCAACCTGAATATCTCACCTCGTATTCCCCTGTCGAATGTTGCACTTTTGTTGAAGCAACATCTAAGCAACTAGTTACCAAACACATCAAACACTAGGACACTATTACTTCTATGCAATAGTCTTCATCAGACCCTTTGGCATGCTATCAAGCTCAGGTCATTGATAACATTCAAACTGTCACCTCTATCCACACTACTTTACCACATATTATGCAAGAGTATCAACAAATGTTCCACCAAATTTTAGATGGCAACAATGTTCTCACGAATAAGAATGAAGCTCTTGATCCCTTGCGTGAGAATGTTCAACAATTGTTCCAGGAAACACTTGTCACTACCAATTTGGAAGTGAAGAAGAAACTCCTTGACCAAGCTGATGTTATAGATGCCCAAATCAACCAATTGAATGACACAGTTGAAGAAACGAAATGATTTCTTTGTGACCTTCATCCAGCAGCACAAAAACACTTCCTCACTTTGAACACACTCTCTACTATTAATGATTATCAGCTTCAGGAGATCATCCTATCACATCCCACTTACATTAATGCGCAAATAGTGGAATAATTTTCAAGAGAAATGAATACCCTGCTCGACTCATGGAGCTCCTCTATTTCCATCTATACATAATTCAAAGATTTGAATCTTCATAACGTTCTAGAGTTGGGTCCTTCATTTGAAGGTACGCGACTGGTCCAAGCAGAAGCAACTCTACACATAGTTTAGATCCATCAACAACACCACATTGACTCGAGGGCGAGTTAATGGGTTATGGTCAGGGCATGTTGAATCCTTCATTTTTGAAGGAATAACAGTTGCAAAGGACATTTTGGACAAAGCTTCCAGAAACAAATCATTGGAAAATCAAAGCGATCACAAAATACTTGTTTTGGGACATGCACAACGGAAAATAAGGGTGTGCACCAAAGAACCAGAAGTCAATTTCGATACAATCAATAGGGAACAAAGGTAATGGCTCTAGGTATTGGAAAACCAGGAATCATGCGAGAAAGGGAACAAAGATGAAATCAAGTGAGTGTGGCTATAGAAGAGGATGAACAACAGTGAGAAATGGTTGTCGACAGTTTTGCAAAGTTTGGAGAGTTTTGTGGAGTTTGATAGTGCTCTTTGAACTACTTTACATAGTTCATATTTGATGTATTGTTCAAGATATGAGTTATGTAGGAGGACCATTTCTTATACGTAGATCAAGCTATGTATTGATCCATTTTGGTAGTTGTTCTAAATTGAAATATTGGTCACAAATATTTAGTGTGCCACAGGTTGTGATGGGGAAATGTTATATAATTGGGATTTGTTGTTTTTTAATGGAAGGAGAATGGGATTTCTCCTAATCAATGTATTTTGTGCCCTCTTTTAAAATTTTTATGCTTCTGTTTATTTCCTATTAAATGGATGAGTTAAATAACTACAGATGAATGATTTAATGGTTTCACATTTTTCTTAGATAATTAAATCTATATCCCTTACGCATTTCTATGGTTTTGACTGGCCTCAAGTGAGATGCTCCTATGCTCCAAGGGAGTGAAAATGATGGCAAAGTGCTAGACTACCCAAAGAATTTTTGTTGGCACCCTAGGCCAAACCCTAGGCCAAACATAATTTAAAATTTTCCGTCAACACCCCTAGGCTTTAAATCCATGATTTAGTAAGACCAAAAACCTCTTAGGCCTTGCCTCTTCTCCATTGCAACTCACCACCGCTGTTATTGGTAGTGGACAGATTCATGACTTGAAGAGCATAATGATGATTTTCATGATTAATTTATGAACTACCTTATGAAATTTGTTGACAAAATTTATCTTGAATGTAGTGATTGAAGAATGATTTCATTTTGTTTCATACATCTTAATTTGTATTTTCCATTTCCAACATTGTTGCTTCTATTGCTTAGACTAGGATTCCTTTTTATGTACCATTTACACTCTGAAAATAGATTAATGTTTACATGTCTGAGAAAACGATTAACATTTACATTCATGCAAAGTAAAATATCCTTTCCTTTCTGCAAAAGTAACTAGGATTTCCTCTCTGCAAAATTAATTAGGTTTCCTTTCTACAAATAGAGTAACATTTCCATTTCTACAATTAGTTTAGGCTTGGATTTCATGGAATTCACTTCACTGCATCAGATCAATGAGAGGACACATTACATACTACACATATAGTGCCAACACCTCTTAAGCTTGTACAAACCCGAAGTTGATAATTTAAGTTGTTAGCTTTGGGAGTTGTGACATTCTTATTGCAATACTGAGGATCATCACTTTTTCGCATCATTGTCGAGGAGGTGTCAAAGTATGCATTGTTTTCTTCCCTAGTTGATTCATTTCTTTTACTTTCTGCAAAAACACACAAAAATTATCTTAGGCATATTTCATTTATAAAATATAAAATTGCATTGCACTAGCGTTTTCATTAAAAAAATAATAAAAAAAAAACATCTTCAATACCACACCCCCACTTGATCACGTGGTGTAGTAAGAGCCACATCACGTTCCACTTTTATAGGTAGAAGAACAGGAGGTGATAGAGAATTTGGGATAAATGGATGGAGATGATGACAAGGAGGAAGATCCTCTTGGATTCCCATTCAAGATACTGATAGCAGTGTTTGTATGGAGAACACCCCTCCATCTATCCTTCCAAACTTCTATGGTACGAGGTCAGAGGTCTTGCAAACCTTTCTCTTTGAATTTGAAATCCTTTGTAGATCTTATGGTTACTTACTAAACACAAAAATTGAGATTGTTTCCAACAAGATTAAAGGATAGAGCTCGTAAAAGGTTCATGAGTTTAGGGACTAATTCAATAAGATCATGGAATGCTATGCAAAAGATATTGCTAGAAAAATATAAAGATCATTATCTTAAAGAAGAAATCTTTAGAATGACTCAAAAAGAAGATGATACCATTGAGGATCTAATAGAGAGATTTATGTATGATGTTAAGAGGGAAAAATTGCTTCATTTAGGATTTTACACACTAAAAACCCTCTTACTTAGAAAAATTAGTGATGAGTGGATTTATCTCCTTGATCTCATGAGTAGAGGTGATGTATAATAATTATCATTTGAATAAATTTGTGGAACATGCAAGCACATATGGTGAGAGGAAGGGAAAGAGTAAATAAATCAAGATCAAGATCACTAAGTCAAGCTAAGCTTGGAAATTTTCTTGATAAATTTAAAACAAAAATGCTTAGGAATCTAAGAAAACAATAGAAATGAAAAGAATGCAAGATGAGCAAAAATAAGATGTTGATATTTTTGTTGTCCATCCAAAATCAAATGCTATTGAATATTTCCCATCATTACCAAGGTTGAAGGAATTTTACCAAGAGGGAAATGGAGCAAGTGAATAACCAAAGTAGTTATCTTATGTACCTCCAAGAAGACCATGGCAACCTACTCAACCTAATATGATGCAAGAACCTAATGCACAATTTCAATATTATGCACATCCATCTCAAAGTAATTAGAACACACTCTTTTCTTAGCAACCTTAGTCATCTCAACCCCAAAACCAATCTTGGTAATAAGGTTAGCAAGGAACTGATGGGAGAAATCCATAATATCCTCAATATTTTTCTCAATATTCTCCATAACCAAATCAATGTTATCCCTAAAATCCACCTCCACCACAACCACAACCCCAACCACGTCCATATCAAATATCCACTCCCACTCAACTACCTACATAGGAATTTCCAAACACAAACAATCTAGTAACTCAACCCACTTACAATGTTGAGGTAGAACACTTTCAAACAACTCCTCTTGAGCTAGATGCTATTCATCTTTTTTTTTGCTGGTGCAAGAGACGAACCTTCTATAGCATTAATTCAAAAAAATAACTTACATAATTTACAACCACTCACGCACAGAGTGGACACAAAACCAACGTGCTATCTACCAATGGTACAAACTTTTTAACTCAAAACAAATGAACGACAGACCCAAAAGAAACCAACCCAAAACGTGCAGACAAAAGCTTAACGATCAGTTGTTCGCAACAACACTCACTAAAAATGCCAAAAGATACGTGGTCTAATCCACATCTTAAACCAATGGTGGAGATGAACATTTGACCAGGAACGGATAACCGAACATAGTACCCCAGCCCCACAAAAAGGCCCAAAAAATCCTTACCATTGATCTCAATCAACAGATCCAATGGTGGAAATGAAAATCGCACAAACCCACATGCCGCTTTTTAACGTGTGATCAAGGTGGTTTTCCAAATGGTCCCACTGCCACGAGTTATACATTGAATGGGATCGTTGAAAAAAAGGTAAAACCACTTCCCATTCACGGGTCTTGCGATCACCTCAAAACTGCTTTGGATAAGAAAATTTGTCTGGGCGCGCGATGTTAAGGATGTTGGGGGCGCCAAAGACTCCCTGCTCCCGACCGCACGTTAAACCAGTGCTACCAGTGACATTGAGAGAAGAGGCCTCTGTCTGCCTATCTGAAACCCTAAAAAAAAGGCACCGGCTCTACCACCACAGAAGCCCTGAATGAGCATGCTTCTCTGGACATCAGACCGCCAAAGCGCACTACTCGTTGTAAAACCAATAATGTACATTCCTCTGCTCATATCGCTTCTGGGTTATCTGTGCTACTCTCCATGGTCCTGTTCCTAAACATCAACCAGTCTTCCTCGGCCTAGTCATGGCATTTCGCCTTGAGACTATGTTGAGGTAGCTCTTTCCATTTTATAGCAAAATTTTCCTCTACGCAATTCACTCCTTGATTAGCTAGGAGATCCGCCAGCTTATTGGCCAATCTTCAAACATGTATAAAAGTTATTGTACAGAGACCTAGAAGGTGGTTGTGGATCCGTTGAAAGATCTGAATGAGAATCCAATTCTTTGAGACCTTTTTCGGCACCGTGCCCCAGCTGATTCTCTTGGCTGAGTTAGTGATTAACTCAAAATCAGCTTCAACAATCACATTGTGCCGATTAACTTGAAGCAGGAATTCTAAACAATGTTCCATAGCCAGAACTTCTGCCAAATTGTTGGTGGCTCTTCCAAGGTGACCATGGAAAATAAACAGGATGTTCCCTTTTTCATCCCTTAAAACTCTGCCATGACCCGCTGTGCCTGGGTTGCCCTTTGAGGCTCTGTCAATATTGAACTTCAAAAAACCCTTGGGGGGAGGTTGCCAAAAATCGAGCTTAGAGTCTCTAAAGAGAATCTTCCCGACCAGGCTCTGAGGAATCAAACCCTGTAATCCTAGCTGGCAAAGAATCCTCCAATCAGGAGCCGAGGGAGGATTCTCAGGGAGATTACGGACAATAGAACCCACTGTCTCTTGAAGCTGTTTTAGGATCTGATCAAAAAGCTAAAGGAGTGGTTTTTTTCCTCCTTGAAGATCCTGTTATTCCTTTCTTTCTAGGTGTTCTAGATGATGAAGCCTGGCATTAGAGCCCAAGCAATGTTAAGGACTTCATTATTCAAAAAATTTCTTCTACACTTTCTTAGGGTATTGATGATGCATCCTTTGTCCCTATCTGACTTTTGGAAGATGGAGGCGAAAGAATCCCACAACTTAGAGGAAAAGGAGTAGTTTTTGGGAAGATGCTCCATTGTTTCCTCCTGAAATTCACATAGCTGTCACCTGGAAGGCCCCAAAACACCCCTTTTCCTAATATTGTCCCAAGTCAAAATCTTCCTGTGTTGCACTAGCCACATGAAGAGTTTAATTTTCATCCAACCTTGTTTCCTCCAAAGTCTTTGCCATGCTTTGTTTGGAGCCTTGGAAGCCAAACCAAGGAGAATGATTTTAGCCTCCTTAAGATTAAAGGTGCCCTCATTGTTATGTCCCCATCTTAGTTGGTCATTCCCTTCTGAAACTAGAATTTTCCTTCAATCTAACTCTTGCATTAGTATTTCAGCTTTGTCTTTAAGGGGTTGTCATCCCTGAGATCAAATATCCTCCATGTTCTCCACTTTCCTACACTGTTGGTTTGATCCCAGAAATCCTTTACTTTGGTTAATCCTTTAGCATCTTCCTCTGCCTTAAGTTCCTTCAATTCCTCTTTCAAAAGAATGGGTTCCTGTTGCCATCTGTCCTCCCAAAAAAGAGCTAAGTTTCCCTCTCTAATTTCCTAGAAGCCATTATCTTGGACTAGACCTCTATTGTCCCAGGCCTTGTTCCATATGTGTGATCCCTTAATATTTCCATCCATTCTTATATGATCCTCACTTTGCCATGAACTGGCATATTTTTCTTTCCAAAATGTAGCCCACTGAGCTGTTGGTTCTTTTAGCCATCGCCACCATAATTTAGCCCCTAGAGCTTTGCTTAAGATTTCAGGATCATCCAATCCTAGGCCTCCATGATTTTTGGGTTTGCAGATTTTTTCCTAGGCTACCAAGGCCCATTTTTTCTTATCTTCCCCCTTGCCCCAAAGAAAGTTTCTTTGTATGTTTCTGAAAAGTTGCAAGACTCCTTTAGGAGCTGGGAGAGCTGAAAGCATAAAGACTGGGATTGATTGTAGAACAACCTTTGTGAGCACTAATCTGCCAGCCAGGTTTAAGGACCTCACCGTCCATTTCCTTATTTTGTCTTGCAGTTTATTGATCACCGGCTCCCAGATGCTTTTGTGTAGAGGCTTAGCAGTTAGAGGAACCCCCAAATATTTTGAGGGGAGAGAATCTCTTTGAAAGCCCAGAATTTTAGCAATGTTCCTTTGAATGGCAATATTAGTATTGAAGAAAAAAATCTTAGATTTGGAGAGATTAACTTCCATACCTGAAGCCTTGGAAAATTCATTTAGAATTTGTTTGAATGCATGAGCTTCTTTAACTTTGGGGATTCCTTGCAACATGGTGTCATCCACAAATTGTTGATGTGTCAAAGCCTATCCCCAATTAGAAAGTTGGAGACGTTTGATCTTACCGACTTCTTTAGCATGTTTGATAGACCGACCCAATCCTTCCATCATGAGGATGAAGAGAAAGGGAGAGAGTGGGTCCCCCTATCTGAGGCCTCTAGAGGGAAGAAAAGTTTCAGAAGGAGAGCCATTGACTAGAATAGAGAAGTTGGAGGAGGTGACCAGGGCCAAGATCCATCTCACCTAGTTGTGATCAAACCCAAAAGCTATGAGTATTTTCCTGATATAGTTCCAGTTCAGTTTATCATAGGCCTTAGCAATGTCCAATTGTATGATCATACCAGCCTTTTGGTTGATATTCAGAGAGTGAACTACCTCATGTGCTTGAATGATATTGTTAAGAATTCACCTTCCTTCCACATATCTAGCTTGTTCCACAGAAACCAGGGAAGGAAGGAGAGGTTTGAGCCTATTGGCCGCCACTTTTGATATTATCTTCTAGACCACATTACATAAAGCTATCGGTCTAAACTTGTCAGGAGTTTGAGCAGCCTCATGCTTGGGGATTAGGGTAATGAAGGAAGCGTTCAGAGCTTTCAGAATAGTTTTATTCATCCTGGAATCTTCAACCACATTTAGAATATCCTGTTTAACAATACTCCAGCAGGCCTTGAAGAAATCGACATTGAAACCATCTGGTCCAGGTGCTTTACCATTTTTCATTTCTTTGAGCACTTTGCTGACCTCATCTTCGGTTACTGGCTTGTTGAGGTTGAAATTGTCCTCACTAGACACCAGCCTAGGAATGTGTCTTGTGAAGTTTCTGATGGGATTCTCTCTGTCATAACAAGTTTCTTTGGCTATGCCTCGAAAGTGCTTGACAAGAGATTTTTCTATCTCTGCATGAGAGTTGTGAAGAATGCCTCTCTCATCCTTGATCACTGAAATTCTATTATGAACTTTGTTCACCATAGTGGATCTGTGGAAGAATCTAGTGTTTCTTTCTCCCTCTTTGAGCCATTGAACCCTCGATTTTTGCCTCCAAAATATTTCCTCTTGTTTGCATAAATCCTCCCATTCTTGATTGCATTTGGTGACCTGATCATTCTTGGTTTCATCAAATCCATCTATGATAAGGACTTGGTTGAGTTCCTGTGTTTTACCCTCTACTACATTTTTAGCTACAAAAATATTGCCATGTTCATTCTTGTTCCATTCCTTGAGCCTGAGCTTGATGTGTTTTAGTCTTTTTTGAAGAAGGAACATTTTGGTGCCCTGAATGTTCAAATCTTCTGACCACCATTTGGCAATGTTACTGGTGAAATCTGGGTGTGAAAGCCAGATGTTTTCAAAGCGAAAAGGTCTATTCCTTGGAGTACCAATACTCTGCATCTCCAGATGAATCGACCAATGGTATGATCCTCCAAAGGGTATAATTCTTGATGATATTTCCTTATCATTGAGCATAAGGTCTTTAGATATCATGAATATTTCTAATTTTGAAGCCACCTAAGATTCTCCTCCTCTTATGTTGTTCCAAGTAAATATGCCATTACTAGTTACAATATCCACTAACTTCATAATATCTGTAAAAGACTAAAACTTTAGGGAGTCTTTACTTTGAACTCTGGTTCCACCTTTTTTCTCTGAAAGCGATTTAATCATGTTGAAATCCCCTCCCAGTATCCATGGCATGCCTGAATGTCTGTCTCTGAGTTCCTCCAGAGAATCAAGAAATTTTAGTTTTCCTTCCAGTCTTTGGGGTCCATACACATTTGTGATTAGGTAGGTTTCCTTATCGCCTACAGGCTGGATGACCACAGAAAGATATTCTCGAGATGCCTCAGCATCTAAGATATCTATTTTCTTTGGATTCCAGAGGGTGAGTATACCCCTATCGTATTCTCCGCTTTGACTTCCAGAAACTCATAACTATTGAGCCACTTGCTATGAATCTATTTTATTTTTTCAATGGAACATTTAGTTTCCTAGATGAAGATCACATCTGGAGCTATTTGTTTCATTCTATTACTAATTAGTCTCTATTTTCTTTTACTACCAAGACCTCTAATATTCCAAGAAGTGAACTTCATGATTAAAGATTGGTGAAGGAGTAGCTAGTTAGATATTTCATCTTACCTAAGTCTATCATTAGCTTTCCACTTTCCATCAATAGCTCATTCTGATTTTTCCTGCCTCTTTTTTTTCCTCGGTTTCTAGGTGCTAATCTAGGTATGGGTTTTGCGGTTTTTACCCCTTCACTGCTCTGCTTTTCCTTGCTTCTTTGCCTCTCCAAACCTTTGTTTTGGGTTTTCCATATATATAGTTGCTGGACTCTATTGAACTCCTCTGGAGGTAAAGAATCTATCTCTTCTTTAGTTCCTTGAATCATGAAATCCTCTAGATCTAGATTCTCTTTCTCAAGAATCGCCTAAAGTTATTGGTCCTTCGTTTCCATCTCACTTTGGTTCATCTCATGATCCATTTCTGTTTCTGCATCACTCACCATCGTTTCTGTCTGCAGATTCTTATCTGGTGTTTGTTCCTTGTCTTCTTCTTTCCCTTCTTCCATTAACCCTTCTCCCTTCGTCTGGTCTGCTATAATTACTTCTTCTTCCTCTTCCATGACTTGGAACCTGTTTTGATTGGTTTGTTTTCCTTCAGATTTTTGCATCTTTGACCCCTTCTTGCTTCCTCTTCCTTTGTTTTCCACTTTGTGAAAGCTTTCAGAGTCTTTCATTGTGTTAGCTTTACTCCTATTCTCTATTTTAGTGAGAGGGTTGTCCCTGAATAGGTGCCCATGTTCATGAAATTTGCGACATCTGAATGGAATATATTCGTAATCTATAATTTGAACCCATTCTTCATCATAAAATTCCAAGATTACCTCATCTAGAAGTGCTCCAGAGAGATCCATATCCACAAATATTCTAGCAAAGGAATTATACTTTCCCCTCCTAGTGGCTTCGGAAGCTTTAACAAACCATCCTAACTTATTTCCTATGGTTGTTAAGGACTCTATTTACAAATAATCAAGTGGAAGAGAATATAGCCTTACCCAAACCAGGACTGAAGTAAAGGTCTCTCGTTCCAGGATGAAATTCATGATCGAAGGTCTCATATAGATACCTACAACAGTAAAGAAGTAAGGCCCTCCTTCAAAAACTCTATCCTTATCTTCGATGTTCGCAAAGACCACAATAAAGAAACCCTTTAATCCTAGGTGTAGGTCAATGCTTCCTTTTGGTTTGCAGTGGTATCTTATCCACATTTGTAAGGCTTTTTCAGTGGGCCATAAACCCATGAACTTGCAAATGATTGCATAGGTTTGCATATGTTCCCTGTGTGCCTGCAGAGTAGGCTCATTTAAAGTAACTCTGGGAGTTACAGCAGCTTTGGGCTTACATGGGCCCATGTGTGCTTTGTTTTTTGTTCCCTGTTCCTTGTCTTCTTCCTCATTTTCTTTAATAATATTATTCTCCTTGGACTTTTGTCCATCTTGTTCCTCTTCATTGTTCCTATTCCTACCCTTTGAAAGTCCTCTACCATATTCCATAGGTTTTTTTCCCCTGCTGGTCACGGCATGTTTGAAGGAGGGAGTGGGGCTCCCTCCTTTGCACCCCTCCATGGATAGCCGCCCCTGCAACAGCTCGATAACCCTGGTTTTTTTTCGCCTTCGTCGTTCATGCACCCAAGATTAGTTAACTGGATACCAAAATTCTAGATGGCATTCATCTTATCTTAGGAAGAGTTTGAAAAAAAAAATCAGTTGTCATTGAAGAACAACATCTAGAAGAACAAGGTCCATATGAATCATGTATCACATAATATGGAGAGAAACCATTGGAGCCTGAGATTGAAGAGATTTTGTTATGTTTACCATCATATCCTTTATGTAAGAAAGGGACTAATTAGAAAAAAGTAGAATATTTGAATCACACAGAAAATGAAGACATGAAGAATGATCCAAATGAGAAAGTGAACCAAGGGAATCAAAACTATATTGAGGTTTGGTTCCATAAAACCAACAAGATGGAGCATCATTCTCTTCTTCAAAAATGTTTGATATCATCAAAGTTAAAGCATTTGGTCTCAATATTCAAGTACATGTTAAAGCATATGTTTCGATCCTACACATGAGTTTGTATGTCATCTTGTTATGCACATGGCTACATTGGAATTATTCTTACACTTGAAAGAGATTTTAATTTTTCAAGCAGAGTAGGATAGAAAAAAGAACAAAAAAGTTGAAAAAGAGAGAGAAAAAAGGAAAAGAATAAAATCTCAGGTGAAAACCTTTTTTGAGGTGCTTGAGATTGGCTCACTGATTGAAAACCTCCTTGAGGCGGTCAGTGGTTCGAAAAGAGGAAAAATAAAATGTCCTAGGTGAAAACCTCCTTTGAGGTACCTAGGCTGACTGACTAGTTGAAAACCTCATTGAGGCAGCTAGTAGGCATAAGGAAAAAAGTGAAAAAAAAGAGAGAAAAAATGGAATAAATATGAAGTAAAAAAAAGCTTTTTTTTTGTTTTTTTGTTTTGTTTTGTTTTTTTTTTTTTTTTTTTTTTTTCCAGTTTCATATATGCGTTGGCATAAGGAAAAGAAACATGCCAATGCTAGAAAAGGTGAAAAGGAAATAAATGAACAACGCTAGAAATAGTCAACCTTGGGCTTCTTACCTTCTATGAAAATTTCTCAAGATGAAGCGAGGACATATAAATCCATCACCCTCATCCATTTCAAACATCCACCCATCATTCGCAATCCTTTCCCATTAATTTTCCTCATTTTCCTAAAATCCTATAGAAAGGTTTTGTTTTGCTGCGGGTGGCCAAAATATAGAGGGTAGAAATTTATTTTTACCGTATCTTGAAAACTGTGCATCATTTGGCCAATCTGTTTCATGGGGAGATTCATATGGATGATGGTATCATGATCAAGGAATTTTAACAAATTCCAGTGCACACTTTTTGAGAAATCAGCCTCTGTCCTCTACATCCATTTTAAATTTTTTAGACTATTCATGAATTTGTTAACCGATAGTTTTTATGGGGAGATGCATACGGATGATGGAAACATGCTCACAAAATTTCAGGTCAATCTAATCTATAATTTGAGAGATATGAATAAATCAGTTCTACTACAAGAGTGTTCTAAAATTGCTACAAGAATGACTAGAATTGCTACAAGAGCATGATTGGCAGGAAAAAAGGTTTTATATCTTATGTTTTTCACCTAGGAACAAGAGGATGGGTTCACCATAACCTCATCATTAATTTTCCACAACACTTGACCTCTTCTCCAATCTTATTTTCATCTTTGTCGATGAAAAGAACCCATTTTCACCCTTTCTACCATCCTTCCACCACAAAAAAAATAAAAATATTCTGATATGGTCAACAAATTACTCATGAATTATCATTATTTTTAAATGTATCACCTTAACGAAATAATGATCTTAGCATGGTCTATGTGATGGCTACAGGAAGGCACACAATCCAGTAGTATTTCGTGCATCCCCTATCAGACCATCACCATAGCATCAGATTTACAATTCAATGACCATGAGCACTTGCGGATTGCAATTTTGATCCCCCAGTTGTCGTAAGACCTCATATAAGTTGTTACAGGATTCTTGATTAGCTAGCAAGTAACAACCCTTGATTCCAAAAGCACATGCACAAAGGACAAAGGACTTGCATCATCATGTTTTGGCCAGTAGAGAACATAAAGCTTTTATATTATTCACAAGAAATAACAGAAGGAAAGGGAGAAAAATCTCAAAAACAACCTCACCCATGTCCAGTTCGTCCATGCAATCATCAAATTATCATCATTAGTAGCTTTAGAATAATTAATCAAATATTCAACAATCATATTAATAAGCTCAATATCACCTGAAAATAAAAATCAAGGGTAAGGCTCAAGTATGAAATTATCTAAACCTTTCCTAAAAACTTATTTTAGCTTGGAAAGCATTACAAGTGTATGAAGGAAAAGATTTTTTTTTTAGCCAAAGTTAGTAGCAGAGAAACATCAGCCTTATCTAATAGTTAGCTTCACTTTTCTGCCAGGACACCTGCACATGTGGGAGGGGAAGAAGACAAAAGTGTAGAAGAATTGAGAAAGTGGGTTGTAATCATTTAGTCATGATCGAGGACAAGGAGTGCAAAGGGGTAAGTGAGGGCCAACTTAGTTAAGAAAAAACACTTTGAGTTTATTTTTTATGCAATGAAAAAAAATAAAAAATAAAAAATATAATGAAAAAGAAAAAATAAGAAATAAAATGTGGATCAACCACCTCTTGGCATGAAAATATTAGTTACTACAATATTAAGGTTGTGTGCTACAGGAAGGAACAAAATTGCCACAACAAGAAAAAGTTGCCATGGGAAGGAACATCACTGCTACAAGAAGAACAAATTTGCTACATGAAGCTAATAGAGCGCTACAAGAAGGCAAATTTCACCCATAGGGAAGCCCACCACTAGAGCAGTCACATATAAGTGTTTCAAAGCACAAGCTACCTTGCTATAGGAGAAAATAGAGGAGATACACAAAAAAATAGGGTTGCTACACAAAGAAAAATAATTGCTACAAGAGAAATAGGTACAGGAGAAAAAGGGAATGCTACAAAAAGGGGAAGCCAAATCAAAAGGGGAATAAAAAGACCTCCAAGAACTCCAGGAGCCTGATCCACAACATAACTTTGGATCATACTATAAATTTGTTGAGGGTGGGAGAATTATACACACCAAATTTGCAATACCACTCTTCTTTGAGCTAGAAAGGGAAAGAGTCAAAACTCACATATGGGTACAAATTGTGAAATTCAAGAAGGTGGAGGATGTGGAACTCATGGAGGAAAAAGGGAAACAAATGGGTAGCGAATTGGCCAACATGGGGCTATAGGAATTATTCATGAAGGCACAGTTGCAGTAAGAAAACAAGAGTTAGAGAGAAACAATAGGAAAAGGATGTGCCACTTCCCACCATGACAAGTTTTTCCATGAAAGCCATCTAGTGTAGGAATCTATCCAAATTATATTCCATTGAGCTAAGGAAGGGAACTGCATGAAAATACATCTGAGTCATAAAATGACTTGTTTTTTAGCAGCTCCAGTTTCATTTCCAGCAGGGATGTACTTGCGTTGATTCACATGATGAAGTTTGGTGCCATTTTTAGCTTCTAAAGCTTCATTTCCTTTGTAGGACTCTAATTTCCATTGGTATTAGACATCCCAAGAGCCTGATAGCCCTCTTTTGCAATTTATTTATTTCCATTGAATGTCTTTTTCACTTGCATCTATTATTTTTGCATTTACTATTCATGCTTCCTTTGTTGTAGGTCATACTAGTTAAATGATTGAAGTGAGTTGTTTTGCAGGTTATTTACAGAGTCACAAGTATGATTCATCCTTAGAAAAAATTTGAAAATTCATATTCAACATTTAACTACATGGATTGGTTTACTAGTTCATAAATCAAGAATTTATGGATGTCTCTTGTAGCAAAATAGGAGTAATTTTCTGCTATTTTTTAGAATGTGTTAATGAGTTTCATTTGATGTTAGAAATTAGAATTTTGTGATCCATATTGAAGATGAGAATGTATTTTGGATTAATCACATCACTATTATTTGGTCAATGTTTCAAACCAACTAATGTGGTTCATCTTCAGGAAAAAATCCCCAGGATGAACCACATTAGTTGCTTTGAAACGTTGACCAAATCCTAATGATGTGATTAAGCTGAAAGACATTGTCATGAGCTTCATTTGAGTTAATTCTAGTTGTATTGGGTCATAAAATCATTCAAGTTAATAACAAAATTTACCTCATATCATTTTCACTTGATTAGGTTAGGCATTTGGTAGTTTAAATCGCTTAGTAGTTCTTGAATTTCTGGTTTTTAGAGTAGTAATTTTCTGTTTTCTTTTAGCATTTGTTAATAGGGGTATTTTGGAGTGATTCCACTAGGAAAAGAGTCCTAGTACATCCTACTTAATAAATAAAAAATTCCCATCTCATTTTCATTTGATTTACTTTGGTATTCAACAAGTTATCTCACTCCTGTAGCAAAACAAGACTCCTGTAGCACCTCCTATAGCACCTCCTGTAGCACCCCTATAGCACCTCCTGTAGCACCTCCTATAGCATCTCCTATCTAGCACTCTTCTAACACTTGTAAACTTGACCATATTTTCTCCCAAATAATGTTTTTTGTCTTTTGAACTTGAATCATGACCCCTAGGCTCTAAATCCATGGTTTAGTAAGACCAAAAACCTCTTAGGCCTTACCTCTTCTCCATTGCAATTCACCTCTACAATTATGGTTAGTGGAAAAATTCATGACTTGAGGAGCATAAGGATGATTTTCATGATTACTTTATGAAGTACCTTATGAAATTTTTTGACAAAATCTATCTTGAATGCAATGATCGAAGAATTATTTCATTTTTTTCATACATATTAGGCTATGGTTTCCATTTCCAACATTGTTATTTCTATTTCATATACTAAGCTTCCTTTTTATGTACCATTTATCCTCTACAAATAGCTTAGTATTTACATTTCTGAAAATAGGATTAACATTTACATTCATGCAAAGTGGAATAGGCTTTGTATTATGCAAAAGTAACTAGGATTTCCTCTCTGCAAAAGTAATTAGTTTTCCTTGCTATAAATAGAGTAACATTTCCATTTCTGCAATTATTTTCGGCTTGGATTTCATGGCATTCACTTCATTGCATCAGATCAACAAAAGAAGGAGACATTGCATGCTACACATATAGTGTTGTTAGGCCCCTATACTACTAGTGTAACCCCTTATTGTTATTATTACAACAAACTTATTATATTGATGTACCCATGTAGTGCCCATATTGTTACTATTGTGCCCCATAGAAGCCCACTATTGTTATTATTGTGCCCTTACATTATTATTGTTATGTCGGCTCTGATTATGTTATGACCCCTTAGACTCCTATATATAGAAAGGAGGTCTTTTCATTTGTATCATCCAAGAAGTGTTCATTTGTGTAATGTAAAGGAGGTTTTGCCCCTTGAAGAGGCTGAATTCTAAGTCATTGATCTCTCTTTTCTATCTTTTTGTGAGCTGGTTTCATAACATTTGGTATCAGAGCTTTGGATTCTAGGGTTTCGCTGCTCCAAACAGGTCATCGTGGAATTTTCGCTATAACTTTTTTTCTGCAATGTTTCATAACCTAAAAAAAAACCCATTTGAGAAGAAATCGTGATAAATCTCGGGTCCAAATTTCAAAGCTTTTCTCGCTATATTTGCGGAGATATGATCTGAGGAAGTTGGTCTTTTTTGCAGACTCCTGAATTACATTCCAAACAGGTGACCTGGGGAAAATCGTCATAACTTTCTCTCTGAGCATCAGATTGAAATTTTGTAAGAAGGTACAGAAAGAGGATGGATTTTAGTTTCTTGTATATATTTTTCAGAGCCATAGGTCAAAATAGTGACACGTGGCACTTCATACAAGTTCACTCTTCTGGAAAGGTCTATAGTCAGGTCATCTTGGGAGATTGTGCATAACTCTTTCTTGGAGAATCCAATTTGGATCAGACTGGTGGCATTGGAAAGAGGACATAGAGAGCTACTACAGATCACAATTTCAGAACTTAAAGATCTGAAAGTACAGAGTTACAATCATTTCAAGATCGAGCTCCTAAAATCAAGAAAAAGCAAGATGAGGAAGTTTGATGGCAAGGATCCGGTAAATTGGATACTTCAGATGGAGTAATATTTTGATCTACATGGTGTACCACTGTTAAAAAAGGTATGTATTGCATCTTCATATTTAGAACTACAACAATTTTTATGGTATGAAGGGCTTTGTTCTCGTAAACAACTTGTTTCGTGGTCAATTTTCGTGGAGGAAATGATAGCACATTATGAGGATACAAAGAGCAACACCTTCTTTAGAGCAACACCACAACATTTGGAAAGAACAAAAGGGCTGTGTGACATAGTGGAAAGCAAAATTATGGAAACTAAGAAGCATACCCCTCACAACAATAAATATGGAAGTGTTGTTTCTCCTAGCCTTCCACAACCTACAAGGGTTACACCACAACAATTGGAAGAAAAAAGAAAAAAAGGGCTTTGTTACAATTGTGAAAGCAAATGCTCTAAAGGTCATAAGTGTGCCGAGAAGAAATTATTTTACATAGAATATGAAGAGGAGGAAGAAAAGGATCAAGAAACATCAAAAGAAAAAGATATATGGTAGGACCCCACCCCAAAGAAAGAAGAAATGAATCAGACAATATCTTGTAAAACATTGGCAATAATTACCACTCCTCAAACTCTCAAGATAGAAGGATATATCAAAAAGAAAAATGTGAAAGAAGTGAAAGATCACATCGAGAAAGAAGACCATATCTTGTAATTCATTGGTCGAAATTACCACTCCTCAAACTATCAAGATAGAAGGACATATCAAGAAGAAAAATGTTCAAGAAGTGAAAGATCACATTGAGCATCAACAACAAGTTCTCCAACTTTTAAAGGATAACACCACTTCGGTGAAAAATCAAACGAAACAACAGGTAGATCAACATTGTAGTGAAAAATGTTTTGATGTAGGTCATTGGGTATTTTTACTACTACATCTCAAGAAAGCTGTTTATGAGAAGGAAATGTTGGCAATACTACATGCACTTAAAAAATGGTGACCTTACCGAATGGGAAGACTCTTCAAGGATGAGGACGTGGAAGCATTGTTTTGTGCTATTTCCATTATCCAACCAGATTGGATAAATGAAGCAAGGGATGAATGGAAGAAGGATGAAGAAGTATGGCCACTTATTCAAAAGTTGCAAAAGATCCCAATTCAAACAATATTGCTAGAAATTGAAGAGGAATGAAAACCATATTGGAACCTGGAGTAGTCACAGAGACAAGAACCCGATAGCTACAAAATCGATCAATTTCAGAGTATCTCATCAAGCAGAAGAACTTACCCCGCTAAAGATTCCACATGGGAGGACAAGAATTTTATACAGAAGCATCAAGAACTACTCAAGCGTTGAGGACAACACATTTTGAAGGAGAGGGGCATGTTAGGCCCCTATACTACTATTGTAACTCCTTATTGTTATTAGTACAACCGACTTATTATATTGATGTACCCATGTAATGCCCATATTGTTACTATTGTGCCCCATAGAAGCCCACTATTGTTATTATTGTGCCCTTACATTATTATTGTTATGTCGGCTCTGATTATGTTATGACCCCTTAGACTCCTATATATAGAAAGGAGGTCTTTTCATTTGTGTCATCCAAGAATTGTTCATTTGTGTAATGTAAAGGAGGTTTCCCCCTCGAAGAGGCTGAATTCTAATTCATTGATCTCTCTTTTCTATCTTTTTGTGAGCTGGTTCCATAACAAGTGCTAACACCTCTTAAGTTTGTATGAACCCCGGGTTGATAATTCAAGTTCGTAGCCTTGGTAGTTGCAACATTCTTGTTGCATCATTGAGGGTCATCAATGATCATGTTCAAAGCCTCACTAAGGAGATCACACATTAATTAAAATTAGGATAAAACCCTATTAACATCCTATCATGGAAGGCACCAATTAAAGAAATGGATATTGAAATTTTTTTAAGAGGATATAGCAAAAATTCGAAGGTGCTTTCCATAGAAGTAAATTGTATGAGTTAGAATCAAAGGTTCCAAGAAGGATGAACAAAAGAGAGACCTATTCATTAAACAAAGCACAAGTCACAAATCCCAACTATAGATCTTTCTACCAACATATATTACTGATAAGAAAACAAATTATCTAAAAAATATCACGTTAAAGATACAAAATAAAGGAGATGTTAAGGAGGATAGGGCTTTTGTTGAATTGGTGGATACTCCTCTTCCATGCGAGGATGGTGTTTTTGTTGAACTAGTGGATGCCATATCTTAAGTTGTCCAAATGTTTGTAACATCGGATATGTCTCAAAACTATGAGAGTTACTGGTAGCTATATGTCACGCGATATTAGTGCCGATGTAATAAATGGTATGGGTATGAACAACTCTCACAATGCAAGATGATGACTCATGGGTAATTTAATGAGATAGGGAACTTATGGGTGTAGACCACCACTAGATCTTAGTATCGACATTGGTAGAATGATGCGTGTTGCAGATGTCAGTTTATTGCAATGTTACTCTTGCTGCTTGAAAATGTGGAAGGTATTGGCAATTCTACATATGATACACTTGGGAATAAATGTGACAACGATTCTATGATCATCTAGATTTATTTGAATGAGTGGGTCTAGGGATGTGGAACAATAAGAGAAATACCTCTCTAATGTTTCTCAAGTCTTGACATTGATTAATCAGATGGTCGAGTTTGTTGGCAATATTTCCTGAGGATTTTTTTTCATACTTCCATAGGTCAACCATGGGTAGGAGGTAAAATTTCTATGGGTGCATGGATGGATCTTGAATGGTGCATCTTCCTCAAACACAAATAATATGGTTTTGGATCCATCATCCACCACTGGCGTGGGGGGAAGTGATGGATCTCAATACTGAGGGATTTTGAGGAAATGATGGGTGTAATGATCATATTTCGCCCATATGGTGAATGCATGGTTAATGAACAATGCCTTATTACGTGTTGGCATGGCCTTCTCTCATATAGGTGGAGGTTTGGTTGCTAGCATTTTTGGGGCATGCAAAAGAGCTTTCAACTCCTCTAACTTGGGACACAAGTTGGTAGGGTGCCCGACTACTTCACACAAAGCACAGGGTGGAGATACCCTGGATGAGGAAAATTTTGAGGCTTTCACCTTCTTTCCTTTTTTCTTATCCGTCTTGTTTGTACCTGCTGGTGTCAATGCAGGCATAGCTTATTTTGGGGTCGTTTCCTGAGAAGTGGTTACAAGAATGATACCTGTTGAGGTAATACCTAAGTTTTTTGACATTGCCTATGGGTCTAGATACCAAAAGTGTATTGCGCAAGCCATATTCAACAACATGAGTGTTTCCATGACTTGGTGTGAAATGAAACCAAGTGGGGGAAATAAGAATCTTTTCTCAGTGATAGCATATGGTAGGAACATAGAATGAGTTATTACAACACTAGGGTTCTCTAGAACTGGTTCCTTTTTTTTAGGGGTGTGTGATGAACTCATCATGCACACAAGGGTGGCATGTAACAAAGGTGGGTGACCAGGGTAACTACAAAGGAGTGTTGATGGTTTGAATCACCCTAGTCCGTGCTCAATAAAATTCATGACCAACTCTAGGGAAGATCCTACGAAAGGTAACACCCCATCAAGGGTGTTGGATGTCTTTCTCTCGTAGTATGTGAGTTGGTCTACTGTAATGATTTTCCCATCACGAGGGAACATCATAATCATAAATATTAAATATGGAACTACAGTCATTGCATACATGTAGCTACATCCAAGAAGGATATTGTAATCCAACAGGGCATCCAAGACTTTTATGTTAATGCGCAGAGTTTTACTGACAAAAGCCACCAAAACATCTTGGAATAAGCCAACGAGAGTAGAGTGGCACCCGTTGTATTCTCTAAGAGTGATGTCTAATACTTTGAGCTTAGGACATCCAAATTTCTGCCAAACTGTTTTTGACATGATACATGTGGATGTGTATTCATGAACTATGCACCGATGGATGTTAATGTTCTAGATCGTGACCGGGATTTGGAAGGCAACTATCGATGGATGTCATGAGAAAATGTTATCCAAATCAAAGTCCATCAATTGAGAATCAGCAGGGTCAATTGCGCCTAACGCAGAAAGTAGGGATTTCTTTTGTGTTGGGAATATGTGTAAAAATTCCATGGATGACATAGTTTATGGAGACTAAGCTAAGTCATCAACTATGTTGTAGTTGTGAGCATCCTTTGAGTTGTGTCCTTTTCAATGCAGAGGCACTTTGACCATTGTGGGGATGGTTTATATGAGGGGCCGGTGGATTGTCAGAGGTGTTGCAGTGGTCATGGTGGATGGGTTTGTTTCTAGTGGAGTTTCGTAATCCCATTTTCACATTTGTAGGAGAACTTCTTCCCCTTCCATATAAATGTCAAATTTTGAGGTATTTTGGGAGCTTCCTCTAGAAGGATTCTCGTAATATTGATGGGAGGGTTCATGTTGGGTATTTACGACTCCTTGGTGGGGGAAGGGATTATGCATCACTACAGGTTGTTGGTTTCCTCCCCTTGCCCCCTGGTATATTTTATCCTCTTCAACTCAGGGAGTTGATGGAAATGATGGGTATAATGGCCATATTCTCGTGAAATAGAACAAGCATGGTTAGTTCATAGACTAGTGTTCTTGTTTTTTTGTTGTGGGTTATTATTGGTCTAGCCCTATTTTTTATTCTAGTTGGGCTTGCCCCAAGTTGGTTCCCTTGAAGGTTGTTCATTATTGTTGCCCCCTTGTCCAGGTTCCCCTTTATACCTGTTCTTTCCTTTCTTCTTAGTGGAATTAGGTGGAGTTTTTTATTCAATAATTTGAATGACTGTTGTTGTTGGGGGAATGAAGGTTTCATGAAATTAACATGAGTATTTGGGTGAACTGGTGGGTTATTCTTTTGGGGGGATGGAAAGGGAAAACAATGATTCCCATATCCTTGGTTGTTGTATGTGTTATAGGAAGTGGAAACCTATTCTACTACCCTAGAGGGTATTGACTTCCTTGTACAAGAGGGTACTCACCACCATGCATGGGACGATATTGGCCACCCTGTGTGGGAGAGTATTGGTTGTTCTATATAGCATAATTATGCATAGCTATAGGATGACTAGGATAGTACATCCTATATTGGTTGGTGGTTGTGTTGTAAGTGTGGGACCATATGGTTGGTAAGTGCTTTGGACACTGTACACATTTCCATATTGTTTGTAAGTGTTTCTAGATTGATTTTGTGTTATGGTTCTAATCAACCTGTTTGTAGCACTAGATGCACATGGTAGTTTCAATCTAAAAGACAAGAGGTGACGGGAATCTGGGAGGACATGGTAGAGGTATGCAGACTACATGTATATGAGATCAATTTTTTGATCTTTACCGATATCCTCTTCCTCATTTTTAGGCAATGCATTAGCGACATATTTTGAGATTTTCAAGGTGAGGGATATCAAACATAAGTCAAGGAGGGTTCTTGCCTCTATATGAGCCTTGGACAAGGTATGATGTTTCCACCATTCATGAATGTGTTCCAAAATATCTGTGGTTGTTGTTTTTTTGAAATCAGTGAGAAGATCCAATCCTGAGTCCTGGCAGATTGGGAGTTGGAAAAATGTGAGAAAAGCCATGGCAAAAGAGTTAAAGGTTGCATATGAACTTGAGGGCTCTGCTATGTATCATTTTGTTGTTGGCCTCTCGAGGGTGCATTGAAACAATCATAGGCGAATGGAGTCATCAATGATGTTTTTGGATGAGAACCAAAGATGAAAATTAAAAACATGGTTTCCCATGTCTAGTCCCTGTTGTTTACCTTCGAATTTTGGGATATCTGAAGGTAACTTTGTAGGTATCCAATTTTGGCCATGTGCAATGGGGTCATTTTTTAAGTCACTTAAATATGGAAGATTTAAGGGAGCTAGAAATGGAAGTATTTGTTGTTTACCATAGCGAAATGATTTTGAACATAAATGTGTAAAGGATTTCCCTGTGGGGGAGTATGAGAGGGGTTACCCTGGTGGGAACCGTATAGACTCTCTAGAGGTCTCATGTGTGGGATCCCCAAAGGGGTAACATGTGGAGTCCCATGAGGGGTGGTGAAAGGATTAATTTGAGGGGGAGGGTTCCCAATCAAATTTGTTGCATGTATAAAGGATGATCTTATAACAGTGGTTGTGTGATGTATTTTTCACCTAAATGGCGAGAGACTAGGCACACCTCCCAATAATGAACTAGGTTTTGGAAACTCCTAGAGTGATAGGGAACCATGGAGTCCCCTATGGTGTCAATTATGTGTCACTTTTGGTGATTATTGAAGGCGATATATCAAAGAAATCACATGCATAAAACAAAGTGAAAAAAATTGTTAATATCCATTTAAGCTATGCTATGTGGTAAATCAAATAAGAAAAAAATGATTTTTTGTTTTTTTATGTGTATGATAAAAATCCTATGAACACCTAGTCATCCTTACCACTCTCAAAGTACTTGGGCTTTGCGAAGATATATTTTATAATGGGTACTGGAGCCATGTCCTGAAATAATTCGCGACACTTCCAGCAATGAAAAGAATCAACCAAGGTAATGAATGAGGCTTTAGCACTTCTCGCACCTCCACCTATAGGGAAAGGATTCCCTAATTTTGGTCACTAAAATACCTTCATCCCACATGAGCAGTCGAGTCTTTAGCTTCTTTGTAATCAGTTACCAGTAATGATCACTATAGAAGCCAGGTAGCCTGGTATAGTACTGCATGCATTAGCCCTAAATCGAATCCCCACCAAATTAGGTCTCTGACATGCTCGGGTAGTCTTTTCTATGGGATGATGGAGGATTTGAAGCACCCTAAAAGTCAACTTCTATGTTTCAAGAATGTAACATGACCATGGCGGCTTATGGCATGCCTACACCCAATGGTCGTAGCCTAAAATATAAATTATTTTATGGCCCTTGTGGGGAGATTTAATTGGTTGAAGTGATGGATTTCTTTTATGAGTCTTGCTTCACTTATGGTGTAAAAATGTAAGCTAAAATAAACTAAGTTCAAAAAATCCTGAATCTAGATGCCCTTTGTACAAAGTTTATAGAAGCTTAATGTGTGAGGTGTAATGTGTGTGCAAGTGGTAGAGTGAACATACAAAGTGTTACATTATGTGGATATGCAAGGAGCCTTTATAATATCCTCTACTTCAACTAAGTTTTTATTGCTCATTATAAGGAAAGATATCATATGTGGATAATGGACCACTTACTTCCTTCCAATTACACTATGTGTGCCTAAAGGGAGATGGAAAAAATCAAGTGCTTTAAGAAATATTTCATATGAAATCCTGGGATTGTCTAAAAGATGCAAGGGAAATAGGGGCTACTTAATTTATTTAGTAACGATTGGTCCTAGTTCAAAAACTAATGAAAATAAAAATGCTTTGGTTAGTAAATAAGATATGTGGTTGATGGGCCACTTACTCCTTTACTAATTAAGTTATGTGACTTGTGAAGAATAGAAAAATAAATTGAAAAATATGTGTGGAATGTCACCACATACCTTTTCCATTAATTAAGCTATGTGATAAATTCAAATGAAAAGCAAATATTTTGAAATTTCTCTACTAATAATGATAAGTAAAGTAACTAGGCAATCTGAACTAACTGAAAAAAATATGTAGAGGTGGAGGCAATTCACTAAAGGTTTCCAATCACCTAGGAAAGACAAATTACAATGGTTTTTTGTGGTCTCTATAAAGCGCAAGGGTTTTCCTGTGCACATGCATGCAAACCATCCATATATCTACGACAAAAGCTACACAACCAGTGGAAAAAGTTGAAAGGTAAAGCTTTTCAGCCGAAAACATGTTTGAGTGGTCCTACAAAAATTCCAGAGAGGTGATAGAAGCACAATTGAGTGATAATGCAGAGAGAAGGTCCTTCAAAAATAATTGTTAGATCAAAGAAATGCAACTACTGGAGTTTCCATCTTATAGTGGAGTACCAAATACACCTTCCTTGGAGTTGGTTGTTTCCTACAAGGAAAATACAATCAATTGCTTGTTGTTAGTGGATAAACATGGGTAAACAAAGCACTATAAATAGTGAAAACAATGCATACATAAACATAAATTAGAATCTAAGAAATAAAAAAATGAGTAATGCTTGATGAATCAAACACATAACCAAAGTAATGGAAAAGGTTTCCCTTTATTGACTTCTGAATGTAGAAGAGATACAATAGATGAATAAATGATCTCGTAATACATTCAATTAATCATGGCATGCTCCCAACATTCTTCCTCCACAATGTTATTGGAAAACGACTAAACATTTGATCAATATGGTCATGAGTGTGCCCAACAAGAAGGAAACCAACCTCTACATTTTTAAAAATTCCCAATTGAACAAGCATGTTTAGATATCCAAAAAGAACTTTGATTTTTATTTTCACAGCTTGTGTTGTCCAATTGCAAATACAAAACTTTAGGAAGAATACCAAACCAATGAGAAAACACATCATGGATTATAGTTATGGTACTATTTGCATCATTATGAATATTTTGAGCTGCGAAGTAAACCCTTGGTAACATCTTCCCATTAAAGACCACACAGCCAACCAAGTGAAACTGAATAAAATTTTCTGCATGTAATTTTTTTGATGTGTGGGAAAAATGTGGTAGAAGTATTTTCTTTTGGTCCATACCATCAATTATCAAACACAAATATTTATTTCAATTATCATAACACTTTTTTCTGTTCTTATACAATTTTTGTCTTCCACTTGTTTTCCTATTGTGATGCTCTTGAAGTGCTTTGACAATGGAATCTGCACATGAAATAAAAGAAATTTATTAATAAATATATTTTCATAGTTGATAACTATCCAATTTTTTAAAATAATGTAATGAATGCAAACCTCTTTCTGCCGCTTCAAATTTATCCCTCTTTGATTTAAGAGAAGCACGCTTACTGCAAACCCCCATCCTTGTCTTCTTAGGAATAGGAAAATTGTTGAATTCGTTCTTCCATATCCTTGTAAAATATGAATATGTAATAAAATTACCATCTCTTTCAGCACCTTCTGCATATTCTCTGTATAAGTTGTAGATTTCACATCTTGAGAAATTATCTTGAATATTTATTGTGCCTTCATTTGGCATACACTCTCCATGCTTTGAAAAGAAGTCTTTCATCCATGACATTGCAGTAATTGTTGATGGTTCAAACTCTCTTTTATAATGTACTTCTGAATAATATGTAGGGTATTTTTCCATTCTTTCTTGGATTCTTGACAAACAAAAATTACCAACTAACTACAACATTTTGAAAGCCTTTCTATAGATCAATGCATTCCCAATATGATAATCATAACATGCCAGTCTAGATTGTATGCAAACCAATAAAAAGGAATTTTACATGCTTTTATTCACTGACAAATATTTCTTCCTTTTCTCCAAAGAAAACTTGAAATCGATATGTTTCAAGAAATCCTTTCGACAACATTCACTTCAAATCAAATCGTTGACAAAATTTCTACTCGTGAGATATTCTATCCTAACCATTGTATAACTGGAATGTTTTGGATTGACATGAAAAGGCCTACTCCTAGTCCTAGATACAATATTTTCTTGTAACGTCTCCCTCATTTCATTATTATCTGCAGAAGCATTTTCATCATCACTAGGAGGAATATTATACTAACGAACATAGTTAGAAAATTCATCACCATCATTGCTTGGAAAATATTCATTACCATCCTCACTTGAACGAAATTATTCACTACCAACATCTGTGCTTTTGAAATCCTAACTCAAACAAAATTCTTTGCCACCTTCATCCCTAATTTTGAAAACCTCCCTTGGAGGAATCAATACATCATCACCATGACTACCTTTCAAACACTCACTTAGAGAAAATTCATTATTCACATCTGTGCCTCTAAAATTATCATTTGCAAGAAGCTCTTCATCCTCCCCTTCATCAATGGTGCTCACATAATCCTTAGGATTATGACTAAGTGGAAAATATGACTCTCTATTCATAGTCAAATTACCATTTGCACAAAATTCTTCATCATCCCCTTCATTAGTGGTGGTCTCATAATCCTTGGTATTAGGAATAAGTGGACACTTTGAATTTCTATATAATGGAAATTCTTCATCATCCATTGCGTCAGTGATGCTCCCATAATCCTTAGGATTAAGACTAAGTGGAAACTTTGAATCTGTATTTACTGGAAATTTTTCATCCTCGCCCTCCCCTTCAACAGTGGAGCTCTCATTATCCTTAGGATTGGGAATATGTGGCAAATTTGACTTTGAAAATTCTTCATCCCCCCCCATCAATGGTGCTCTCATAATCCTTATGATTAGGAATATGTGAAAACTTTGACTCTACAAAATCTTCATCCCCCCTTCATAAATGGTGCTCTCATAATCCTTAGGATTAGGGCTATGTGGAAACTTTGACTTTGAAAATTCTTCATCCCCCCTTCACCAATGGTGTTCTCATAATACTTAGGATTATGACTATGTGGAAACTTTGACTTTGCACATTCTTCATCCACCCCTTCATTGTTGTTGCTCTCATAATCCTTAGGATTAAGAGGAAGTGGAAACTTTGACTCTGTAAATTCTTCATCCCCCCCTTCATCAGTGGTGCTCTCATAATCATTAAGATTAGGACTATGTGCAAACTTTGAATTTGCAAATTCTTCATGCCCCCCTTCATCAATGGTGCTCTCATAATCCTTATGATTAAGAGGAAGTGGAAACTTTAACCCTAGAAACTCTTCATCCCCCCCCTTCATCAGTGGTGCTCTCATAATCCTTAGGATTAAGACTATGTGGAAACTTTGACTTTGGAAATTCTTCATCCCCACCTTCATCAGTGGCGCTCTCATAATCTTTAGGATTTGGAGGATGTTCAAAAATTGACTCTCTATTCATAGGAAATTCTGTTTGTTGCCTTTCATCAATGTTGCTCTCATCCTCCTTAGGATTAAGACCAAGTGGAATTTTTTTCTCTCTATTCATAGTGAAAGAATTCCTATTACATTCATCAAAATGAATAGAGTTGTTGCATGATGAAGATGTCGAAGGTAAATAAAGAAAACCTTCACTATCAGAAGAATCCATGACCTTCAACCAAAATATGTTGAATGATACAAATTCACTCTCTCCCAATGACAGTTTATAGCTTAGACATTGAAAATTTCCTTCTAAAGTTTCTCCCCCAAAAAATAATTCACCGTAAGTTTTCCCTCCAAAATTTCTATCTATAATTTACTTGAAAACATATTAGTAAACTTTTGGTTTTGAAAAATTTCAACCTAGTTTCTGTTCAAAATATTGACAGAAGCCCAAAATAAATTTTCTATCTAAATTATATAACATTGACTATGTAACTAAATTAATTTTTATAATTAATATTTTATTTTTATCCCACAATGAATGAAAACCAACCTAAAGGTATAATATTAACTATAATTTAATTTAATTAATTAATTAATTTATTTATTTTAAATTTAATCCCACATCTAAGAAACGCTAAATCGATCACACAATCATCGCTATAAAATAAATTCATTGTTTCTATTCGTTGCATCACATCAAGTCTTCTAGGTCTTGTTAAAATGTTTGGAGGGATTTTGCGGAGGAGATGCATTGTCATAGATAACACATTCAACGGGAGATTTACGTATTTTAAAGGTTAGTTTTCCTTCTATTTCACTATTTACAGACAAAAATGGAGACATTTTGTGTTTTTACGGGAAAAACTACATTAAAATCTGTCTTTTTTTAGGTATTTTTACAGGGATGGAAATGAAAAAAAAAAAAAAAAACTCAAATTTATAGGATTTTTAGGAGAAAAATTAAGAATTTTTTTTTTTTTTTTTAGGCTTTTGAAATGAAAAATGGGTGTTACTTTTTTTCTATATATATTTTTTTTAATTTCGTTTGGGAAGCATTAAAATTCTTACATGGAAAAAAAAATGTTCTTTTAGAAGAAAAAAAATCCATTTATTGTTTTTATTATATATTTGTTATTTTAAAATTTTTTGTTTTAGTTCTTTTTTTTTAAATTGAAATTTTATTTATTACACTTTATTAATAAAGTTTTAACTTTTTTTTTTCTTTTACTGTTTTTTTATTAAATTGAATTTTTTTTAAGTTTTATATATTTTTTTAAATTGGTCTTCCTAATGATATACCAACCCTAAAATTATAATAATATAATTATTTGAATAATAATAATAATAAAAAATGTATTAAGTTACTCAATCAAGTATCCTTTAATAACTAAAAATACTTTACAAATCAATAAATAATAAATAGTAATTAATAAAGATATAATAATATACTAGAAACACCAAGACTTAGGAACATCACTAACAAAATATCTTAATAATTATTAATAAAGATATAATAACAATCTTTAAGCATAATGACTTAGGTACATCACTAACTAAATATCTTAATAATTATTAATTAGTAAAATTATATATTTCCATTAATTTGAGCACATTAGTTTAAAATAGTTCATTATTATTATAACATTAAGTTCTAATTATTATTTATTAGTTCATGACCATTATTAATTATTATGTTTTAATTATTATTTAACATTTTTAAAACATACAATATTTAAACATTATTGTCATTAATAAGAATTAGTCATTAAAATTTTGTAATTAACATAAACTAATTAATTATGCAGAAAACAATAATTTAGTTGATAATCATTAATATTATTAGGTCAAAAGATTTAATTATAATCATTTAATCAATAAACTAAATAACATAATTGTCAAAAATTTAATAATCTTTGAAAAAAATTTAATAATCATTAATAAAATTAATAAACAATAACTAAATCTGTTTCATATCATTTTCTCAACTATCGGCTCCATCCACTCCCATCACAACCCTCTCCTCTATTTATTACCCTATTAACCTTTGTCTTATGCACTCATTTGATCCTGATGATGAACCACAAAGGTTGGTTCGAAACATCAATTACAAAAAGCATGAATGCAATGACTCCGGAAGATATCACCACACAAGATACAGATCGCAGAAGCCTCAAATCTATGATTTTTTTTTTTTTAAATTAAAATATATCTTTTAAAAATATTCAAATTTTTATTTAAATTTAATTCAAAAGAAAATATTTTTAGTTTTGTTATTTATTTATATAAATTTAGTTGTTATACTCTTTTAATTACTAAAAAAACATTTAAAAAAAATAAAAATATTAGTTTTTTTATTTAAATTAATTTGTTTTTTTCATTAAATATTAGAAAATAAAATAAAAATTATTCGCCCCTTTGGCCGTTGGCCGGTTCCACACAGCCCCTTGCCCCTGCCCGAACCCCAGACCAACGGGCAAAGGACAATTTTTTTTTATAAAATCAAAATATAAAAAAAAAAATATTTTATTTTATTTATAAAAATTTGATATAATTTAAAAATATTAAAACAATTTCTATATATTAAATTTTAAATATTAAATTTGTATATAATATTTTTAATTTTTATATATAATCTAACATTAGAATTTATATATAAACTTTTTTTATATATAATAATTTGTTTTTAATCTTTTTTTTATATATGTCAGGCTAGGGTAACTCCAGAATGAGCGGAAGAAAAACTGATTGCATTAATTCATTAGCTAACTATCATTTATACACAGAAATAGGACAGATCAGTTCATCCTCTTGATGACTGATCGCGTTCTAGTTCACCCATCCGTTGAGGATTAGGTGTCAACATTCCCCCCCTTAATCTGAAGGGATGTTGGTGAGTCCAAGCATCGTTATGAATCTTTCAAGCTTTTCTCTTCCAAGCACTTTGGTGAAGATGTCTGCAATTTGCTCGTTTGTGGAACAATGATGGAGATGGATTGTTTTGGCCTCAACATGATGTCGGATCAGATGATATTTAGTATTGATGTGCTTAGTACGATCATGGAACTTTGGGTTCTTGGCTAACTTTATTGCAGAGGTGTTATCAATCATGAGTGGAGTTGATTGTATTTGTTTTACCTGCAAATCTTCAAGAATTTTCCTGAGCCACACAATTTCTTTCGTTGCTTCAGCTCCTGCCACGTATTCTGCTTCTGTTGTTGAATCTGCTGGTACTGATTGTTTGTGTGATCTCCAGGAGACAGCTCCTGATCCTAGACTCATAGCATATCCTGAAGTAGATACCCCAGTTTCTTTGTCTCCATCGAAGTCTGAATCAGAGTATCCAATCAAGTTGAAGTCGTCCACTTGTGTATACTTGATTCCAAGGTCTTGGGTTCCCTTCAAGTACCTTAGAACTCTTTTTGCAGTAGACCAATATCCCTCACAAGGCTTTTGCATAAACCTGGAGAGGATTCCAACAGTAAATGAAATGTCTGGTCTGGTAGTAGTGAGGTAGATGAGACTTCCTATAAGCTGTCTATACTTTGTTGCATCCTCAAATTCATTTCCTTCAATAGATGTGAGCTTCAAGTTTTGTTCCATTGGAGTAGAAAGAGGATTGCACTCTGTCATGCCAAATCTGTTTAACAAATCTCCAATGTATTTCTTTTGAGAAAGAAATATGGATTTTGGATGTTGGGTTACTTCAATGCCAAGATAGTAATGAACATATCCCAAATCAGTCATTTCAAAACTTTTTCCTAATTCTTTCTTTATGGATGCAATATAGCTTTCATTGTTCCCTGTCATTAAAATATTATCTACATATACCACAAGATATACAACTGTTTTGCCAACTTTCTTGACAAATAAAGTTGCATCATCAAGATCAAAATGTTTGAAGTTGAGTTTCAGAAGATGCTCAGTTAGTTTTTCATACCAGGCTCGTGGTGCTTGTTTGAGGCCATACAAGGACTTCACAAGTTTGCATACTTTGTGTTCATGTCCTTTCACAGCAAATCCTTCAGGCTGGGACATAAAAACATTCTCTTTTAGATCTCCATTCAAGAATGCAGTTTTTACATCCATTTGATGGACTTTCCAACCGTTCTGAGCAGCTAGTGCAAAGAGTGTCCAGATGGTGGCCCATTTTGCTGTGGGGGCAAAAGTTTCCTCATAATTGACCCCTTCTTTCTGTGCAAAACCTTTTGCCACAAGCCTAGCTTTGTGCTTCTCAAGTGAGCCATCAGCTTTGTACTTGTTCTTGTAGACCCACTTGCAGCCAATTGGTTTGGTTCCAAATGGAGGATCAACCAGCTTCCAAGTGCCATTCTTTATGAGGGCATCATACTCATTCTACATCGCTTCTTTCCATTCATCATGAGAAGCAGCTTCTTTGAAGGAAGTTGGTTCAAAATCTGTAGACAAGTTCAATTCACAATCATAAGTAACATCCATATCAACAGGTGAATTAGAGTTATCTACATCACCTCCATCTTGTCGGTTTGTATTTCTGGTTCCTGTTTTTCCAATTTCATCAGGATGAACACTTTCAAGTGTCTTTGTCAGCCACTTTGGGGGACCTTTCTGAGATGGTCCAGGCTGCTCTGTTGATTGAGTTGGGACTGAATCAAGATTGAGTCTCCCAATTCTATCAATTACATCACTTAAAGCATCATCCATTGTTGGAGTGTCATGCAAGGGAGATTGTTCTTCAGAAGAAGATTCCACATGTTGATCTAGTATAGGAATCCACCCTTCAAGATGTGGAATCTGATTATCAAACTCTTGAAATGATTTCGGTTTTGTGAATCTATCCAAGCGATCAAGTTGCCGCTCAACAACACTGTCAGATTTGGATGATTCGAGAAAAATGACATCTCTAGATAAAACAAACTTTTTATTTACTTCATCATAGAGGCGATATGCTTTAGATGTGTCTGAATACCCCAGGAAGATACACTTACGACTTCTAGCACCAAGTTTGTTTCTATGTACCTTTGGTATTAAAGCATAACAGGTGGAACCAAAAATCCTGAGATGTTTTACCGAAGGAACATGTCCATACCACAATTCATAAGGAGTCTTGTTTCTTATAGCACTAGATGGACATCTATTCTTTATATATGCAGCACATAGAACCGCATCAGCCCAAAACATTGTCTTTACATTTTTGAAGAAAAGCATGGATCGTACCATATTCAAGATTATTCTATTCATTCTTTCTGCTACACCATTCTGTTGAGGATTATAAGGTACAGTTGTTTGATGTTTGATCCCATGTTGGCGAAGATAGTTTTCAAATTCATTTGATGTGTATTCTTTTCCATTATCAGTGCAAATAGACCCAATATGAGATTGTGCATCATTTTCAATCCACTTATGAAAATTCTTGAATGTTTGAAAAGCATCAGATTTGTTCTTCAATAAATAAACCCAACACATTCTGGTGTAATCATCAATAAATGTCATGATATATTTATTTCCATTTGCAGAAGGAACAGGCATTGGACCACATAAATCTGAATGAATGAGTTCAAGCTTCCTATGTGCTCTTGAATGTGAATCATGAAAAGACTGTTTGCTATGCTTTCCTAGAATGCAAGCATCACATTGCTTATGTTTTCTAGGAATTGTAGGCAAACCAGCAACACCATTTTTCTTTAATAAGCGAAGACTGTCATAGTTTAAATGTCCAAATATAGCATGCCATAATAAACTTGATGGAAGTGTACCTTCTTCATGATGAGAAATATATGAGAAATGTTGTGCATGAGCAGAAGTTCCTTGCAATTTAAGAAGTCTTTCTTCTTCTATACCCCTCATGACAAGTGAGTGGTTAGATGCCTTTCTTACCTCAAGCTTTCCATCAAACATATGAATGGAGTGACCTTGCTGGCGGATGTGGACCAGGGACAGCAAGTTTCTCTTGAGCTGTGGGAGATATAGAACATGGTCCAGAAGAAAGTCAAGAAGACCAGGCAGTTTAAGCCTGATTGTGCCAAGCCCTGATGGCTTGATTTTTGACTGATCTGCAAAGTATACTGCTCCATCAACATTGTCAGTGAAATCTTCAAAAAAATCTTTCCTATGAGTCATATGACAGGTTGCTCCTGAATCAAGCAACCAGTCATTTTTCGAAGAAGCAAGTGAAGCATTAAACAAATCTTCATTTACTCCAATGTTACATTGTGCCTTAATATAGTGAGCGGATTCTGGTGCTTTACCTTTGTCTGTGTCATCAGTTTTACCTTTCTGTTGATTTCTTCTCTGCTCAATTTTGTCCCATGGTAGCTTGCATGTAGAAGCATCATGTGATTCATTTCGTTTGCAGCGAATGCAATGCAGATCTGCCTTTTCTGCTTGAGAATGTCTGCCCCCCTGCCTCTGAAGTATCTTCCTCTTCCTCTTCATCCACCTCTTCCTCTTGTAGAATCTTGAGCAGGATGCTTTTCTTTATGAGCAAGGCAAACAGTCTCTTCAGAAGATTCAGGGACTGTTTTCTTTCCAAAGGCTTTCTCTCTTTCAACAAACTTTTTCACAAGAGACTCAAAGGTTATGTCTTTAAGATTTCCATTTGCTTGTAAAGACTCAAGATAATTGGAGTAGGTAGGATAGAGTGCTTTGAGAAAGGCAATAAGTGAAATATCCAGCTCAACCTTAGTGGATTTAATATCATGCATTATAGACTTTATTTCAGATGCAAGAGCAAGAGGATCATTATTTTTCAGTTCAAGAGTGAAGAGTTTAATCATGAGCTGAACAACTTCAAGTGCAGAATGTGAATCATAGAGTTCTTTCAACTTTTGTAAAGCTTCAAAGGCAGTGGAATAGGATGAAATATGACGACTTACTTCTTCATTTACAGATGCTGCGATCAATGCATAGGCTTTGCTGTTCTTGTTTTCCCAAATGACAAGTTCTTTATCTGATGTAGGCTGCACAGGGTCTTTGTCTTCTTCTCCGACACACACTCCTTTCCACAACTCATTGTAGATGAGGGTGTGTTTTACCATCCGAGACCATTCTGAATAGTTCTCCCTGCCAGTGAGAACTATTCCTACCATAGAAATGATTGAATGCATTCTGTAAAAAAATACTTCTGCTTGAAAAAAGAAAACTTCCTTACAGCCTTATGCACTATATTTTCTACAAATCCCTCTAATGTGTGACAGAAGGCATCAGAATTTCATTGAAATATTATATCACTTGATGCTTCAATACAACATTACCAAAAATAAAAAACTGTGCAATATCACTATATCACCTCCACAAATGCTTTGATATATAAAATGTTTTGAATGATGTATAACGGCGCAACACTATTGGATCTCAACACTATACCAAAACTGCTATCATACCATCACATAAACTGCGTAATCACATAAACTGCTAGCGGTCTCACTTCAATTTTTAATACAAAACTCTGTTTACCTGCGTTAATTTATCTGCAATGGTTACCAATTGCCGTGCCATCGTTCTGCCTTTACTTTCATTTGTTGTACTACGTTTTGACATACTGTTATCAAATCCTCAGCACTTTCACACAAAGTCAATGTCAAACGTTTAACACACATCTAAATAGATCTGGAATTTAGAAATTTCTGGTAATTACAATCGATCACCACAGCAACACTCAAGATTTGTATCAAAAATTTATGCAAAACAAATCGATATTCAAATCGACTGACCCAGCAATAAGACCCAACTCCACTTGATCATTTTAGATTTCAATCCACTGATCACTTCCAGCACTATCCAAAACGCAGTCCTGGGCTACTGTTCATTCAGTGTAAGTAAAACCCCCACGATGAGTTATGATTCGGAACAGCAGATATTTCAAGAACGAATGATGAAAATTGGGAATGAAATAAACGATGAGGTTCAACAGCGGCTCTCAAGGCTCTCGATATTCATGGAGAGAATCTCATGCTCTTTCCAGGCAATGGCAATGGTATTCCGACCCAGGGATTTTCCGTGAGAGCAAAGAAGATGATAAATTAATATCTGAGTCCACGGCAGACAATGAAAAACCTGAGGATATTGGTAAGGTTACAGAAGAGCTTGCAAAGAAAGACGGGGAGTTCGAGGATGCCGTTTCTCATGCTTCAGAAGATTTAGAGGAAGCCAAGGAAGCGATCTCTGAGGAGCAACTGTACTGTAGAGCAGTGATTTCTGATCAAAATAATCTCGAAGCAAAATTTCTGAAATTCAATGAAGAAATGGGAGCCGGGCGTTCAAAACGGATGCGCAGAGAACAGGTGAAATGTGAGCCAAGCTGGGCAAATGAGAGATCAAACGGAAGCAGAGAGGAGCATGTCAGACCATCGTTTAATGTCAGGACAGAGGCAGCGCTGGTGCGCCAGAGAACATTATGGACAGATGCGTTGGCAGTGCTCAGGGCAGAGGAGAACAGCAGAAATGAAGGAGTTACAGTTATTTTAAGAACCTGGGACCTGTGCTCTGATACCATGTCAGGCCAGGGTAACTCCAGAATGAGCGGAAGAAAAACTGATTGCATTAATTCTGTAGCTAACTATCATTTATATACAGAAATAGGACGGATCAGTTCATCTTCTTGATGACTGATCGCGTTCCAGTTCACCCATCCGTTGAGGATTAGGTGTCAACAATATATATGATTTATTTGTTTTAATAATTTAAAATTTAATATATAATCATATTTTTATAAAAGTGTCAATATAGATCATTTAATAATTTTTTTTTAATCTTATATATATATATATATATATATATATATATATATGATTTATTTGTTTTAATAATTTAAAATTTAATATCTAATCATATTTTTATAAAAGTTTCAATATAGATCATTTAAAAAAATTATTTTTTTTAATATATATTTAATAATTTTTTTTAATAATTTCAAAATTATATATATATATATATATATATATATATATAGCAATTTTTAAAAATTACAAGTAGTTTAAAGTATTTTTATATTTAAATAGCAATTATATTGTCAATTTTTTTTATTTAATTTTTTAAAATTTTTAAGTAATATATATGGCTTTTTGATTAATTTATATATATATATATAGACACACATCTGTTTTTCACGAAGATGGCATCAAAAAAGGTTTGAGTGAATATGTTTGGAACAATGACAACAATTCCATCATCTAAATGCAGGTGGACATGCTATGAAGACTATCGAACAAACCCAAACTGAGAAACATGGTAAATTTCAACCAACTGACCCATCAATTACACCAAAGATTATTTATGAATGGATAAATTCACGAGAAATAAATTAAACAAATTTTACATGGCATGTTAAAGATGTTGAATCTGGTGATAGTACACATCTCTATCTATATTGTGGTATGATTTACATGGGTGAACCGTATGAGGTGATAGGCAGCGTACGAGACATATGTTTGGTGCTGAATTCAAACACTATTTATGTTCTTGAAATTTTTTCCAAGTCACATGAAAACGTTAGATATCGTCTCTCAAAGAATAAGTATGACACAGATGAAGAATCTACAACATTGTGTGAAGAAATTTCATCCAACATTTTAAATAACATTGTAAGTATACTTATTTATATTTATGTGTTATGTATTATTGTAACGGTCATTAAATTATTTATAAATGATTGATCATTGACATATTGTATTTTCTTTGATAGAATTTTGCCGAGAGTGTTTCAATGATGCTGGAGGGTATTTATTATGTAGAGCCAAATATTATGAATGCGATAAACAATTTCCATATAGAGTTAGAACAAGAAAAGAGAATGAAACAAATTTCAACAATTCATGGCACTGCAATGGTACATATAGGGGATCAACAAAGAAACCATATGGTGGGTTAATGTAACAAAGGTAAACATGTTTCTTTTGAAGATGTGATAGTTGTAGCTAAAGCTAAAGTTCAAGCACATGTTTCCATTAGTGAGGATGAGGTTAGATGATGAGGAGATTATTTATATAGAAGAAGATATATTAACTAAGGGAAAGAAGAAATAAAAAATTGGTGAATCTGTTAAAATCATAAGCAACAGTGAAGAACAAAGTGAAAGTTCTAAAGGCAGCAAATAAATCATAAAACGAGGTGCTGATTTAGAGGATGACATTATGAAAACAAAACAAAATTCCATTCACAATCACTTGAGGAAGAATAAATTAATAAATGGTGGAAAAACATTTGAGCTTAATGTCACCCAATTCTATAGGTCAGATGAAGGACAATCTTAATATCAAATTAACAAGTTACATCACCTACATGTCCATAATTTGAATAGATTATTTAGTTGCAATCCATATGCACATGTGGTGGATTATGTGCTTCTTATTGATTGAAATCATGTTCCCAACCAAGAGGCATTTTATAGGAAAAAAATGTTTTGACTATAGATATTATGTAATTGGAGGGAACCATTCAGTAGAGGCCAAAAGGCAATTGATCAAGGAATATCCTGGAAACTATCTTTTTGAAACAATGAAATGCATCATTTACGATAGTTTAACAGAAACAGAGGCAAGGTTATTGGCATGGGATCATAATGCAGATAATGAGTATAAAATGTATATTACTTTCATCCAAAGGGTTACGTTTATTCATAATGAATTTGTAGAAAAATGTGGTGGGGATAAGACAAAGGTCAGTTTAAGATTTTGGAAGGAATGTTGTATGGAAACAAGTTATAAAATTGAGGATAGAATCAAATTAAAATGTGGAAAAATAAATTAAGAGGCATAGATAACATTTTCTAGTTGGCATTTAGAAAAGGGGATAAATTGGAATTGATTGATGACATTTTCGACACGTGGGAGAATATTTCCATAAAAAAACAAAAGGTTAACGAGTCTAAACCCATAATATGTACCAACAGTGAGACAGGTCCTGAAATGAAGCAACTTCCAAATGATATGACTATCACACCATGGAGAACATTTCAAGGAGTGGAGGATGACAAACTAGTCAAATCAATATTATGTTGTGTGAAGTCAGATGAATTGTCATTGGAGGAAATCTGCTTGGAATTTCAAAAGTAAGTATGTTGAATTATTTTTATTTTTTCTTGGACTATAATTTTCTTTTAAATATAACATATTTTTGTTGGTATTATTTGTTATACATATCACTATATTAACAATTTTTACTCTATTTATTCAGTCATAATATTTATATGAAAATACAAGAGCATATGGTTAAAATGTTGAATGAAGAGACTTGGAATGATGTTGTACTCACCTATCCAGAATCAACTTCTACATCAATAGTTAAATATTTTTATCTTGCACTTAAAAAGGTATGTTGATTTTTACATTCATTTTATTCATATAATTTTTATTTTATTTTATTACTTATACTTATATTTGTTTATTTCATTAAATATGTCAAAGAAGGATGCTAATGGAGTACCAAATACATTCAAAAGCTTTATTGAAAGAAACTAAGTTGGAAAGGTTGAGAAAGCAGCGTCTTAAGAGTGTTGAACTTGATCCTACTCTTATTTCATTTGGAATGGGTTGGACACTATCCAATATCAAATAATACAAGGTGACTGTGAAGACATTACAAAACTTATACCTAAAAGTGAATATGTCCTAGTTATTGCAGACATTCCTCATGGTTTCAATTTCCCAGGCATTGGATATGATAGTGAGCCTTACACGTATCCATGAGGGCTTCATTTCGGAAACAATACCATACCACGTGGGTTCATATTGGGGGATATATATTGAGGAAAAAATGGCATAATATATTGGGGGATATATATTGAGGAAAAAGGGTTTTATATTGGGGGCATAAAAAATGGAGCTCAAAGTTAATGAAAAAATTTAAAGGGGTATAAAAAATTTAATGAAAAAATGGATACCTACAATATCTAGTGGGAGTAGGGGTTTTGTAAACTAGGAAGGTCTATTGGGTTTGTATTAGTAGGGGGTTAAATAATGTGATGTTTAGGGGTATTTGTGAATATGTTGTCAAATTAAGGGTATTGTTTAATATGCCACAAATGCAGGTCATAGGTCAGAGGTTCATTGAGTGAAGCACCCGTGCATGTATCAAGCTTTTAATAAAGTGGTTACAGGATTTCAAGAAGTCACAATATCACCACTTTGAAGATTTGTGACATTTCATTTAGGGACACAATTTGCAATGTTATTAACAAGCTTCAAGGGAAAATCAAACTCAAGGATACAGCTTACATGGTAAGACATTGAAATTATATGTTTGATTAATGTAAAAAAAAAAAATATGTACAAGTGAATTGAACTTTTACTATGTCGTGTTACAAGCAAAAGTTAAATCTTATTTCTTCTAGAGATCAACGAATTACAAGTGATTGTGAGTTCATCGATGTTGAACGTTGGGCAAAAGATGATAGTTATAAGTCTATTCTTCTGAACCAAGTAGATAAAAAGAGTCATAGCCAAGTACTGGTTCATGATGCTTCCATAAAAAGGTTAACATATGAGGATAAAGACGCAAAAGGAGAGATAGTTAACATTTATCAAAAACTGCAAACATTGATTAACTATCTTATAAATTTAGGTTCAAATGTAGGAGATTGGGTTTTAGATTTATTTTCAGGTTCATGAAAGTTTTATTATATAAAATTGAATTTTAATATTTTCTTTTTTTGTATTTATGTGTTTATACTAATTTACTTACTTATTGCTTTTGTTCTTGGTGATTAGGTACAACACTAGCATGTTGCCTATAAAAGGGAAGAAATTGCATTGTGATTGAAAGAGACCCACTACAATGCAATTTTATTCAACAAAGAATTAATGCACTTGAATTTATTCCAGACGCAATGCAAGAAGTTTTTTTGAAGAAAGGAGATTATAATGAATCATGTGTGGCAAAAAAGGAAAAGTAACCTCAACCACCATTATATGGAATGATTGGAAAACAACACTTTAGGAGATTTGCAGACATGAAAGATCCATTAGAAGAGGAAAATCAGGAAACTCAAGAAAAATATATTGTGGAAGAAGAAAATAATGAAGCTGAAGAAGACGATGAACATGGATTATATGATATTGTTGATTCCATTTAAGTTATGATTGCAAATCAAGCTAAATTTTGAGAGATCTTGATTAGTTTTACTTGTAATGTTTTGACTTTGAGATTTTATGAGAAGAATGGGCTTTTGATTATCATTGTTATGTTCAATATTTGTATTATATGATTTTAACTTTAATTTTTATGTGAATCTTTTTTTCTGTAAAAAATATGTGTTTACTATTATTTTTTAACATAAAATTCATAAAAAAATGGTTTTTTTTTTTAAGTTTTTTTGTTAAGATTTTCCCATAAAAATCGTTTATTTGACATGCCATTTTTGACAAAAAGTCTAAAAATGTACATTTTTTTCATTATATTTATATTGAAAATGTGTTTTATTTGTCAAATGTTTAAACTTATTGTTTTTTACATATAGAAAATACTAACTTTAAAATATTGACCATTTTTTTTATTTTTTAACTACGCAAAAAAATTAATATTTCATTACAAAAAAAATTGAAAAGAAAAATGAAAACACACAAATACATAAATAGACTTAAAAAAAAATCTCATGGGAAGAAGAAGGCATTAGAAAATTTGAAGTGTCAAAAATCAACCCTCTAAAAAAAAGGGGTTGATGTTGCATCAGCGCTTTTCAAAATCACCATGAAAATGACTAACATCTAAAAAACAATGTTCATACTTGATACATAAGAAAACTTAAAGTGCCAAAAATATTCTAAAAAAAGAAAGGTGTCTTCTGCATCACCACTTTTCAAAATCGGGTGATTTTTTGCTACCTAAAAAAAAACGAGTACTAAGTAATTTTCTCTCTTGATCAGTAACTATGTTGCATTTGTTTATTATCTTTGTTTAAAACTTTCATTTTTCTATTTGTGAGCATATTTAACCTCTTTATTCTAAATCACAAACATCGACCCGCAATCAACAAGAGTTCATTGCCCCATTGGGTTTTCTTCTTCTCCTTTAAGTACTTTGAACTTCCTTATTTAGAAATTTCACACTTTAGATTTAATTAATAGAGAAATTCCATATGCAATTGCATGACAGAAGCGAATTCTAAGAGAGTTTCTCTGATTGGAAAAAAAAATTGATAAATAAAAACTGAGCCTATTGTTCCTTCCATTACTAGTTATTACTAATGTGAGTTTTAGTTTTATGATATAGTTAGTGCTCTTTATAATGATGTTGGATAAGCATTTTAGTTTTGAATGAACACTATCATTATATTGGATAAGAAAGAGTTTTCTCCAAAACTGAAAAATTAATTATTTATGTGGTAAAATTAAACAAGAAATCTCATCTTCTAATGTAAAGCATGTTTTCCAGTATATTAAGCAAATAAAGAGGAAATTACACCAAAATTAAAGAAAAATAAAAAAATTTAAACCAATAAAAAATAAGTGTAAAATATTTAAAAAACAAAATTAAGAAATATAATCAAATCTAAATGACTAACTAAACTGAAAGAATGAAATAATTTTGAAATTGGAAAAAAACAAAAGTACACAAATTTATTTAATCATAAGTGACCTAAAATTAAGCCATGAAAATAACAAAATCCCATCAATGAAAACGTGAATACAAATATAGCAACCTGTCTTAGTTCAAAATAAAAAGGAAAAAATGTAGTGCAAGGGATACATTGAATTGAAAATTTAAACTCTTTTTCCTTATTAAATGCCTCAAATATGTTGTTTCCTTTAAATGATGATTGGTATTGATAAACTTTCTCTCACCAATGCATTAGATGTTGAGATATTTGCGGGCTTTTTACCGAAATTGAATAAGAAGAATGAAACTAAAATAAAAATTTAATCTATTATAAAAATAAATTCCAAACTAAATACATGGTTATGATATCAATGTTGATATATTCATTAATCTAGTTTCATCAATTTATTCTCTTAAAATGATTTTTGTTTTACAACTTAAAAACTAATCTAACTAAACATTTCATAACTAAGTCTTTATAATTCATAAATAATAACAAAAAGTAAAAGTCTTATAATTCATAAATAATAATGAAAGTTAAAAGGTAGAAATTGATGAATGTAATTATGAAAAAGATGATAAATAAGAAAAAAGATGAAAATGTTAAGTAAACTTCCTTGAAAACGTCTTGATAATGCTTCATGTTTAGCTTGATACATCTTTTTGAAGAACCTAATTTTTTTTTGAAAGAAGAAAATAAGGAATTGACACAACAACAATATTCTCTATTATCTTGGAATCAATATTCCAAATGATTCAGAGTTGAAATGATTCCAAACTCACTATTTCATCTTTCCCATTTGCAAAATGTATATCATTATCATTTAGCTCTTCGTAAGAATATTTGGTACAATTGTCTGCGCATGAGAAGCATCAAATATAACAAGACGTAGATAGTAATGGCTATTGGAAATCAAATTAAGATGAATTTTTCTACCAATAGTCTTCTCAAAATAAATATTGTTTCCTAAGTCAATATGACTTTTTAATGCATCATTCAAAAGTTCTGATTTAGGAAATAAATTAATGTCATCAATCTTATCAAAAGTAGATTCTAAACAAGAAAAAAAATGTTTAATATCATGTACACATGAAATGAATTCGTATGCTATCCCAATAGTTTTTTCCCCTTGGTCTTTTAATACATTGGAATTCAAAATATTATCTACTTCAAGTTTTTTATTCCTTAAGTAGTTGAATAGCATTGAGGCATATTATCAAAATTTTCAAAATAAAAAGGTTAGAAAAAATCTTAAGGAGACATTCATCCAAGCGGTCCATGAGTGTGATTTCAAAATATTTCATCTTCACTTACTAAAATTTGAACAAAAGAAGATTGTTCTAAATGAGAATGTTGATTACAGGACACCAATTTTCATTCAAAATTTTCCTAAGTAACCATCAAATCTTCAAAAGGGTGACATTTATTCTTGACGGTTTAATTAGAAGTTTCTCCTCTTATTTTTAGCTCTAGTTTATATATGAATGATGAGAGCCTGACATAAAAAATGAAATTTCCCATCATCAACGTGGATTAATTTCCAAAACTAGTTTTTTCAACTGGATTTAAATAATCAACTAGTTAAAACTTTATGCGTAAGAATTCTCCTTCTTATTAAAATAAAATGTAGATGGATGAAAAATTTCTTGTGAATCACATCCAAATATGATATTAAATCGGAAATTTCTAACCAGCCTCGTGCAAAAAAACATAATTAAGCTGTTAAAAATGTTTAACATGTTGAATCAGAAAAAAAGTTTATTAATTAAAGAAATCTATATAGAAATTATTAACTAATTCATCTTCTTATTTTCAAATATATTGAATGTATTACGAATATTTAACAAGGTATTTCATACCTGCATATTCAAATATATATATATTTATATATAAAACATAAACAAAATTATATTAAAGCATAAACATTTTGAAACTATTTAAAAACAAGAGTAACTCATCGATTCTTAAACTTATTCTACACTATACTTACCGAAAATGAATTAAGTGAAATGCCAATGTAGCCATTCAAGTTTCTTTAAGTCTGCAAACAAATGTACATCATAAATTAGAATTGGAAGAAAAAATAAAATAGTAAGAGGAAAACAGAGAATTAGACTATTTACAATTTCATGCATTGTGTTTAGTATAACTACATTCGTTAATTAAAAAAGAACCTAAAGAGCGTCATCTAGGTGTCCATCTTCCCTATGTCCAGGGGAACCACGAACAAGATTACTCGGATCTTTAATAGGTATGATATTACCTCAACCTTTAGGCCCCTCAACACCATTCGCGAATCCCTCCGATCGGTGAAAGATCCTGTGGACCCTAAGGACATGAAGGGTGTCTACTTGATCGCTTGTTCTTGTAGGACCCCCTATATCGGGGAAACAGGGTGCTCCATCCATCAGAGGATCAACGAACATGCAGTTGACCTAAGACATGGGAGAACCAAGTCTTCAGCGTTAGCAGAGCATGCGGAAAAGACCAAGCATCAGGTTTGTATAGAAGAGGCCAAGGTTATTGCCAAAGTGGCTTAGTTCCATCATCATAAATTCAAGGAAGCTATTGAAATTGAAAGAAGGCATAACAATCTCAATAGAGATGACGACTGAAAGATCAGTAGCTATTGGATCCCTGCCATTTCTTCCTAATCTTTCTTTATCTCCCGCCCACCCGCTTTTATCCTTTTCGAGCTTTCATTGTACCCCTTGGAGCCTTGTCTTTTTCTTTCCTCCTAGGATATCTTCTTCTTGCTCTGTGGTTCTCTTTTTGTCCTTTTCCTGATTTGTGTCGCTCTTTATATATATATATATATATATATATATATATATATATATATCAGAACTAATATTCTTTTAATTAAATCAAACCTTCCTTCTTTCTTTTCTTTTTTAAGGTAGTTTATTCCTTCAGGTATATTATTATTATTATTATTATTATATATTTTGAATATTATTTATTTATTTATTTATTTTATTTTATTATTTTATTTTTATTTTTTTCAACTACCTTTAAACTTAACCTCCTAAATAAATATATATATATATATATATAATTAAGTAAATAATTTAATTTTAATAGTTATATATATATATATATATACATATACATATACATATACATATATATATATATATATATATATATATATATTGCATGTGGTTCACGAGCACCCTAGTCAATGAGTGATCGCTACGTCCATAGAGAAATCTAGGCGATAGCTAGGCTAAATCACCCCTCGGCCTACTGCAAGACCTGACCCCAAAGGCTTCGAGTGGATTCGACCCTGTGACCTCCCGATGGCGAGGTACGATTTTTGACCAACTCAGCTAACCCTTGGGGCTAATTTTAATAGTTATATACTAATATTTATATTTTCTATTTATCTAGTTAATTCTTTTAACGATTTATGAAACTACCTATTTAATTAAATTTTAATTTATTCATATAATTTATATATAGGTCCCTTGTTTACTTTTAATTTAATTTATAGCTGATTTGTTTGACCCTAGTCCCTAGTCAAATTTAGACGGTGTCCTAGTTAGCCATTGGAAGCTCTGCTTAAAGTATTTAATTGGCAAAGGTAGATCTGATTTTTCAACTTGTCCTGACGATGAACCACACTGGTTGGTTCGAAACGCGTTGTCAATGATTTTCCGAATGTGATTTTCGCCGAAATTTCTTCTTATAATGATTAACTTCTGTAATGAAAAATGCATTCCTTCATTAATAGTTCTTCCAACGAAAATTTATTTAAGTTGTTCGAATCAGGTTGAAAGATATTAGAGATTGGGAAAAGCTTATAGATGAAAATTTTTGTTGGTAGGAATAAAAATAATTGATTTCAAGTACAGAATTTTGCATGGAATCATGAAAGGGGACTATGACAAAAAAAAGATGATGAAGCATAATCATTATTACAAATTCTAACGTTGTTCCATCAATTTGAAGCAAATCGGTTGAAACAATAAATGTATCCCTTCCCACTAAACTTTCAGTCTTAATATAACAACAAAGTTTGTTAGGAAAGTGAAAAAATACAGTCAAATATATGCTATAAACTAAAAACGAAAAAATTGAAACAATAATAATAATAAAAAATAACATATTTAGAACTAAATAAAATATGCGCAAGAAATAATGTGAATATCTATATAAAATATTAAACAGAAAGATTCTTATAAATAATATTTTATTCTTTTACCATATATACAATGATTGGTGTGAAGAGTGGGAAACAATTTACATATGAGTTAACATTATGTATAAAATTACTATGATAAAATCTTAGTAGAAAATCTTATTCTGGTTAACATCAGAGATCTTAGCAAGACCATGAGAATATCTTACAACGATAGGTTAGAACTGAAGTTTCTCTTCTTCTTGACAAGTATCTAAAATTTGAAATGTTAAACAATCAACTAGTGATGAATTAATAGAATCAAATATTGTATATGAACTGTCATCATTCAACGTACAACTGTCATCATTCAACGTACAAGATAAATCATTATTAGTAGAATGACAATTTTTACCATTATTTAATTGGTTAAAATATCTTATTCACCCAGATGATTATTTAAATCACATGTCTCTTCACTAATGGTAAAAGAAAATGAACCATCGGAAAATTCTTTGAAAAATGTATTTGATATAAAAATTCCCTCTTCCAATCTAAAATATCGAGAAATTTTAATTTGAGAGGAAGAAGAAAAATATTTCATTAGTGTCATTTTGAACTTTATTGAATTCTTATTCAAGAGGATAAAAATTTTGAGGATTTAAAATATTTTCCTGAGAATTATAATCATTTAATAAGTTAGGATATAATGAATAATGGGTGAAAAATGAAATAAAATGAAATACATCTCGTGAATCGTTAACCTTCAAATCTGATTTAAATTTTTCTTCTCTAGTAGTTAAATGATTAACTTCCATCATATTCTCTTCTAATAAATGTAAACAATAAACATTATTTAAAACATTATCATGTTCATAATCTAAAGATGGAAGCAAAAACATATCATTTTTGTCAAGAGGAGGAGTATGAAGAGGTTTTTCCAATGGAATATAACTAATGATAGAACTTTGAGGAATTTGATATAGAATCTAATCAATTGAACTATGAGAGGGTTGTTGTTACACAAAATATTGTCACCATGACTATTTGCAGTCAGTATGGGTCTATCATCATTCATACTGTCCTCCTAAGCAAGTTTCAAACCTCAGCTCTTCATGTCAAGCTTTGAAAATGAGAGAAATACCTTAAAAATCAATAAAGCTCTGGTTCTGCACTTTCTCTCACTGTTGCCTACGGTCCTGCACCCTTTGTTCATGTTACCTGCGGACCTACCCACTCTGTCTCTAAAGGAGTGGGTGCAGATCCCTGTGAAAGTCAAAAGGCGCAAGTTTATTCTTAAAAACTCACTTTGGGTTAATTCTAGATGATTCTAAAAGGAATTTTGATGTGGATGATTCGCTTCTAGGTGGTTCATGCATCCCAAAAGTGAAGGAGCTAATCCCTTGATGAGAGGAGCTATCCCTTTGAAGGAGGACTTTATCCCTTTGAAGGTGGACCTAGTAACTTCCCTCCATTGCACTATAAATTAAGGCATTGGGCTGGTTGCTAGGGAGGTTAGAAGCTGAACATTTTTTAGGGTAAATGCTGGTGGAATTGAGGCTTCCTAGTTGAGCTTGAGAGGAGAGATCACATACCTTTTGGCTTCATTGGGAAGAGAGTGAAACTTGTCAAAGTAGAGCAGACTTCTTGTTGGACCCTGGGAGGAGCTTATACAGCATCAAGGCACACGTTATAAAGTTCTTCTTTGATTTGAATTAATACAATCAGATTCATTTTTCTCAACAAATTGTCTTATGTGATTTGTTTCATGAATTCCTTGATCATCATGATAAGTATGCTTTATTATATTGGCTTTTCATGTGCTATTTAATTTGTGTGCTTGTTTGTGTTTGCAGATTCGCTATAAGGGAGCTCATTTGGATCAAAGGAGCGAGGCTTCCACAAACTTGCATTAGACCCAAGGTAGGCCTAAAACACTTGTTTTCCTTTGTTTATAAATTGCATATTTAGGGAAAGATAGAATTTGATTGGCTTGCTTGTCACTAGATATCATTAGATACTAGGGAGGTCGGTCTTGTCTGCAAGAACGACTCATTCCATGTGACAAAATGGCGACTCCACTTGGGACTTGATTTTTTGATTTGCTTTACTTTGACTTGAGAAATAGTGTTTTTGTTTCTGTTTTTGGCTTGTTGTGTGTGGAATTGGGTAGATTTAGTAGATCTTGGATTATTTTTGTTTTTCATACTTTTGGGAGAGGACTGCACCCTCTGCTTGTAACACAGTGCGGACCTATCTGCACTTTTTCTTTACACACAGAGCGGTACCGCACCTGTGTGGACTGCAGACCTGCGGACCCTGTCAAAATTTTGAAAAACTTAAGATTTTCTCTTTCAGTCAGCTTAGGATTTGTTTAGGTGTTGTTATCCCCTGCCCAGACCTGCATGTGACTTGTCAGGAACTTTTCTTAGGTTAATTCCATTGGTATTAGGGTTTTAGGTGAAATTCCTAGAAGTTTTGGTTGTCGGGCTTGATTTTCATTTTGGTCTTGTAGTAGCTCAGAGCTTAGAAGCCTTAGAAGCCTCAGATCACCTTGGTTTTTACTGGCCTTCTTATGAGTCTGACCATTTTCAAAATCTGCCTTTGTTAAGGAATCCATCTTGTGTTTCTCTTTGCGAAACTTCGAAAAGACTTGCGTTAAAAGTTTTGGATTTCATTTTTAAGAAAGAAAACAAAAAATGGTTGTTTTTTGACTGATTTGTGATTCTGGACAAATTAGTCCTTAGTTTGCTTATAGCTAAGTAAAAAATCCTTGAAAAGAAATCTTGTAAGCTTTTACTTCAAATAGTTGTTATAATTTATAGAGCTTAAGATTAGATTTTTCCATAGTTTTGAGTGTTTTATAAAAAATAAAAAAAAAATCTCTTTTGGAAAAAGTTTGTTTTTGTAGTATTTGAGTGTTTGAAAGAAAAGGGAAATTTTTGTGAGCATAACTAGTTGTCTCGTTTTTTAGTGCATTGGAAAAGACAAAAAAGCTCTTCTTTTGATTGGTTTGTTAAGGAAAAGATTTGTTTTTACAAACATTTGCATTCTCAACTCTTTCCTAGCTATAAATTCATTGAAGGGAAAAGATTGCTTATCATCTTAAGTGCATTTTTTAGTGATTTCGAGTCGAGTCTTCACACCATAAGTTTCATCTCCTCACCTCTTGACTTAAAGAAAAACCAATAAAAATAACGCTTAAAGTAAAATCTATCTAGTAATATTTTTATTTCTAGGGCTCTATTACACCAACATAGCTTAGGCTAGTATCTTAGAGTAGGGAGTAATTAACTCTCCAAGATAGTAAAACAAACAAGTAGCTATATCTTGCGGTAGGAGATAAAATCCAATTGTTACATCTATGCTTTGGGAAAGCTCCTCTTAAAGGAGAAGCATGAGATCGTGTCCGAACCAGTGTGGGAATCAATCCTTCCTCATTGGGAATGACACCAGATATTCACGTATTAAAAACGGTAAACCTCAGATTAACCATTGTCGAGAAGCCTGGGGTCACTTGTTGGTAAACCTTGGATTATGTCAAGGAGCCTTCAAGGGGATTGAGCTTGTTATTCTGCCCTTGCGTGCGTATCGGATCGTAGACTGTTCCCCCAGGTATATTTGTTTCCGTCGGTAACCATAGTGACCATATTCTGTAGGATTCTTTCCTAAGGTGACGGTGGAGGGAAGATCCCACTGTACCTGGAGCAGATGTTGGCTAGACTCACTTGGATTTTCTGGGGGGTTCTCTTAACTTGAGACGGTTTAGTGGAGAAACTTGTGCCAATCTATTCATTAAGCAGGTTGCAGGGGTAACTGTTCCAACTGCCATTTCTGTATTGAACTCTGTGATGTTGGATTTCATCACCAACTAGTGTTTTCAGTACTGAAAGTTACTGTTTGTGTGTGGTTTGATCTCCTAGATTCTTTAGGCGTGTTATTCAAATTTGTTTGGTTCTTTAGAGACTTTAGGTGGTTTTCATTGAGATTTTTCTTTGTTTGCGTGTGAAGTAGTTAAAATATTTAATCGTGGCTGAATTACCGAGGAAGTCCCATAGACTTCGGGGCCAACCTCCTGAGTTTTCACCGAGCCAGCCTGAAGGGTTACGAGCCCTTGTAACTCCTAGAGACAGTAGAGTTGGGTCACCTGAAGAAGGAGAATCTTCTTTAGTGGTACATCCTAATTATCAAGCTCTAGTAGCAGATTATAATCCACAATCTGTTTCTGTTTCCGAAGTTACTGGTATTTTTTCATCTACTAGTGATTTAGGTGAGGAACCTGATATATCTGAACCTGAAACTGAATTTGCTGCTACGCCAACATCGGGGTTTGCCTCTCCAACTTCTAGTGGTCCTGGTTCACCCAGAGTAGAAAGAATAATTACCCAAAATCTTCCTTCTGGACTTATAGCTATTGAAGGACTTGGTGCTCCTGAAGAAGAAGGTATCCCTATCCCTGAAAATCAACCAGTTATAGAACTTAGGGAGCGTGAATCAATCTTTTACAGTCCACCTAGGAGTAGTGCTTGGTATCTTTCATTGACGAATTTTTTGGAAAACCCGGGACTAAGTTTTTCACCACCTCGCATTCCTTTTCACCCAACACCTAGGGGTTACTATCCTCCGTTAAATATGTCAAGACAGTCGTCCATGTTTTCTCAATCTCCAGAAGCCTTTTTATACGGCGGTCCTTCTGTTCCCTCTGGGTATCAGTCACTTACTGGTACTCTTTTGGGAGCATCTCCTCAACCTACTGAACAAGGGTTATTAACTGGAGTAATGGAACTAAGTCGTTGAGTGTAGAAGATATTCTTATGATGTCAGGTACTATTCCTAATCCTCAACCTCAAGGTGGCCAGTTACCATCTGGGGGGCAGCCTCAAAGTCCTCAATTATCGCCTGGGGGGCAGCCTCAAGGTACCCAATTTCCGCTTGGGGGGCAACCTCAAGGACAGTACATACCTACGGGACAGTACATTCCTCAAGGTCAACCTCAGACTCAATATGTACCTCAAGGTCAACCCGAGTATCAATATGTACCTCAAAGTCAACGCCAATATCAATACGTGCCTCAAGGTTATCAACCTCAAGGTCAGTACCCAACCCAAGGTTTCCAACCACCTTCTAGTCAATCATATGTCCAAGGAGCTGGAAATGTACCTTTGAATTATCAACCCTACCCTCAACCCGGTTATGGTCCTCAATATTCTCAACCTGTTATGGGTCCGTACCTCGGAATGAATTTAGTGTGGGATCCATCTCAATCTCAACAGATCTTGCAACTGAATGTGCAGTTGTCATCTCAAACTGGACAACACTTGGTTTCTGGTTCACCCTAGCAGCCTGTCCAGTCTACTATTCAAACTTCTGCACCTTATATAGTTTCTCAGTCTGGGCCTAGTATGCCTCGTACTCCGCCTCAAATGACTGCTGCAACTGATGCAACATTTGTTCAATCTACCCCACCTACTTCTGGAGTATCGACAACTCCAGTTTCTATTGTTCCTATATCAACTCCTCAGACATCTTTACCTCAGTTTGGATCCATAATTCAGACTTTGGTTCAAATGCCTGTAGGACAACCTAGTCCAAGTAAGGTTTTCACAAGTCAACCTCAATTTACTTATCAACCGTACCAGGGATAGTACCAATTCGGTCCCGCTGTGCAGCAGCTAGTCTATCAGTATCAACCGTACCCTGGGTATACATATCAACAACCTCAACAACCCCAGTACGGTCCGGTTAATCCTGGTTTTCCGGGAGGATATAATATCCCAAATGCAATTCCAATTCCTAGTTATCCTAGATATCCTCCTCTTGGGGCTGGTCTCATGACCCATGGTTTCAGGGACCCTAATCGTCAGTTATCGTTTATTGCAACTTTGGACTTGCCTGACTTGTCACGCCTCAAGAATGATTAACTATCTTCCGTTTTGGCTGCCAATGCTGAATAAGTTTCCTAGTGATATTCCTAAGTTTGAAGGCAAATTAGGAGAGGACCCATCAAACCATGTGATGACTTATCACCTCTGGTGTGCGTCTAATTCCATTTTAGATGATTCAATCTATTTAAGGCTTTTCCAGCGCACTCTAATTGGTCTTGCGGCCAAGTGGTACATTGAGTTATCACGAGCCACTTTTTATAAATCTAGTCAGTTATCTACTTCGTTTTTAACTCATTTTCAGTTGTCAGTCAGATATGACAATAGCACGGAATTATTAACTTCATTAAACCAGTCAACGTCCACCTACATTTCAGATCACATTCATGAATGGAGACGTCGACAACGTTTAGTGAAAGTTTTTATTCCGAATCAGATCTTAGCTAAATGGTTTGTAAAATCTTTATTACCGAAGATCACTGAGGATGTAGCTAAGGCCAGAGTCGTTACTGAAGAGCAAGTAATTGCTCAAGCTTAATACCTTGACTTAGTTTATACACAGTCAGGTACATTACACGAGAAAATCCCCGACCTTCCTAAACAAAATCAAATAACTGCAGCTCCTTCAGGGTCTCATGCTGTTGATGGTATGATTGGTATGATTAATACCAAAAGTAAGAAGAAATCTTCCAAGAATTCTTCTCCTATCATAACTTTGCCAGATTCCCCGACAGGAGATTCTTCCGCGGAAATTTCCGCCAATATTCATGTTGTGGAGTCATCTACATCCAAATGAAAATCCAACGGTAAGAAGAAAGGGAAGAAGAAAAATAAAACAGATAAAAATTCGAAAGAGAAACCAGAAAAAGTGGAATCAACTGATGAGAAACGCAAACCTCATTATCCTTGTCTCATTTGTGATGAAGATCATTTTACAAGAGACTGCCCTCATCGTGCAAAGGTTGCGAAAATTGTCAAAGGTTCCCAAATGCCTACTGTTTTGAAGGATCCTTTTCCTAGTCAAGACAGTAAGATGATAGGTTCTTCCTAAAATGCCTCCGAAGAACCCATAATGATGATTTCCCATGTTAGGATTGCGACTCAATCGCATGATTGTGGAAGTAAAAGTCCTGTTGATGGTAAGGAAGCAGAATCTTCTCATTCGAATCCATCAACTTCAACTCCCGGTTCCGATCCACTACAGATCGAGAAACCTAACCCAAACTTAGTAATCAAACCGCCCGCCAAGGGTATACTTCGAAAGTCAGCTTTCAATCCACATTCGAGAGCGACTCAGAACTATAACATTGTTGAAGATTTGGCTATTTCACCTTCAACAATGTCGGCTTTGGAAGTGTTGCAATCATGTCCAACACAGCGTAAATTACTATTTTCGGCTATAGGAGCTGTTGACATTCAGGACTCGAACCTTATAATTTTCGATCTAGAAAATAGTACACCGCGCTTACCTCATCAAATGGCTCTCCAGATCCCAGTGTTAGTAAAAAACAGACCTTGTTATAGGACTGTGATTGATGAGGGAGCCTCAACGTGTATCATGTCGATACAGTGTTGGAGATCGCTTGGTTCTCCTACGCTAAATCAATCCCAAACGATTCTAAAGGCCTTTGATGGCCGTGGGTTTCATCCTTTTGGCATTCTACAGGATTTACCTATAGGGGTTGAAGGCAAAACTGTTAATCTAGATGTGGAGGTGGTTGATGCCCCTCTAGATTACAACCTTCTCTTGGGTCGTAGTTGGTCTTACACTATGACAGCTGCCATTTCATCGGTCTTTCGGCTTATAAAGTTCCCTCATAATGGAAATATCGTAACTATAGACCAGCTGACTTACTTTTCATCCGACCCAGCCTCTTCTGAAAGTATTCAGCATGTCGGCAAAACAACTATCCCGTATAAGGATGTTGGAGTAGGACAAGTTAAAGATTCTGGCTTACTGGGAACTTTTCTTTTTCCTCCTATCAACGCATCGTCTTCAACTGCAACCATTCATATGATTTTGTCAGACACTATTGTTTATGACGATCCTTGGATTGTACCTTCCGAATCTGAGATAGACTCATTTGGTGATGTTATGCCTTTGAGTCCATATGAAATTGCATATCAGGCTGTGTAGTCATTTTCTGACCCATCTTCAACCAAAATTGACTTAATGAATGTGGTCCATGAGGAATCATTTTCAACATCAAACTTGGATTCAACAACGTTTTCCGAACTTGTTCACACTGATGAGCAAATTCGTGAAATCCTATGTGTCGATGATTTACCATGGGAAGATCTTCATCATAGATCTTCATCTTTACCTAAGATTGATCATTTTGAAAATGATTTTTCATCTATTTTTACAACTAAATATGTCAAGGAACCTCAGAATCCAATGAAAAATCCTGATTCAGAGTTAAATTTGGGAAACATTTCTCGAACTATTCCTATTGATATTTCGGATAAGTCTGGAATTGTTGAAAACATTCATATAGGTGCCTCATGTACAGAAGATGAAATTCAAACATATAAGGCCCTATTTCAAGAATTCTGTGACGTGTTTGCCTGGACATATGAGGAAATGCCAGGAATTGACCCAGCAATTGTTGTTCATGAAATCAAAACTTACCCGGATGCTAAACCCGTCCGGCAACATTTACGTCAGATCCACCCGCGAAAAGCTGCTGCTATTAAAGCAAAAGTTGAAAAATTACTCAAAGCAGGTTTCATTTATCCAATTCCATTAATGGATTAGGTATCAAATATTGTTCTTGTTAATCGAGCCTGTCCAAAAGACAATTACCCAACTCGCTATATCGATCAAATCATTGATGATTGTGCCGGTGGTGAAATATTCTCCTTCATGGATGGTTTTTCCGGATACAATCAAATCAATATTCTACCTGCTGATCAACCAAAAACGGCTTTCATTTGTCCATGGGGGACATTTGCTTATTGCAAATCACCTTTTGGGCTCAAGAATGCCGGGGCAACTTTTCAAAGAGCCATGTATTACGCGTTTCATGACATCAAGCACATTGTGCAACCCTATCTCAATGATTTACCTACTCATTCATTACATCGAGCTGATCATCTCATCCATTTATGAGCAATCTTTATGAGGTGTAGGCATTATCGAATTAGGTTGAATCCACACAAGTGTGTTTTCTGTATAGAAACGGGTTGGTTAATAGGGTTTGTTGTTTCAAAAGGCGGCATTCGCGTCGATCCCTCGAAGGTTGAAGCTATTGTCAAATTCCCTCCTCCTTCAAGTCTTTGCCAACTCCAAAGTTTGCAGGGGAAAGCAAACTTTTTATGTCGATTCATTCCTAACTACGCTGAGATCATAAAGGGTTTTACTCGGTTGTTGAAACAGAATACTCCATTCTTTTGGAATGAGATAGCTGATAAATCTTTTGATGCATTAAAACACGCGTTGACCCATGCACCATTATTGCATCCTCCCAACTACAACCAAGACTACTTCTTGTATCTCGCCGCCTCCCATTCCACCATCGGAATGGTGTTAGTTCAGGAAGATGAATTCGGTACTGAACATGTGATATATTACCTTAGTCGAACTTTAAATCCAACTGAGCTAAAATTCTCACATGTGGAGAAATTAGCATTCGCAGTTGTTCAAGCTATCCAACGTTTTTGTCATTACATTTTACTTCGTAAAACTATAGTAATTTCTAATTGCAACCCTACGATCTATATTTTGACCAAACAATTGCTAGGGGGCAAGTACTCCAAATGGATTGTGATCCTGCAGGAGTTCGACTTGGAATTTGAAAAGTCTAAGTCGAAGAAATCTTTAGTTTCTGCGGAGTTGATGTGTGACTTCCCGCGTGCTGACACGGAAACTGTGGCAGAGGAGCCCATTGTGGACGAATCCTTGTTTCTAATCAGAAATTTAGATCCATGGTATGGGGATATCATCGTTTATCTCCAGACCCAATCCTTTCAGCCAGAAACTTCAAGGTCAGAATGTCGAAAAATACGATTCTAGTCCCAACAATTCAAAATTATTGGAGATACTCTTTATTGTTGTGGGGTGGACTCTGTTTTTCGACGTTGTTTAACTCATGAGGAAGCTAAAAGGGTTCTGAATGACTGTCACTCTAGAGCGTGTGGCGGTCATATGTCTGGGTTTGCCACAGCCCAAAAGATATTGCACGCCGGCTATTTCTGGCTGTCTTTGTTTAAAGATTGTATTAACGCGGTCCAAAAATGCCACAACTGCCAAATTTTTGATCGAAAGATGCGCGCTCCACCTGCTCCTCTCCACCCTATAATTGTCATCGATCCGTTTGCAAAATGCGATATCTATTTTATTACATGTAACCCTCACTCGGCCGGGGGGCATGCGTATATCATCCTTGCAGTAGATTATTTTACCAAGTGAGCCGAGGCGATGCCTACATTTGAGGCGGAGGGCAAAAGTGCTGCGATTTTCATGCTTAATCATATAATTGCTAGGTTTGGTGTTCCACAAGCGATTATCACTGATCATGAGCATCATTTTCGAAACATTATGATGACTGAACTTACAGGCCAACTTGGCTTGCATCACGATAGTTCAACTCCATATTATCCACAAGCTAATGGTTTAGTTGAAGTCATCAACAAAGTTCTAGTCATCATGATCCAACGAATCATTGGAATTCATAGGTTGAATTGGCATAACATGCTACTTTCAGTGCTTTGGGCGTATCGAACCTCAGTAAAAACGTCAACCGGTTTCACTCCTTTCCAACTAGTTTATGGCCTGGAAGCTGTGTTACCCATTGAATGTGAAATCCCGTCATTGCAAATGGCCATCGAATTACTTCCAGCCACTTCCGAAGATGAAAAACGTTTGTTATACTTGGCTCAGCTAGATGAGAATCGACGTGATGCTGCATTAGCAATCGAAACACACGCCAAACATATTAAAGCTCAGTATGATTGAAATGTTACCCCTCGAAATTTTTCGGAAGGAGACCTAGTATTATTGTATGATCAAGCAAATGATAAACTAGGCGCTGGGAAATTCGTCCCTATGTGGCATGGTCCTTATGTTGTTAAGCGAAAGCTAGCAAAAGGGGCCTATGAATTGGTAGACTTTGACAGGGTCTCTTTAGGTAAACCCAGAAATGGTCTTTACCTGAAAAGGTATTATGCTTAAAATATGGGTGTGGAGATTTTTAGTTAGGTTATTTTTCTTTCTAGGTGGTGTGTTTTAGTTTAAAAAGTGTGCTTAGCTTAGAGAGTGTTTTTCGTCATTATTTCTGCTTATCTTGGTTTTACTCTTGATATTGCAGATGTTGACGCCTCTCCAAACATACATTGGTTTTGCTGATGGTGCTTGTCGTAATACACGGAACATTTCTTCCACAGCTTGGGTTATCTATTCGCCCTCTGACGAGTTGGTATCTATGCATGGGGTAAGCCTCGGTCAAACAACGAACAACATTGCAGAGTATAGTGAAGTGATTGAGTTATTATCTGAATCTATTTCATTCGGGATTCAGAGTATGATAGTGAGGTTAGATTCTGAACTCGTTGTATTACAGCTTAATAGAGTATATGCCATTAGAAATCTAGTGTTCTTGAGATTATTTTTGAGAGTTCATCTCTTGGAACGTTAATTTGACTATATTGAATATCAGCATATTCCAAGATATTTAAATACATTAGCAGATTCAATCGCTTCTCGAATGTTAAGTAGACAATTGCAATAATCATACAAATATATTTAAAAACATTCCATAACATGTTTTACAAGATAAGCCGGTAATAGTGAAATAGTATAACATAGGAGTGTGTCAAATATACATCATCTTCGATCATAGGTTGAAAAACACCTTATGATCAGCAAAAATGATAGTACAAAAAGCAAAACAATGTCATATGTGTCTACAACAGGCGATCATCCTATCACTGGTGATGATCTCGATAAGAAACCACTGTACGGTCCACCCTGCAAAGGAACCTCCTGAAATTTCCTGGGACCCCAATCACATAGTGTTGTAGTCTAAGAGGAATGTCATCTATGCTGGTCTCCAGAATGTCTCCTGTCAAACGCTCTAGATGGCTCTCCAATTCGGCCAAGGTCTCTGCTGATTCGTCCTGTGGGGCTGGTGCTGCTGCAGCTGGTTGTTTCCTCTCATAAGGCCGGAGAGCGGCTGGTCGCCGTGGACCTACATCTGCATTTGAAACTTTTACTATCAATTTTTGGACGAGATAAAAACAAACAAAAAATATAATAAATTAGAAAATGTTGAAAATGATTTTACCTGAATCATCCCATTGCTCTCCTAGTGGATGAGCCATGTCTGGGTCACCACGAAAATCTACCCCAGCATAAGGAAAGTCCTGAATAGAAGAAACCTCGTTCTCTAACCAATGGAAATACTCAGGAGTGAATCGAACGACCTCTGTCCCCTCCTCAGGATGACGGGCCATAACTGCAACCCATCGCATCAGTTTGGGCTCTCAAGGAAGTCCAACTCCAATAGTGAGGTGCTATGGGACCAACATTGGAACCCTCTCCAGACTAAAGCTCACGACTAAAGCACCATATCCAAAGGTCTTCAGTTGTCCGTTATTTGCTCTACTCAGTTGGCCTTTTTATATTAGCCAACACAGCATCGCACCAGTTGAAGATGGTGCCTCGAAAGCAGTCTACTGCCATCCGCATCTGGGATCCAGTGGCTACTTAAAGTGTTGCGCTCTCGTAAAGCCTGGTAACAGTAAACGTAATTACCTTGAGTTCAGGAATGGATATGGTTTTGATATCTATCCCTTTGTCTCTAGTCTGGTTGTTACAGAACTCTAGCCGGAGGCTATCGACAGACTGGCCACCTGGCCTAGTCCCGAATAGAGTCAAGTGTTCACCTCTCTTAGGCAAACCAATCAAAAAGTAAATGTCTGTCGGCTCCATTTTGAGCTGGTGTCCACCAATGAATAAGCACTAGTCCTGTATGCTCCACCTGTCTACTAGCCACTGCAAGAAGTCCACTTGGGCCCTCATGCTAGGTATGGCCCAGAATTTGTATAAGTTGCATGCCTTCAATGCATCAATCGAAGGTTGATGTTTTATCATGGCGAGATCTACATCCTCATGCTCCCGTTCTCGCCAATCAAGCATGATGTATACTCTACATTCAACAAAAAGGCGAATTAGAATGTCTAAAAGCAAAGTTTTTGGGTGAATTTTGAGAAATTTAGGTTTAAAAACCCTTGCTGCGGGGACCACACCCTCTTTGTTAGAGACAGTGAGTGGGTCCTCACCTTGCCTTCATGACAGGTGTGGACCCCTGACTTTTTTCCTGTTACGAAAATGTCGGGGTCTGTAGGTTACCTGTGCTGTGCCTGCGGGCCCCCACGCGCGGGTTTCTAAACTAAAAATCCCTTAAAAAATGAAATTAAAACCTAAAAACAACTTTGAAACGGATGAAATTAAAGAGTAGGATGATGTAGATTACTTGGAGGAGACGGCGTTCGATTCCAACGAACGGATTTTCCGCAATCTTTATGGGAAGTTTCTGACCAAAAGCTCTATTTTCTCACCCAGAACTCAAATGGTAAAAATGAATTTACAAAAGCCCTTTTTATAAGTTTTTTGAATAAATGAGTTTTTAATTTGTTTATGTTTCACTTTAAAGAGGTAACTTTTGCAGCATTTTTATCCATTTTAAACAGGTATGAGTAATGTTTGAGTTTTTTTTCAAGATAACGGATTTTTCAGGAAAAATCGGTCATTTTCAACGAAAAAACTTTAGAGTCACCTTTAAGCTCTTTTCTGACTCCTAAAACATGAAAAGATCGCTGATTTTTTCTTTTTAAACTCGTTAAAATGGAACTAAAAAGACGGTCCACTTACAACTCTTTTTCTGATCGTAAAAAACATAAAAAGATTGCCGGATTTTTGTCATTTCAAATTCAATATTGGTTATAAAACGACGTGTCATTGATCACTTTTTTACTTTTTGAGATCAGAGGCACTAATTATGAAAAGTACTCCTTGGTCGTAATGATCAAGCGGTTCTCTTAAGTATTATTTTATACTTTTTCGGGCTTGCGAGATACAAATTTACAAAAAAAGACAACCATGGAGTCTTCTTAAGTTTTTTCAGACTCTCTAAAATTGAAAAACGTCGAGTTTCTCCTATACTGGACTCGTTAAAATTTAACAGTAAATGACCTGTTCAATTACAAACAGGAACATACCACTCCTTCTTAGGGTTCAAATTTAAACTATGTTGGACTCATCCGAAGGATGAGCTTATAATCAAGCAAATGTTATCCTCCTCAAGGTTGTCAAAAATAAGGAGGTATTTGCCAGAAATGGTGGGGGAAAAGAGACAAAAATGAGCCTGTTTGTCATACTTTGTAACCACTCTTGAACACGACACTTTTATTCACCTGGGTTGGGAAATCCTTTGCCTAACAGTTGATCAAACCATATTGAAAGTCTTCAGCTGGTTTCTGGGTATTAACTTTGGGTCAATTGTCACCAAACCATCTGTTGTGTCGTTATGTGTTCAAGAGGTCAGTGCAAATAAGCCATTCATCTGCAAAATATCTGTCATCCATTTTGACCATCCCTGAGTCAGTCCTTGCAACTAAATTTCTTCAAACTTGATCTATGATTTCGTGTTGTGGGCTTGCCTACGACGGATCGCTTTCTATCAACTTCAGCTCATTATAAAGAAAGATGATCTAGAAATCGTCATTACCTTGGGATCTGCATGCCTCAATGGCAGGTTTCTCGCCTTCGACGATAGGTTGCATCATTGACCTTCGATCAAAGGATTCCGTGACATGTTCGACATCAACACATCTATTCACATTTCATGGATTGTACTGAGTACGTTGAGAGCCATTGACATTACTGGTGGTTTCTCTCACACTTGTTAACAGCTTACATCATTGACTGGTAATCAAGTGGTTTCTACCATGTTCGACTTCGACACATTCATTCACATGGTTAGAATCGTACTATTTCGGGAAGTAGAAATGAAGACCCTGGATCTAGTTTCCACCATCCAAGCTGCGGGGAATTTTGTATTCATTATACAGTGGAATATTCATAAAATAAATGGCTACGTCCATACTGTGTCTACATGTGTCTATACTTGTGATGTATTACAAGATCATTCCTATATCAGAGCAGTAGTTAGTTTTCTAGGTAGTTTTGATCTGAGTATGGGAATGCCTACCTTAGCGATGATATGATCTCATATATATATTTTGCATTGAATGTTTTTACAGGTTCCAACCTGGCTCTCCACAAGATGGTCCTCAAAATGATAAAGTACTTCACTCTTCCTAGACGATAAATGAAATCCTCATCTACTACAGACTTCGCACTTTAGCGGGCAATCTGCTACACAAAATATTGTCACCATCACTATTTGCAGTCAGTATGGGTCTATCATCATTCATACTGTCCTCCTAAGCAAGTCTCAAACCTCAGCTCTTCATGTCAAGCATTGAAAATGAGAGAAATACCTTAAAAATCAATAAAGCTCTGGTTCCGCACTTTCTCTCATTGTTGCCTACGGTCCCACACCATTTGTTCATGTTACCTGCGGACCTGCCTGCTCTGTCTCTAAAGGAGTGGGTGCGGACCCCTGTGAAAGTCAAAAAGGCGCAAGTTTATTCTTAAAAACTCACTTTGGGTTAATTCTAGATGATTCTAGAAGGAATTTTGATGTGGATGATTCGCTCCTAGGTGGTTCATGCATCCCAAAAGTGAAGGAGCTAATTCCTTGATGAGAGGAGCTATCCCTTTGAAGGAGGACTTTATCCCTTTGAAGGTGGACCTAGTAACTTCCCTCCATTGCACTATAAATTAAGGCATTGGGCTGGTTGCTAGGGAGGTTAGAAGCTGAACATTTTCGAGGGTAAATGCTGGTGGAATTGAGACTTCCTAGTTGAGCTTGAGAGGAAAGATCACATACCTTTTGGCTTCATTGGGAAGAGAGTGAAACTTGTCAAAGTAGAGGAGACTTCTTGTTGGACCCTGGGAGGAGCTTGTACAGCATCAAGGCACAGGTTGTAAAGTTCTTCTTTGATTTGAATTAATACAATCAGATTCATTTTTCTCAACAAATTGTCTTATGTGATTTGTTTCATGAATTCCTTGATCATCCTGATAAGTATGCTTTATTATATTGGCTTTTCAGGTGCTATTTAATTTGTGTGCTTGTTTGTGTTTGCAGATTCGCTACAAGGGAGCTCATTTGGATCAAAGGAGCGAAGCTTCCACAAACTTTCATTGGACCCAAGGTAGGCCTAAAACACTTGTTTGCCTTTGTTTATAAATTGCATATTTAGAGAAAGATAGAATTTGATTGGCTTGCTTGTCACTAGATATCATTAGATACTAGGGAGGTCGGTCTTGTCCGCAAGAACGACTCATTTAGCGTGACAGTTGTTTTATGTTATGAACATGAATTTCTAAATCAAACTCTTCCATTTATGAGAAAAATGTTAAAATTTCTAAAATTAGACAACTTTCTTGATTATTATTCAGAAATTTTGTATTACTTAGAACCTCATTGTCTAGGCAGTGTTGTTTATTTATAATTTCTAGATTTTTAGAATCTATACCATTTTATGCATGAGAATTAATATATGATTTATTTTTTTAATTATTTGATCATGATTATCAGGTAGAGAAATAGAAGGCATGTCGTCAAAAGGAAATTCAAAAAAAAGATGAATTAATCTTGTGGAAAAAACTTCTAAGGATTCATGAGGTTCTATCTTAATATTATTAATTTTTTCACATAATCCATCATAAGCATAATAATAAAAGAAAAAGAAAAACTTGTCTATTAAATGGTCCAAAGAATAAATAGATGTGGTCAGTAACATTTCACCCTATTTATTCACGCGACCTTGGAAAGTAAGTGTGAAAATTTTTCACATGAAACCTTGATGAAGCATGTTATGAGAAACATAGTTTTGGATAAATTAATTGATATGTTCATATGAAATAATTTTACCCTCACCATTAAATTTATTTTTTGACAAAGTATTTACTATCCTTAATGGAGTGTTGCAAGATATTTGTTCAGAGATCCAACTCCAAATAGGGATTTGGGAAAGAGACATTAAAAATTAATAACTTAATGGGAAAATCTCCATAGGTCAACATTTCATTGTGGCCTCCTTCTAGTGCCAAATTATTGACAGGCGAAATAATTCATCCTGCAACAACGAAGTATTTTTCTAATGAATGTCCCAAATAGACCCCTATTCATTTGGTGCAACTATATACTCTCTAAAACAAAGGTCCAATTGTCTTTACTGATCTCACCTAAAATTATATACATAAAAACTAATCTAAAAAGGGAAAATATGTTACCTAACACTAATCTAATATAATCATCCTAAATATTTACAACTATAAACAAATATACAAATTGTTTTACATTAGTGGAATCGGCTTGAGCAATCTAAACAACATGGGATGGGGGGATCACCTGAACATAGTACTTTGAGAAGACATTGTGTATGTTTAAATTGGTGATAACCCTGACTAGAATGTGGGTACAGTAAACCACTTAAATTGATTTCTGGGCTATGTTTTAAAGATCTTATGAAAAAATAATTATATTTTTTATGCTTTTTTATGTTTATTTGTATGAAATTAAACTAATCTAAATGACATAAAATAAATATATCCTAATAATGAGAGAAATGTTGTTAAAGTATATTTTTTCATATCAAAAACAAATGCTGATTTACACAAATTAAAAATAATTTTGTGTTGATAAAATAACTCATCACTGCACATATTTTATCTTTTCAAAAGAAAGGAAAGAATATCATTCGAACATTCAATGGGTATCAATATACAAGGAAAAATAATAGAGGAAAATACCATGAATGACTTTAAAAAAAATAAAATATCATACAATATTCAAATCACGAAATCTAGTAAATAACAGTGTTCAAAACTTAGTTGTAAAACAGATGGTTATTAAGCGAGAGTCTTAAAGTGCAATAGTTTCCAACCCCTTTCTCTTCTACCGACTTCTTATTTCTAATTATATAATTCAATTCAAAAATAGAAGTTTGTTTCATGAAAGATTTAGCAAGATTTGTTTTTTGATTTCATGTGATATGGATAATCCACTTTTCTCATTTGTAATTTCAATTTGTAGATCCTAAACGTTCAAGTGGTTATAGAATTACAAAAAATCTACAAATATATTCAAGAAACCATTATTATAAATATATTAATATGCAAATAAAAGCTCGAAGCTAAAAAAAAAACTAATCATTCAAAGAAAAAGGATCCCTGTAAATTAGAGACAAACTTCAAAATATAAACCAAATATTTTTTTGTTATTGCAATTTTGATAAACGAACACCATACTGATGAGATGAAAGCAAAAAAATGTGTTGGCATCAAGTTCTATTTCGAAAAATAACCTAGAAATCTTGATTTGATAAAATCACATAACCCTTTTCTACTAAATTTTTGGGAGACTCTGATTGAATTTTTTTAAATAAATATTGCCATATTTTATTCTTGATTTCCTCCTTCTAATGAGTTATACTTCACTTAATTTGGAGTTGTAGAACTCAAAATATGACTCATGCAATTGATGCTCAACAACCCTTGATTTAATTCATGGGTAAATTCCATCCAATGATTTAAATGTTACAATGATTATACCACATGCACGGGGTAAAATAAACTAGTTACTAAAATAAGAAGGAGGCTATAAGGAAGGACCCACAAAATATTCTTTAATATGGCATTTAATACATTAAACTTAAAATTTAAACCCCAACATTAACAATTCAAGAGTCAAAACAAATCTTCCAGATTCAAGATGTTGGGTGGAACAAAATGAAATTCAAATTGAATTATCTTGAACTCTTACCATTGCGGATGAAAATATTAAAAGAATTTGATAAATAAATGAAACAAACAAAATAAAAATCAAATCAAATAATAAAGTATAATAAAATTATAAAAGTATATGAAAATGAAATAAAAAAAAAAATAATAATAAATCTATAATAAAATATATAGGTGTAAGAACGAGATTTTTCATGTGGCATCATTAACATGTCATGTATGAGATGATATGGCACGTCATCAACATAATTATGGGCAAAAAACTTCAAACAACCATAAATTTTGATCTAGAAGTCAAAATGATACAAAATTCATATCACTGGAAAGGTTTGATGAGACAAATATGATGGAAATATAAAAAATTGAAGAAATCAAACCAGAAAAATTAAAAATAGGAATCCAAATGCAAAGCAAGGTGATATTTCCAAAATTTTATATGAGGGGCCCATTATTTTATAGAAAAATAAAAGGGAAGTTGTTATGACAACAACAAGTGACAATACTTATGAATCGATTTAGTTGTTGCATGTGGAACATATGTCAAAGGATGGTTGAGATATTGTGTACTTTATATATCTGATGTGCTTATGTTGCAGGGTGTATTGCTACCAGTTTTTGTTGATGTTCATGATAGAATATGTTGCTAATATGAGTGTTGTTGTAGGGGTTTTATGTAATATTATATTGTTATAACTTTTAGTATTGTCATATATAATATGACTAGTGTGTGCTACAATAGTTTTTGTGGCATATATGTTATGTCTTGAGAGGGTTTAGCATGAGCGGATTTGTTGTATTGATGATTGAGGAATGAGTTTGATTGGATTTGTTGATGTATTCATTAACTTGAGAGGGTTAGAGTTAGTTGTATTGGTGGGGTATTTGTATTCAGTTGTATGAGAATAGAGTTTGTAGTGGCCAAGTCTGAAAATGAGATTAAACAAGGTCCGTAATTGTATGAGTTTGTTTTCCTTATCCAATAGGAAACATTGTGAAACAAGGTCCATGGGAAGAGGTTGAATGTTGGGGCCTTCAATAAGGTAGTTGGTGACTTGCAGATTCAAGGTACAACAGCGTCCTTTAGGTAGTGGCCCAAGAACTTGGGAGTAGAGGCTTCTATCTAGTGATGGTTGCATAGACTACTGGATGTTGGGGCAATCCAACAGGTGGTAGCCTGCAAAATTGTGGGAATAGTGGATTATGGTAGATGGTCATTTGTAAAGTTTAAGAACTGGTGGGTTCCAATAGGCAGTGGCCTAGAGAAATATTTTCTCACATGATTTGCAAGTTCTAGCTTCCACACTAGTTCTGCCAATGCATATGTAAAAGAAGATTCAGATTAATAATAAGAAGCATAACAAAGCAAAGAAAAAGTTGCCTTTTTCCCTTTGGGTTTCCACCTTACATCTGGTGTCTCTATGGACAGGATGATATTTATGTGTTTCTCATTAGTGTTTTCATGATATACTTGTGACAGTTCATGTGTTGTGTATGTATTATGTTGCTTATGGTCTACTTGGTTATACATGTGTCATATGATTTTATATTGTACATAGATCTATTGCTATACATTGTGATGAACCTCTAGTAAATGAATGAAATTTTTAATTGTTAAATAAGGGGAAATGTGGTAAAATATTGACCTAGGGAAAAATACTAATACACTCCCCTCACCTCTCAATATTTTCATGCCTCTAAATTTTTTTATCAAAGTAGGTGATTTTGGGTGTAGCTTGACAAGTGGAAATAGATATGGGAATATATATATATATATATATATATATATATATATATATATATATATATATATATATATATACACATATATATATATATATATATATATATGTATATATGTCTGTGTGTGTGTGTATATATATATATATATACACATATGTATGTATATATATATATATATACACACACACACACACACATATATACATATATATATATATATATATATATCATTTTCTCGGAATGAATCTTGAAGGAGTATCTTTGTTCTCCATAATCCAAATCTAGACAAGATAGTAAATATGAAATATTCCAAGGAGATTTGAAATAGATTGCAGGTGTTGTATGGAGGTCATAGTGGTAGTAATAGTGGACAGGTTGAGAAGAAGAGAATAAAGAATAAAAAGAAGAAAGGCCCTTAGAAGAAAGAATCTTAGCCCTAGGAGACTAGGCCCCTAATGTGAGTTAACCAACTAATAGCAAGAAGTCTGAAAATGAAGGCTCAACAGAATCTAGTGAAATCCAGCAAAGAAAATATGAAGGTATAAGTAAGGATGGATTAGTCCTGAGTTACTCGTTTGACGTACGTGATTATAGCCATGTTGAGTTTCCTAATTAATATGAGAATGATAGTAAGCTTCTTAAATATGAATATGAGTTGGCCATGGTTGGGATAGAGAGACTAATAGTTGAAGTAATTAGGTTGATAGTTGCATGGAGAGATCAAGAAAATCTCTCACAATATATGATGAAAAGGAGGAGATCAATAGTTTGAAAACCCAGGTTGAATAAGTCAAGAGAGTTGAAGATGTGAAAATTGATAAACTGAAAGATACACAAGGTCGAGTTGAAGAACTTGAAGTTGAGGTTATCTCATTGAGGAAGCAACTTGAACAAAAAGACACCCAACTCAAGATGGAGAAGATGACAAAGGCCTTTGACATTTTTCTTTGTAGGAAAATATCTTCCTTGATCATATTTATTATTGTATTTCAAAATAGAGAGCTTGACATAGGCACATGTAGAAAAGGATGTAGAACCCAAGAATCCAGTAGCAACTAATGGCACCAACAAGAGCAATAAACGATGAAGAAATTAGCAGCAGACCCAACATTAAAAAATAAGACCTTAAGGAGAACCTTCATCTACAAGACAATTCACTCCTGTAGTTGATGTTAGTAGCTTTCAAAGGTGTCAAAACGCATTTGCTCCATTGATGTACAAGATTGAGTGCTACAACTATCAAAAATTTTGACATGTTCCAACCAAATATAGGAGCAGAGTGGAAAGATCCAACCAGTCAAGCATGGAACATTATGGGCAGCAAGGAAAACCAAGGAGGCCTTCAGCCATTATGTATATACATTATTTTAATGGTTATTATTTTTCTTGTAATGTGTTTGGCTACGAGGAAATTGATTGCAAAAATAGCCCATAGAGTAGAGGAATTTTTTCTCCAAGGGATAGATCTAACATTAGCAGACAAATATTTGACTCTGTAGCCACATATTTTGGTCATGTGAGGTTCTTTACATGTCACAATTTTTGTCACATGGACAAAGGTTCTGATCTGTTTAGTTCTTCAAGACAAATTCGATAAGATGAGCAGTAGATATGGAGTATTCCCAGTAGAAAACTAGAGAGGAATGTGGATGCCACAAAGTAGTCTACTATGATGTGGAAGAAGAAGGAGGAGCAACATATGATCTATGGGATTTCCCTATGCATGTTTGACTGTGATGATCAATGGTATATAGATAGTGGTTGTTCCCATCACGTGTCAAGGGACAATAGTGGTTTTCCCTCTTGGAGGAAGACCAAATATGGCCATGTCATTCTTGGAGGCGATACACCTACTAATGTGTGTGAAAATTCCACAACAGGAATCCCTATTGTAGCAACTGATGATATTACTCTTATTTGTTAAATTACTTTAAACAAATTACTTGTAGTTTTCTACGGAAAATATCATAATACATACAGTGCAACCTTCACTTAATTAAATTATATGCGAAAAAAAAAAACTGAGCAAGAAATAAAATACAACAGAAATGGACACCGTTATTTTTGGAAAATGCCACTGGAAAAACCCAATGCGGGAAATTTGATGCAACAATTTTGAGGGTCTATTATTATTTGTTGGCATTATGATGCATGTGTTGTATTTGATGGCAACCCCTTGCAGAAGAACAACTCACTCAAATGATACATCATAGTTCAGGTTCTCAGAATGAAGGAAAAAGAGATATACGCAGGTTCCTCTTAACCAGGGCACATATACACGCAGGTTAAACGATCAAAAGGCATGTATATGTATGCACGCACTTTCATGCAAATAAAAGCGCGTACGTGTGGGAAAACTTATTTTTGGTCCATGGTATTTAGTCCTTGGTATTTGGACCTATGGTTTTGGACCATGGTATCTCATCTGAAGTGTTGAACCCAGATATTTGGTCCAAGGTATTGATTCTTTATGGTTTTGGACCATGGTATTGAGTAAGGCCTAAGACTATAAAAGGAGAAGAAGATCATTAGGCAAAGGCATTCAGAAAGTCTTGAATATCTGATGAAGTATGAGATCTAGTATGCATGGTATGGGTTCATGATGCTTTGCTTGATTTGAGCTAAGGAGGAATCTCACCGGTTGATGGAGAACAAGATCTAAGGATATATCAGGATCAAATGGTTTGGAATGAATCATCTCTATATGGTTTGATTATGCTTATTCTAGATTTGTATACTGACGCATGTAATGTTCTAATCTGGGTATAACTTAAGTTTGAAATAGCTGCAACTCATGAATGAATATTTACAAATGTATACACTGGTTGAATTTGATAAAAGTGCATGCATACGCAGGTTATATACATCTAAGTAGCATATACCATATACACTATCATATTTGAAGTTACAGGTGGTTCTAGTTGTTGATGAGTTTTGGTGTCTACTAGTGTCAATATTCTACATATTCAGATTGGTTGATTGTGTTTAGCTTAAGTGTTGGTGGATGAAATCTAACAATGGATTAGGATCATAATAACTTATCTTTATGTGATTTGATGGACTAGATCTAGTTGCTAACATGCATATTATCCTTGTATATGTAATGATCTGGTTATGTCTGAAGTTAGGAAGTGTAGCAAAGACATAAGTAAGTAATTAATGACATATACGCTGGTTCACTTTGGTGAAGTTGCATATACACGCTAGTTCAGCTCTTCCAAGTAGTGTATGCACTCTAATGCATGATTTTTGATGATACTATTAGATCTGAACATTGTTGCAGAGTTTTGTGTTATGCTCTGTGTTCTAGTGATTACAGTTTGTTGACAGGGTTTTAGTGATTCAGTATTGGGTGATTCAGAGATTGATGATGCTAGTGTTGATTGATTGTGTGCTTCAATGACACTGATGGGTCCAGTATGAAAATTGGATGAAACGTGGCCTTCAGATGAAAATTTATGAAACGTGGTACCTGGAGGAAGAAAGAGAAGGTTGTAGCCTTCTTTAGGTTGGCACCTACATACTAGTACATCACCTAGTACAAGAGCTAAGGGGGTGGTAGCTCCCTTCCAGTAGCAGCTGGAAAACAAGTGAAGGTTGGAGCATTCAGTAGGCCAACACTTACATACTAGTAAAAGGATCAGCTAGTAAAAGAGCTAAGGGGGTTGCAGCTCCCTTCCAGGAGAAGCTGGAGAACGAGAGAAGGTTGTAGACTTTTGCAGGTAGAATCCTGTGTACTAGTATAAGACTGCACCAGTAAAGAAATATTGTAAAAAGAAGTTTATTATTAAAAGAAGATAGAGACGACTTGCAGTAGGTGGTTTTCACCCACATTGGGTTTCCACCTTACATCATGTTGTTCATGTGTGCTTCTTGTGTGTGATGATCTATTATGTTTTACTGCACCTATTTATTGTTCATATGGTTAATAAAAGTTCTGATGCACTAACTAAAGATCAACATTTAATGGATTAACTGAATCATAAGTTTACTAGATATACGCTAGTTGCATTAGACACAGTTGGGTGTACACGTAGGTTCCCTTCACTGAAGTAGCGTATATGAATCTGAGTATGAAAATGGAAAAGTGTTTGATTTGATAATACTGATTCACCCCCCCCCCTCTCTCAATATTATTTCCAACAATTGGTATCAGATTAGGTCCTTTGGTAGAAGCTTGATCGCTTGAAAGAGATCCGTAGAAAAATGGGAAAGAAGCTTAAGAAGAAAGCGCCTAAGAAGAAGAAGACATCTCAGAAGAGCTATGACAGTGAGAGAATCGATTGGGGAATATGTGGAAGAAGCACTTCAGATTCAGAATCACCTCAGAATGAAGATGAACAAGCAAAAGAACTATCAGGTATGAATTTGTTATCCTCTGGTGATACATTTTTCCATCCATTTGAAGATGATGAAAGTGATAGCAAAACAACTAAATTTTCTCTTATGGGTGAGCAAGAAAGATATCAAATAGAGGCGAAATTTAAAAGGCTTATAGAAAAAATTAGAGATCAACAAGATCTATTGAACAAAATGGAATGTGCCTTCAAAGAAGAAGCTACCAAACTAAAAGCTCAACTAGAGGAAGGAAACAAGGCAAGGAAGTTATTCTAGGACAAGAAAGATCAATGTCGAAAGTTGCAGGATGAAGTGACATCATTAAGAAATGAAGTCAATGAAAGGAGCACAACAATCAAGAAACTCAGAGAAAGATCCAATTACTATGAAAGTCTTGAAGCTACGATCCTCTCGCTAAAAGAAGATCTTGAAGAATCAAATAAGCAGAATAAAGAACTACTCCAAGCTCTTGAAAAACAAGAAAATGAAGTTCTTGAATTAAGACACCAGTTGGTAGAAGGAAGAAAAGCTGAAGAAAACATGAAGAAGCAATATCATGAAAAGGAAGAGCAACTTCAGGTTGAGGTAAATATTCTAAAAGATAACTTAGAAGAAAAGGATAAGCTCTTATGGTTTCAAGATAGTTCTAAGATCTTGGATGATATTCTTAGTTTTCAAAGGTCTCCTGCTATCAAAACTGGTCTTGGTTTTCATGAATCTGTTGAGGGTAAATCTAGTTCACAAAATAAGACAAGGAACTCTAATGCACAATCTGAAATACTCAACAAGGAGATGAGTGGTCAATCCAATCAACAACCAAGGAAAGAAATTCTTCAAAGGAAATCTTTTACTCCTCCGATGAATAATGTTGAATGTTATGTATGTCATTGCCTTGGACATGTTGCAGCTAGATGCAGAAGTAGAATGGTCCAAGACCATCACATAGAAAGATCATCACGTTCCAGGTACTTTAAGGGATATTGTTTTTCTTGCAATATGTTTGGTCACAAATTTGTTGATTGCTACAGAAAGAATATGAAACATGTAAGATGTTATGCATGTAACAAGTTGGGACATATAGCAAAGGAATGCAGGAACAAAGTACAGGCAACATACCAAAAGGAGAAAACATCATGACACTTGAAGATATGGAAGAAGAAGTACAGTTAGAAAGATGTGGCACATCACAATGTACAGACATGATAGACTCAGAGGAAGCTGAAAGTTTAAAACTTCAGTGCTCTCAATCTCATACGCAAGTTTCATAAAGAGAAGTCGAGTATATACGTGAGTTAGACAGTGCACAATCACGTATATGATAGTTTGAGAAAAGTAGTGGGATAGGCTGAGGAAAAGGGTCTGATATGATTCAGTCCATTATTTGCTTTGTTTGATAATGGTTACAATCTGCTGATGATGTGTGGAAATGTCTTGATACTTGTAAGATGTTTAGAAGTGTTTTGATCCTAACTTGATGATGATGATGCCTTGATACTTCTTGCTGATATATACATGATCAGATCTGACAGTTAACAGATGGCACAGGTTCAGGGGGAGCATATGCTTTTAATAATGCATTGTTGGCATTATGGTTAGCAGTCCTTGGTGATGACGCTTATATGGCTAAATAATACATCTTTCCATGATATGGTTATGAGTTTTCCATGACAAAATCTCATATGATTCTTAGGGTTACATAGTTGGTATTCAGATCAGATTTGTGGTTGATTCTCTGATGTTGCATATATGGTGCTTACATGGTGATCTTCATAAGGATAAGGAGAAGTACAAATCTTGAATACACAATTTCATTACTTGATGATGAGTCACTCATATGCTGCTATCGACATATAATATAGTTATGATGCAGGATTCCTATAGTTCGTGGCGCTCACATGGATGAGGATTGTTGTTGTTGATGATATCAAGAAGTCTTGACAACAAATCTTAAGCTTAAGATACATAGTGTTGTATATAGTATGCTGGATACATGGATGATTACTCAAAGTTGCATTGTTGGAGACATGATGATGATGAGTTCTTACCTATATGATGATAGGTTGATACTTACATATGTTGATTGATGCAGATGTTCCCAAGTGATGATACTTGGATGATATATAAGAACATGCAGATCTTGATGTTGATGAGATGACTATGGTGTTTTTCGCAGATGATATAATGTGAATGATTCTGTATGTCATATGCAGAATTCTGTTCAAAAGAATGAGCGAATATCTATATGCAGACATACCTTGTTGTAGGTTGATGACTTATACACTAATGGACATATACAGGTTGCTGGTCTAGATGTTGTTGACAGATGCTTATGGAGTAGATCATACATTGTGTATGATAGTTGTTGATGACTATCATGGCCTTATTTAGATGTTTGGTCTCATGTAAAGGTCATATCAAGACTCTTGATGTAATAATTTGTCTCTATCTATTGTAGTCATTTGATGAATCCCTTTTGGTCATATGTTGTAATTTGTAACCCCACTGTGCATGGGAAGGATGATGTAATATTTCAGTCATGTATAAACAATTGGTATCTGGTGTATCCCGACTTGGTTGGGTGGATGAGTCAATATTGGTATATCCCTACTTGGTTGAGAGATGGATGTATGTATGAGCCTTTGGTGATAGGAAGGTCATTTATGATAGAGTCATGTTCTTCTTGTAGAACATATTTTTGCATACCTTTCTTACAGTCAGGGGGAGCATGAGCAACACACTTTAGCAGAGCAGAGATTTCAGCATGTACTCAGAGGGAGCATGGATAGATTGGTACACCTTGGCATATACAAAGGGGGAGCTCAATTAGAGATTTCAGCAGGTACTCAGGGGGAGTATGGACAGCAGAATGTATATCAAGGAAGAGAATATCTTGGTGTGCCCTTTGCCCTTGATTTCAAAGGGGGAGAGTGACTTGGTATGGTTGTTGCCATCAAGTCCAAAGGGGGAGATTGTTGGCATTATGATGCATGTGTTGTACTTGATGACAACCCCTTGTAGAAGAATAACTCACTCAAATGACAGATCACAGTTCAGGTTCTCAGAATGAAGGAAAAAGAGATATACACAGGTTCCTCTTAACCAAGGCGCGTATACACGTGGGTTAAATGATCAAAAGGTGCGTATACGTATGCACGCACTTTCATGCAAAGAAAAGTGTGTACATGTGGGAAAACTTATTTTTGGACCATGGTATTTAGTCCTTGGTATTTGGACCTATGGTTTTGGACCATGGTATCTCATCTGAAGTGTTGAACCCAGGTATTTGGTCTAAGGTATTGGTTCTTTATGGTTTTGGACCATGGTATTGAGTAAGGCCTAAGACTATAAAAGGAGAAGAAGATCATTATGCAAAGGCACTCAGAAAGTCTTGAATATCTGATGAAGTATGAGATCTAGTATGCAGGTTATGGGTTCATGATGCTTTACTTGATCTGAGCTAAGGAGGAATCTCACCGGTTGATGGAGAAAAAGATCTAAGGATATATCGGGATAAAATGGTTTGGAATGAATCATCTCTATATGGTTTGATTATGCTTATTCTAGATCTGTATATTGACGCATGTAATGTTCTGATCTAGGTATAACTTAAGTTTGAAATAGCTGCAACTCATGAATGAATATTTACATATGTATACGCTGGTTGACTTTGATAAAAGCGCGTAGATACGCAGGTTATATACATCTAAGTAGCGTATACCATATGCACTATCATATTTGAAGTTACAGGTGGTTCTAGTTGTTAATGAGTTCTGGTGTCTACTAGTGTCAATATTCTGCATATTTAGATTGGTTGATTGTGTTTAGCTTCAGTGTTGGTGGATGAAATCTAATAATGGATTAGGATCATAATGACTTATCTTTATGTGATCTGATGGACTAGATCTGGTTGCTAACATGCATATTATCCTTGTATATGTAATGATCTGGTTATGTTTGAAGTCAGGAAGTGCAACAAAGATATAAGTAAGTAATTAATGACATATACGTTGGTTCGCTTCGGTGAAGTTGCGTATACAGGCTGGTTCCGCTCTTCCAAGTAGCGTATGCACTCTGATGCATGATTTCTGATGATATTATTATATCTGAACATTGTTGCAGAGTTCTGTGTTCTGCTCTGTGTTCTGGTGATTGCAGTTTGTTGACAAGGTTTCAGTGATTCAGTGTTGGGTGATTTAGAGATTGATGATGGTAGTGTTGATTGATTGTGTGCTTCAATGATATTGATGGGTCCAGTATGAAAATTGGATGAAACGTGGCCTTCAGATGAAAATTTATGAAACGTGGTACTTGGAGGAAGAAAGAGAAGGTTGTAGCCTTCTGTAGGTTGGCACCTACGTACTAGTACATCGGCTAGTACAAGAGCTAAGGTGGTGGTAGCTCCCTTCTAGTAGCAGTTGGAAAACGAGTGAAGATTGGAACATTCAATAGGCCGAAACCTACGTACTAGTAAAAGGATCGGCTAGTACAAGAGCTAAGGGGGTTGCAGCTCCCTTCCAAGAGAAGTTGGAGAATGAGAGAAGGTTGTAGCCTTCTACAGGTAGAAGCATGTGTACTGGCATAAGACTGCACCAGTACAGAAATATTGTAAAAAGAAGTTTCTTATTAAAAGAAGATATAGATGACTCGCAGCAGGTGGTTTCACCCACATTGGGTTTCCACCTTACATCATGGTGTTCATGTGTGCTTCTTGAGTGTGATGATCTATTCTGTTTTACTGCACCTGTTTACTATTCATATGGTTAATAAAAGTTCTGATGCACTAATTAAAGATCAACATTTAATGGATTAACTGAATCATAATTTTACTAGATATACGTTAGTTGCATTAGACACAGTTGGGTGTACATGCAGGTTCCCTTCACTGAAGTAGCGTATATGAATCTGAGTATGAAAATGAAAAAGTGTTTGATTTGATAATACTGATTCACCCCCCCCGCTCTCAGTATTATTTCCAACATTATTAAGCAGTTGCAAATTATGAATACAAATCTGGATTCCCTCTCGACAATCGAGTTATAGAGAAATACAATGGGAAGAGAAGAATAATGAGATTACCTCCCACTCTTAGTAGAAATCTTGGATGATCCAGCCCCAACATGATTTCCCCCATATCTTTTGGCTACCTCTGCACAACATCTGTGTCAGCCTAACGTCAAGCACTCTGGGGAAAGTGTCAATCCTCTCGATGGTCGATTTGCTGCCCATGAGATTCGATTTCTGCCACCCGGTCTCACACCCTGGCTCCAGGCTTCTAAAACTCGAATTCCTTTTGCAAATTTTGGAAACCCTTTTGGCTTCTGCACTACCTCTACATGGCTCTGCATTAGTCGCTCTGGCTCAACACTACCAGTGCTGGATTACTCTCTGCCTCTTTCTGTTGATGATTCTCCGGCTAAGAAAATCACTCTCTCTCCCGATGTTAATCCCGCCCCTCACCTACAAGAAATCTCCTCAATCCAATTTCCCCCTAAGAACTGCTCACTTCAGAAATGTGATCTCTTGATCTCTCGATGTGTTTTCAAAATAACCCTCAAGCCCCTTCTTATATCTTTCTACTGGACAAGCAATGACCTAGATTAATTCCTAATCAAAGGCTCAGATTGTTTTGGCTTGATCTTTATCTTCCTCTAGAAGTTACACCCACAATTAGATTAATACCCACTAACATTTTAATTTTCCTAAGTTTTGACTTAGGAACTCCATTGAGAATATTAATTATCTTAAATAAATCATTTATGGGTAGAATTTTCCAAAACTCTTTCTAGGTTCTTTGGAATACAGGTTCCCAAGCCTCTCTACAAAATTGGAGACCTAGAGCACAACCTATGCTCCTCCAAATCAATAATGTGTTGGGAAAAGGAAAGCTCAGTCTTGGTGATGAGAAGATCAATGTAGCTAATGTGTTGCTAGTTGAATGGTTGAAGCACAATATCCTTAATGTGAGTTAGATGGTTGATTGAGGAAAGGAAGTGATCTTCAAACCCAAAGAATATTGCATCAGGAAAGAGAATATAAAGACAATGGTTACCAAAGGAATAATAACTCTAGACAATGTACATGTGTTGAAGGGAAGAATGAGAAAAGGCAAGAAATCAAGGACAAATTCTTTCTCATCAGATTTCGAGTAGGTGGACCTAGTTCCCCATTGCAATACATTTCTCCTTGACAAATTTATTCATATAAGACTATGAAAGAGTATGAGAGGTGCATAGACTTGGGGGGATTGCATGGGAGTAGTATCGAAACATGGTATGTGTACGAGATATAGTAGGAACAACATGGCCTATATGGGAGCCCTCGCGCATGAGCAGGTCCACAAAATCATCCTTCCTATTGGAGGTATAATGAGCTCAGGGGGTGCTATACATGGTACAATGGTTTCAATGCTTGTTTGTTATTTCTCTTATTGCCTTCCCTCATACTTTTGTAGAAGTTGCATGTATTGTATTTATGATTCGAAAGGCATGTGCTTTAGCCTTGTATGTACTTATTAATGGTTACCATTGTCAGTTGGATATGTAATCCTAGTAAGAGTTTTGTCATAGTCATACATAGGAGGTTCAAAGTCATTGGTTTGGCATGCATATCAATGGGTCATTTTATTTTTTTCCATGTATGTACTATTGAGTGCAAGATGTAGCATGCTACCTTGTTGTTTCAAAATTGGGTCCATTGGTTGAGTGGTTTAAGATTGCATACAAGGAAGAATCACTTGGTCTTGACATGCATATCAACAAGTCTATATCAGCCTTATAAAGCACTTTTGTGTGCATTTGAGCAGCCTTATACTTTATTGTTTTTTCTAGTTGGATAATTCTTAACTAGTTTATGCATGCATGGGAAAGAGAGTCATTGTCGTGATCATGTCATAAAAGAGAGTCATGAGTCTTGGCATAGTTGTTGATTTCCATTGGTTGTTGATATGCATGCATTGAAAAGTGTCACCATGAAAGATATTTCATAATTAATATAAATACAACAAAATTGAAAATTTCATAATTTTGATATTGAAGAGTATACACTAACTATATATAATATATAAATTTGGATATAATCTTAATAAAATTAATGAATTAATTTAAAAAAAAAAAAGAAAAAACTAAAGAATATAAATACGGTAGAATTTGAAAATGCAGTTGAGTGGTGCTAACTTTATCAAAGGTTTTCTAGTTTTTTGCAGTTAAAAATAAACAGTTTCCAGTGCAAAGGAGAAAAACACATCCTCAAAGTGAGCCCAAACATGAACTGCACTCGAAGATGAAAAATTCTGTGATATAAAACTAGTCAGTACCACTAGAGGAGGGAGATTTGTACGTGGAGAAGTATGGTGGTGCAGGCCTTAGCTTAAAAAAAACTATCTATTCTGAATTCAAGGCCGTTCAAACTTTTACCGCAGGAATGTATGGAAACTATTATATCAATGCGACAACTCAGCGTCCGTTGTCGCATTTAAATCAAAACCCAACATAACACAGACTCGTACAATATTGTTAATATACATGCGATCAATGAATTAAAAGAAAACGATCGCACAAGGACAGGTTACAATGTTTTTCTAAAAAACGCTCGGGCCACATTCACACACTCGGATTATTATTATTAAATCAATCAATAAATAAATACATTAAAATATGTTGTTTCAGATCTATGCAAAATTACAACCAAATCATTAGTTAATTTTCATGAATTACATGAGTACGTAAAATAATTCTATTTTAACAAATCCACTCATTAAGTAAGCAACTTAAGAATCATTAAGTAAGCAACTTAAGAAACCAACTTTTTTTATTAAGAAACTAACTCTTCTTTTAAATAATGTTAACCTCTCGGTCTATTCCATTTCCTTCCTCCAATAAATAATTTTAACCTCTTAATCAACTTAAGAAACCCACTCTTCTTATTAAGGAACCAACTTATGAAACCGACTCTTCTTTGAAAAAATGTTAACCTCTTGGTCTATTCCATTTCCTTCCTCTAATAAATAATTTTAACCTCTTAATCAATTTGATTTTATAGATACTGTGATTTTATAGATGCTACAACATCATATCGTGACAAGCATAGCAATGAGGATCATTCAAGTCCTCCTTTCTCCTCACATGCTATGAAGATTTATTGTTTATTCCTCCATGTGGAATGAGAGATGAGTGGGTATGAACTTCACTTATGCCGTCACCTCGTTCCACCATAGATGCATCGTTTCCTCCTTGTAATTCCTATTAAGTTTACTTTTTTATTTTTTAATTCAAAAGGTTTGAAGTAACTTGTTAAAATTCATTTGTGTTAATGTATTTTTAAGAGTAATAATTGATGTCAATATCTCACATGATGATGAGAATAGAAGGGAATTGTTTTTATTGAGACTTTTTGGACTTTGGCTCCTCGATAATCGGAAAAAATTGAGGTGAAATCTTGATTTGTGTTATTTAAATTGGTGTTTTTACTATATATATGGTGTAACACCCAAAACTGCATGAACAACTATTGTGGTTACTAAGTTTTACTTATTACCTTAGTTTTTATGGTATTAGCTTTTCACTTTATTTTTGAAATGTTAAATGATTGACGCTGAGAGGCTAGGATATATTTTGTTACCACGTTAAGAAATAATGAAGAGTTAAAGTATTATAACAAGAATTGAAAGAAACAGTTGTGAACCTCCAGAAATAGAGAAATAAAAGAAACAGTTACTCATCTGCTCCCTCAAGAAGAGGAAGAGAGAAATAGGTGGGGGGGGAGTCAAGGGAACATAGATATTACCCAGATATCTTTGAGCTAGGTGAAATAAACCAGTGGGAAAGACTCGAATACAGTCGGAGAGGTATGAGACTTGAGGTTGGACTATGAGTCTTGAAGCCAATGGTACGTGACCGTAGCGGACTCAATTGACTGTGTGGAGGAGGAAGTGCTCAAGGGAGAGTTTGGACATAATTGCGAGATTCGCGGCTGGGTGTGAGACCTTCCACACAGGGACAGAAGTTACATAATTACAATTTTGTGAACAGATAAGTGATCTAAATCTATCCTTAAGGATTGTTGATTGAACATGATAAAACTAGTTCTACAAATAGAATTAATTAGAAATGTAAATTGCATAGAACTCTGTTTTAAACAAAGAATAGAAATACATCACCCAGGCAGTGGATATTATATAAGCAGAAAGAAAGGATTGTACTGATTAACCTAGAAAAATAGACAATTAATTTTGAGGCAAGAAGTACTACTAAATTATATGCATGGTCTAGTTCATTAAATTTTGAAGTGTTGTAACAACCAAATTTCTCAAGAACAAATAAATCTTTGAAGGTTGTATTATTATCACATGTAATGGAACTTAATGACAATTAGTTCGAACATTTGGGTAGATATCGACCGAGAAGGGAGAAGTAAATTACAGCAAGCAAACATTCCCAAATATCCAAAGATTACCATCTATCATTTTACTTTCGATATTTTTAAACAACAGAAGGATTCAACTATCTAGCATTCAATTCCAGAATGTAATAAGCATAGCAAAAGTCTATTCATACTATTAAAAAGAGAAGACTGAAAACCATAAATTAGAGTTGAGTCGACAGTTACATGCCTGACTTAGAAGCCATTGAAGTTCCAAAGGAATTAAATAAACCCTTAAAGCATGTAAATTAAGCCTTTACAGCGGGTTACTGTAAACACTGAGTCACTAAACCACTGATCAAAATATTCATTAACAGAGAAATTAACCCTCGGCAGAATCGCACGGTCTATGCCATTAAGAACTGGCCTTAGCGCAGTTTGCAAAACAAGATTACCATAATGTTCCATTAAAACACAGTATGTACTAAGTGATTCAAGCATATAGCCTCTGCCAAAATCAACACATTCACAAGATGAAACACCAGTAAAGATATCATCCAAGTATCTAAAGAAACCAGTGAGGTGAGCTAGTTCCAACTATAAATAACAACAAAGACCCATAAGCATTCGAGATGCGATTGAATCCATCGTGGCCATGAAAATCATAAACCCGATATAGGATAATACCTACATACACATGATGACCAGAATTAGGAGCCTATGTAGGAAACCAAACTAGTTCTTAACTAAACTTAAAGGGGAACGTTGAGGATGTTGCGAGAGAGTACCTGAGATTGGGAGACTCCAGCAGATGGCACCCACCTGTACCAGGCAAACTAAAAACAATCAATAAATAGAGAATGAAACTGTCATGAAATAATAAATCTTAAATGGGTTTTGTGAAGACCTTCTTACTCACCTTCCTAAGGACGATAGTGGTTTTGGATGCCCTCCACAGGATTAGAAAGCTGGTAAAAAATCCCTGAACATGTGGGAAAACAATCGAACCCCCAAACTAGACGAATCCCTGAAGTGAAATCCAACCACAGACAATACAGAACAATGGAACAGTGAAGGAATGGGTGCGATAGAGTACCTCCGGGTGAGAGTATGGTGTAGACCTCCATTGAAAACAGAAGAAATAGTCATGAACCCTTTCAGCACAGCAGAGGACCAACTCAGTTGCAAAGCAAAAACCAAAAACTCAACAATGCTAAATGACTCCTCACATATTCGAACGCGGGAGAGTTAGTTACTAGGTTAAACCCTAACAGCTCCAAGTCGTCAGATCGCCAACCCCAGATCGGAGGGGGAAAATCAGACGAATTGTGGTGTGCCAACCAAGCCCTCTGATGAGTACATGTAGAGGCATTAACCATGCTAGTACGGTGTGTAATATGGTACTGCTAATAATAAACCAAAGTCCAATTATGTATGGTGACACCAATGGAAAATCACGTGAAACATAAATTTTAATCCATTGTAAACATTAGAGAATGCAATGCACGACAAGAGTATTAATCATAAGCCAGATCAACAATAATGTTTGTGATTATCATTAATTAATTATTTTTTTAATTAATTTGTATGTTTGCATGTGATAGGTGTTACAAATGGTATCAGAGCTCAGGTTCACACACTGAGACTTTTTGGAAATTTATGTATGTATATATTTAAAAGTAATATAATAAACAACTAAGTAAATGTGAATGTGAACACAAAGAACAACATCAACAAGAAAAAAAAAGATGCAGAATGCAAAGGAGCCCTAGACCATCAAACCAGCCAAAGACAACTTATGTGGAAACCAACCCTGACATATGGATACATCTAAGAGAGAAATCTCGTCAAGCCAATGTTGTCCTACTCGAAACTGTTCAACAAATGTTTGCTGAGATGACAAATTTAACGATAGAAAATGAACTATTACTACAAGAATATGAAAGAATTCTTAAAAGTCTATCTAATCGACAGAATCAATGAGAACCAGATCCCAGTGCTGAAGATAGAGAGAAAACCCCGACAGCCCATCATGGAGAAGATAATGCTGAGTTAGCTAAAAGACATGGGGAACATGAAGAAAGCCGTTCAAAGAATGTTTCTGACCAGCGCAAGACAAAAAGACAGAAATCCAAATTACAAGGGGAATTTAAAAAGATAAAACTATCACTCTTCGAAGGAGAATCAGAGGAGGAAGCAAAAGCTTGGTTAACTGACATGAGTAAATACGTTCAGGTTTATGATTACACTCATAAACTTAAGGCACATGTGGCAGTTTATCAGTTAAGGGGTAAGGCTACTCTTTGGTGGGAGGAAATCAAAACTGTGAGTAAAATCGACGAAAAACTAGGCACGTGGAAGGAATTTCATAAGCATTTCAAGGATAAGTATTTAAATGAATGTTATTATGATGAAAAAGAAAGGGAATTTCACAAGTTAATATTGGGAACCTTAACCATGGACGAATATGTGAAACAATTCACCTCCTTACTGCGATATGTACCATATATGCAAGAAGAAAAGGTCAAGATTGAGTGTTTCATTAGTAGCCTACCCAATTTTATGAAGGATAAACTTGAGTTTGATTACACAAGAACCATGGATGATACGATGTGAAAAGCTTGCATCTGCTACCAACAAAAGAAACAAAAAAGTGAGGTACTTAAAGGAGGATTAGGTAGGAGGGGAAAGAACCAACCCCCAAACAGACAGACAAAAATTACTAATGGCAGTAATATATAGCAAAAATCCTTCAGCAAATTTCTAGCAAGGAATCAGTCCAAAGTTGCCTATTATGAAAATAGACATTCAGAAGGGATTAATAAACCTTTTAATGATCAGCGACCAAAACAACCTCTGCAATGTTGGGGATGCGGAGAACCCCATTACTAGAAAAACTGTTTGCATAAAGCAATGACAAAACAACTCTCAAATATGTAAGAAGCCTCCACGGTTGGGGAGGTGGCAAGGAGGATGCCCAAAATTAATGTTTCTTTGGACAGCCATCAAGCAGAATACCAACCCACCATGATTTACTGTGAAGGTATGATTGCTAATCAACCTATCACTATTTTGTTTGATCCTGGTGCTAGCCTAAGCTATGTTAGTCCTAAGGTTGTAGAGAGTTGTCTACTGCCGAGTAGTAAGGTTCAAAAAACTTGGTTAGTTTAATTAGCCACCAAGGCAAAAATGAGGGTAACTACAAAATTAGAACGTTGTCCTATAACAATTTCTGGACAACCAATTATGCTGACATTAATATACTCCCTTTGGGTTCATACGATATTCTAATAGGGATGGATTGGTTGGAAGGACGTTGTTCCCTATTTGATTGTAAGGAGAAAACTGTAAGTTATATCACTAAATCAGGGTAGAGAAAGGAATTACAAGGAACCAAGAAAAATATTAAGTTGCATCCTATTATTGCTAGTCAACTAGGAAAATGTATTAGGAAAGGTTGTCATATTTATGTGGTCTAGGTAGGATACACAAACTCAACAAGTAAAATGACTTCCTTGGAAATATCCCTATTATTCAGGAATTTGCTGATGTATTTCATGAATCCATTCCTGGATTACCTCCTAAACATGATATCGATTTCACCATTGAATTAGTCCCTAGTGCCACCTGTGTATCCAAAGCCCCTTATCGCATGAGCATACTTGAGTTAACAAAACTCAAAATGCAGCTTCAGGAAACTCTGGATAAAGTTTATATCCGCCCCAGCATGTCTCCTTAGGGAGCCCCCATACTGTTCATATGGAAGAAAGATGGAACATTCAGATTATGCATCAATTATCGTCAGTTGAATAAACTGACCATAAAAAATAAATATCCTTTTCCACTTATTGATGATTTATTTGATCAGGTGCAAGGAGCTAGAGTATTCTAAAAAATTGATCTAAGGTCCGACTACCAAATAAGGATAAAGGAGGAAGATATTCTTAAAACTTCCTTCAAAACTCTTTATGGTCATTATGAGTTCGTGGTGTTTCCATTGGGCCTCACAAACACCCAAGCTACTTTTATGAGTCTGGTACATGGTATTTTCCTACCATATCTTGATAAGTTTGTACTGATTTTTATTGATGATATTTTAATTTACTCCAAGAATCAGGAGGAGCATGAAAAGCATTTGAGGATAGTGTTACAAACTCTGTGATAAAATCAGTTATACGCTAAATATAGAAAGTGTGACTTTTTCAAAATCCATATAAAGTATTTGGGTCATGTTATATCAGTAGAGGGAATAGCAGTGGATCCAAAAAAGATTAAAACTATTATGGAATGGACCACCCCGAGGAATGTTGCTGATATTAGATCATTCTTGGGCTTGGCCGGTTATTACCGTCAGTTCATTAAAGGATTTTCGAAAATCGCTTTTCCAATGACCTCATTACAGAAGAAGGGACGCACCTTCCAATGGACAGTTGAATGTCAGCAAAGATTTGAAATATTAAAACATCTACTTACCACTGCACCCATGTTAAAGGTAGCAGATTTGGAAAAATCTTTCGTAGTTTTTACAGATGCTAGTAAAGAAGGTGTTGGCGGAGTGCTGACACAGGAAGGGAAAGTATATTGCCTATGAATCACATAAATTGAAGCAATATGAGCAATGATATTCTGCTTACGATCTTGAATTAGCAGCAGTAGTGCATTCACTTAAAATCTGGTGAAACTACCTATTGGGGAAGAAATTTATGTTATTAACAGATCACAACAGCCTTACAAATTTCTTTAACCAGTATAGCTTAAATGCTCGGCAGGCCATATGCACAACATTTTTGAGCGAATTCGATTTCGAAATGAAACACCTTAAAGGGAAAGAAAATCGAGTGGCTAACGCATTAAGCAGAAAATTACATTGTATTTATGAAGTTCAATTCAGCTAGGTGTGATCAAACATCCCTGAAATAATTAAGGAAGCCTCCCTTAAGGACCCAGAGTATGATTTCCTTTGGTAGTGAGAAAGAGAAACTCAATTGAAAGGGGAAACGTTAGATTATGAAATAAATTCAGATAAGATACTCACCTTCAAAAACCAACTATATGTTCCTAATCAAAATTATGTCAAACAACTGATATTGGATGAATTTCATAATAAAATGTATACTGCCCACCCAGGGTACCAAAAGCTATTTTTTGCCATAAAAAAATGTTATTTATCGCTCAGATAAAGAAAATATGTCACCTAGTATCTATCTAAATGTTTGGAGTGTTAGCTAGTGAAGGTGGAGCATCAGCATCCCGCTAGGCTATTTCAACCATTGCCCATTCCGAAGTGGAAATGGGAGACAATTTCTCTAGATTTCATTACCGACTTACCTCGCACTAAGAAGCAACACAACTCAATTATAGTGGTGGTGGAAAAGATAAGCAAAATTGCTCATTTTATACCTGTGAAATGAACTTACAAACCCGTGGAAATTGCAGACATATTTATGAAGGAAATTTTTCGTCTACATGAAATACCCAAAGTGGTAATTTCTGATAGGGATGTAAAATTTACATCCACATTTTGGAAAACTATCTTTTCCACGTTGGTTACCCAAATTCAGTTTAGTACCGCCTACCATCCTCAGACAGATGGTCAAATCGAATGAGTGAATCAAGTTCTGGAGGACATGTTATGAATGTTTGTGATGCAACAACCACATAAGTGGGAATATTACCTCCACTTAGTGGAATTTTCTTATAATAATGGGAATCGTGAATCACAGGGCATGAGTCGCTTTGAGGTGTTGTATGGAAGAAGGTGTGGGGTGCCCATAGGTTGGAATACTCTAGTCAATAATATAGCCTTAGTCCCTGAAATGCTAGCAGAAATGGAGGCGACGATTAAGAAGGTTCGTCAGAATCTAAGAGTAGCCCAGGATAGACAGAAGATGTATGTAGATAAAAAAAAAGACATATAAATAATTCCAGTTGGGGGATCATGTATACCTAAGGGTAAAGCCCTGAAAAAGATCCTTACAGTGTAGGGGTTGCGCTCAGTTAGCGCCCCGTTACTGTGGACCTTTTCAAGTATTAGACGGATTGGACCTGTAGCATACAAGCTTGCATTACCAAGCCATATCTGGTTCCACAATGTTTTTCATGTTTCCTTGCCAAAACAATATGTGTACAACCCTTAGCATAGAATTATTTGGGAAAATATACAGGTAATAATTTAATAGAATACACAAATTTTAGATTAACTGTTTTGGGAAAGTTGTGATGGTAAATTGCATATGTGCAGGTTGAACCGGAAGGAAATTTTTTGGCAGAATCCCTTCGTATTCGCAATCGAAGAGAAACCACCTTGCGAAAATGAGCCATCACCCAAGTTAAAGTGCAGTGGAAGCAAATTGGCCCCGAAGAGGCCACCTAGGAAGAAGAGGAATTTATGAGGAAATCTTACCCCGCATTATTTTATTAAAATAGAAAGAACACTAGGGACGGTGTTCCTCACATGGGGGGGAGATGTAACACCTCAAACTGCATAAACAATTATTGTGGTTACTAAGTTTTACTTATTTCCTTAGCTTTTACTGTATTAAATGTTTACTTTATTTTTGAAATGTTAAATGACTGTGGCTGAGAGGCCAGGATATATTTTGTTACCTGATTAAGAATAATTAGAAGTTAAAGTATTCTAACAAGAATTGAAAGAAATAGTTGTGAACCTCCAGAAACAGTTAGATAAAAGAAATAGTTATTCATCTGCTCCATCAAGAAGAGGAAGAGGGAAATATATGAGGGGGGAGAGTAAAGGGAACAAAGAGGTTACCCATGTATCCTTGAGCTAGGTGAAATAAACCAATGGGAAAGACTCGAATACAGTCGCAGAGGTATGAGACTTGAGGCTGGATTGTGAGTCCTGAAGCCCAAGGTACCTGACTGTAGCGGACTCAATTGACTGGGTGGAGGAGGAAGTTCTCATGGGAGAGTCGCGACATAATTTCCAAGATCACGGTTGGGTGGTGAGACCTTCCATGCAGGGAAAAAAGTTACATAATTACAAGTCTGTGAACGCATAAGTGATCTAAGTCTATCCTTAAGGAATGTTGATTGAACATGATAAAACTAGTTCTACAAATATAATTAATTAAAGATGTAAATTCCATAGAAACATGTTTTAAATAGAGAATAGAAATAGATCACCAAGGCAATGCATATTATCCAAGTAGAAAGAAAAGATTGTATTGATTAACATAGAAAAATAAACAGCTAATTTCAAGGCAAGAAGTACTAGTAAATTATATGCATGGTATAGTTCATTAAATTTTGAAATGCTATAACAACCAAATTTCTCAAGACCAAATAAATCTTTGAAGACTGTATTATTATCACAGGTAATGGAACTTTATGATAACCGGTTCGAACCTTTGGTTAGATATCGACAGAGAAGGGATATGTAAATGACAACAAGCAAACATTCTGAAATATCTAGATATTACCATCTATCATTTTACATTCGATCTTTTTATAGAATGGAAGGTTTCAACTATGTACCATTCAACTCCAAAATGTAATAAGAATACCAAAAGTATATTCATATTATTCAAAAGAGAAGGTTGGAGCCCATACATTAGAGTTGAGCTGACAGTTATAGGTCAAACTTAGAAGCCATTGAAGTTACAAAGGAATTAAATAAACCCTTAAAGCATGTAAATTAAGCCTTGACAATGGGTTACTGTAAACACTGAGTCACCAAACCTCTGATAAAAATATTCATTAACAGATAACTTAAACCTCGGCAAAATCCTATGGTATATGCCGTTAAGAACTAGCCTTAGTGCAGTTCGCAAAACAAGATTACCAAAATGTTCCACTAAAACACAATATGTATCGATTGAATCAGGTGTATGGCCTCTACCAAGATCAACATGTTCACAAGATGAACCACCAGAAAATATATAACCTAAGTATCTAAAGGAACCAATGAGCCAAGCTAGTTCCAACCTGTAAAAAATGAAAAAGACCCATAAGAATTCGGGATGCGATTGAAGTCATCACGGCCATGAAAATTATAAACCCGACATAGGATAATACCTGCATACACAAAATGACAAGAATTAGGAGACAACGTGGGCAACCAAACTAGTTCTTAACTAAACTTAAAGGGGAATGTTGAGGATGCTGCCAGAGAGTACCTGATATTGGGAGACTCTAGTAGATGGCAGCCCACCTATACGAAGCACAGCCAAAACAATCAATTAATAGAGAATGAAATTGACATGAAATAATAAGTTTTAAACGAGTTTCGTGAATACCTTCTTACTCACCTTCCTTAGAATGATAATGGTCCTGGCTTCCCTCCACAGGATGAGAAAGCCAGTGAAAAATCCTTGAAAAGTTGGGCAAACAATCAAACCCCCAAACTAGATGAAAACCTGAAGTGAAATCCAACCACAAACAATATAGAGCACTAAAACAATGAAGGAACGGGTGTCATAAAGTACCTCCGGGTGAGGTTATGGTGTAGACCTCTATTGAAAATAGACAAAACAATCATGAGCCCTTTTAGCACAGCGGAGGACCAACTTAGTTATAGAGCAGTGGACCCAAAACTCAACAATGCCAAATGACTTCTTAGATGACTGAATGCAGGAGAGTTAGTTGCTAGGTTAAACCCTAATAGCTCCAAGCCGTCAGATCGCCAACCCCAGATCGGAGGGGGCAGATCAGACCAGTTGTCGCGTGCCAACCAAGGCCTCTGGAAAGTACATGCAGAGGCATTAACCATGCTAATACCACATGTAATATGTACTGCTAGTAATAAACCAAAGTCAAATTATGTATGACAACCCCAATGGGAAATCACATGAAACATAAATGTTAATCCATCGTAAACATTGGAGAATGCGATGCACACTAAGGGTATTAATCACAGGGCAGATCAACAATAATGTTTGCGATTAATAGTAATTAATTATATATATCTATATATATATATATATATATATATATATATATATATATATATATATATATATATATATATATATATAATCTATATGTTTGCATGTGATAGGTGTTACATAAGGATTCAACACCCTGGAAAACCCCTACGACACTTCAATTGTGCAGGAGTTACCCATCAAGCTTGTGATTTCAATAAATTTCAATAAATTCCTACCGATTTTAGAGAAATTAAACTAGAAAACTTTCACAATTCTAATTAAAAATAAACATTAAAAAAGTAAAACAAACAAATTTGAATTTATTTTAAAATAAATAAATTTGAATTCATTTTTAAATAAGTATTTGTAATATTTTAAATACTAATATATATAAATTAATTATTTTTTAGATATAAAAGGTCTAAATTTAATAAAATTTAATTTCAATTATAAATTTATGAGGAATATAGGAATCATGGTAACAATGTATTTGAAATTCCAATTTCTAATCGAGAAATAAATCCATTTTATAAAAGTTCTACTCTATCACATGCATATTAACATTGAAGATACTATATAAAATTGTTAAAATGAAACAAAAAATTGTTTCCATTTCTATTATTAGTCCCTGCCTCTGGCATAGCAGGGACTATAGTGATTGATATCGATCGATTTCATATTAATTCAGGCGTACCGTTCAATTTAACCAATCTTTTAAAAAAACATTTTGCGGTTTTTTTGTTTTATCCAAAGTTTTGTTTTGGAGGTCTTATTGCCAGGATATCGATTGATTTCATATTAATATGCATTACTGATCCATTTAACCAATGTTTTCCCTAATATTGCAAGAAGTCAACACATTTTATTTCTGGCCGATATTGCGACATGCCAACACATTTGCATGGACCACAAGTGTCACTTACAAATGTAGTAAGTATCCTGAGCTTCTTTATAGTGTTGGACAACCTCAAATGCTTTTGGAGAAGACGATGGGCTCCCGAGCTCTAAAGAAGAGGCGCAACTGAACAGTAGTCTTACACTACCATGATAGAAGCGTACGAAGAATATGCCTCTTCTTTACAGTGTTCCATAATTTCAATTTGTTCTTGAGGTGGTGGGATGGTTTCCTGGCATCCCTGTTTTAGGAACGGCTACCAATATAGTTGTCTATATTTCCCGATTCCTTTTCTAGGCACAACTCCATAAGCAGATGGATGAGAGAAGGAGAAATCAACATCTCCAAGAATGGGTTTCGTGACCAAACAGTATTGGGCAATGATGGTTTTGGAACAGCAAAACAACTTAAAGGAGGAACAAGGAGGAACTAGAGGAACCAGACAACTTGTTGTAGGAGGAGCCAGAGGATCCAAAAAATAAAAAATTAACTTGGAGGAAGAACCAGAGGAACCAAAAACTCGGCCATGTGCATGTGAACCTGCAAATAGTTCTTTAAGTGTGGAAAAGGCAGGATAGAATTCAAGTTCTTTCTCTTCCAACCCTACAAAATTTCTATTTCCATTCCTAAATCCCCAAGCGAGTAGAGCAGTTGCTGCAGGCATAGCTATGCCTTCAACCGATATGCAAGGTACAAAGGCCCCAAATCCTGAACGAAAAGTGCTTAATGGTAAACCATATAAAATCATGTAAAAGATAAAAAAAGAAAACCATTTAAAATCTGTACAAAGAATCGCAGTCCCAAAGGCTGCTTTGCCAATCTTCATGATGCAGTGATATTTTTTCATATTTTTCCAATTTGCCAATCTTCATGATGCGGTGAGATTTTTTCATATTTTTTCAATTTCAGACAGATTTCGTACTAATCTTTTGTGTGTATTTTTGTTTCATTTTCCTAGTTATTATGATAATGCATAGTTCAAATAAATTGTCAAAAATAGCTTTGCTGCAAGATGCAATTATCTTTATAATTATCGGTGAAAACATATTCAAATGGTTACTCACCATTTCGTGTATGCTTGGAGCCTTTTGCACAACTTGCAAGATGCAATTATCTTTATAATTATCACTAAAAAGGTATTCAAATGGTTACTCAAAGAAAACACCATCTGCAATAATAAACCAGTAGGGCACTTTATTTTGTGAACTAATAATTGAAATCTTTGAATCAAACACTATATCAATACTAACTACTTATCCTTGGACTTCCTTGCCTTATAGGTTGTTCGTTAAGCCGCTCTGGGAAGAAAGTATTTCAACTATCAAACCACATTCAAAAAGAGATGAACAACTCTCTAAATATCATGCCCTTAAATCTAGTAAAACCCCAACTGTTGTTGAGGAATCGAACAGGTGAAGAAACAGAAGAGAACGTTTATATATACCTGATCTTGTTTGAGAAATAGAGTGATTTTAGTTCCTCTCCCCAGGGGCTCACCGTTCAAAATCCTTAGCACGCACACAGCTTTAACAGAGCGTATCAATGTGCATAGAAATGGCTTATTTGAATCTTCTTGCGCGAAGGGGTAACCCTTAATAGCCAATTTAAATGATAGAATAATCGGAACGGGAAGAGAGAGGTGGTGCTTGGATGTCTCTAGAAGCGTTGGGATAATGTCAGGGTTTCTGGATAGTTCTGTGATGATGGTACAATGAAATTGATCACTCATCAATAGTATTCTGAGGCAATCCCGACAAATTCATGGTGGCTTCATTGTTAGACAAATTCATGGTGGATCTGTTGTTTTGCCCCACGAGCGTAATGATTCGAATGCCCACCCGTTCCTCAACTTGGTGGGCTTCCTAATTCTGATTGTTACATCAACGTGTGTAATACATGCAGGTGGGTCCATGGTAGCTGGGTGCACGTGGGTCCATGCTATCTGCGTGTTCGAATGGTCACCACGAGTGCCAAGTGATATTTATTTTTCCCTTAGGCATGGTTTAAGCCCTGCATGCTATGTTATGGAGGAGGTGAGGCATGTGGCGCTTGCTCCATGGACGCCTTTTTATTTTTATTTTTTTAAGCACTTTACATACCACCACTCACTTGTGAAACTATATATAGGTATTTTCTTTTAATTTTATGTAATGGAGGTACCTAGAGAAATTCCAGTGAGAAAAATGTGCTAATAACAAACTTTCTCCATGCACAGCTCAAGTTCGTCTGGTCTTTCCACCAATACCCAGAAGAGAATACGGAATTTGTGTGACAAATGAAACTATTCTGTGAGTTGGGTTTTTAGGTCATGGAAGTTTCAGAGTATGATTGGAGCAGGAAGTTGGGCATCAGAAGATCTGGGTAATGGTAAAAATGCAAAAAGTCATGAGTTTTGAAGACGAACAATTCTTCTCTACAAGCAATCTAGTAAGAAGTCTTAAGTACTACCAGACAGTCTCAAAGAAGGCGTTTCGCCTCTGCCTCCCTGTGAATTCCAGCTGGAAGAAAGATTCCTAATCGATACACAATTGATATCTGTTAGCTCTAAAATTGGAGGAGGTGCCCATGGAAAGGTCTATAAAGGAAAGTATATCTATCCTGCTATCATTCACTTGCTACAAAATTTTATGTTTTGTTCTGCAAATTTTCTCTTGAAGGTCCAGTGGGACTCTTTATGTTAAAATCCCGAAAGAGCTTCCTGAAATATTTGAATTTCCATACTGGGAAACCCAAAAGGTCCCACGCAAAAAATAATCTCGAATCTTAAAAAGTTCTCACTGTTAGAAGAGATGGGTGCACACACAACGCAAGTCAGAATTTTAACCAGATTTCTCCTTCTCTATCAAATAATCTTGGATGATTTGCAGACTGGTATCCAACTTACAATAGATTTTCTAAAGGCTGAGTTTTGAATAAGTTCAATTCATTATAATTTTGATTCAGAATTTAGTCTTTTTTTAGAGAGTAAATACTTCAATGTATAACTTGTTAGGATTCTTTTGTGTGTTTGTGCTTATTTAGAATATGCTGCAAGTTCTCTTAGATTTTGGATTTGAGCTGGCAAAACCTCAGGGCTCAAATGCTTAATGCATAGTCGTGTTCTCACTGTGGTTTGGTAGCTTTTCACCAAGTTGCTTACAAATTTTCTATAGGCATGGTCTATCTGTTTATGATCTCGCGCATGGTGGTCCTAGGGATTTGGAGCTACTCTCTAAACCACCCATCCCAATTCTTTCCCAAATGTTAATTTAAATTAAGAGGGGGGCCGACTCTGGTTCATCTATTTTTGATAGGTTTATACTGATTTGAAGTGTACTGTGGTGATTTTCTTTAGGACTGGTTGAGTTTTAGGTATGTTGTTTTAAATGGCTTTCGCTTTAGCCGAGATGATACGGGTATAAATTTAACTGTGGTAATTTTTATGAGGTCTGTTCAACTGTAAAATTTGCTATCTTTGATTTAGCTGGCTCGTTTTGTTATCTACGTGTCCGAATGGTCGCCATGGGTGCCAAGTGATATTTGTTTTTCCCTTAGGCATGGTTCAAGCCCTACATGCTATGTTATGGAGGAGGTGAGGCATGTGGTGCATGGTCCATGGACATCCTTCTATTTTTATTTTTTTAAGCATTTTACAGACCACCACTCACTTGTGAAACTATATATGGGTATTTTCTTTTAATTTTATGTAATGGAGATATCTAGAGAAATTCCAGTGAGAAAAATGTGGGAAAAACATTGTCTATTTCATTGCTACAGGGGCCATACTAGGTTCATGTGTAATGGTTGCACTAATCAAGTTATTTTCAAGGTTAGTTTTGCATTTTTCCCGGATGGTTTAAAGGGAAATAATTTACTTCGTATTTATGTTCATATATAGTTTGCTTTAGGGTTTAACAACCCATTAATGTTCCTATAAATGTATTTTGATTTGAATTAAATTCATTCACTTTCATATAATTTACCCAGAAAAGGGTTTACTCAAAGGCTTGTAGGATTTGATATTGTCATACTTGTATTTTGAATGTTCATGGAGTATGCTTGTCTCAATGCTATCTTACAACACACCTATGTTATAAGCTTAAAAACCCAAAATAGAAGACATGAATGCTTTTTTTATTTATTCTAGCTTTGTGTCAACTCGACATGTGAAAATTGCAACTTAAACAAAATGTTGAAATGTTGAAATTGTTTTCACGTAATCCTAAAAGATTAGAAAATAATCAAAGATTTGATTTGTTTGGCACTTGAATGTTGTCAGATCTCGCTTTATAGCTGCAGAAGTCTCTCATGAAATTCGTCTTCCATATCCTCAGTCTCACTCTAAGAAACTCAAAAGAAAGCAGTAAATGCTAGAAAAGGGAAGGATAAAATCCTTGAATTCCATAGGCAATATTCTAAACTATATGTCAATTTTACAAGCAAGATGAGTATGGATGGCTCGTGGCTCTCTTGGAGACTATCCAAACGGTTATGCAATAGCGCATCCATGGTAGTTGGATCTCCCAATGGCCACCACGGGTGTTCTATTCTATTCCATGAATTGGTTGTTTTTTAAATTATATTTCTTAATTTTTTTGTTGTGTGTATCTTTTTATTTATTTAATATTTCTATTATATCATCATTGAAGTTCTATTATTAAAATTTATTATGAAAATACTAAAACATGCTATTTACCTCAACATTTTTACACTACACGAGAGGCATTTCCTTCGGCATTTCCTTCTGCATATGTTTTTAGCATTTTTACTCTGCGCCTGATGGATTTCCTCCAGCTTTTGCACGCTTTTACACTATGTATGGCTCGGGCAGTGTTGTTGGTTGTCTTGAAGTTTTGTCAAGCAATTCCGGTGACTGCAATTTCATAAAAACTTAATTGACATTGTGTGAAACTAAGCACAAAATTGGTCCAAACTCCTAAATACTCATTTTATAATTGTTTAGTGTTTATTGGCAATATGGCAGGGACTACCGCTACGCAGTTGCCCTTGTTTCTGTTAAACAACTAAAATACTTTTTTTCCTATAAATTGCACATAAATAAGCATGCTACACCTTTAAACTTTAACATAGGCATGATGTGAGTTAAGATAGAGACTAGCGTTTCCCACCACCCCAAGTGAACATAGGCATGATGCGAGTTAAGATAAAGACCAGTGTTTCCACCACCCCCAAGTAACCACTTGCCAAATTTGGGCTTATCTCTAAGTTTCATATTGTAAGCTCAATTTATGTACACTTAGAACCATGCAATTTAAGGTTATCTCAGAGGCTCACCATATGACTAGACTCTTTTATGATCTCCAATCCTGTTTGAAATTGGTTATATCTAAAATAACATAGCTATAAACATGTTCGTGATATCACTTTTCGACAATATATATAGATATATCACGTTATTCTATTCATATAATTCATTGGTTATATTTACTATTTTAAACACTAACCCAATATTAATAATAACCTACAAATTTCAAAATTATTAAAATTTAACAATTTAAAGATAATAATAAAAAATATCCATCAAATTTAACTAATAAACATAAAATTGAACTATTAGCATATACGCACCAAAGTGAAGTGTTAATACATGTCATGCACGCTGTGGTGAAGTGATAATGCACACCGTACACACTGGCGTGAGGTATTAGATAATTCAATTGGAATACCTATTAAAAAAATAGTATTTTAATTTTTATTAATGGTTATAATATATAATAGTTATCTTTTGAACCCTTAATTTTAGATTATATATATATATTAAATTAATAATAGTCAATAAAGATGAATTCTAATAGTAAGTTTGATATAAACCAATAAATTTAAAATTAATATAAAAAAATAATCTGTATCTATTTAGAAACATGTTTTTCTAGATTTTTAGGAACATGTTTTTTAGATTTTTAAGTAGGTTTAGGTTAAAAAAAAGTAGGTGTAGGGTTTACATTTTAGGGTGAAGGAATATTTTAGTTTAATATGGGAATAGATGGATGAGATTTATTTCTCCAACACTAGGAAGTTTTTATCCACTGGCCATCCATTTCAACTCCCTCAAACTCAGCTTCTGTGAGTACATCTTTTGTTTCACGCCATATAACGTTTTATTCTAAAACGAGTTGGGCAAGTTAATTAAAGAAGTTCTGAAATTTATATGCAAAAACAATTAGGTATTTTGGTTTTGTGAATATTATAACGTTAAATTTAATTAATTTATTAAAAAATGTAATTTATATAGTTTACCACGAATGTCATTTTCAAAATAAGGAAAAGGGTTATAAACCACTCATTTACCTGGAATATCATCTTTAAAAAAAGGTGTTGTAATGAATTTATTTATGGTAAATATTTGATTTAGTGGAAATACCTTTTTAGAAATAAGACTTTGTAATGCAGCTTTGCAGTAAGTCAGAGTTCTGTAACCGACCCGTTTACCAAGAATATCATCCTTCAGATTAAAAAAATTGTTATAATGTACTAGTTTATTGTCATTAGTATTTTTTAATATTATTATAATATATTTTTTAAATATAATTTTAAAAAATTAATTAAGAATTAAAATGTATTTTTAAATAAAAATTTGTAATGACATAATTTTTCATTTTACATTTAAAAATAACAATCAATAATATATCTTCAATTTTATTTATAAATAATATTTAAGAATGACTATCTTCATTGCTAAACAACAAATAAATTATAACAAATTTTCTTATTATTTAAAAAAATTATTATAAATATTATAATTATTTTTATATAAATTAAATATGTTGTCTAATTAATGGATGAAATGGTCATTTTTAGTGTCTTAACTAATTTTTAGAATATTCAATCTATTGATATATTTAAAAATGTATTTTAAATAACAAAAAAAAATATAGTCTCACTAGAAATTATATTACTATATTTTGACCTAAAAAAACTATTTCCTTTATCAATTAAACTACACCTAAACTAAATATTACACCTCTTTTTTTTTAATATCTTAAAAACCTATGTTATTGTAGTAGCGGCTACAACCATCCTCCAAAATTTGCCTTAGCTTCGTTTTGGAGCCTCCCCACCAACCATCCTTAGCAGCATGTCTTGCACTGGCCAGGTACATATGCTTTCAGTTGTGCTTCTTGGCTTATCAACTTGTGTTTGCTAACTTGTTTGCCTTTCACCCACAAGTTGACACCCCAAGACTTGGTCTTCAACTGGCTATTGTGCTCACTTACAGAATTGCAAAAAACTAGAGGGAAACCAACCTTTCTCTCCAGAATTGTATAGAGCATCAAGGTAGCCTGCTACTCTCCAAAAATGCTTAGAGCAAGTAAACTTCCTTCCCTTTCAAAATTGCGCAGAGCAGCCCATCATTGGGCTTGCTCTAAGAATTTTCACAGTTCTGGTTGGCAACCTTGGCTACAATCCAGAAATTGCGCAAAGCTTGAGGGGAAACCAAAGCCACTCAGCCCAAAAACTATGTAGAAGTCACTCTAGCACTGGTAGTCCATTGCATGTGCTCCCAAGTTGACCGGTTCCCTCCAAGACTAAGCAATCTCGCTTTGCATGCGTGTGCAGCTTTATACTGAAAAAGCAAAAAAGAAAAAAGAAAAAACCATCCCTAGATTTTAGGGATCCATTTTTAGCGGTTGGAGGTTACAGGCAAAAGCCATTTTAGAAACCTCCAACCAAGTGTCCCTTTTTCATAGAATTGTGGCATGTGAGTCATAAACCTCAATCTTGTCAAAACTATTTATTCAATGCTTCAGAGCTCATTGTTCACTTCAATCTTGGAGCTTTGACATCGCCCATTGTATCTAGGAGAATTCGGCACACTCAGCTCAACATTTTCAGGGTAAGCCCGCTTTTCATGCCTTTTGTTGCTTTTCTATCGCTTTTTGTATTTCAGTTTGTGTCAGTGTTTCTTGCTTGGTTATTGCAAACTTGTTGTCATTTTAATGCATGTTAGCTTGTAGAAGAATTGTTTCAAGCTTTCCACTACATCCTCTTTTTGTCACGTGCATGACATTGTTTCTACACTATCGGTTGTCGTTGTAGCGACTCACTTCACACACTTAGTTTTTTTCCCCTTTACTAAATCATGCACACATTGATTGCATGCATTTTCATTCACTCATGTTGCACTGAGCTTCACACATGCATTCAGTCATTAATATTTTCAGTTGCCCATCGGCGGGTCTGAGCTTCCTTGGCCCGGGTCTTACATTACCCGGCTTGCACTGTGCATTTCTAGGATGGAAGGCCGTGCCTTGCTCCGAGAAATTGCATAGAGCTTTCCTAACACTGGCCTCCCAGGCTTTCTTTCCAAAATCCTAAGAGGCAGTACCTCAGTTGGCCCCCGAAATTGTGCAATGCAATTTTTTCGCGTTGGAGTCATGCTGACTGAAACTGCGCATTGCACAGTTTTAGTCCTCAGCAGGCCAAGCTATACTATGATCTGTGCATTTCCAGCAGTCAGTCAACTCACTGACAGTCTAGACTGTGCTCTGCGTGGTTTTGGTAGTCAGTCTCCCAGCCTCCTAGTGAAAACTGTGCAAATTTCCCAGTCAGTCACCCAGGTGTGTTGCATGTCATTCCTCAAGTTGCTTTTAGTTTTCAACTGACATTTTTCTTCCCATGAGTGTTGCATAGTCTCTAGGTATCACATGTGTTCATCAATCTCTCAACAGTACGGGTACAATGGCTTCAAGAGAGTAGGGTAAAAGGACACCAATGAGAGCGCAACTTGAGATATGGTCAAGCAAATGTCTATGAGCTTGCCCATCTATGAAGACACTAAGTTGTTCATAGACAAGAAGACCAAGATGAAATGGCAAGACATCAATGACATCTTTTCAGGCACCTTTGAGGATAATTTGTAGGACCTCAGAGTCTATGTCAACATACAAAAATTTGGCTTATACTAGATTACATGCAGATATCTCGCATTTTCATGTGCGGACATGATCCACTAGATTGTCTCGCATACTGATCTAGAGATAATGGTGTTGAGTAGTGCTAGTGGAAAAAAACTTGCTACCTTTATGGCACACGATTTCAGAACATGTATCACTTGCCACAATTGGTGGTCACAATGGATGCGCCGTTCACCAGACCCAACAATAGTGAAAACTCAAGAGACATCTTAAAGAGTTGGGTGAAAAAGCCATCAAAGTTTAGGACAACACCCAACCAAGTGTACAATACAATGATACTGCGGAAGGCTTATCAGCTCTTGGTCATCTTCGCATGTCACTTATATGGACACGAGAGTACCAAAACCTTCCCGTAGAGTTGGGTGATTATGTTGGATCTGTTGGTGAATGAAGGAAGACCTTTCAATTGGTCTGACATGTTGGCTCTCAAGCTCAAGGTATAAGTAACAAAAGCTCGACATCTGCCCAAGGGTCAGCAAGCAAACCTTTTCATGTTTGCTTACATACTTGATGCAATCGATTCCCGTTAGGAGTTCCCAAGTTTGGGTTGGGCATGGACACCTTCAGAAACCATCCATCCGCAATTATTGTAGGTTGTTCTCTAAGTGCAGCTTCCATATAGTTATAATACAACTATCAAACCACTTCGTCACCCTAGTGTACAAGATGATCTTTGAGCAAGATCTACCTTTCATGTCATAGCCAGTGATGGAGGCATTGGTTAACATAATAGATTGGTATGCCTCACTCCTTGGCACCTTCATCTGGATGTACAATGGAGAGAAGGATCTGCATGTTTTACCGAAGTCTGCCATGGATAAGATGGTCATGCAATAAGTTGCATACCACATCTTGACAGGGTCGTCGTCATGACTACATAGGAAGATGAAGGCACCTTGGCCCGCTCTTCCTTTGTGGATTAGGTTGTATGAGATCCAGAATCTCAAGCATTTGAGGCTGAGATGAAGGAATTCAAGAGATTCACCTTTGCTTTAGAACTTTCAATACATATGACCTGCATCGCTTAGTACAAGACCACTGTGTCAAATTATATCATCCTTGGATCCACGGGACGTGTCATTGGCCTAAGGAAGACCCATGGAGATACTTCTATAACTTCTCAAGGATCAATGAACTAGTCATAATTGTTGTAGAGTGGTTAGCATTGTGGAAAGCAGAAAAATCGCAGAGGGAAGCACCATCAACAACAGCAGAGTGTAGCAGACCTTCACTTAACAAAGGTAAGAGGAAGGTTGTCGACAACACAGAGGAGGAGCAAAGTTGCAAGTTCAAAGAAGATCCACTTGACTTAAAAGCAACTTTAGAGATTCAAGCAAACAGGCAACAACACAACAGAAGGATTGCAGAAAGGCAGAGGGAGAAATAGAAACTGGAGGAGGCAGAAAGGGAGTTGCAGGAGTTGAAGCAACAATTAATGGAAGAACAAGAGTTGCGCAGAAGAGAGAAGGAACAGGAACAGTAGGAGTTGCAACATGGACATATTGATGAAACTGTGACCATATAGGTTATGGATTCATTTGAATATATGTCATATACAAAACAGGGTGAGCAGTCACAATAGTAAGACTTTTCTCTAGAGATTGAACATATGTTGGAACAGATGGACACGGATGTGGTTCAACCTGAGCTAGATTAGGAAATTGAACTCATGCCTAAGAACCAAGAGGTCACTCCACTGGCTTCACTAGATCCTGGAGCAGATCAAGTCCCAAATGATCAAGGAGACAGTGAAACCATTGAGGACAATCGGGAAGCAGATGTGAACAACATATCTTTCGACGAGTCACAACACAAAGTTCTGTAGTCACACAGAGTGCCCACTATAGATGTCCATGTATATCCTATGCAGTTTAAAGAACGAGTGATTGTGTGGTATGTGCAAAGACATCCAGCTGCATTGGTCGATGCTACCAAGGCATATGTCGAAGCCACCAGCTCAAGTGTTAGATTCTTGATAGCTGAGAATGAATGCATGGCTAAGGAGCTACAAGTAGCCAAGTAGGGAGAAGAGCAAGCTATAGCATCCTCCAGTGTAGAGTCGAGAAAGTGATACTTGATGAAGTATCATCTCTCATCACAGTCATGCGGAAGTTGTAATTCAGGTTTATCATCGTGCATAAGTCAGTTGTCCATCTTAATAGTTGGGAGTAGTGCTATGTTAAGAGAGCGCACATCTTTTCAGACTTACACATTGTTGTTGATCACATGCGGATATGGAAAATGAGGTACAAGGGAGCCTCGTTTCACTTTCCAAAGATGATGAAGCCAAAAGCAGTGGAGTTGAAGGCACACATCTAGAGTTAGATTGAGAACTATGAGGAACTCCCACAACTCATCACTAACTTACAGGCTTCACATGCATGAGTATTCAGGAGCATCGATGTCATTGTGCACATGCATGCGATCCCATCCATTGGCACACTCATCGAGGTGAAGGAAAAGAACCATGCTCAACTGGAGCTAGACATGTACTTCGATCAGTTGATACAGATAGCCACCAACGTAGACTTGCAGATCAGTGCAGACATTATGCATCAGTATCGTGTTGGACTGGTTGTACTTAAGACCATGATGCACATGCTATCTAACGAGTTGGACATAAGTGCCAAATCAATGTGCCTAGATGCAATAGAGGCAAGGGTTCACTTTTAGAAGGATGTCACCACAGAGTACGGGGACACCATAACAAACTACCAAGCTTCGCATCAGTTCGCCATCATTGATCATTGAGAGGATGTCGAAGAGTTAGTCTTCCCACAGTTGTTTGAGTGTTAGTGATTGATCCAGGTGCATATTGGTGGCCACCCGTCAATTCCACTTGGACCCCCACCATTGCTTCTTTCAGTTTGTTAGTTTCCTTAATTGTAGCACAATTTACTATTTTTAGCAATTTTTGGGTCCTAAACTTTTGGAGTCGTTTTGAGGCCCTAAACGACATTTTTTTGGAAATCTACCGCCAACAATTTTATGTCTAAAATCATCTTTTTCGACTTAGTCCTCGAAGATATCTTTCCAACGGGCTATCATGTGCTCCAAATGGAGATAATATGACCAAGTCATGACCTCGGGAAGTTGGTTGTCCAACTCACCCCAATGGGGCCCATAACTATTGGTGTTACATCTCCTCGGGTTAGGGTTTTGGTTGTTTAGGGTTTTCTCTTATTTTTCAATAATAAAAAGGCCCTTGAGCCTCATTTTGGTTTAGTTCAGAGGCATGTAGATGCCACATCTCTTCTCATAGACAAGCTACCATCGCCCTAGCTGGTGTATTTCCATTTATGTTTGTAAGCATATTTTAGTATTTTACATTAATGAAATGAAGTATTATTTCCACTGCATCTCTGTGTTTATGGTTATCTCTTTAATTTTTTGTGTTCCTGTTTAAATCTGGATCAGTGGTATCAGAGTAGTCTGCTTCTTTTTTTCTCTATTTTTCTTTGCATGTCCCCAACAAGGTTGGGATATAAGGAGTTAGGGCTTGAACTGGTTGAAACTTTGCAAGATCAGGCTCGCAAATCCCGATGGCCTCCCATGGCGGATGAAAAGAAAGATGAGGGGGCAGGAGATCCTATCAAAATCTTGCTCGAAGAAGCCCTCAAGTGACAATGGAACATGATGATGGACAGATTTTCCCAGATCCTTCAGCGACTACCCAGGGGCGATGCATCGACTCCCAAAATCTACTCTGGAAATGCCACACCATTTACGGTACAAGTTAATTTTGAAATCCCCATATTTGAGGGTTAGATAGACGCAGATGTCATCGATAAATGGTTAAATCTGCTAGAGGGTTATTTTTCTGTTCATGATTTTTCCAGTCGGGAAAAGATTATTTTCGCCCTTCTCAAAGTAGCCCCCCACGTCAAGGACTGGTGGGAAACCTACTGCGAGCATAAGGATGAAAGTACAGGCTCACTATTTCTAGCTACACCCACTTTGAATTCATTCCGAGATGCCATCAAGGAGAAGTACTACCCTATCGGAAGCTATGAGGATCAATACATAAAGTGGACCACGCTACGGCATGGAATGGACCAAGACGTGCTGCAGTTTACCAATATTTTCCATACCCTTCGCACAAAGTTGGGTATCAAGGATTCAGAGCAGCATTTGGTACTAAAATACCATGGCTACTTGCACAAGCACAACCAGGAAGAAATAGAATTCCTAAACATCTCCTCGCTCAGCACGACATACCAATATGTCGTCAAGGTCGAGCAAAAGTTTAAACAGAAGAAGTGAGACTTTGGATCTACGAATCCGAAACAAGGGAAAGGTGCCCCCAAATCGCAGAACAAAGGACAAAGGCAAGGAGGGGTGGCCCAAGGCAACCTGCCAAAGCTACAAGCAAAGAACAGTGCTATGAAGCCGAAAAAGGACATGGGAAAGTGGTGTGAGTTCCATAACAGCTCCACTCACAACACAAGTGAGTGTCAGGCCAAGCAGTCACTAGTGGCCGAGCTAAAGGTTTCAGAATTAGATGCATGTTCTAACTCTAAGTCAGAACCCAACAAGGGGAATGACAAAGGGAAGCAGATTATCGATGCGGATCCCAACACCACTGTTGCCACCACAAATATCGAGAAGGAGGAACCCAAAGATCTAGAGGAGGAGGAGCATCTCTTCCACTTGCAGATGTGGGTAAAGGGCTCCTCGCTACAGTTCATTGTTGACAGTGGGAGCCAAAAGGACCTCATTTCGGTAGAGGTCATGAAGCAGCTGGGCTTACTGACCACATCAAATCCACAACCATACGCCATTGGGTGGCTTCACAGGATCTTCGTGTGAGCCAGCAGTGTCACCTTCCATACAACATCAAGCCCTTCACGGATGAGGTATTGTGTGACATTGCTTGCCATGAAGTTTGTGATGTATTATTAGGACAACCATACTTGTGGAAGCGACATGCTTTGTATGAATCAAGGCCCCGTGCTATTATTGTTACTTTGGGAAATAGGTTGTACAAGATACCAGAGGTAACAATGCCTATCTTCATCTCTTTGGTTACTGTAAAACAATGCAGTAAGCTCATTTCCAAAAATGGAAAATTTGTTTTCCTGATGATACGCCCTCAAGGAAAGAAGAAGATGGTGGCCATGACCTCCAGACAGGGCCCCTCCGCATGACAACTACAGATGGACAAGGTTGTGGAGGAGTATGAGGACATCTTCATCTCCCCCGCAGGGGTTCCTATGCATTGTCAGGTCAAGCACTCCATCGATCTGAACCTAGGTGCACCACTGCCCAATGGACCAATCTATTAGTGCTCCATTCTGGAGAATGATGAAATCATGACGCAGATTCAGGAGCTGTTGCAGAAAAGTCACATCCATCCGAGTTCATCACCCTGTGGGAGCCCGATCATGTTGGTACAGAAGAAGGATGGGACTTGGAGACTCTGTATTGACTATCGGGCGCTGAACAAGATCACTTTCCATAATAGGTACCTGATCCCATGGATTGATGACCTCCTGGACCAACTGAAGGGGGAAAATATTTCAGCAAGATTGATTTGAAGTTAGGATGTCACTAGGCACCAATCGAACCCTCCGATGTGTGGAATACTGCCTTCAAAGCCAAGGAGGGCCTTTTTGAATGGTTGGTTATGCATTTCGGATTGACGAATGCTCCTACAACCTTCACGAGGATAATGGATGACATCTTGCAGCCATTCACCAACTCATTTGTAGTGGTATACTTGGATGACATCCTGATCCTCAGCTAGACTTGGGAAGAGCACCTCCACCACATCTAACAGGTTCTCCAAACACTGCGGCAACACAATTTATGTGCCAATTTGGAGTAGTGCACTTTTGGCATGACCCAAGTTCAGTATCTGGGATACATTATTGATGAACAGGGGGTGCATGTGGATCTAGCGAAGATCCAAGTCATTTGGGATTGGCCATCTCTAACCACTTTGACAGAGCTCCGCAACTTTCTAGGTCTTACCAACTTCTACCATAGGTTCGTGTTGGGATTTTCTCATTTCACTTGGCCCTTGAGTCAAGTCACCAAGGGAGGAGAGAAAGAAAAATTCTTTTGGTCTGAATCTCAACAGAATTCATTCATAGAGTTGAAAGATTACCTCCGCTCGGCACCAGTGCTCACATTACCAGACTTGCAACAACCATTTGACGTCGAGACCAATGCCTCTAACTATGCTATTGGGGCAATCCTTACTCAACACGGGCATCTAGTGGCATATCACAATGAGACACTTTCAGACACAGTCCGGAAGTATCCCACTTATGACAAAGAGATGTATTACATTATGCAGGCTTGCCAACAATGGAAGCATTACATTTTGGGGAAGAAACGATCATCCACACAAACCATCGACCCCTGTAGTTCATACAGACCCAAGGGAAATTGCAGAATGATCGTCATCAGAGGTGGTCCACATACCTGCAACAATTCCATTTGAATATCAAGTATAAGAAGGGCAGCACCAATAATGTTCCAGATTTCCCAGTCGACCACTGATCATGGCGTTAACCATCATGCTCAACTCTTGTGGGCACGAGACTTCTGATTGGCCACTTTTCTACAAAAGCGACCCAAAATTCGGCCACACATACCAGACACTCTTGGAGGGTTAGCATGTTCCAGATTTTCACCTCCAAATGCCCTATTATGCCACCCGGGTCACCTTTGTGTTCCTTCAAGCGAGCGTGCCAAGATGATTTTGGAAGCACACTACAATCGAGCCACTAGGAATTTTGGGGTCAAGAAAATAGTGGCAGTACTGCGGAAGTATTTCTATTGGCCGAATCTTTGACAAGATGTTGGGAAGCACATCAGATCATGTACTTCCTGCACCATTGCCAAACCGAATATCAAGAAGCAAGGCCTCTATACCCCACTACCTACCCCTAGTCAACCTTGGGAATCCATCTCCATGGATTACATTTTAGGCCTTCCTTCCACTAACCATGGAAATGACTGTGTTTTTGAGGTCGTCGACAGGTTCTCGAAGATGGCCATTATGGCAACTTGCAAGAAGAATATCACTGCCGAAGCCACTGCTAAACTCTTCTTTGAACGAGTGTGGGTACACTTTGGGATCCCACAGTTTATCATCCCAAATCGGGACAGCAAGTTCCTTAATACATTTTGGTCTAGTCTCTGGTCAATGCTAGACACCAAACTCACTAAGTCCACAACCTTCTATCCTCAAACTGATGGCCAGACAGAGGTTGTCAATAGGATGATCGTACACATTATGCACATGTACAACTCAAAGCATCTACGCACATGGGACGAGAGCCTCCTATATGTTCAACATAGCTACAACCAAGTTCTCCACAGCTCGACTGGCCACAACACTTTTTAGGTGGGCTTGGGATTCCAGCCACTATGTCCCATTGATGTGGCCATTCAATTTGCAGTTACACACGCAGATTCATCTCATGTCCAGTCTGAAATAGATAAGGCAAATAGCTTCATTGAGCACATCCAACATATTTGCCAGTAGGTCCATGACAGTATGGAGAAATCAAATGCCAAGTACAAGCAGCAAGATGATCAAAATCTGGTGCCACACAAGTTTCAGGTGGGTGATAAATTCTTGTTGCATTTACAAAAAGAACTCCTTACTAGAGCCTATCGGAAACTCAGACCACTCTGATATGGTCCTTACACCATTACCAAGGTTGTGGGAGATAATGCATTTGAGCTCAGCATCTCGCCATTCCTTGGATTGCACCCAGTGTTCAATGTGGACCACCTTCGGCCATACTTTCCACCATTACTATACACATCCAACATTGCAAAACAACTCACACCCACAAAGTTAAATCCAGATTTCATGGAACAAGCTACAACTGATCGAATCATGGACACACAGATCAAGCACACTCGCCAGCAGAATATCCAACTATATCGATTTGTCAAAGCAGGCCAACTCCTTCACTAGGGCATGCGGCTCATGAGGGACCAAGTTCAACCTAAGTTTCGTCATCTCATGGAGGAAATCAACGCAATGGGGACCATTGCTTCCTAAGGGGGGAAGAATGATCCAAGTGGATATTGGTGGCCACCCGGCAATTCCACTTGGACCCCCACCATTTCTTCTTTCAGTTTGTCAGTTTCCTTAATTGTAGCACAATTTACTATTTTTAGCAGTTCTTCGGGTCCTAAACTTCTGAAGCCGTTTTGAGGCCCTAAACGATGTTTTTTGGAAATCTACCGACAACGATTTTTTGGGTAAGATCACCTTTTCCATCGTAGTGCCTCGGAGAGATCTTTCCAAAGAGCTATCATGCACATCAAACATAGATAATATGACCAAGTCACGACCATGGGAAGTGGGCTGTCCAACTCACCCCAACGGGGCCCATAAACTCTTGGTGTTACATCTCCTCTGGTTAGGGTTTTGGTTGTTTAGGGTTTGCTCTTATTGTTCAATAATAAAAATTCCCTTGAGCCTCATTGTAGTTTAGTTTAGAGGCATGTAGCCACCACATCTCTTCTCAGAGATAAGCTACCATCTCCCTAGTTGGTGTATTTCCATTTCTGTGTGTAAGCATATTTCAGTATTTTACATTAATGAAATGAAGTATTATTTCCATTGCATATTTGTGTTTATGGTAATCTTTGTAATTTATTGCGTTCCTATTTAAATCTAGATCAGTGATGTCTTGCATGTCTTACTCAAGCCCATTTTTGTCTCACATGGTTACATGTGCAAATTGTATTGTAAACATGTTGTAAAGTGAAAGACCAAGTGTCAATAGTAGAATGTAGCAGTCATGTGTAAGTTGAAGAGTCATGAGGGTAGTTGAAGAGTCACAAAGGGGAATGTCAAGGGTCACCCCACCCTTTGCCATTTATAGAACCTCATAACTCATTATACAGTCTTTTGGGAGACAAGATTCTGATAGGTATAACTTAGAGAAAGCTTGGAGTGTATTGTAATGAGCATTGACTTCTCCACAGTGCAAATCTAGTACATCTCTTTGCAGGAGTAGGTGGGAGTGACTGTAATGTTTCGCTATCAAGGCTAGTGGTTGTCATGGTTGTATGTATGATTGGATATTTCACTCTTTTAATATAACAAAGCCAATACATTTCAAGCATATATTGTTATTGTAGTTTGAATATCGTGGTTACTTTAATGATGTATGTAGTTGTAATATACGCATGTATGTATGGACTATTCTATATGTGTTTTTATGAATCTTGTCAAAACATGTTGTTGGTATAACTCATCACCTTGGATCATTGGCTATCCTGCTTTCCATCTTGTGATGTCTTTCAGCTTGTGTGTTCCCTTTCAAGCTGCGTGCTATCACAGGCTTCTAAGGGGCGCACTCTTCCCCCCTTCTATGTGTTATAGCCTTTCATGCACCCTCCTTGACTTGCTGCAAGGTCACACCCTTGCTTCCAAAAAGGACATCTTACTTACCTCTACGCACAACCGCAGTCAAGGCGATACTGTACTACCCACTGTTGAGACTCCTACTCCAAACAGTCCGATGTCTATTTGGGACTTCTTACCCAGGATATCCCATGACATGTTGGTGGGTCAAGCACCATCAATAGTTACCAAAAAATCCACATAACTCACTGCATATCATAAGACAATACCTTGACCCTTGCGTGATCCATTGACGTTATTCTTTGTATTGAATGTATTTTTTTTTTTAAATTGGGAAGTGGTTAGTGTTGTAGAGTTGTTAAACAATTTTTTTTAATGTTTTCTTCCTCACTTGAAAGTTGGTATAGGTTATTCTTATTAAATGGAATGTTTTTTAAAATCGAAAAGTGGTTAGTATTATAGAGTTGTTAAATCACTTTTTATAATGTTTTCTTCCTCGCTTAAAAGTTGGTATTTAAAGTTAGTATCCTTAAAATGTTTATGGAGATTTTAACTTATCTATTATTTTTATTTACATTTGTCATTATTTTTATTTTTTACACTCTATCATTGTTATGGCTTAGAATTTATGAAATATTATATTTTTCCTAGGATTTATGGAATATTATCATTATTATTATTTAAAATATTTGTTACTTTAGTTAATTTTTTTAAGATTTTAGTTATTTCATTTAAAAAATATTTTGTTCTTTAATTTTTATTTCATCTTTTCATTAAAATAATTATAATAAGAAGCCCCAAGGGTTAGCTCAGTTGGTCAAAATCAGTGCCTCGCCATCGGGAGGTCACAGGGTCCATTCTCCTTGAAGCCCTTGGGGTTAGACCTTGCTAGTGGGCCGTGGGGCTAGATTCCCTTTGGGGTTGATTAGCCCAGATTTTTCCGTGGACGTAGTGCCACCCAATGACCAGGGTGTCCATGAACCACAACATAAAAAAAAAAAAAATTAATAATAATAAGATAATAAAAATTAATGTAATTTAATATCAAAATTTAGTATATTATAAAACCTCCTATGTCATGGAAAAAGACAATTTTAATTCACATAGTTTTACTATTATTAATTATTAATATTTATTTATAAATATTGTATCAATTATTTTATTATTAGAAAATATTTATTATCATTATTTAGTATACCCTTGGGTTTATCAATGTCTTGGATGTATTAGTCTAATGGGGCATATTCTTAGGGTATAATATTATTCATAAGGTTTATAATACTAATCCTAGGGTTTAATATAAATCTCCTTGGTTTATAATCATGGTCATCCATGGTCCAACGTCACATTGTGACAAAGATTTCCTCAATATGAAAATCAACCATGGTCAACCATGGTCTATCATAGTCAATCGTGGTCCAACGTTGCATTGCGATAAATATTGTGTTAATCTTAAAATCAATCATGGTCAACCATGGTCTATCATAGTCAATCATGGTCAATATCAAAACCAACCATGGTCAATCATGGTCAGTGATGGTCAACCATGGTCCAACGTCACATTGTGACAGTGTTGTTTGAATATGAACATCAACCTTATGTGAACTATTGCCAATGTTACGGTCCAACCCTATCCCTTTTATTTATGTAATAAGCTGAAGGGGTCAGGTCAGAGTCATAGTTAGTTAAAGAGTCCATAAATCCCACATTAATAATTGTAATTCGTTGACCCGCATTATAGAAAGGGACCATGGCTATAGTTAATAAATAAAGTGGTTAACCCGTGTTATTCAAGGGACCACTAGTAGTTAGGGTTTTAGATATCATTAATCTATAAATAGTCTTGGTTAGTAAGGGAAAGATCATCGAGTCTTATTGTAATTTAGTTCTTCTCTGTCGCAGGTTGCCCCTTTTAAGAGGCAAGTGAACATTGTAATTTGTTTCTCAATAATAAAATATCTCGTAGTTTGCCTCCCATTCATGTGATAATTTTGTGTTTTGGGTTATATTTCTTCCTATTTATGGTATTCTATATTTCTCGCAGGTCAAGAGTATAACAAGTGGTATCAAAGAACTTTCTAGGACCAATACAATTTTCGCAATTTTTCTTTTAGGCTAGAGATCTATTCCGACATCTTTAAACCACGGGATCTATCATTGAGCCCACAAACCTGTAGATTTGGGGAGGCATGCACACAGGAACTACAAGAGGTGGTCATGTTTGTTAGACTCCCTTGTAACCCCTGTTGGTACCCCTTCGAGTAGTACTGCATTAGATAGAACTGCGCACGGACTGTACTTCCATGTAACCTTGGGTATATTAGAAGCCTCTTAGGATAACCTAAAACCTAACCTTAGATAAGTCATCAGTCATCTTGCTGCTACAGTACACTAAGAACAACACTCTGGAAGATTACTCTCACGTATAATAGGGTATTCGGGTAGTATAGCTAAGGGTACAATCGATCCTCCTTTGCTAGCGCCCTGAGAGATTGGGCCAAGTACTATTGTTGGGCCCTTGCCTATATCACGATCTATAGAACCTAACACTACTTTGTGACCATAGTTCCCTCCACTATTTGAAGATCTCCCTCTACCTTATCTTATAGTTTAGATCCAGTTGTTGGTGTTCGATTGCCTCTATCCATATCAAATCTAGCAATTGGGGTTTTTTTGTCATCGTACAAATCAAACTCAGTAGTTGGGGTTTTGACAACACGGATCATAACCTTTGTGTAGTGAGTGTTTTGGTTGCCATAGTCCATATCATATTTCTGCAACACATTCTATAGTACCAAGACCTAGGAGTTTCTGTTACTACAATCTAGGCTTGATTTTCGTAGGATATTTGGTAGTATCAAGCTTTCTAGAATTCGACCACTATAGTATTGATCAACTAGGAGTAAAAATCTTTTCAAATTAAAAGAAAAAAAGTCTGAGGCTATCCTGAGTAATTTGCAAGTGACTTAGCCCATAATATTTAGGATGACAAGTTGGTCATAGTGGTACCATTCCCTTATAAGCCCCCAATTTTCCAGCGGTCCGAGTCCACTAGACTCTCGAAATTTCCCTCTTTCCAAGAATACTACTCTTAAGTAAGCTTGAAAAATTGATTGGGTTTATTGTATGTGAGGTACCTGACCTCAAGTTATGGTTGTGGAAAGGGCAGTCGAGAAGGTCGACAAACTTGAGAGAAAATTCGAGGAGTTTGAGGTGAAAATTTCCTCCCATATCTCACAACTAGCAGACCTTATAAATATGTATCGATTGGAGGAGCCTAGTTTTTATGCACACATAGAAGGAGAATCTAGCCATCGCATTCACTTCCATGGAAATCACCACTCCTTGATCCACTAGACACCGAAGTTGGACATGTACAAAATTGATGGCTCTAACCCTACAGTATGGGTAGCACAAATGGAACATTATTTCTCCCTCAACTATATCTATGAAGATGGAACAAAACTAAATGTGTGAGTCCTTTACTTGGACCAAGAGAGAGGGTAGTGGTGGTAGTGGCACCAGAAATGTTATCCAGGGAGAGAAACTTGGAACATGTTCTCAAAAGCCATATGTGATCAATTTGACCGAGAATCTAATTCTTTGGGTTGTTTCACTAAGATCCATGAAATAGGTACAATAAGGACTACATTGCAGCCTTGGAAAAATTTTCCATCAAAACCGACATCCTAGGAGATGACTTTTACTTGGAATGTTCCATGAGTGGCCTAAAGGAAGCCATCTAATCCCATGTCTAGCTACACCACCCATCTTCTTGGTTGGATGCTCGGCTCAAGGCCTTAGATGTGGAAGTCGCCTTAAATGCCCAGTAAAATTTTCCAAATCTCATCGCCTAGACACATCCCACCTTGGCTCTGAGCCCCACCCAAACACTTAAGGTTGAAAAGGTGTCATGGGAAGAAATGATCGAAATAAGGAAACAAATATTGTGCTACTACTGTAATTAAAAGTACTACGTCAGACATAAATGTAAGGAACCGAAATTCTTTCAAATTGATGTTATTGATAACAGCTCAGAAGATGAAGCTTCATCCCTTGAGGTGCTTGAGGAAGAAGTGGGTGAAATAAAAACCGACCCATTAAATGATCTCACATCTATGCCAGATGAGTTAGTTATATCACCACATGCCTTGGTTGGAATTTATTTGCCTCAGACTCTCAAAATTCGTGGCTTTATTAAACATCAACCAGTAGTGGTATTGATTGATAGTGGAAACACTCATAACTTTATCCATAAGAGAGCCACGTAAGTTTCTCATGGCTTTGTATGGGCGATATATAATTTCCAAGTCCTTATCGTTGATGGGGGGACCATGAAATGTGAAGGCTGTTGCGAAAATATAAAGCTTCATATGGGAGACTACCACCTAGAGACCCACATTTTTCCATTGAAATGGGTGGTTGCAACATTACCGTTGGTGTTGAATGGCTTCACACATTGGGTCCTATCAGAATGCATTTCTAGGAGCTATATATGAGCTTTAAGCAGAGCGACCACATTCATACATTAAGGGGTCTCCAAGCAGGTTCTCCTACTATCATCAACTCACATTGAATGCACAAGATTTAAAAAAAGGGCCATCATGGAGTAGTCACCTAATTTAATTCCATCCAGGCTATTGAATTCACTACTCCTCATATTCATCCTGAGATGCAACGTGTATTATATTTCCACTAGTGGTTCTTTGAAAAACCTAAAGAGCTTCCACCGTCTAGGGGTGAACATGATCATAGCATCTCTTTGGTCCCAGGTGCCCAGCGGCCTAATGTTCGCCCATATCGATATCCTTTTTCCAAAAGGAATGAAATTAAAAAAATCATCAAGGAACTCCTCGAAGTTGATGTTATTCATCCAACATCAACCCTTGTTCATCTCCAATAGTCATGATCCTAAAGAAAGATGGAGAATGGTGCATGTGTCCAGAATTTCAGGCCCTTACAAGCTCACTATTAGGGACAAATTTCCTATTCCATTTGTTGATGACCTGCTTGATGAACTATATGGGGCTAAATTATTTGCCAAGCTAGACCTCCACTCGGGCTATCACCAAATACACATGAAGGAAGTAGACATTCCCAAGACAAACTTCAAACTCCTGAAGGCCGTTGTGAATTCTTGGTCATGGCCTTTGTTCTATGCAATGCTCCATCTACTTTCCAAAGCCTCATGAACCACCTTCTAAGTCCATATCTCCAAAAATTTTCCCTGCTTTTCTTCGATGACATTATCATCTACAACATAACTTGGGACAAACATCTTCATCATGTATACCAGATATTGCAACACTCCAAAATCACAAATTATCCAAGTGCTCCTTTGGCATGGAAGAAGTAGACTATTTGGTACACAATGTGGTCGTGAAGGAGTGAGAGTTGATCCAAAAACTATTCAAGTAATGCAAGGTTGGCCCCAACCAAAAAAATTTAAGAGTTTGAGGGGATCCTTGAGTCTCACTAGCTACTATCACAAATTTTTCCATAATTATGGATGCATGTTAGATCCATCACTAATATGGTCAAGAAAAAAACATTTCTCTGGACTAGTGCAGCTCAGCAGGATTTTTGGGCTCTTAAACAGGCCATGTGATACACTCCCGTATCGGCCTTACTTGACTTCACCAAATCTTTTGTGATTGAATGTGATTCTTTAGGCATGGGTATTGGAATTGTATTAATGTTGGAAGGTATACCATTGGATTTCACCAATCCAAAACTCAGTGGCAAACATCTAGGTCAATCTACTTATGAGAAAGAAATGATGGCCATATTACATGCAGTAGACACCTGGCGACCATACTTATTGGGGTGATGTTTCCAAATCTGCACGGACCATCATAGCCTAAAATATTTTCTAGAGTAGTGTCTATCATCGCCACATCAAAAGAAATTTGTTGCCAAAATGTTGAGATATGATTATGAGATAATTTACAAGAATGGGCATGACAATGTAGTGGTTGATGCCTTATTGCGCCAATTTGAGGATGAGGGTACCCTTCTATCACTCTCTCTACCCATACCATATTGGATTGAAGATGACCGCAATGAATGATTCTCCCACCCCTACCTATAAAAACTCATTAATAATTTAAGAGAAGATCCTAATTCCTCAACAAAATACACTTGGAAGGATGGGATTCTTTTCTACAAGGATCGAGTAGTGTTATCCCCAACCTCCACACTCAAAACATCCATCTTGGATGAGTTGCACTCATCTCTGATTGTAGGACATTCAGGATTTCATAAGACTTATGCTCAATCACGTCGTTCTTTCTTTTGGACTGGCATGAAGAATGAAATTATTACTTTTTTAGTTGAATGTGATGTTTTCCAATGAAGAAACAGTCAATTTACTGTAACCTTACAACCATTGCTACTCCCTGCTTCTTTTTGGATGGATGTTTCCATGGATTTCATCACTGGTCTCCCAAAGTTAAGAAGAAAATCGGTCATCATGATGGTTGTTGATAGACTTTCCAAATATGCTCATTTTTTCACTCTACAACACCCATTTACCCCCACTTTGGTGGCTCAATTTTTCTTGGACCAGATCTTCAAACTACATGGCATGCCGACTTCCTTTGTGTCTGATTGAGATCCCACTTTCACCAACAAATTTTGGCAGGAACTTTCCAAGCTATAGGGCACCCAACTCCAACTAAGTATCTCCTCTCATCCCCAAATTGATGGTCAAACAGAAGTGGTCAACAAATGTTTGGAGACCTATCTGAGGTGCTTCACTTCAGACAAGAAACATGAATGGGTATAGTGGCCACCTTTAGCTGAATCGTGGTATAATACTAACTATCATGATGCCACCAAGATGACTCCATATGAGGAAGTGTATTGCGAACTCCCACCTTCAACAGTTTCTTATGTCCCTGAATGTTCTAAAGTATAGGAAGTTGATTAACTCCTACAGAATCGTGCTTCCATGATCGCTCATATTAAACATAATCTACATCAAGATCAAAATAGAATGAAGCAACATGTTGACCAACATTGTTCCAAGAACTCATATCAAGAAGGGGATTAGGTATTCCTGCAACTCCAACCATATATGCAAACATCTCTCAAAGAAAAGGGCAGCGAGAAACTAGCACCAAAATTCTACGGGCTTTATCGGATACTTCACTGCATAGGAGCAATCGCTTACTATCTAGCCTTCCACCTACTTCAAAAATTCACCTGGTCTTCCATGTATCACGCCTCAAGAAAGTGGCAGGGAACAATTGCATGTTTTAAACAAGTCTACCTAAATTGGATGAGGAAGGATCACTTTGGCTCTGACCAGAAAAAGTCCTTAATACTTGCGAAAGACATCTCTATGGCCGCACGATCAAGGAAGTCCTCATCAAGCGGAAAAACGCCTCTCTAGAAGATGCGACCTAGGAACCAACCACTATTTTTCAACAATTTCCACAGTTTCAACCTTAAGAGCCAGGTTGATTTTGATGGGGGAGGGCATGTTAGATTCCAACCCTAACCCCTTTATTTATGTAATAAGCCAAAGGGGCTGAGGCTTGAGAGTCATAATTATTTAAAGAGTCAATAAATCCTGCATAAATAATTGTAAGTGGTTGACCTGCATTATAGAAAAGAGACCACAATTAGTTGTAAACAGGTCGTAGTTAATAAATAAAGTGGTTAACCGATGTTATGCAAGGGACCACTAGTAGTTAGGACTTTTGATGTCATTAGGCTATAAATATTCTTAGTTATTAAGGGAAATATGATCGAGCCTTATTATAATTTAGCTTTGCTCTGTTGGAGGTTTCCCCATCAAAGAGGCAAGTGAACATTGTAATATGTTTCTAAATAATAAAATATCTTGTAGTTTATCTCATTTCATGTAATAATTTTATGTTTTGGGCTATATTTCTTCGTATTTTTGGTATTCTGGATTTCTCACAAGTCAAGAGCATAACAGTCAATCATGTTCAACCATAGTCAATGGTGGTCAACCATCATCAACCATTGTCAACCATGGCCTAACATCACATTTTGACAAATCTTTTCTCAATATGAAAATCAGCAATGGTCATTCATGGTCAATAACCATGGTCACATTGTGTCAATCAACCATGGTTAACCATGTTAAACCATGGTCAGCCATGGTCCTCCTTGGGCCTACATGGTCAAATGTCTCATTGTCACAAAGATTGTCTCAATCTTAAAATCAATCATGGTCAATATGAAAATCAGCCATTGTCAACCATGGTCCAACGTCACATTGTGACAAATGTTGTCTCAATATGAACATCAACCGTATCTGGTGGGAGGAAATCAAAGTTGTGAGGAAAATCGAAAAACAAGTCACGTGGAAGGAATTTCATAGGCATTTCAAGGATAAGTATTTAACTGAATGTTATTATGATGAAAAGGCAAAGAAATTTCACAAGTTAATATTGGGAACCTTAACCATGGATGAATATGTGAAACAATTCACCTCCTTACTGCGATATGTACCATATATGCAAGAGGAAAAGGTCAAGATTGAGTGTTTCATTAGTAGCCTACCCAATTTTATGAAGGATAAACTTGAGTTTGATTACCCAAGAACCATGGATGATGCAGTGTGAAAATCCCGCATCTGCTACCAACAAATGAAACAAAAAAGTGAGGTACTTAAAGGAGGATTGAGTAGGAGGGGAAAGAACCTACCTCCAAACAGACAGACAAAAATTACTAATGGTAGGAATATATAGCAAAAAACCTTCAGTGGAATTAGTCCAAAGTTGCCTACTTTGAAAATAGACATTCGGAAGGGGTTAATAAACATTTTAATGATCAGCAACCAAAACAACCTTTGCAATGTTGGGGATGCGGAGAACCCCATTACTAGAAAAATTGTCTGCATAAAGCAATGACGGAACAACTCTCAAATATGCAACAAGCTTCCACAGTTGGGGAGGTGGCAAGGAGGATGCCCAGAGTTAATGCTGCTTTGGACGACCATCGAGCGGAATACCAACCCACCATGATTTACTGTGAAGGTATGATTGCTAATCAACCTATTACTGTTTTGTTTGATCCCGGTGCTAGCCCAAGCTATGTTAGTCCTAAGGTTGTAGAGAGTTGTCTACTGTTGAGCAGTAAGTTTCAAAAACCTTGGTTAGTTCAATTAGCCACCAGGGCAAAAATAAGGGTAACTACAAAATTAGAATGTTGTCCTATAACAACTTCAGGACAACCAATTATGCTGACATTAATATACTCCCTTTGGGTTCATACGATATTCTAATAGGGATGGATTGGTGGGAAGGACGTTGTTCCCTATTTGATTGTAAGGAGAAAACTGTAAGTTATATCACTGAGTCAGGGCAGAGAAAGGAATTACAAGGAATCAAGAAAAATATTAAGTTGCATCCTATTACTGCTAGTTAGCTAGGAAAATGTATTAGGAAAGGTTGTCATATTTATGTGGTCTAGGTAGGATACATGAACTAGAAAAGTAAAATGACTTCCTTGGAAATATCCCTGTTATTCAGGAATTTGCTGATGTATTTCATGAATCCATTCCTGAATTACCTCCTAAACATGATATTGAATTCACCATTGAATTAGTTCCTGGTGCCACCCGTGTATCCAAAGTCCCTTATCGCATGAGCATACTTAAGTTAACAAAACTCAAAATGTAGCTTCAGGAACTTCTAGATAAAGTTTATATCCGCCCCAATGTGTCTCCTTGGGGAGCCCCCATACTTTTCATATGGAACAAAGATGGAACTTTGAGATTATGCATCAATTATCCTCAGTTGAATAAACTGACCATAAAAAATAAATATCCTTTTCCACTTATTGATGATTTGTTTGATCAGGTGCAAGGACCTAGAGTATTCTAAAAAATCGATCTAAGGTCCAACTACTACCAGATAAGGATAAAGGAGGAAGATATTTTTAAAACTGCCTTCCAAACTCGTTATGGTCATTATGAGTTTATGGTGTTGTCGTTTGGCCTCACAAACACCCAAGATACTTTTATGAGTCTGATGCACGGTATTTTCCAACCATATCTTGATAAGTTTGTATTGATTTTTATTGACGATATTTTAATTTACTCCAAGAATCAGGAGGAGCATGAAAATCATTTGAGGATAGTGTTGCAAACTCTACGAGAAAATGAGTTATATGCTAAATATAGCAAGTGTGACTTTTTCAAAATCCAAATACAGTATTTGGGTCACGTTATATCAGCAGAGGGAATAGCAGTGGATCTGAAAAAGATTAAAACTATTATGGAATGGACCACCCCAAGGAATGTTGCTGATATTAGATCATTCTTGGGCTTGGCCAGTTATTACCGTCAGTTCATTGAAGGATTTTCGAAAATCGCTTTTCCAATGACCTCATTACAGAATAAGGGACACACCTTCTGATCGACAGTTGAGTGTTAGCAAAGATTTGAAATATTAAAACATCTACTTACCACTGCACCCATGTTAAAGGTAGCATATTTGGAAAAATCTTTCGTAGTTTGTACAGATGCAAGTAAAGAAGGTGTTGGCGGAGTGCTGACACAAGAAGGGAAAGTTATTGCCTATGAATCATGTAAATTGGAGCAATATGAGCAATGATATTCTGCTTATGATCTTGAATTGGCAGCAGTGGTGAATGCACTTAAAATGTGGTGAAACTACCTATTGGGGAAGAAATTTATGTTATTAACATATCACAATAGCCTTACAAATTTCTTTAACCAATATAGATTAAATACTCGACAGGCCATCTTCAAAACATTTTTGAGTGAATTCGATTCTGAAATGAAACAATTTAAGGGAAAGAAAATCAAGTGGCCAATGCATTAAGCAGAAAATTACATTCTATTTATGAAGTTCAATTCAGCCAGGTGTGATCAAACATCCCTGAAATAATTAAGGAAACCTCCCTTGATAACCCAGAGTATGCTTTCTTTTGGCAGTAAGCAAGAGAAGCTCAATTGAAAGGGGAAACATCAAATTATGAAATAAATTCAGATAAGATACTCACCTTCAAAACCAACTATATGTTCCTAATCAAAATTTCTTCAAACAACTGATATTGGATGAATTTCATAGTAAACCGTATACTGCCCACCCAGGGTACCAAAAGCTATTTTCTGCAATAAGAAAAGGTTATTTATGGCTTGGATTAAGAAAATATCACCAAGTATCGATCTAAATGTTTGGAGTGACAGATGGTGAAGGTGGAGCATTGGCATCCCATTGGGCTATTGCAACCATTGCCCATTCCGGAGTGGAAATGGGAGACAATTTCTCTAGATTTCATTACCAGCTTACCTCGCACTAAGAAGCAACACAACTCAATTATAGTGGTGGTGGAAAAGATAAGCAAAATCGCTCATTTTATACCTGTGAAATGAACTTACAAAACCGTGGAAATTGCATACATATTTATGAAGGAAATTTTTTGTCTGCGCGAAATACCCAAAGTGGTAATTTCTGATAGGGATGTAAAATTTACATCCACATTTTGGAAAACACTCTTTTCTAGGTTGGTTACCCAGATTCAGTTAAGTACCGTCTACCATCCTCAGACGGATGGTCAAACCGAATGAGTGAATCAAGATCTGGAGGACATGTTACGAATGTTTGTGATGCAACAACCACATAAGTGGGAATATTACCTCCGCTTAGTGAAATTTTCTTATAATAATGGGAATTGTGAATCACAGGGCATGAGTCGCTTTGAGGTGTTATATGGAAGAAGGTGCGGGGTGCCCATAGATTGGATTACTCCAGTCAATAATATAGCCTTAGGCCCTGACATGCTAGCAGAAATGGAGGAGACGATTAAGAAGGTTCATCAGAATCTAAGAGTAGCCCAAGATAGACAGAAGATGTATGTAGATAAAAAAAAAGGACATATAAATAATTCCAGTTGGGGGATCATGTATACCTAAGGGTAAAGCCCCGAAAAAGATCCTTACAGTGTAGGGGTTGTGCTCAGTTAGCGCCCTGTTACTATGGACCTTTTCAAGTATTAGAACGGATTGGACCTGTAGCATACAAGCTTGCGTTACCAAGCCATATCCGGTTCCACAATGTTTTCCATGTTTCCTTGCCAAAACAATATGTGTACAACACTTAGCATACAATTAGTTGGGAAAATATACAGGTAATAAGTTAATAGAATACACAACTTTTAGATTAACTATTTTGGGAAAGTTGTGATGGAAAATTGTATATGTGCAGGTTGAACCTTCCGGAAGGAGAATTTTTGGTAGAATCCCTTCGTATTCTCAATTGGAGAGAGACCACCTTGTGGAAACGAGCCATCACCTAGGTTAAAGTGTAGTGGAAGCACATTGGCGTCGAAGAGGCCACCTGGGAAGAAGAGGAATTTATGAGGAAATCTTACCCCGCATTATTTTCTTAAAATAGAAAGAACACCAAGGATGGTGTTCCTCACATGGGGGGGAGATATAACACCTCAAACTGCATAAACAATTATTGTGGTTACTAAGTTTTACTTATTGCCTTAGCTTTTACTGTATTAAATTTTTACTTTATTTTTGAAATGTTAAATGATTGAGGCTGAGAGGCGAGGATATATCTTGTTACTTGATTAAGAATAATTAGGAGTTAAAGTATTCTAACAAGAATTGAAAGAAATAGTTGTGAACCTCCAGAAACAATTAGATAAAAGAAATAGTTATTCATCTGCTCCATCAAGAAGAGGAAGAGAGAAATATATGAGGGGGGAGAGTCAAGGGAATAGAGAGGTTACCCATGTATCCTTGAGTTGGGTGAAATAAACCACTGGGAAAGACTCGAATACAGTCGGAGAGGTATGAGACTTGAGGATGGACTGTGAGTCCTGAAGCCCAAGGTACCTGACTGTAGCAGACTCAATTGACTGGGTGGAGGAGGAAGTTCTCAAGGGAGAGTCTCGAAATAATTTCCATGATCACATCTGGGTGGTGAGACCTTCCATGCAAGGAAAGAAGTTACATAATTACAAGTCTGTGAACACATAAGTGATCTAAGTCTATCCTTAAGGAATGTTGATTGAACATGATAAAACTAGTTTTGCAAATATAATTAATTAGAGATGTAAATTTCATAGAAACATGTTTTAAATAGAGAATAGAAATAGATCACTGAGGCAACGCATATTATCCAAGTAGAAAGAAAAGACTATATTGAATAACATAGAAAAATAAACAGCTAATTTTGAGGCAAGAAGTACTAGTAAATTATATGCATGGTATAGTTCATTAAATTTTGAAATGTTATAACAACCAAATTTCTCAAGATTAAATAAATATTTGAAAACTGTATTATTATCACAGGTAATGGAACTTTATGATAACCAGTTCAAACCTTTGGGTAGATATCGACGAAGAAGGGATATGTAAATGACAACGAGCAAACATTCCCAAATATCCAAATATTACCATCTATCATTTTACATTCGATATTTTTAGACAATGGAAGGTTTCAACTATGTACCATTCAACTCCAAAATGTAATAATCATAGAAAAAGTATATTCATACTATTAAAAAGAGAAGGTTGAAACCCATACATTAGAGTTGAGCCGACAGTTATAGGTCCAACTTAGAAGCCACTGAAGTTACAAAGGAATTAAATAAAACCTTAAAGCATGTAAATTAAGCCTTGTTGATGGGCTACTGTAAAAACTGAGTCACTAAACCACTGATCACAATATTCATTAACAGAGAACTTAAACCTCGGCAGAATCCTGCGGTCTATGTTGTTAAGAACTAGCCTTAGTGCAGTTCGCAAAACAAGATTACCAAAATGTTCCACTAAAACACAGTATGTACCAATTGAATCAGGCGTATAGCCTCTACCAAGATCAACATGTTCACAAGATGAACCACCAGAAAAGATATAACCTAATTATCTAAAGGTACCAGTGAGGTGAGCTAGTTCCAACCTGTAAATAACGACAAAGACTCATAAGAATTCAGGATGCGATTGAAGTCATCATGGCCATGAAAATTATAAACCCGACATAGGATAATACCTGCATACACACGATGACAAGAATTAGGAGACAATGTGGGCAACCAAACTAGTTCTTAACTAAACTTAAAGGGGAAGACCAAGGATGCTGCTAGAGAGTACCTGAGATTGGGAGACTCCAGCAGATGGCGGCCCACCTGTACGAAGCAAACCCAAAACAATCAATTAATAGAGAATGAAACTGTCATGAAATAATAAGTTTTAAATGAGTTTCGTGAATACCTTCATACTCACCTTCCTTAGGACGATAATGGTCCTCACTTCCCTCCACAGGATGGGAAAGCCAGTGAAAAATCCCTGAAAAGTTGGGCAAACAATCAAACCCCCAAAGTAGACGAAACCCTGAAGAAAAATCCAACCACAAACAGTATAGAGCACTGGAACAATGAAGGAACGGGTGTGATAAAGTACCTCCGGGTGAGAGTATGGCGTAGACCTCTATTGAAAATAGATGAAACAATCATGAGCCCTTTTAGCGTAGTGGAGGACCACTTAGTTATAGAGCAGCGGACCCGAAACTCAACAATGTCAAATGACTCCTCAGACGACTGAATGCAGGAGAGTTAGTTACTAGGTTAAACCCTAATAGCTCCAAGTCGTTGGATCGCCAACCCCTGATCGGAGGGGGCAGATCAGACCATCTGTCGTGTGCTAACCAAGGCCTCTGGAAAGTACATGTAGAGGCATTAACCATGCTAGTACCACATGTAATATGGTAATGCTAGTAATAAATCAAAGTCAAATTATGTATGACAACCCCAATGGGAAATCACGTGAAACATAAATGTTAATCCATTGTAAACATTGGATAATGCGATGCACACTAAGAGTATTAATCACAGGGCAGATCAACAATAATGTTTGCGATTATTATATATATATATATATATATATATATATATATATATATATATATATATATATATATATATATATATATATATATATATATATATATATATATGTTTGCATGTGATAGGTGTTACATATGGATTCAACATCCTGGAAAACCCCTACGGCACTTCAATTGTGCAGGAGTTACCCATCAAGCTTGTGATTTCAATAACTTCCTTCCAATTTTAGAGAAATTAAACCAGAAAACTTTCACAATTCTAATTAAAAATAAACATTAAAAAGTAAAACAAACAAATTTGAATTTATTTTAAAATAAATAAATTTAAATTCATTTTTAAATAAGAATTTGTAATATTTTAAATACTAATATATATAAATTAACTATTTTTTAGATATAAAAAGTCTAAATTTAATAACATTTAAATTCAATTATAAATTTATGAGGAGTATAGGAATCATGGTAACAATGTATTTGAAATTCCAATTTCTAATCGAGAAATAAATCCATTTTATAAAAGTTCTACTTTATCACATGCATATTAACATTGAAGATACTGTATAAAAATTGTTAAAATGAAACAAAAAATTGTTGCCATTTCTATTATTAGTCCCTGCCTCCGGCATAGTAGGGGCTATAGACATCGATATCAATCAATTTCATATTAATTCAGGCGTACCGTTCCATTTAACCAATCTTTTAAAAAAACATTTCGTGGTTTTTTTGTTTTATCCAAAGTTTTGTTTTGGAGGTCTTATTGTCGGGATATCGATTGATTTCATATTAATACGTTGTACTGGTCCATTTAAACAATGTTTTCCATGATATTGCAAGATGTCAACACGTTTTATTTCTGGCTGATATTGTGACATGCCAACACATTTGCATGGACCACAAGTTTCACTTACAAATGTGGTAAGTGTCTTGAGCTTCTTTACAATGTTTGACAACCTCAAATTCTTTTGGAGAAGACGAAGGGCTCCCGAGCTCTGAAGAAGAGGCACGGTTAAACAATAGTCTTACCCTACCGTGATAGAAGCGTATGAAGAATCTGCCTCTTCTTTACAGTGTTCCACAGTTTCAATCTGTTCTTGAGGTGGTGGGATGGTTTCCTGGCATCCCTTCTTTAGGAACGGCTACTAATCTCGTTGTCTAGTTTGCCTGGTTCCTTTTCTATGCATAACTCCATAAGCAGATGCACGAGAGAAGGATAACTCAACATCTCTAGGAATGGGTTCTGCAACCAAACGGTATTGGGCAATGATGGTTTTCGAACAGCAAGACAACTTAAAGGAGGAACAATGAGGAACCAGAGGAACTAGACAACTTATTGCAGGAGGAGCAAGAGGAACCAAAAAATCAACTTGCAGGAAGAACCAGAGGAACCAAAAAATTGGTGATGGGCATGTGAACCTATAGACAATTTTTAAGTGTGGCAGAGGCAGGATAGAATTCAGGTTCTTTCTCTTCCAACCCTACCAAATTGCTATTTCCATTCCTAAATCCCCAAGCGAGTAGAGTAGTTGCTGCAGGCGTAGATATCCCTTCAACCGATATGCAAGGTATAAAGACCCCAAATCCTGAACGCAAAGTGCTTAATGGTAAACCGCATAAAATCATGTAAAAGATAAAAAAAGAAAACCATTTAAAATTTGTACAATGAATTGCAGTCCCAAAGGCCGCAGTGATATTTTTTCATATTTTTCCAATTTGCCAATCTTCATTATGTAGTGAGATCTTTTCACATTTTTTCAATTTCAGATAGATTTCATACTAATCTTTTGGGTGTATTTCTGTTTCATTTTCCCAGTTATTATGATAATGCATCTAGTTCAAATAAACTGTCAAAAATAACTTCGCCACAAGACACAGTTATCTTTATAATTATCGGTGAAAACGTATTTAAATGGTTACTCACCATTTCGTGTATGCTTGGAGCCTTTTGCATAGCTTGCAAGATGCAATTATCTTTATAATTATCGCTAAAAGGGTATTCAAATGGTTACTCGGAGAAAACACCATCTGTAATAATAAACCAGTAGAGCACTTTATTTTGTGAACTAATAATTGAAATCTCTAAATCAAACACTATATTAATACTAACTGCTTATCCTTGGCCTTCCTTGCCTTATAGGTTGTTCGTTAAGCCGCTCTGGCGAGAAAGTATTTCAACTATCAAACCACATTCAAAAAGAGATGAACAACTCTCTAAATGTCATGCCCTTAAATCTAGTAAAACCCCAACTGCTGTTGAGGAATTGAATAGGTGATGAGGAATAGAACAAGTGAAGAAACGGAAGAGAGTGTTTATATATACCTGATCTTTTTTGAGAAACAGAGTGATTTTACTTCCTCTCCCCAGGGGCTCACCGTTCAAAATCCTTAGCACGCGGACAGCTTTAACAGAGTGTATCAATGTGCACAAAAATGGCTTATTTGAATCTTCTTGCGTGAAGGGGTAACCCTTAACAGCGAATTTAAATGATAGGATTGTCGGAACGGGAAGAGAGAGGTGGTGCTTCAATGTCTCTAGAAGCGTTGGGATGATGTCAGGGTTTTTGGACAGTTTTGTGATGATGCTACAAGAAATTGATCACTCACTAATAGTATTCTGAGGCGATCCCGACAAATTCATGGTGGCTCTGTTGTTAGACAAATTCATGGTGTCTCTATTGTTCTACCTCACAAGAGTAATGATTCGAATGCCCACCCCTTCCTCAACTTGCCCGGCTTCTTGATTCTGATTGTTACATCAACGCATGTAATACATGCAGGTGGGTCCATGGTAGTTGGGTGCATGTGGGTCCATGGTATCTTCGTGTCCGAATGGTTGCCATGGGTGCCAAGTGATATTTATTTTTCCCTTAGGCATGGTTTAAGCCCTGCATGTTATGTCATGGAGGAGGTGAGGCATGTGGCGCTTGGTCCATGGATGCCTTTTCATTTTTATTTTTTTAAGCACTTTACAGACCACCACTCACCTGTGAAACTATATATAGGTATTTTCTTTTAATTGTATGTAATGGAGGTACCTAGAGAAATTCCAGTGAGAAAAATGTGCTAATAAAAAACTTTCTCCATGCACAACTCAAGTTCGTCTGGTCTTTCCACCAATACCCAGAAGAGAATACGGAATTTGTGTGACAAATGAAACTATTTAGTGAATTGGGTTTTTAGGTCATGGAAGTTTCAGAGTATGATTGGAGTAGGAAGCTGGGCATTAGAGGATCTAGGTAATGGTAAAAATGAAAAAGTCATGAGTTTTGAAGATGAACAATTTCTTCTCTACAAGCAATCTAGTAAGAAGTCCTATGTACTACCAGACAGTCTCAACGAAGGCGTTTCACCTCTGCCTCCCTGCGAATTCCGGCTGGAAGAAAGATTCCTAATCGATACACAATTGATATCTGTTAGCTCTAAAATTGGAGGAGGTGCCCATGGAAAGGTCTATAAAGGAAAGTATATCTATCCTACTATCATTCACTTGCTAGAAAATTTTATGTTTTGTTCTGCAAATTTTCTCTTGAAGGTCCAGTGGGACTCTTTATGTTAAAATCCTGAAAGAGCTTCCTGAAATATTTGAATTTCCATACTGGGAAACCCAAAAGGTCCCATGCAAAAAAGAATCCTGAATCTTAAAAAATTCTCACTGTTAGAAGAGATGGGCGCACACACAACACAAGTCATAATTTTGGCCAGATTTCTCCTTCTCTATCAAATAAGCTTGGATGATTTGCAGACTGGTATCCAACTTACAATAGATTTTCTAAAGGCTAGGTTTTGAATAAGTTCAATTCATTGTAATTTTGATTTAGAATTTAGTCTTTTTTTTAGAGAGTAAATATTGCAATGTATAACCTGTTAGGATTCTTTTGTGTGTTTGTGTTTATTTAGAATATGCTGCAAGTTCTCTTAGATTTTGGATTTGAGCTGGCAAAACTCAGGGCTCAAATGCTTAATCTGTAGCCGCATTCTCATTTTGGTTTGGTAGCTTTTCACCAAGCTGCTTACAAATTTTCTATAGGCGTGGTTTATCCATTTATGATCTCGTGCATGGTGGTCCTAGGGATTTGGAGCTACTCTCTAAACCACCCGTCCCAATTCTTTCCCAAATGTTACTTTAAATTAAGAGGGGGGTTGACTCTGGTTCATCTGTTTTTGATAGGTTCATACTGATTTGAAGTGTATTGTGGTGATTTTTTTTAGGACTGGTTGAGTTTTAAGTATGCTGTTTTAAATGGCTTTCGCTTTAGCCAAGATGATACGGGTATAAATTTAACTGTGGTAATTTTTATGAGGTCCCTTCAACTGTAAAATTTGCTATCTTTGATTTAGCTCACTCGTTTTGTTATTTGCATGTCCGAATGGTCGCCACGAGTGCCAAGTGATATTTATTTTTCCCTTAGGCATGGTTTAAGCCCTGCATGCTATGTTATGGAGGAGGTGACGCATGTGGCGCATGGTCCATGGACATCTTTTTATTTTTATTTTTTTAAGCACTTTATAGACCACCACTCACTTGTGAAACTATATATAGGTATTTTATTTTAATTTTATGTAATGGAGGTACCTAAAGAAATTCCAGTGAGAAAGATGTGGGAAAAACATTGTCTATTTGATTGCTACAGGGGCCATACTAGGTTCATGTGTAACGATTGCACTAATCAAGTTATTTTCAAGGTCAGTTTTTCATTTTGCCTAGATGGTCTAAAGGGAAACAATTTACTTCATATTTATGTTCATATATAGTTTGCTTTAGGGTTTAACAACCCATTAATGTTCCCATAAATGTATTTTGATTTGAATTAAATTCATTCACTTTCATATAATCTACCCAGGAAAAGGGTTTACTCAAAGGCTTGCAGGATTTGATATTGTCATACTTGTATTTTGAATGTTCATGGTGTATGCTTGTCTCAGTGCCGTCTTACAACACATCTATGTTATAAGCTTAAAAACCCAAAATAGAAGACATGAATGCTTTTTTTATTTATTCTAGCTTTGTGTCAACTGGACATGTGAAAATTTCAACTTAAACAAAATGTTGAAATGTTGAAATTGTTTTCACGTAATCCTAAAAGATTAGAAAATAATCAAAGCTTTGATTAATTTGGCACTTGAATGTCGTCAGATCTCACTTTATAGCTGCAGAAGTTCTCGCATGAAATTCGTCTTCCATATCCTCAATCTCACTCTAAGAAACTCAAAAGAAAGCAGTAAGTGCCAGAAAGGGAAGGATAAAATCCTTGAATTCCATAGGCAAGATTCTAAACTATATGTCAATTTTACAAGCAAGATGAGTATGGATGGCTCGTGGCTCTCTTGGAGACTATCCAAACGGTTATGCAATAGCGCATCCATGGTAGTTGGATCTCCCAATGGCCACCACGGGTGTTTTATTCTATTCCATGAATTGGTTGTTTTTTAAATTATATTTCTTAATTTTTTTTGTTGTGTATATCTTTTTATTTATTTAATATTTCTATTATATCATCATTGAAGTTTTATTATTAAAATTTATTATGAAAATACTAAAACATGCTATTTACCTCAACATTTTTACACTACACGAGAGGCATTTCCTTCGGCATTTCCTTCTACATATGTTTTTAGCATTTTTACTCTGTGCCTGAGGCATTTCCTCCAGCTTTTGCACGCTTTTGCACTATGTATGGCTCGGCAGTGTTGCTGGTTGTCTTGAAGTTTTGTCAAGCAATTCCGGTGACTGCAATTTCATAAAAACTTAATTGACATTGTCTGAAACTAAGCACAAAATTGGTCCAAACTCCTAAATACTCATTTTATAATTGTTTAGTGTTTGTTGGCAATACGACAGGGACTACCGCTACGCAGTTGCCCTTGTTTCTATTAAACAACTAAAATGCATTTTTTCCTATAAATTGCACATAAATAAGCATGCTACACCTTTAAACTTTAACATAGGCATGATGTGAGTTAAGATAGAGACCAACGTTTCCCACCACCCCAAGTGAACATAAACATGATGTGAGTTAAGATAGAGACCAGCGTTTCCACCACCCCCAAATAACCACTTGCCAAATTTTGGCTTATCTCTAAGTTTCATATTGTAAGCTAAATTTATGTGCACTTAGAACCGTGCAATTTATGGTTATCTCAGAGGCTCACCATGTAGCCAAACTCTTTTATGATCTCCAATCCTATTTGAAATTGGTTATATCTAAAATAACATAGCTATAAACATATTTGTGATATCACTTTTCAACAATATATATAAATATATCACGTTCTTCTATTTATATAATTCATTGGTTATATTTACTATTTTAAACACTAACCCAATATTAATAATGACATACCAATTTCAAAATTATTAAAATTTAACAATTTAAAGATAATAATAAAAAATATCCATCAAATTTAACTAATAAACATAAAATTGAACTATTAGCATATACGTGTTAGCCTCTTGCTGCAGCAGGTTAATCATCTTTCATGATCGACATTTTTACATGCCAAATATGTCGTACTATGCATGCTGCAATGCTCCATATTTGCTAAAGATCACCAAAGAACTGTCCTTGAAAGTGTGCTAATCTAAGTGCCACTGCTGTGTTCCAGTTTTGATAAGTAATCCATTTTGATCAGTTTTCAGTTAAGGATAGGCCAAACAGCTTATTCTTGGCCTCCCTAGGTTTCAATTTCTTGTTGTAGAATATAGAGAATGAACATCTGTCCAAACAGCTTAATCTTGGCAGATCTGTAAATAGGTAGAGAAACAAGGGTGCTCAATAGCCTAATCTGAGCCCCTGGATGCAATAAGTGTAGATTTAGATAGGAGGACAGCAAGAAGAAAAGAACAAAAAGCTGGGTATGCTAGTTCAAGTGCACCCAAACCAAAAAGAAGAGAAAATGCTAGGTGAATAGGCTGGGTAGGTAGCTTTGTGGTTGCAGAATCATGACTTGTGATCCATTTCAGATTTTCAAGTGTCATATCTATTCATATCACAAGTTTGAGGCAGTTTCCATCTGAAGGACTTCAAGCGAGGCATGTCTGACTTCCCCTTCCTCCTCTGTCCCAAAGTCACTCACTAACTTCCCCTAAAGAAGTCAAGATCTGCTTGATACCTTTTAGATTCATCATGTTCCATATCATCTGCCTTGGTGAAGATCTGCTTCACTAAAGGAATGTTCACACTCCTTCTATCAGTCATTTTCCCCCATTGATAGTCTAAGCCTTCATTCTTAGCGCTTTTTTTTTTTTTTTTCATCATTATCATATTAACTACTAACTTTATTATGTAACTCCCTATCTCTTTTCCCTTCCCCTACTAAAACCATCTCTATAACTCCCCTATATACTTATCCCCTCCCCTTGGTTGAAAAATAACCATATACATCCTTGGGAATTGCTAAGTTTATCTGAAACTCAGCAAGAACCCTCATTGACCCCTCTGACCATCTTCCAAATGCACAAGGACTCATTCCTTTGCATAGTTTCCCTTCATATGTATAAAAATCATCTCTTTGGCCTTGGTTTGCCTTTATAAGGCATGAAACCCTCTTTGGCCACTAAACCCCTCTCAAAACCACATCACTTTACCCCTAAGTGCCTTGGGACTCCTTCCAAGGCATAAGAATACAAAAACCATGCAAAAACCATGAAAAACCTTCAAAAAAGGATAAAATCCTCCCTTTTTTGGCTATCGGACCCCTTCCGATGCCTTAGAATCCATGCCAAACTATAAAGGAACCCCTCCGAATTCATTTGCCTTGCCTTTTCATAAAAAGCGTGCTCCGATGAGATAAAGGTCTGTTTGATCCCCCTCCGATGCGATATCGCTATCGGGAGGGGGCAGTGGCATATATAAGCGAAAATGGCTAAGTCTCAAGGCATGGGGTATAGTTCCGATGGGCCGGACCCGAAAACATATAAAGTGGACCGGTAATAGAATATCGGGTCCACGCAGTTTGGCGATTCCATATGTGCCGCCCTCTGGTCCCTCCGACTGCCGATTCGCCGACAGATCCAGGACCGTTGGATCGGGCCCCAGATCTGACGGCCTAGATCTTGTCGCGCGGCCCCCCACTTCGCATCGCCCCATATACTGCTCCGATTTGGCAAAGCCGATGAGTTATCAAATGCAGTGTTAAAGGGTTTTCGGGTCCGCGGACCCATTCCACTGTTAAAACCACCGATTTGGGTTTCGCCGATGGGTCGGACCCGAAATAAAATAAAGAGGGCCTGTATAACTTATCGGGTCCGATGGGTTTCGGCGTTTATTTGTGGCAACCCCATGACCCCGCCGATAGCGAATTGCCGAGTTAATCTCAGCCGCCCATTCAGGCCCACAGATCAACGGCCCATATTTAATCGCATCACTCCTATATGGCTCCGACCAGCGGAGCCGAAAAGTAATAAAGCGCGGCATAAAGGCATATCGGGTCCGAAAGGGTCCGCGCTGTGTGCTCCTATATCCCAGAGCCGAAAAATATTAAAGGGCAGTTTTAAAGGTTTTCGGGTCCGCATATTGATTTTGTTAAAATCCGCCGATATGAAATTGCCGACGGACCGAACCCGATCTCCATAAAGAAAGGGCATATAAGCATTTCGGGTCCGCCAGGTTCATCGCTATTCGGAGGTTTTATGTGTTGGGACCAATGGTCCGCCCCGATGCGAGTTAGCACCAGTCGTTGGATCTGCCTTCGCACGATCCAACGGCCAGGATTTAATCTCCGCTACAGTGCCGCTCCCGCCTATGTTTTTCACGAATTTTACATAGAAATTGGTATTTTTTCTGTGTAAAAGAAAAGGCAGCATTTGTTCATATTTTCACATATATGCCCGCGCACGACTCCCGATAGCGCAATTCATGCATTCCTAAGCTTTCTGAGATCACTCCAAGGCCCAGTTTTGCTTCAGATAGCCAGTCTTGGCCTCGGCACAGTTGGCAACACTTTTTCCTCCTGTTTGCACAATTTTTCAAAAAGTTTAAGGCTAGTTTTGATTGGCCAAGCGCCGATTGCACCCAAAGGCCATGGAGGACATTAGCAGCAGTTATTTTTGCATTAAAAGGCAGAAAGGGGGCGATGGGATAGTCTAAAGAGTATCAGTGGTGAGAAAAGGCCCAGATTCAGTGCCAAAGTGTATCAGGATGCAACAAAGAGTATCAGTCCAGTTTTTCAAAGCAGATGAAAGCAAAGCAAGCCCAGCAAAGTCAACAAAGCATCATTCGGCCATTAAGGCTCACCAAAACTTCTTTTGTTGCTTTAAAGCCACCTAAAGGCATAGATCAAGGCTTTCAAGGCAGAGTTACTGCAGAGACATTGTTCCCAGTCATATTTTTGGAGCAGCGCTGCTTCCTTAAATGCACAGTTATCACACAGAGGACAGCGCGTGGCTCAAGGAACTCTTTTGATCCATTTTTGAGGCAGCTGCCCCAGCGCAACACTTAGATAAATGTTTTAAGCATTTACTTCAAGATAAAATAGATTAAAGCACTCATTTTCCTCAGATCTGCCTAAGATCTGCTGTAATAGATATTTTGAGATGCCAGTTACCCCAGCGCAGCTGTTAGATAGATATTTCTGCCATTTACTTCTGTACAAATTAGGTTAAAGGCATTTATTTGAGGAGATCTATCCCAGATCTGATGTTTGTAAATATTTTCTATTTAAACCACCCTCTGCACTGTTTTAAGGGTTGGTTGGTCGATAACTTCCTCTAGACTTGCATTGTTTTTTCTGAGAGTCTCTATAATCAAAGATCGCTGGAATGTTTGGGAGATGAACTGACTGTTGTGTTTTAATGTCTGAAGAGTGACTATGGAATCCTAACGCTTCTACATAGCCCAATAAGTGTTTCTTATTTCTGTTTACAGTTTATATGTGTTTATGCCATCATTGTTTCAGTATCTAAATAACAAAAAGAAAGAATAGTTCAGAGCTCACTTAGTTGTATTCTGTTCTCAATTTCTGTGATTTATCTATGTTTTCCTCTGAATTAGTCCTAAATATGAATATTGATTTGCTCATATTTACACTAGTTCCTTCATATATGAATGTTGTTTAGGAATCCTTGATTGCTCCTATATAAATGTTCATTCACCTTCCCTCTATTAGCATAATGAGAGCTGCTTAGTTGCCTTTCATTCACTGACCTCCGTTCCATCTTTATTCTAGCTAGATATTGTTTTATGTGTAGCTATCCTGCTCTGTATTCCTCTTGTGACCAAGAAAACGCAACAGCAAGCCTAATCCACGACTCCATGCCCAATGGTTTGAACTTCTCACACTATACATCCCAACTCTGTTTGAAAGAATCCTCCATCCCACCAAAATCAAAACAAAACCCAAGATAATCATAACTAGCCTAAAATCAACCCAAAACAAAGCTAAATTATAAAGAGAGAGCCCTCTCTAATTGCAGGTAGGCTAGGACCTACAGTCCAAAGATTGGTTTGTGGTTACCTCGGCCGTATCCTTTAAGGAGCTTTAAGGACAACCTGAGTGTTAACATAATGGCGACTCCACTGGGGAACATCCTCAAATAATTTCACAAATCAAGGTGGAAAGCTCCACTGGGAAGGAACCAGACCTTCAAAAGTTTCTTTCCAACCCTTATATTCTTAGAAAAATCCCCAAAAACAGGCTAGAAGCTGGCTCCCAAAAAGAATTCACGTTATACAAGGTCAAATCCAGACCCAAATCCCCCAACAGCTTTTGAAAATCCCAATATAATCCCAAGGAACCTCAGAAAGCTAAAGCGAAGAGAGGATTTTGCTGATAATAGTCCTGAAGCAGTTCACCCATGCTGTGGCCCAACCCCTGTCAAAGTTTTATTTCGTTCAACCCCTAGTTCCCCTTGTTCTTCATCCACCTCTCAAAGCACTCCTTCCACACCTTCATTCACTGCACATACTACCACTACTACTCCTATTATCCCAGTTGTTCCTATTGTCCCTCTTATCCCTGTGAATATGGCTAACAGATATGCACCTTTACAGCTGCCTGCAAATCCTGGGGCTATGCCTCAGGATTACCAAACTAAAATCACATATTTTGATGGCACAAGTGCTTGCACAGCCCTTCAGCATACAAAGAAAATGCAGGATTACTTTGAAAGCTATGAGATTGACAATGATGGTGTGAGAATGAAGATTTTTGTCCAAAGTTTGACAGGCGATGTCAGGACTTGATTTAGAGCACTCCCAGCCAATTCCATAGCAGATCCAGAAGCATTATACCAGTCATTTATCAACAGATGGGAGAAAAAGAAAGATCCCTTGCACATACTAGCTGAATACGATACAATCAAAAGAGGTCCACAAGAAACAGTCTTGGACTATTGTGCAAGGTTCAATAGCATTTATAATGCTATCCCACAAAACTTAAGGCCCCCACCTGACCTTGCCTTATATAAATTCCCTGATGGATTCGACCCAGATATGGCCTACCAATTAAAAGAAAGAGCCCCTGACAGCCTTGCAGACATGCAAAACGTGGCTGTCACTGTGGAGGCAAATTTAATTGCCAAGAGAAACAGAGCTAGAACTGAGAGAAGAACCACCTTCAAGGAAGAGCCCTCAGCCTTAGATCAAAAGCTAGATGCTATTATCAATGGCATGCACAGGCTGGGAGACAGAGTAGAGAGTGTTGAGAGGAAATCATCATGGGACGGGCAGCAAGCTAACACTGTCAGGAACCCGAATTTCAGGAAAAATCAAAATCCAAACGCTGGTAGGTCTAGCCCAGACCATGATATAAGACCTCCTTTTCAAGAAAACTACACAGAGGCATCCACTTCTAATGAACCCATAGAAGACACTCACATGAACTTGGTGGATTTGAAGGGTGAGCAACAAATTTTCCTAACTCAACAAGACCAAGATGACCATGAGATAAATCAATTTCAGACTAACTCTGGTGAGTCTTTTGACTTTAAACAAGGTTATGATTCAGCTATTTATGAAGTCCAAAAACAATATAAGCTGAGGACAAGAACCATAGATGTGCCCGAAAAAGTTAAACCAAAGGAGGGCAAACAGCCCAACCAGATTAGAGGCAAGGCTATTATAACAGAAACAGCTGATATAACTGTCCCAAACCCGCACCAAGTGACTGTAGAGGACATAACAGACATACAGCCTTCTGTTGATCAGCCTCTGCCACCTTCTTCCTCGAAAGAGAACTTGAACAGCACTCCTAAAAGCCTTCCCAAAATAGAAATACCGCAAGGTATCACTCACCATAACACTGATAATCAAGAGGAAAACGCAGAAAATACACTTGAAAAGGGGAAATCTGCTATTGCCAACACAAAGATTCCATTGGAGAAACCATTCAACTTAGAAGCAGAAATAAGCAAACTTAAGATTTCCATCCCTTTATCTGAACTTGCAAAGCATGATGTGTATAGGCAACAAATCCAAAGATCACTGCAAATGCCAGAGGTCAGGGATGATGTGAATGTTTTAGATGATACACCTGAGTTGCTTTTTGGTCCAGAAGTTGATGGCAAATCAGCACATGGAGCTGTTCTACCCTTTTATGTCAGTTTGCACATTCATGACAAAGTCTTGCACAACGCTATGTTTGACTCAGGTGCCTCACACAATCTTATGCCCAAAGCTGTAATGGAGAAACTAAACCTTGATATCACAAGACCCTACAAAGATCTATTCTCCTTTGACTCAAGTCAGGTCAAGTGTTTAGGCTTAATCAAAGACTTATGTGTCTCCTTAGTCCAATTTCCCAACAAGACAATCCTAATGGACGTGGTGGTTGCTGACATTCCACCAAAGTATGGCATGCTGTTGTCAAGATCTTGGGGGGCAAAACTCCAAGGATCTCTCCAATTAGACCTCTCCTATGCCACTATTTCAGTCTTTGGGCAACCAAAGAGACTGTATAGAGAAACACTGATGAAGTATGTGGTAAGTAGTGAGGAAAAGCCCCAGAATTTCCCTATCTATTCAATCCATTCTGATATGGATTCTTTTATTTTGTTTAATGATGAAACAAGTCCTCCAACTAATCAGAGGCCTTTGCCTTTAGAACAAGAAACATGCATCAATCAAGAATCGGTTGCTCATACCCAGGAAACTGTCAAAACAGTCAGCGCAACCAGCATACAAGAAGAACCACATGAAGCACAAAACCTAGGTCTGCCCAATCCTAAAATGACTGAAACTCTTAATGTCAACCACAAGCAAGAAATCACATGGTATTTAGAGTTTGATGGTTTTGTTAATAAGCTAGGAGCAGGGACAGGAATATGGATTCACAATACACATAATAGCCATGCAGAGGGTCATGCTTACAGACTTAACTTCAGATGTACCAACAACATGGAAGAGTATGAAGCTCTCCTTTTAGGCCTTAAACTGCTCAAAGCTCTAGGAGCTGCAAAGGTGTCCATTCTAGGTGACTCCAATTTAATCATACAACAAATGAAGGGCAACTTCGTTACCAATGATAGAAGGCTAAGAGGTTATAGGACTGCTGCCACTACAATACTTGATACCTTCACTGAATCCAAACTTGCTAAGATTTCTAGAAGTAATAACATGCATGCTCACAACCTAGCTACTTTTGCTAGCACTTGCAAGCTTCCTTTTGAGTCCAATCACCACTTTACTGCTGAGATAAAGCACAGGCCTGCTGTCCCTAACAATGTTAAAGATTGGCAAGTGTTTGAGGATGATGCTCAAATCAACAATTTTCTTAACTTACAGCATGAGTTTTCAGGCCTAAACATTGATATGGATGCTATGGATGATCTACTGCAAGCAATAAACCAAATCCAGCAAACTGTAACAGCTGAAACAGCTAGAAAATTGCTACAGCCAACCACCTTTGATGAAGAAAACATAGAAGAGATGAAACAGATGCATTTGGAGGAAATAGCCAAAATAGAGGCCGAAATCATTGATCTAAAGGACAATTTTCTCCCGGTTGGCCTCACTCCACTAGAAGACATGTTTGATGCAAATGATGTCCCCAGAAAACCAAAATTGCAACCCATAAACACTGAGATATAAGAACATAACATTGAGACAACAGATAACCCGAAAATGATCAAACTGTCCAAAAATTTACCAGCTGATCAAAAGCCCAAGTACGTGGATTTGTTCAAAGAATTCCAAGATGTATTTGCTTGGAGTTATGAGGACTTGAAGTCCTATGACACCTCAATTATTCAACATATCATTCCCTTAAAGCCAAATCAAAAGCCCTTCAAACAGAAACTGAGGAGAATCAATCCTCTGCTTCTCCCTTTAATTGAGAAAGAAGTGGAAAGAATGTTTGAAGCAGGTATCATAACACCCATTAGATTTTCTGAATGGGTATCCAATCTTGTTCCTACAAGAAAGAAAACAGGTGAGATTAGGCTTTGTGTAGATTTGAGAAACCTAAACCAAGTCTCCCTTAAAGACCACTACCCATTGCCCAAAATGGACCACACCCTACAAAGAGTAGTGGGGTCATCTAGAATCTCTTTGCTAGATGGCTTTTCAGGTTTTAATCAGATACTGGTTCACCCAAATGATCAAGACAAGACAGCCTTTACAACACCGTGGGGAACATTTAAATATGTGAAAATGCCTTTCGGCCTAAAGAACGCAGGTGCCACCTTTCAAAGGGCCATGGACATTGCATTCGCCAAAGAAATCCATGATTTCCTAGTTGTCTACCTTGATGATCTTACCCCTTTCTCCAAATCTGATCAAGAGCACCTAAGACATTTGAGACAAGTGTTCCTAACATGTAGGAAATATGGCATTTCCTTGAACCCCAAGAAGTCTTCATTTGGCCTTGAAGAAGGCAAATTACTTGGACATATCATTTCAAAAGACGGGATTAGAATTGATCCGGAAAGGATCCAAGCCATTCTCCAAATCCCATATCCAAGAAACATAAAAGAGCTGCAAGCATTCCTAGGGAAGATCAATTTCCTAAGGAGATTTATCCCAAATCTAGCCGAGCTGATAAGACTGTTGAGCAACATGTTAAAGAAGGATGCCAAGGTAAAATGGTCTCTTGAAACCAAGCAAGCATTTGAAAATATCAAAGTTGCCTTAACTCAAGCCCCAGTCCTCACAAGTCCTCAATTTGATAGGGACTTTATCATATTTTCATTCGCATCTGATAATACCATAGCTGATGTCCTATTGCAAAAGGATGACCAAGGAAATGAAAATCCAATCGCTTTTTTCAGCCGAGCCTTAAGAGATGCACCCTGAAGTACCAAATCATGGAGAAGCAGGTCTATGCCCTTGTTAAAGCAATCAAAGACTTCAGAATTTACATTTTATATTCACACGTGATTGCCTATGTCCCAAATGCTGTTGTAAAAGATATATTAACCCAAGAAGGATTAGAAGGCAAAAGAGGCAAGTGGATTGCTAACATTTTTGAGTATGACATAGAAATAAAACCAACCAAGCTAATAAAGGGGCAAGGTTTAGCCAAACTGATGTCCGAAACAAACTTTCAAGCCTTAGACATCAACCAACTGGACAATGAACAGGAGCTGGCGACTCCACAGATCAGTGACACCTTTCTGTAATCCCCATGGTATGCTGATATTTGCTTTGTATTGTTAAACCTGTGTGCTCCCCCAGGATTGTCCAGGACCAAGAAGAGATTTTTAAGAATGAAGGCTTTGAAATTTTGTGTCTTAGATGGTGCTTTATTTTGGAAGAATCATGAAGGCATGTTGCTTAATTGTTTGACCATGAATGAAACTAATAATGTCATGAAAGAATTCCATGCAGGGGAGTGTGGAGGACATCTATATTGGAAGTCCACTGCTGATAAAATTTTAAGGGCTGGTTTCTATTGGCCCTCTTTGTTTGCAGATGTAAAGAAGTTTTCTATCTCATGTCACAAATGCCAAATCTTTGAGGGCAAAAGAAAGCTGCTCCCCTTGCCTCTGAAACCCATCTCAACCGAAAAGCCTTTTCGACAATGGGGTCTTGACTTCATTTGAGAAATCCATCCCTCTTCCTCAGGCCAGCATAAGTGGATTCTAACTGCCACCGACTATTTCACCAAGTGGATTGAAGCCATTCCATGCAGGCAGGCCAATGACACCACCATTATCCAATTCCTTGAGTGCAATATCCTTTCTAGATTTGGCTGCCCTGAGAAGATCATCACTGACAATGCCGCTGCTTTCAAATCCAAAAAGATGATCAATTTTTGCCATAAATTCCATATCACTTTAGGCCATTCCACAGCCTATTACCCTCAAGGTAATGGCTTAGCCGAGTCATCTAACAAGAGCCTGATCAGTATTATCAAGAAGATCTTAGAAGAAAACAAGAAGAACTGGCATAGAAAGCTCACAAATGCCCTATGGGTAGACAGATTGTCAACCAAAAAATCCATTGGGATGAGCCCTTATGAGCTAGTATATGGCATGGAGGCCAGATTTCCTTCATCACTGGGCATTCCTATTATCAAGCTGCTGCAAGAGATTCAAGCTGAGCCAAATGATATACAAAGGAGGATAAACCAAACAATTCATTTGCAACAAACAAGAGAGCAAGTCTATGATAGAGCTCGAATTATGCAAGAGAAGCTCAAAAGGATGTTTGATAAGAGGACTAAGGCTGAGAATTTCTATGTTGGCAACAAAGTTCTAAGGTGGGACTCACGAAGAGAAGACAAGGGAAAACATGCAAAATTTGATTTCCTTTGGAGAGGGCCATTCGTTATTTCTGTTGTTCAGGGAAATAACACATATTTCCTCAAATCTATAGAGGGCAGCACTGCTGAAGAAGGCCCTGTAAATGGCCGTATGCTAAAGCATTATCATGATCCCTTTTGTTGAACATAACGCAGCTTTGTAAATATCTCTTTGTACATTGATATTTGTATATATCAGCACTTTTGTTTTTATTTTGTATAAACAGTCTGATTGTTAGAGGAGCAGCAACAAAGTTTGTGAAGACACAGCCGATGCAAGTCCTCTATTTTTAATCTCTGTCTCTGCAGTAATCTCAGCAAAACAGCAAGAGCAGCGCTATCATATCACAGTGATTTATGTTAAAGAGAAGCTGTTTGCAGCTTGTAGTCTTCAAGTCAACAGTATCAAAAAGAAAGGAGGATTTGCAGTTTATTTCAGCACCCTTTCAAAGACAAGAAAAGAAGAGCTCCAGTTTTATTCTCTTTTTTGTGTTTATTTCACAAGGCAGTGCTCAAGCAAAAGTGTATGCAATATCAAGCACGCAGAAGAAAGCAGGCGATGCTTTATTTTTCATAGTGTTTCAGATAAGGAGGAGTGCTGCATTCAGAAGTTAAAGTTCTAGTCATTCAGAAATTAGCACAGAAGAAATTTTCAATTAACAGCAACTACAGAGAATCAAGGCATTCTGACCTGCTGTTCTTGGCTTGTCACAAGGAAAAGCCATCCCCAAGTGGAGCCACTGTTAGCCTCCTGCTGCAGCAGGTTAATCATCTTTCATGATCGACATTTTTACATGCCAAATATTTCGTACTATAAATGCTGCAATGCTCCATATTTGCTACAGATCACCAAAGAACTGTCCTTGAAAGTGTGCTAATCTAAGTGCCACTGCTGTGTTCCAGTTTTGATAAGTAATCCATTTTGATCAGTTTTCAGTTAAGGATAGGCCAAACAGCTTAATCTTGGCCTCCCTAGGTTTCAATTTCTTGTTGTAGAATATAGAGAATGAACATCTGTCCAAACAGCTTAATCTTGGCAGATCTGTAAATAGGTAGAGAAACAAGGGTGCTCAACAGCCTAATCTAAGCCCCTGGATGCAATAAGTGTAGATTTATATAGGAGGACAGCAAGAAGAAAAGAACAAAAAGCTGGGTATGCTAGTTCAAGTGCACCCAAACCAAAAAGAAGAGAAAATGTTAGGTGAATAGGCCGGGTAGGTAGCTTTGTGGTTGCAGAATCATGACTTGTGATCCATTTCAGATTTTCAAGTGTCATATCTATTCATATCACAAGTTTGAGGCAGTTTCCATTTGAAGGACTTCAAGCGAAGCATGTCTGACTTCCCCTTCCTCCTCTGTCCCAAAGTCACTCACTAACTTCCCCTAAAGAGGTCAAGATCTGCTTGATACCTTTTAGATTCATCATGTTCCATATCATCTGCCTTGGTGAAGATCTGCTTCACTAAAGGAATGTTCACACTCCTTCTATCAGTCATTTTCCCCCATTGATAGCCTAAGACTTCATTCTTAGCGTTTTTTTTTTTTTTTTCATCATTATCATATTAACTACTAACTTTATTATGTAACTCCCTATCTCTTTTCCCTTTCCCTACTAAAACCATCTCTATAACTCCCCTATATACTTATCCCCTCCCCTTGGTTGAAAAATAACCTTATACATCCTTGGGAATTGCTAAGTTTATCTGAAACTCAGCAAGAACCTTCATTGACCCCTCTGACCATCTTCCAAATGCATAAGGACTCATTCCTTTGCATAGTTTCCCTTCATATGTATAAAAATCATCTCTTTGGCCTTGGTTTGCCTTTATAAGGCATGAAACCCTCTTTGGCCACTAAACCCCTCTCAAAACCACATCACTTTACCCCTAAGTGCCTTGGGACTCCTTCCAAGGCATAAGAATACAAAAGCCATGCAAAAACCATGAAAAACCTTCAAAAAAGGATAAAATCCTCCCTTTTTTGGCTATCGGACCCCTTCCGATGCCTTAGAATCCATGCCAAACTATAAAGGAACCCCTCTGAATTCATTTGCCTTGCCTTTTCATAAAAAGTGTGCTTCGATGAGATAAAGGTCTGTTTGATCCCCCTCCGATGCGATATCGCTATCGCGAGGGGGCAGTGGCATATATAAGCGAAAATGGCTAAGTCTCAAGGCATGGGGTATAGTTCCGATGGGCCGGACTCGAAAACATATAAAGCAGACCGGTAATAGAATATCGGGTCCGCGCAGTTCGGCGATTCCATATGTGCCGCCCTCTGGTCCCTCCGACTGCCGATTCGCCGACGGATCTAAGACCGTTGGATCGGGCCCCAGATTTGACGGCCCAGATCTTGTCGCGCGGCCCCCCACTTCGCATCGCCCCATATACTGCTCCGATTTGGCAAAGCCGATGAGTTATCAAATGCAGTGTTAAAGGGTTTTTGGGTCTGCAGACCCATTCCACTGTTAAAACCGCCGATTTGGGTTCCGCCGATGGGTCAGACCCGAAATAAAATAAAGAGGGCCTGTATAACTTATCGGGTCTGATGGGTTTCGGCGTTTATTTGTGGCAACCCCATGACCCCGCCGATAGCGAATTGCCGAGTTAATCTCAGCCGCCCATTCAGGCCCACAGATCAACGACCCATATTTAATCGCATCACTCCTATATGGCTCCGACCAGCGGAGCCGAAAAGTAATAAAGTGCGGCATAAAGGCATATCGGGTCCGAAAGGGTCCGCACTGTGTGCTCCTATATCCCGGAGCCGAAAAATATTAAAGGGCAGTTTTAAAGGTTTTCGGGTCCGCATATTGATTTTGTTAAAATCCGCCGATATGAAATCGCCGACGGACCAGACCCGATCTCCATAAAGAAAGGGCATATAAGCATTTCGGGTCCGCCAGGTTCATCGCTATTCGGAGGTTTTATGTGTTGGGACCAATGGTCTGCCCCGATGCGAGTTAGCGCCAGCCGTTGGATCTGCCTTCGCGCGATCCAACGGCCAGGATTTAATCTCCGCTACAGTGCCGCTCCCGCCTATGTTTTTCACGAATTTTACATAGAAATTGGTCTTTTTTCTGTGTAAAAGAAAAGGCGGCATTTGTTCATATTTTCACATATATGCCCGCGCCCGACTCCCGATAGCGCAATTCATGCATCCCTAAGCTTTCTGAGATCGCTCCAAGGCCCAGTTTTGCTTCAGATAGCTAGTCTCGGCCTCGGCACAGTTGGCAACACTTTTTCCTCCTGTTTGCACCATTTTTCAAAAAGTTTAAGGCTAGTTTTGATCGGCCAAGCGCCGATTGCACCCAAAGGCCACGGAGGACATTAGCAGCAGTTATTTTTGCATTAAAAGGTAGAAAGGGGGTGATGGGACAGTCTAAAGAGTATCAGCGGTGAGAAAAGGCCCAGATTCAGTGCCAAAGTGTATCAGGATGTGGCAAAGAGTATCAGTCCAGTTTTTCAAAGCAGATGAAAGCAAAGCAAGCCCAACAAAGTCAACAAAGCATCATTCAGCCATTAAGGCTCACCAACACTTCTTTTGTTGCTTTAAAGCCACCTAAAGGCATAGATGAAGGCTTTCAAGGCAGAGTTATTGCAGAGACATTGTTCCCAGTCATATTTTTGGAGCAGCGCTGCTTCCTTAAATGCACAGTTATCACACAGAGGACAGCGCGTGGCTCAAGGAACTCTTTTGATCCATTTTTGAGGCAGCTGCCCCAGCGCAGCACTTAGATAAATGTTTTAAGCATTTACTTCAAGATAAAATAGATTAAAGCACTCATTTTCCTCAGATCTGCCTAAGATCTGCTGTAATAGATATTTTGAGATGCCAGTTACCCCAGCGCAGCTGTTAGATAGATATTTCTGCCATTTACTTCTGTACAAATTAGGTTAAAGGAATTTATTTGAGGAGATCTATCCCAGATCTGATGTTTGTAAATATTTTCTATTTAAACCACCCTCTGCACTGTTTTAAGGGTTGGTTGGTCGATAACTTCCTCTAGACTTGCATTGTTTTTCTGAGAGTCTCTATAATCAAAGATCGCTGGAATGTTTGGGAGATGAACTGACTGTTGTGTTTTAATGTCTGAAGAGTGACTATGGAATCCTAACGCTTCTACATAGCCCAATAAGTGTTTCTTATCTCTGTTTACAGTTTATATGTGTTTATGCCATCATTGTTTCACTATCTAAATAGCAGAAAGAAAGAATAGTTCAGAGCTCACTTAGTTGTATTCTGTTCTCAATTTCTGTGATTTATCTATGTTTTCCTCTGAATTAGTCCTAAATATGAATACTGATTTGCTCATATTTACACTAGTTCCTTCATATATGAATGTTGTTTAGGAATCCTTGATTGCTCCTATATAAATGTTCATTCACCTTCCCTCTGTTAGCATAATGAGAGCTACTTAGTTGCCTTTCATTCACTGACCTTTGTTCCATCTTTATTCTAGCTAGATATTGTTTTATGTGTAGCTATCCTGCTCTGTATTCCTCTTGTGACCAAGAAAACGCAACAGCAAGCCTAATCCACGACTACATGCCCAATGGTTTGAATTTCTCACACTATACATCCCAACTCTGTTTGAAAGAATCCTCCATCCCACCAAAATAAAAAAAAAACCCAAGATAATCATAACTAGCCTAAATCAACCCAAAACAAAGCTAAATTATAAAGAGAGAGCCCTCTCTGATTGCAGGTAGGCTAGGACCTGCGGTCCAAAGATTGGTTTGTGGTTACCTCGGCCGTATCGTTTAAGGAGCTTTAAGGACAACCTGAGTGTTAACAATACGCACCAAAGTGAAGTGTTAATACATGTCATGCACGCTGTGGTGAAGTGATAATGCACACCGTACACGCTGACATGAGGTATTAGACAATTGAATTGGAATAACTAATTAAAAAAAATAGTATTTTAATTTTTATTAATGATTGCAATATATTATAGTTATCTTTTGGACACTTAATTTTAGATCTAAAATATATATAAATATATATATATATATATATATAATTAATAATCGTCAACAAAGATGAATTCTAATAGTAAGTTTGATATAAACCAATAAATTTAAAATTAATATAAAGAAATAATCTGTATCTATTTAGAAACATGTTTTTCTAGATTTTTAAGAACATGTTTTTAAGATTCTCAAGTACGTTTAGGTAAAAAGAATTAGGTGTAGGGTTTAGGAATATTTTTAGTTTAATATGGGAATAGATGGATGAGATTTATTTTTCCGAAGTTTCAACTCTCTCAAACTCAGCAAAATGCATTTTAGCTTCTGTGAGTACATCTTTTGTTTCACCCCATATAACGTTTTATTCTAAAACGAGTTGGGCAAGTTAATTAAAGAAGTTCTGAAATTTATATGCAAAAACAATTAGGTATTTTGGTTTTGTGAATATTATTAACGTTAAATTTAATTAATTTATTAAAAAATGTAATTTATATAATTTACCACGAATGTCATTTTTTAAATAAGGAGAAGGGTTATAAACCACTCATTTACCTGGAATATCATCTTTAAAAAAAGGTGTTGTAATGAATTTATTTATTGTAAATATTTGATTTACTGGAAATACCTTTTTAGAAATAAGACTTTGTAATGCAGCTTTGAAGTAAGTCAAAGTTCTGTAACCGACCCGTTTACCAAGAATATCATCCTTCAGATTAAAAAAATTGTTATATTGTACTGGTTTATTGTCATTAGTATTTTTTTATATTATTATAATATATTTTTTAAATATAATTTTAAAAAATTAATTAAGAATTAAAATGTATTTTTGAAATAAAAATTTGTAATGACATAATTTTTCATTTTACATTTAAAAATAACAATCAATAATATATCTTCAATTTTATTTATAAATAATATTTAAGAATGACTATCTCCATTTCTAAACAACAAATAAATTATAACAAATTTTCTTATTATTTAAAAAAAATTATTATAAATATTATAATTATTTTTATATAAATTAAATATGTTGTCTAATTAATGGATGAAATGATCATTTTTAGTGTCTTAACTAATTTTTAGAATATTCAATCTATTGATATATTTAAAAATGTATTTTAAATAACAAAAAAAAAAATACAGTCTCACTAGAAATTATATTACTATATTTTGACCCAAAAACACTATTTCCTTTATCAATTAAACTACACCTAAACTAAATATTACACCTCTTTTTTTTTAATATCTTAAAAACTTATGTTATTGCAGTAGCGGCTACAACCATCCTCCAAAATTTGCATTAGCTTCATTTTGGAGCCTCCCCACCAACCATCCTCAGCAGCATGTCTTGCATTGGCCAGGTACATATGCTTTTAGTTGTGCTTCTTGGCTTATCAACTTGTGTTTGCTAACTTGTTTGCCTTTCACCCGCAAGTTGACACCCCAAGACTTGGTCTTCAACTGGCTATTGTGCTCACTTACAGAATTGCACAAAACTGGAGGGAAACCAACCTTGCTCTCCAGAAATGTATAGAGCATCAAGGTAGCCTGCTACTCTCCAAAAATGCGTAGAGCAAGTAAACTTCCTTCCCTTTGAAAATTGCACAGAGCAGCCCATCATTGGGCTTGCTCTAAGAATTTGCACAGTTCTGGTTGGCAACCTTGGCTTCAATCCAGAAATTGCGCAAAGCTTGAGGGAAAACCAAAGCCACTTAGCCCAAAAACTATGTAGAAGTCACTCTAGGGCTGGCAGTCCATTGCATGTGCTCCCAAGTTGACTAGTTCCCTCCAAGACTAAGCAATCTCGCTTTGCATGTATGGGCAGCTTTTTACTAAAAAAGCAAAAAAGAAAAAAGAAAAAACCATCCCTAGATTTTAGGGATCCATTTTTAGCGGTTCAAGGTTACAGGCAAAATCCATTTTAGAAGCCTCCAACCAAGTGTCCCTTTTTCATAGATTTGTGGCATGTGAGTCATAAACCTCAATCTTGTCAAAACTATTTATTCAATGCTTCAGAGCTCATTGTTCACTTCAATCTTGGAGCTTTGACATCGCTCATTGTATCTAGGAGAATTCGGCACACTCAGCTCAACGTTTTCGGGGTAAGCCCGCTTTTCATGCCTTTTGCTGCTTTTTTATCGCTTTTTGTATTTCAGTTTGTGTCAGTGTTTCTTGCTTGGTTATTGAACACTTGTTGTCATTTTAGTGCATGTTAGCTTGTAGAAGAATTGTTTGAAGCTTTCCACTGCATCCTCTTGTTGTCACGTGCATGACATTGTTTCTGCACTAACAGTTGTCATTGTGGCGACTCGCTTCACACACTTAGTTGTTTTCCCGTTTACTAAATCATGCACACATTGATTGCATGCATGTTCATTCACCCATGTCTGCACTGAGCTTCACACATGCATTCAGTCATTAATATTTTCAGTCGCCCGTCGGCGGGTCTGAGCTGCCTTGGCCTGGGTCTTACATTACCTGGCTTGCACTATGCATTTCTGGGATGGAAGGCCATGCCTTGATCCGAGAAATTGCATAGAGCTTTCCTAACACTGGCCTCCCAGGCTTTCTTTCCAAAATCCTAAGATGCAGTACCTCAATTGGCCCCTGGAATTGCGCAATGCAATTTTTTCGGGTTGGAGTCATGCTAACCGAAATTGTGCATTGCACAGTTTTAGTCCTCAGCAGGCCAAGCTATATTATGATCTATGCATTTCCAGCAGTCAGTCAGCGCAATGACATTCTAGACTGTGTTCCTCATGGTTTTGATAGTCAGTATCCTAGCCTCCTAGTGAAAACTGTGCAAATTTCCCAGTCAGTCACCCAGGTGTGTTGCATGTCATTCCTCAAGTTGCTTTTAGTTTTCAACTGACATTTTTCTTGCCATGAGTGTTGCATAGTCTCTAGGTATCACATGTGTTCATCAATCTCTCAACAGTACGGGTACAATGGCTTCCAAGAGAGTAGGGTCAAAGGACACCATTGAGAGCGCAACTTGAGATATGGTCAAGCAAATGTCTATGAGCTTTCCCATCTATGAAGAAACTAAGTTGTTCATAGACAAGAAGACCAAGATGAAATGGCAAGACATTAATGACATCTTTTCAAGCACCTTTGAGGATAATTTGTAGGACCTCAGAGTCTATGTCAACATACACAAATTTGGCTTATACTAGATTACATGCAGATATCTCGCATTTGCATGCGTGGACATGATCCACTAGATTGTCTCGCATACTGATCTAGAGACAATGGTGTTGAGTAGTGCTAGTGGAAAAAAACTTGCTACCTTTAGGGCACATGATTTCAGGAGATGTATCACTTGCCACAGCTAGTGATCACAACGGATGTGCCCTTCACCAGACCCAACAATAGTGCAAGCTCAAGAGACATCTTAAAGAGTTGGGTGAAAGAGCCATCTAATTTTAGGACAACACCCAACCAAGTGTACAATACAAGGATACTGCGGAAGGCTTATTAACTCTTGGTCATTTTGCATGTTGCTTATATGGACAAGAGAGTACCAAAACCTTCCCGTAGAGTTGGGTGGTTATGTTGGATCGGTTGGTGAATGAAGGAAGACCTTTCAATTGGTCTGACATGTTGGCTCTCAAGCTCAAGGTATAAGTAACAAAAGCTCGACATCTACCGAAGGGTCAGCAAGCAAATCTTTTCATGTTCACTTACATACTTGATGCAATCGATTCCCATCAGGAGTTCCCAAGTTTGGGTTGGGCATGGACACCTTCAGAAACCATCCATCCACAATTATTGCATGTTGTTCTCTAAGTGCAGCTTCCATATAATTATAATACAACTATCAGACCACTTCGTCACCCTAGTGTACAAGATGATCTTTGAGCAAGATCTGCCTTTCATGTCATAGCCAACGATGGAGGCATTTGGTAACATAGCAGATTGGTATGCCTCACTCTTGGCACCTTCTTGTAGATGTACAACGTAGAGAAGGATCTGCATGTTTTACAGAAGTTTTCGTGGATAAGATGGTCATGCAATAAGTTGCATACCACATCTTGACAGGGTCATCGTCATGACTACATAGGAAGATGAAGGCACCTTGGCCCACTCTTCCTTTGTGGATTAGGTTGTATGAGATCCAGAATCTCAATCATTTTGAGGTTGAGATGAAGGAATTCAAGAGATTCACCTTTGCTTTAGAAGTTTCAATCCATATGACCTGCATCGCTTAGTACAAGACCACTGTGTCAAATTATATCATCCTTGGATCCACAGGACGTGTCATTGGCCTAAGGAAGACCCATGGAGATACTTCTATAATTTCTCAAGGATCAATGAACTAGTCATAATTGTTGTAGAGTGGTTAGCAGTGTGGAAGGCAGAAACATCATAGAGAGAAGCACCATCAACAGCAACAGAGTGTAGCAGACCTTCACTTAACAAAGGTAAGAGGAAGGTTGTCGACAATGCAGAGGAGGAGCAAAGTTGCAAGTTCAAAGAAGATCCACTTGACTTAAAAGCAACTTTAGAGATTCAAGCAAAAAGGAAACAACACAACAGAAGGATTGTAGAAAGGCAGAGGGAGAAATAGAAGCTGGAGGAGGCAGAAAAGGAGTTGCAGGAGTTCAAGTAACAATTAACGGAAGAACAAGAGTTGCGCAGAAGAGAGAAGGAACAGGAACATGAACAAGAATAGTAGGAGTTGCAACATGAACATATTGATGAAACTGTGATCATATAGGTTATGTATTCATATGAATAGATGTCATATAGAAAACAGTGTGAGCAGTCATAAGAGCAAGACTTTTCTCCAGAGATTGAACATATGTTGGAACAGATGGAAACGGATGTGGTTCAACCTGAGGTAGATTAGGACATTGAACTCATGCCTAAGAACCAAGAGGTCACTCCACTGGCTTCACCAGATCCTGGAGCAGACCAAGTCCCAAATGATCAAGGAGACAGTGAAACCATTGAGGACAATCCAGAAGCAGATGTGCACAACATATCTTTCGATGAGTCACAACACAAAGTTGTGTAGTCACATAGAGTGCCCACTCTAGATGTCCATGTATAACTACGCAGTTTGAAGAACGAGTGATCGTGTGGTATGTGCAAAGACATCCAGCTGCATTGGTCGATGCTACCAAGGCATATGTCGAAGCGACCAGCTCAAGTGTTAGATTCTTGATAGCTGAGAATGAATGCATGGCTAAGGAGCTAAAAGTAGCCAAGTAGGGAGAAGAGCAAGCTATAGCATCCTCCAGTGTAGAGTTGAGAAAGTGATACTTGATGAAGTATCATCTCTCGTGATAGTCATGCGGAAGTTGTAATTCAGGTTCGTCACCGTGCATAAGTCAGTTGTCCAGCTTAACAGTTGGCAGCAACGTTATGTTAAGAGAGTGCACATCTTTTCAAACTTACACATTGTTGTTGATCACATGCAGATATGGAAATTTAGGTACAAGGGAGCCTTGTTTCACTTTCCAAAGATGATGAAGCCAAAAGCAGTGGAGTTCAAGGCACACATCTGGAGTTAGATCGAGAACTATGAGGAACTCCCACAGCTCATCACTAACTTACAGGCTTCACATGCATGAGTATTCAGGAGCATGGATGTCATTGTGTGCATGCATGCGATCCCATCCATTAGCACACTCATCGAGGTGAAGGAAAAGAACCAAGCCCGACTGGAGCTAGACATGTACTTCGATCAGTTGATACAGATAGCCACCAACGTAGACTTGTAGATCAGCGCAGACATTATGCATCAGTATTGTGCTAGACAGGTTGTACTTAAGACCATGATGCACATGCTATCTAACGAGTTGGACAGAGGTGCCAAATCAGTGTGCCCAGATGCAATGGAGGCAAGGGTTCACTTTTAGAAGGATGTCACCACAGAGTACGGGGACACCATAACAGACTACCAAGCTTCGCATCAGTTTGCAATCATCGATCATTAAGAGGATGTCGAAGAGTTAGTGTTCCCACAATTGTTTGAGTCTTAGTGATTGATCCAGGTGGATATTGGTGGCCACCCGTCAATTCCACTTGGACCCCCACCATTGCTTCTTTTAGTTTGTCAGTTTCCTTAATTGTAGCACAATTTACTATTTTTAGCAATTTTTCAGGTCTTAAACTTCCGGAGCCGTTTTGAGGCCCTAAACGACATTTTTTTGGAAATCTACCGGAAACAATTTTCTGTCTAAAATCATATTTTTCGACGTAGTCCTCGAAGAGATCTTTCCAACAGGCTATCATGTGCTCCAAACGGAGATAATATGACCAAGTCACGACCCCGAGAAGTTGGTTGTCCAACTCACCCCAATGGGGCCCATAACTATTGGTGTTACATCTCCTCGGGTTAGGGTTTTCTCTTATTTTTCAATAATAAAAAGGCCCTTGAGCCTCATTGTAGTTTAGTTCAGAGGCATGTAGCTGCCACATCTCTTCTCAGAGATAAGCTACCATCGCCCTAGCTAGTGTATTTCCATTTCTGCTTGTAAGCATATTTCAGTATTTTACACTAATGAAATGAAGTATTATTTCCACTGCATCTCTGTGTTTATGGTTATCTCTGTAATTTGTTGTGTTCCTGTTTAAATTCGGATCAGTGGTATCAAAGCAGTCTGCTTTTTTTTTCTCTGTTTTTCTTGGCATGTCCCCAACGAGGTCGGGATATAAGGAGTTAGGGCTTGAACTAGTTGAATCTTTGCAAGCCCAGCCTCCCAAATCCTGATGGCCTCCCATGGCGGATGAAAAGAAAGATGAGGGGGTGGGAGATCCTATCAAAATCTTGCTTGAAGAAGCCCTCAAGTGACAATGGAACATGATGATGGACAAATTTGCCCAAATCCTTCAACGACTACCTAGGGGCGACACATCAACTTCCAAAAGCTACTCTGGAAATGCCACACCATTTAAGGTACAAGTTAATTTTGAAATCCCCATATTTGAGGGTCAGATAGACGCAGATGCCATCGATAAATGGTTAAATATGCTAGAGTGTTATTTTTCTATTCATGATTTTTCCAGTCGAGAAAAGATTATTTTCACCCTTCTCAAAGTAGCCCCCCACGTCAAGGACTGGTGGGAAACCTACTGCGAGCAGAAGGATGAAAGTACAGGCTCACTATTTCCAGCTGCATCCTCTTGGAGTTCATTTCGGGATGCCATCGAGCAGTACTACCCTATCAAAAGCTATGAGGATCAATACATAAAGTGGACCACGCTACGGCATGTAATGGACCAAGACGTGCTATAGTTTACTAATATTTTAGATACCCTTCGCACAAAGTTGGGTATCAAGGATTCGAAGCAACATTTGGTACTAAATACCGTGACTACCTGCATAAGCACATCTAGGAAGAAATAGAATTCTTGAACATCTCCTCGCTTGACATGGCATACCAATATGTCATCAAGGTCGAGAAAAAGTTTAAACAGAAGAAGTGAGACTTTGGATCTGCGAATCCGAAGCAAGGGAAAGGTGCCCCCAAATCGCAGAACAAAGGACAAAGCCAAGGAGGGGCGGCCCAAGACAACCTGCCAAAGCTACAAGCAAAGAACAATGTTGTGAAGCCGAAAAAGGACAAGGGAAAGTGGTGTGAGTTCCATAAGAGCTCCACTCACAACACAAGTGAGTGTCGAGCCAAGCAGTCATTAGTGGCTGAGCTAAAGGTTTCAGAATCAAATGCATGTTCTGGCTGAGTCAGAACCCAACAAGGGGAATGACAAAGGGAAGAAGATTATCGATGTGGAGCCCAACACCATCGTTGCCACCACAAATATCCATAAGGAGGAACCCAAAGATCCAGAGGAGGAGGAGCATCTCTTCCACTCGCAGATGTGGGTAAAGGGCTCCCCGCTACAGTTCATTATTGACAGTGGGAGCCAAAAGAACCTCATTTCGATAGAGGTTGTGAAGCGGTTGGGCTTACCAACCACATCACATCCACAACCGTACACCATTGGGTGGCTTCACCAAGAATAGGATCTTCGTGTGAGCCAGTAATGTCACCTTCCATACAACATCAAGCCCTTCACAGATGAGGTATTGTGTGACATTTCTTGCCCTGAAGTTTGTGATGTATTATTAGGACAACCATACTTGTGGAAGTGACATGCTTTGTATGAATCAAGGCCCTGTGCTATTATTGTTACTTTGGGAAATAGGTTGTACAAGATACGAGAGGTAGCACTGCCTATTGTCATCTCTTTGGTTATTGTAAAACAATGTAGTAAGCTCATTTCCAAAATTGGGAAATTTGTTTTTCTGATGATATGCCATCAAGGAAAGAAGAAGATGGTGGCCATGACCTCCAGACAGGGCCCCTTCGCACGACAACTATAGATGGACAAGGTTGTGGAGGAGTATGAGGACATCTTCATCTCCCTCGTAGGGGTTCCTCTGCATTGTCAGGTCAAGCACTTCATCGATCTAACCCCAGGTGTACCGCTGCCCAATGGACCAATCTATTGGTGCTCCATTTTGGAGAATGATGAAATCATGAGGCAGATTCAAGAGCTGCTGCAGAAAGGTCACATCCGTCTGAGTTCATCACCCTGTGGGAGCTCGATCATGTTGGTATAGAAGAAGGATGGGACTTGGAGACTTTGTATTGACTATCGGGCGCTGAACAAGATCACTTTCCATAATAGGTACCTGATCCAATGGATTTATGACCTCCTGGACCAACTGAAGGGGGAAAAATATTTCAGCAAGATCGATTTGAAGTTAGGATGTCACCAGGTACCAATCGAACCATCCGATGTGTAGAATACTGCCTTCAAAGCCAAGGAGGGCCTTTTCGAATGGTTGGTTATGAATTTTGGATTGACGAATGGTCTTGCAACCTTCATGAGGATAATGGATGACATATTGTGGCCATTCACCAACTCATTTGTAGTGGTATACTTGGATGACATCTTGATCCTCAGCTAGACTTGGGAAGAGCACCTCCACCAGATTCGACAAGTTCTCCAAACACTGCAGCAACACAATTTATGTGCCAATTTGGAGAAGTGCACTTTTGGCATGACCCAAGTTCAGTATTTGGGATACATTATTGATGAACAGGGGGTGCATATGGATCTAGCCAAGATCCAAATCATTCGGGATTGGCCATCTCCAACCACTCTGACATAGCTCTGAAGCTTTCTAGGTCTTGCCAACTTCTACCGCAGGTTCGTGTCAGGATTTTCTCATATCACTTGGCCCTTGAGTCAAGTCACCATGGGAGGAGCAAAAGAAAAATTATTTTGGTCTAAATCTCAACAGAAGTCATTCACAGAGTTGAAAGATTGCCTCCGCTCAGCACCAGTGCTCACATTACCAGACTTGCAACAACCATTTGACGTCGAGACAAATGCCTCTGACTATGCTATTGGGGCAGTCATTACTCAACACGAGCATCCAGTGGCATATCATAGTGAGACACTTTCAAACACAGTCCTGAAGTATCCCACTTATGACAAAGAGATGTATTCCATTATGCAGGCCTGCTGACAATGGAAGCATTACATTTTGGGGAAGGAAATGGTCATCCACACAGACCACTGACCCCTGCAGTTCATACAGACTGAAGGGAAATTGTAGAATGATCGTCGTCAGAGGTGGTCCACATACCTACAACAATTCCATTTGAATATCAAGTATAAGAAGGGTAGCACAAATAATGTTGCAGATTTCCCAGTTGACCACCGATCATGGCGTTAACCATCGTGATCAACTATTGTGGGCATGAGAATTCTGATTTGCCACTTCTTTACAAAAGTGATCCAGAATTTGGCCACACATACCAGACACTCTTGGAGGGTTAGCATGTTCCAGATTTTCACCTCCAAGATGCCATGTTATGCCACCTGGTTCACCTTTGTGTTCCTTCAAGTGAGCGTGCCAAGATGATTTGGGAAGCACACTACAGTCGGGCTACTAGGAATTTTGGGGTCGAGAAAATAGTGGCAGTACTGTAGAAGTATTTCTATTGGCCGAATCTTTGACAAGATGTTGGGAAGCACATCAGATCATGTACTGCCTGCACCATTGCCAAACTGACTATCATGAAGCAAGGCCTCTATACCCCGCTACCTACCCCTAGTTGACCTTGGGAATCCATCTCCATGGATTAAATGTCAGGCCTTCCTTCCACTAAGCATGGAAATCACTGTGTTCTTGTGGTCGTTGACAGGTTCTCAAAGATGGCCATTATGGAAACCTGCAAGAAGAATATCACTGCCGAAGCCACTGCTAAACTCTTCTTTGAACTAGTGTGGGTACACTTTGCGATCCCACAGTCTATCATCTCAAATCAGGAAAACAATTTCCTTATTACATTTCGGTCTAGTCTCTGGTCGATGCTGGACACCAAACTCACTAAGTCCACAGCCTTCTATCCTCAAACTTATGGCCAGACAGAGGTTGTCAACAGGATGATCGTACACATTATGCACATGTACAACTCAAAGCATCCATGCACATGGGATGAGAGCCTCCCCTATGTTCAACACAGCTACAACCAAGCTCTCCACAGCTCGACTGGCCACAACACTTTTTAGGTGGGCTTGGGATTCCAGCCACTATGTCCCATTGATGTGGCCATTCCATTTGCAGTTACTCATGCAGATTCATCTCATGTCCAATCTGAAATAGATAAGGCAAGTAGCTTCATTGAGCACATCCAACATATTCGCCAGTAGGTCCATGACAGTTTGGAGAAATCAAATGCCAAGTACAAGCAGCAACATGATCAACATCTGGTGCCACACAAGTTTCAGGTGGGCAATAAAGTCTGGTTGCAATTGCAAAAGGAATGCCTTACTGGAGCCTATCGAAAACTCAGACCACTCTGATATGGTCCTTACGCCATTACCAAGGCTGTGGGAGATAATGCATTTGAGCTTAGCATTCCGCCATTCTTTGGATTGCACCCAGTGTTCAATGTGGACCACCTTCGGCCATACTTTCCACCATTACTATACAGATCCAACATTGCAGAACAACTCACACCCACAAAGTTAAATCCAAATTGCATGGAACAAGCTACAACTGATCAGATCATGGACACACAGATCAAGCACACTCGCCAGTAGAATATCCAACTATATCGATTTATCAAAGCAGGCCAACTCCTTTACCAGGGCATGTGGCTCATGAGGGACCAAGTTCAACCTAAGTTTCCTCATCTCATGGAGGAAATCAACGCAATGGGGACCATTGCTTCCTAAGGGGGGAGGAATGATCCAAGTGGATATTGGTGGCCACCCACCAATTCCACTTGGACCGCACCATTTCTTCTTTCAGTTTGTCAGTTTCCTTAATTGTAGCACAATTTACTATTTTTATCAATTTTTCGAGTCCTAAACTTCTGAAGCCGTTTTGAGGCCCTAAACGAAATTCTTTTGGAAATATACCGAGAATGATTTTCTGTGTAATATCACCTTTTCCATCGTATTCCTTGGAGAGATATTTCCAACGAGCTATCATGCACATCAAACAGAGATAATATGACCAAGTCACGACCCTGGGAAGTCGGCTGTCCAACTCACCCCAATGGGACCCATAAACTATTGGTGTTACATCTCCTCTGGTTAGGGTTTTCATTGTTTAGGGTTTGATCTTATTGTTCAATAATAAAAATGCCCTTGAGCCTCATTATAGTTCAGTTCAGAGGCATGTAGCCACCACATCTCTTCTCAGAGATAAGCTACCATTGCCCTAGCTGGTGTATTTCCATTTCTGTTTGTTAGCATATTTCAGTATTTTATATTAATGAAATGAAGTATTATTTTTGTTTCATATTTGTGTTTATGGTAATATTTGTAATTTGTTGAGTTCCCATTTAAATCCAGATCAGTGATGTCTTGCATGCCTTACTCAAGCCCATTTTTGTCTCACATGGTTACATGTGCAAATTGTATTGTAAACATGTTGTAAAGTGAACGACCAAGTGTCAATAGTAGAATGTAACAGTCATGTGTAAGATGAAGAGTCATGAGGGTAGTTGAAGAGTCACAAAGGGGAATGTCAAGGATCACCCCACCCTTTGCTATTTATAGAACCTCATAACTCATTATACAGTCTTTTGGGAGACAAAATTCTGATAGGTATAACTTAGAGAAAGCTTGGAGTGTATTGTAATGAGCATTGACTTCTCCACAATGCAAAGCTAGTACATTTCTTTGTAGGAGTAGGTCGGAGTGACTGTAATGTTCCGCTATTGAGGCTAGTGGTTGTCATGGTTGTATGTATGATTGGATATTTCACTCTTTTAATATAACAAAGCCAATACGTTTCATGCATATATTGTTATTGTAGTTTGAATATCGTGGTTACATTAATGATGTATGTAGTTGTAATATACGCATGTATGTATGGACTATTCTGTATGTGTTTTTATGAATCTTGTCGAAACATGTTGTTGGTATAACTCATCACCTTGGATCATCGGCTATCCTGCTTTCCATATTGTGATGTCTTTCAACTCGTGTGTTCCCTTTCAAGCTGCATGCTATCACAGGCTTCTAAGGGGCGCACTCTTCCCCCCTTCTGTGTGTTACAGCCTTTCATGCACCTTCCTTGACTTGCTGTAAGGTCACACCCTTGCTTCCAAAAAGGACATCTTACTTACCTCTACGCACAACCACAGTCAAGGTGATACTGTACTACCCACTATTGGGACTCCTACTCCAAATAGTCCGATGTCTAGTTGGGACTTCTTACCAAGGAGATCCCCTGACATGTTGGTGGGTCAAGCACCATCAATAGTTACCAAAAAAGCCACATAACTCACTACATATCATAAGACAATACCTTGACCCTTGCGTGATCCATTGACGTTATTCTTTGTATTGAATGTATTTTTATTTTTATTTTTTAAATTGGGAAGTGGTTGGTGTTATAGAGTTGTTAAACAATTTTTTTTAATGTTTTCTTCCTCACTTGAAAGTTGGTATAGGTTATTCTTATTAAATGGATTTTTTTTTTTAAATTGAAAAGTGGTTAGTATTATAGAGTTGTTAAATGACTTTTTATAATGTTTTCTTCCTCGCTTAAAAGTTGGTATTTAAAGTTAGTATCCTTAAAATGTTTATGGAGATTTTAACTTGTCTATTATTTTTTATTTATAATTGTCATTATTTTTATTTTTTACACTCTATCATTGTTATGCCTTAGAATTTATGAAATATTATATTTTTCCTACGATTTATGAAATATTATCATTATTATTATTTAAAATATTTGTTACTTTAGTTAATTTTTTTAAGATTTTAGTTATTTCATTTAAAAAATATTTTTTCTTTAATTTTTATTTCATCTTTTCATTAAAATAATTATAATAAGAAGCCCCAAGGGTTAGCTCAGTTGGTCAAAATCAGTGCCTCACCATCGGGAGGTCATAGGATCCATTCTCCCCGAAGCCCTTGGGGTTAGGCCTTGCTAGTGGGCCACGGGGCTAGATTCCCTTTGGGGTCGATAAGCCCAGAATTTTCCGTGGACGTAGCGCCGCCCATTGACCAGGGTGTCCATGAACCACAACATAAAAAAAAAATAAAAAAATTATTAATTAATAATAATAAGATAATAAAAATTAATGTAATTTAATATCAAAATTTAGTATATTCTAAAACCTCCTATGTCATGGAAAAAGACACTTTTAATTCACATAGTTTTACTATTATTAATTATTAATAATTATTTATAAAGATTGTATCAATTATTTTATTATTAGAAAATATTTATTATCATTATTTAGTATACCCTTGGGTTTATCAATCTCTTGGGTGTATTAATCTAATGGGGCATATTCTTAGGGTATAATATTATTCATAAGGTTTATAATACTAATCCTAGTGTTTAATATAAATCTCCTTGGTTTATAATCATGGTCATCCATGGTCCAACGTCACATTGTGACAAAGATTTCCTCAATATGAAAATCAACCATGGTCAACCACGCTCAATCATGGTCAACCGTGGTCCAACGTTGCATTGTGATAAAGATTGTGTTAATCTTAAAATCAATCCTGGCCAACCATGGTCTATCATAGTCAATCATGGTCAATATGAAAACCAACCATGGTCAATCATGGTCAGTGATGGTCAACCATGGTCCAACGTCACATTGTGACAGTATTGTTTGAATATGAATATCAACCTTATGTGAACTATTGCCAATGTTACGGTCCAACCCTAACCCTTTTATTTATGTAATAAGCTGAAGGGGTCGGGTCAGATTCATAGTTAGTTAAAGAGTCCATAAATCCCACATTAATAATTGTAAGTCGTTGACCTGCATTATAGAAAAGGGACCGTAATTAGTTGTAAATGGGCTATAGTTAATAAATAAAGTGGTTAACCCGTGTTATTCAAGGGACCACTAGTAGTTAGGGTTTTAGATGTCATTAATCTATAAATAGTCTTGGCTAGTAAGGGAAAGATCATCGAGTCTTATTGTAATTTAGTTCTTCTCTGTCGTAGGTTGCACCTTTTAAGAGGCAAGTGAACATTGTAATTTGTTTCTCAATAATAAAATATCTTGTAGTTTGCCTCCCATTCATGTGATAATTTTGTGTTTTGGGTTATATTTCTTCCTATTTCTAGTATTCTATATTTCTCACAGGTCAAGAGTATAACAAGTGGTATCAAAGAACTTTCTAGGACCAATCAAATTTTCGCAATTTTTATTTTAGGCTAGAGACCTGTTCCGACATCTTTAAACCACGGGATCTATCATCGATCCCACAAACCTGCGGATTTGGGGAGGCATGCACATCGGAACTACAATAGGTGGTCGAGTTTGTTGGACTCCCTTGTAACCCCTGTTGGTACCCTTCGAGTAGTAGCGCATTAGATAGAACTGCGCACGGACTGCACTTCCACGTACCCTTGGGTATGTCAGAAGCCTCTTAGGATAACCTAAAACCTAACCTTAGATAAGTCATCAGTCGTCTTGCTGCTACAGTACACTAAGAACAACACTCTAGAAGATTACTCTCACATATAATAGGGTATTCGGGTAGTATAGCTAAGGGTACAGTCGATCCTCCTTTCTAGCATCGTGAGAGATTGGGCCAAGTACTATTGTTGGGCCCTTGCCTATATCACGATCTATAGAACCTAACACTACTTTGTGACCATAGTTCCCTCCGCTATTTGAAGATCTCCCTCTACCTTATCTTATAGTTTAGATCCAGTTGTTGGGGTTCGATTGCCTCTATCCATATCAAATCTAGCAATTGGGGTTTTGTTGTCGTTGTACAAATCAAACTCAGTAGTTGGGGTTTTGACAACACGGATCAGAACCTTTGTGTAGTGAGTGTTTTGGTTGCCATAGTCCATATCATGTTTCTACAACACATTCTATAGTACCAAGACCTGGGAGTTTCTATTACTACAATCTAGGCTTGATTTTCGTAGGATATTTGGTAGTATCAAGCTATATAGAATTCGACCACTATAGTATTGATCAACCAGGAGTAAAAATCTTTTCAAATTAAAAGAAAAAAAGTTTGAGGCCATCCTGAGTCATTGCAAGTGACTTAGCCCATAATATTTAGGATGACGAGTTGGTCGTAATGGTACCATTCCCTTATAAGCCCCCAATTTTCCAACGGTCCGAGTCCACTAGACTCTCGAAATTTCCCTCTTTCCAAGCATACTACTCTTAAGTAAGCTAAAAAAATTGATTGGGTTTGTTGCATGTGAGGTACCCAATCACAAGTTATGGTTGTGGAAAGGGCAATCGATAAGGTCAACAAACTTGAGAGAAAATTTGAGGAGTTCGAGGTGAAAATTTCCTCCCATATCTCACAACTAGCAGACCTTATAAATATGTATCGATTGGAGGAGCCTAGTTTTTATGCACACATAGAGGGATAATCTAGCCATCACATTCACTTCCATGGAAATCGCCACTCCTCGAGCCACTAGACACCGAAGTTGGACATGTACAAAATTGATGGCTCTAACCCTACAGTATGGGTAGCGCAAATGGAACATTATTTCTCCCTCAACTATATCTATGAAGATGGAACAAAACTAAATGTTTGAGTCCTTTACTTGGACCAGGAGAGAGGGTAGTGGTGGTAGTGGCACCAGAAATGTTATCCAGGGAGAGAAACTTGGAACATGTTCTCAAAAGCCATATGTGATCAATTTGACCGAGAATCTAATTCTTTGGGTTGTTTCACTAAGATCAATAAAATAGGTACAATAAGGACTACATTGCAGCCTTGGAAAAATTGTCCATCAAAACCGACATCCTAGGAGATGACTTTTACTTGGAATGTTCCATGAGTGGCCTAAGGAAGCCATCCAATCCCATGTCTAGCTACACCACCCATCTGCTTGGTTGGATGTCTGGCGCAAGGCCTTAGATGTGGAAGTTGCCTTAAATGCCCAGTAAAATTTTCCAAATTTCATCGCCTAGACACATCCCACCTTGGCTCTGAGCCCTGCCCAAACACTTAAGGTTCAAAAGGTGTCATGGGCAGAAATGATCGAAATAAGGAAACAAATATTGTGCTACTACTGTGATTAAAAGTACTACGTCGGACATAAATGTAAGGAACCAAAATTCTTTCAAATTGATGTTATTGATAACAACTCAAAAGATTAAGCTTCATCCCTTGAGGTGCTTGAGGAAGAAGCGGGTGAAATACAAACTGACCCATTAAATGATCTCACAGCTATGCCAGATGAGTTAGTTATATCACCACATGCCTTGGTTGGAATTTCTTTGCCTCATACTCTCAAAATTCATGGCTTTATTAAACATCAACCAGTAGTGGTATTGATTGATAGTGGAAACACTCATAACTTTATCCATAAGAGAGCCACATAGGTTTCTCATGGATTTTGTATGGGAGATATATAATTTCCAAGTCCTTATCGTTGATGGGGGGACCATGAAATGTGAAGGTTGTTGTGAAAATATAAAGCTTCATATGGGAGACTACCACCTAAAGACCCACATTTTTCCATTGAAACGGGTGGTTGCAACATTATCCTTGGTGTTGAATGGCTTCACACATTGGGTCCTATCACAATGCATTTCTAGGAGTTATATATGAGCTTTAAGTAGAGCAACCACATTCATACATTAAGGGGTCTCTAAGCAGGTTCTCCTACTATCATCAACTCACATCGAATGCACAAGATTTAAGACAAGGGCCATCATGGAGTAGTCACCTAATTTAATTCCATAAAGGCCATTGAATTCACTACTCCTGATATTCATCCTGAGATGCAACATGTATTATATTTCCACCAGTGGTTCTTTGAAAAACCTAAAGAGCTTCCACCCTCTAGGGGTGAACATGGTCATAGCATCTCTTTGGTCCCGGGTGCCCAGCGGCCTAATGTTCGCCCATATTGATATCCTTTTTCCAAAAGGAATGAAATTAAAAAAATCATCAAGGAACTCCTCGAAGTTGATGTTATTCATCCAACATCAACCCTTGTTCATCTCCAATAGTCATGATTCTAAAGAAAGATGGAGAATGGTGCATGTGTCCAGAATTTCGGGCCCTTAACAAGCTCACTATTAAGGACAAATTTCCTATTCCATTTGTTGATGACCTGCTTGATGAACTACATGGGGCTCAATTATTTACCAAGCTATACCTCCACTTGGGTATCACCAAATACACATGAAGGAAGTAGACATTCCGAAGACAAACTTCGAACTCATGAAGGTTGTTGTGAATTCTTGGTCATGGCTTTTGTTCTATGCAATGCTCCATCTACTTTCCAAAGCCTCATGAACCACCTTCTAAGTCCATATCTCCGAAAATTTGCCCTGCTCTTCTTCGATGACATTATCATCTACAACATAACTTGGGACAAACATCTTCATCATGTATACCAGATATTGCAACACTCCAAAATCACAAACTATCCCAGTGCTCCTTTGGTGTGGAAGAAGTAGACTATTTGGTACACATTGTGGGTTGTGAAGGAGTCAGAGTTGATCCAAAAATGATTCAGGTAATGCAAGGTTGGCCCCAACCAAAAAATTTTAAGAGTTTGAGGGGATTCTTGAGTCTCACTAGCTACTATCACAAATTTTTCCATAATTATGGACGCATGTTAGATCCCTCACTAATATTGTCAAGAAAAAAACATTTCTCTATACTAGTGCAGCTCAGCAGGACTTTTGGGCTCTTAAACAGACCATGTGATACACTCCCGTATTGGCCTTACCTGACTTCACCAAATCTTTTGTGATTGAATGTGATGCTTTAGGCATGGGTATTGGAATTGTATTAATGTTGGAAGGTATACCATTGGATTTCACCAATCCAAAACTCAGCGGCAAACATCTAGGTCAATCTACTTATGAGAAAGAAATGATGGCCATATTACATGAAGTAGACACCTGGCGACCATACTTATCGGGGTGGTGTTTCCAAATCCGCACGGACCATCATAGCCTAAAATATTTTCTAGAGTAGTGTCTATCATCGCCACATCAAAATAAATTTGTTGCCAAAATGTTGGGATATGATTATGAGATAATTTACAAGAATGGGCCTCACAATGTAGTGGTTGATGCCTTATTGCACCAATTTGAGGATGAGGGCACCCTTCTATCACTCTCTCTACCTATACCATATTGAAGATGACCGCAATGAACAATTCTCCCACCCCTACCCATAAAAACTCATTAATAATTTAAGAGAAGATCCTAATTCGTCAACAAAATACACTTGGAAGGATGGGATTCTTTTCTAAAAGGATCGAGTAGTGTTATCCCCAGCCTCCACACTCAAAACATCCATCTTGGATGAGTTGCAGTCATCTCTAATTGCAGGACATTCAGGATTTCATAAGACTTATGCTCAATCACGGCGTTCCTTCTTTTGGACTAGCATGAAGAATGAAATTCTTACTTTTGTAGTTGAATGTGATGTATGCCAATGCAACAAAGGGGAAACAGTCAATTTATCGTAACCTTACAACCATTGCCACTCCCTGCTTCTTTCTGGATGGATGTTTCCATGGATTTCATCACTGGTCTCCCAAAGTCAAGAGGAAAATCAGTCACCATGATGGTTGTTGATAGACATTCCAAATATGCTCATTTTTTCACTCTACAACACCCATTTACCCCCACTTTGGTGGCTCAATTTTCTTGGACCAGATCTTCAAATTGCATGGCATGCCGACTTCCTTTTTATCTGATTGAGATCCCACTTTCACCAACAAATTTTGGCAGGAACTTTCCAAGCTACAGGGCACCCAACTCCAACTAAGTATCACCTCTCATCCCCAAATTGATGGTCAAACAGAAACGGTCAACAAATGTTTGGAGACCTATCTGAGGTGCTTCACTTCGGAGAATAAACATTAATGGGTATAGTGGCCACCTTTAGTTGAATGGTGGTATAATACTAACTATCATGACACCACCAAGATGACTCCATATGAGGAAGTGTATCGTGAACTCCCACCTTCAACAGTTTCTTATGTCCCTGAATGTTCTAAAGTACAGGAAGTTGATTAACTCCTACAAAATCGTGCTTCCATGATCGCTCATATTAAACATAATCCACATCAAGATCAAAATAGAATGAAGCAACATGTTGACCAACATTGTTCTGAGCACTCATATCAAGAAGGGGATCAGGTATTCCTGCAACTCCAACCATATATGCAAACATCTCTCAAAGAAAAGGGCAGCGAGAAACTAGCACCAAAATTCTATGGGCTTTATCAGATACTTCACTGCATAGGAGCAATCGCTTACAATCTAGCCTTCCACCTACTTCAAAAATTCATCTGGTCTTCCATGTATCACGCCTCAAGAAAGTGGTGGGGAACAATTGCATGTTTCAAACAAGTCTACCTAAATTGGATGAGGAAGGCTCACTTTGGCTCTGACCATAAAAAGTCCTTAATACTCGCGAAAGACATCTCTATGGTTGCACGATCAAGGAAGTCCTCATCAAGTGGAAAGACACCTCTCTAGAAGATGCGACCTAGGAACCAACCACTATTTTTCAACAATTTCCACAGTTTCAGCCTTAAGAGCCAGGCTGATATTGATGGGGGAGGGCATGTTAGATTCAACCCTAACCCCTTTATTTATGTAGTAAGTAGAAGGGGCTGAGGCTTGAGAGTCATAATTAGTTAAAGAGTCAATAAATCCTGCATAAATAATTGTAAGTGGTTGACCTGCATTATAGGAAAGAGACCACAATTAGTTGTAAACAGGTCGTAGTTAATAAATAAAGTGGTTAACCGATGTTATGCAAGGGACCACTAGTAGTTAGGACTTTGATGTCATTAGGCTATAAATATTCTTAGTTAGTAAGGGAAATATGATCGAGTCTTATTATAATTTCGCTTTGCTTTGTTGGAGGTTTTGCCCATCAAAGAGGCAAGTGAACATTGTAATATGTTTCTAAATAATAAAATATCTTGTAGTTTATCTCATTTCATGTAATAATCTTGTGTTTTGGGTTATATTTCTTCATATTTTTGGTATTCTGGATTTCTCACAAGTCAAGAGTATAACAGTCAATCATGTTCAACCATAGTCAATGGTGGTCAACCATCATCAACCATTGTCAACCATGGTCTAACATCACATTTTGACAAATCTTTTCTCAGTATGAAAATCAGTAATGGTCATTCATGGTCAATCACCATGGTCACAGTGTGTCAATCAACCATGGTTAACCATGTTAAACCATGGTCAACCATGGTCCTCCTTTGGCCTACATGGTCAAATGTCTCATTGTGACAAAGATTGTTTCAATCTTAAAATCAATCATGGTCAATATCAAAATCAGCCATGGTCAACCATGGTCCAACGTCACATTGTGATAAATCTTGTCTCAATATGAACATCAACCGTATCTGAACCATGGTAAACCATGGTCAATGATGGTAAACCATCATCAACCATTGTCAACCATGATCGAACATCACATTTTGACAAAGATTGTCTCAATATGAAAATCAACCATGGTCAACCATGATCAATAAACATGATCACATTGTATCAAAGATTGTCTCATGTTCCAACATTACATTGTGATAATCATGGTCAACCTTGGTCCAACTTCACATTTTGACAAAGATTGTCTCAATATCAAAATCAACAATGGTCAACCATTACCAATCATGGTCAACCCTCATCAACCAAGGTCCAATGTCACGTTGTGAGAAAGATTATCTCAATATGAAAATCAATCATTATGAACCATTGTCCACAACGCATTGTGACAAAGTTTGTCTCAATATGAAAATCAACCATGGTCAACCATGGTTTTTTGAGGGTTTATACTATTTATCTTGGTGTTTATATAGCTTGGGTTCACAATATTAATACTTTGGGTTTATTAGTGCCTTGGGTTTATATTACCAATCCCTTGGGTTTATTAATGCCTTAGGTTTATAATAATTCCAATATGGGCTTGTGACAAATATTTCTCAATATGGAAAGCAATCATGGTGAACCATGGCCAACCAAGATCAATCATGGTTAGCCATGGTCAGTGATGGTCAATGATGGTCAAACATGGTTAATAAGCATGGTAACATTGTGACAAGGACTGTATCATGGTCAGACATCACATTTCGACAACCATGGTCAACTATGGTCAACCAAGGTCCAACGTTGCATTGTGACAAAGATTGTCTCAATATGAAAATAAATCATGTTCAACCACTGTGGAATGTCACATTGTAACAAATATTGTGTCAATATGAAAATCAATCATGGTCCACCATGTTTATTTTCGGGTTTATAATATTTATCTTAAGATTTATATACCTTGGGTTTATAATATTTATCCCTTAATATTATTCCCTTAGGTCTATAATCCCTTCAGTTTTTAGTATTAATCCATTGGGTTTATAGTATTTATCTTAGGGTTTATAAACCTTTGGTTTTTAACATTAATCACTTGGGTTTAATACTACTCCCTTGGAGTTTTATAATTAATCCCTTGGGTTTCTAATATCAATCCCTTTGGTTTATAAGTCATGGTCAACCATGGTCCAATGTCACATTGTTACAAAGATTTTTTCAATATGAAAAGAAACCAATGTCGCACTATGACAAAGATTGTCTCAATATGAAAATCAACCATGGTCAACCATGTTCCAAGGTCGCATTGTGTCAAAGATTGTCTAAATATGAAAATAAATCATGATTAACCATGGCCAATCATGGTCAACCATGGTGACAATGTCACAAATACTGTCTCTTTGTCCAATGTCACAATGTGACAAAGGCTATCTCTTGCTCCATCATCACATTATGACAACCATGGTCCAACATCGCAATGTGAAAAAACTTGTCTTGTATGAAAATAAACCATGGTCAACCATGGCCAACCATTGTTCAACATCACATTGTGCGAAAGGTTGTTTCAATATGAAAATCAGTCATCATTAACCATATTATAATGTCACATTGTGACAAAGGTTGTGTCAATATGAAAATCAAACGTGGTCAACAATGTTCAACCATGTTAATATTAGGGTTTATAATATTTATCTTAGGGTCTATACTAGCATTTGCACCAAATGTTGCAAAGGAAACACCGTAAGGCATAAATTGAATTACGCAAATACAACAAAAAAATACTTTGATAAAGAATAAAAATATATTGAATGCTCACATCAATGTCCCATTAACTGGAACCACTTAGTAGACATATCTATCAACATTAGGATTACACAGAATGATCAGGAAATTTCTCATATACAAACAACACCTTCCACAACAAGTAGACATATCTATCAACATTAGGATTACACACCATGATCAGGAAATTTCCCATATACAAACAACACCTTCCACAACAACCTTTTCTCACATCCACATTTTAAAAAATGCCTTGGAACGTGATTGGAATATCCCATATTGCCTTTTCCATTATGTAGATAAATCTTCCATATTACTATTTTCATCATGAAGATTGTTAGTTCATTGTTGTAAAGTGTTAGTGTGTTAAATTCAATACTGTTCAACAAGTGAAAAACATTCTTTAATTAGCATAATATGCATTTTTCTCTCACCGTGTATTTTTCAGTCATTCATTACAAAACTTCCATCAAAGAACACAAGTAACAGATTAACATGTATTTTGTCTTCATTATTTTCATCACGGAGCCAAGAAACATGAAATCCTAGAGTGGGTGTTCTTTATATCCGAATTGTTGCAATGGATGTGACCTGCCATCAAAAACAACATTCCCATCCTCAAATGAACCTCATTCTTCTTCAGTTGACCACTTGATTTTATTCAATTCCCATCATTTTTTCTCCATTCATTTGCCCCATCTTGTTGTCTATCAAAGGACTGCCCTTGTCCTTCGAAGCATTACCACTAGTAACAAGGAGATCATCAGAAAACACACTTTACAACTTTGAATAGGGCTGAGACATATCACATACAAGAGTCTTCAAGCTGCAATATTTTGTTCAAATAATGCATTCTAAGATCATTTTTCTTAAATTTCAATTTATAATAAGTCGTATTTTAATATTTAAAATAATTATTTTTAAAATATGTAGTAAACTAACAAAAAAAAGTATGCAATAATGTGCCAAATTATATAGAGTAAGTTATGTATGAGTGGGTACTATGAGATATTCTCATAACTTTGGAAATTATAATAATTGTTATTTTATTTTTTAATTATTAATAATTATAATACATTTAATATAGATGAAATATTATTAATTAAACGGAGATCTAAATAAACAACTTCTAAAAACACCATTTTGCACTTTCAATTATATTTTAAATTATCCCACATGGATGTCAACGATATTTCATTCACTTGTTCACTATTTCTTATTGATATCATTAATAAACAACTTTTAAAAACACCATTTAGCACTTTCAATTATATTTTAAATTATCCCACATGGATGTCAATGATATCTCATGTACTTGTTTTGTTTTATTAATGATAATGACCATAAAAGTACATCGAAGCATATTCAATGCACCTTAGTTGCAACTTGCAAATTGTGATAGTTGTCCAGACTTCAAAGATACAAAATATACGGATATACGGAATGCAATGCAGGGCATCTTGTCACGCTTGGACAATATTTAACCAGTGCTCGCTTTTATTACGCTCATTTTTAACATACTGTCTGCATACGCAATTGGGAAAACTTGACAAACAAGATGCCAAGATAAGATTATCGCATACACAGTTCTGGTATTGAAATAAACTGCTCCCATGAATACCATTGCTCTCCGCCAGCATGACCTCTCCCCGCATCAATTGTGATGTAATACAAGACCATGTGTATCTCGAAAGTCATTAAATTATTCCTTACGTCTGCCGCTATCCCAAAATTGCTAACGAATTTGATTAGTGTTGACCCACTCTAAAATATAACCTCCAACTCCTCTTTTCTTCTTTCCGTTTTTATCAAACTGATTGATGCGCACATTTATGCTAGAATTACACGCATCCAATAGAATGGATCCGCACCGGTTGCTGAATGTATTCCATATAGAGGCAACTGACTGCATACGAGAAAGATTAAAAGGGAGATTACAGTTTAAAGAACCTTCTCCCTAAAGGGTACTTTTCGTTGAGCTGTCTAGACTTATGGTAAGATTGAAAGAAATGGTCTCACAAGATGCAGCACACGAAACCCACCACTTGGCATTTTTCCTTCTCCAAAGAACTGTTGTCACATAATAACATAGTTTCATCATTTGAATATACATTGTCTATTTTAAATATAAATGGTTAATGTCAATATACATTTTGTGGAAACTTCAAAAATTTGAAATTTAAACTTTACAAAATTGAACTATATCATGGATTATAATTGCAAGATGGGTTCATTTCTAAAATTACTTTCTCTAAGCCCACAGGGGTTTGGTCTCGTGGTCAGCGAATGGTCTACTAAGTCATTCGTGCCGCTGTGCAGGTCATGTGTTCAAGTATCGTCTTATCCTAAGGGGCCATTCCTTGCGGGCTGGGTGGTTCCTCCTAGCTGTTATAGTGGCAGCCAGTGGGATTCAACCCCGTGTAACACGAGTACGATACCACTGTCATTACCGATTCAGCTAGACATAAAAAAAAAAAAAAAACTTTCTCTAGAATTAGGGGAGTACTTTATTGAATGTTTCATTATTTGAATATACATTATCTATTTTAATTCTGAATGGTTAATCTAAATATACATTTTGTGGCAACCTCTTTTTCGTTCCTTATATGATTGAATAATGAAATTTCTATTGAGTGTAAAATACTTCTCATCTTAAGACCACATATCACCATATATACACTAATTGGCATCCTAATCAAAGCATATTATATTAATAAAAATTAATTCAAATAATGGAACAAAATTATAGTAGAAGTTAACATGTTAAAACCATATATATAACAAGATTAGCATCACCCAACCAAAATCAAAGTTGTGCATTCTATATCTCAATAAATTACCAGACAAAAAACCCCACCAAGCTCAAATGCCTAAGCATTTTGGCACCACTCGCTATAATAGCCAAACATAAACCATCTACTGTTGTAAAACTAAGATCCAAAATTTTCATATTAGTACAGAGACTCATTGCAAAGAAGGGATGTATAGTGAAGGAAATAGGAATGGGAGCAGTAGGAAAGATTGGCGATATGAAGAAGAAACCACCTTATCCCATGCTCCCACTCCTCCAAATTTTAATCCACATAATACGTGCCTTGTCTTCTCAAAACAAACTAGGAAAAGAGGCCTTCTCCAGTGAAACATGATAAGCTGGTGGCATATGGAAGAAGAACATAGATGAAGAGAGATGTGATATGTTATATGATGTAGATGTTGTCTAGTTTGGAACTGTTCCTTTGCAACATAAATTATTGCATAAAAAAATAGGTAATAAACTAATTTAACTTTACAAGAGGCTTACCTAGGCCTACATGAATGGAGACCCTCAATTTCATGAGGTATGTGCCTTGTGAGCATATTATATGATAGGGCTAGTTGTAGTAAACATTTCCCGAGTTGCATTTATACTACTTGATAATTGATTCAAAGCACGATTTAATTTTTCTAGTTGTTGGAGGTGGCCAATGGATTTTGAGATTATTCCAAAGCGATTATAATTATTATGTTTAAATATTTATTATTTCTATGATGAAATTGAGATTGATATGTTTAATTTAGAAGGGATTGTATAATTAGGCATTTATGATCTGGAGAAATCTATGCTCTCAGTTGTGCTTAGTGGTTCACCTCTCACACCTCTCCAAGCACTTATAATGTTTAACTTTGAAGGAAGCACATCAAAACAAATGCTAAGTATTAATTGCTAAAACTAAATTGCAAAGAGTTTTTTCTAGTGACAAACCTCTCAAGGGCCATTTTGCCGACATAAGGAAGCAATGTGTAGTGGCTAACCTTCTAGGCCAGTTATAATGTTGTCTAACATATTACAAAAAGCAACTTTAAAAGGATACATAGTATTAATTTCCTAGCTAAACAGTATAAGAGTTGGTAAATTTATGTTTGTAAAAGTTGACATACATTGCAAACCCAAGACAGATTAGTTTGTGTTAATGCCAAATGTAAAATCTACTTGCAAGTGCAAAGGCTACAAATGAATTCTACCAAATAATTTATTCTAAGAAAAAAATATTATATTGTCAATTATGTTTAATATTCCTTATTCTAGTTGTGCTCCCTAATTGACGAAGACATCGACTTCCTTATTTAGGTTTCTCTTGACGTGGAAGAATTCAATATGATCACATTTGTCCGTAGCTAGCATTATTCAATGTAGATCTGTGCGAAGTAACTGCTCATTATTTCCTTGAAGTTTAATCACTTGTTGGATGACTATCATAGAGTCTCCAAAAAGTGATAATTGGTGAAGACTTCTAGAGGAAGCCATTTTCAAAACCCTCCAAAGCACAAGAAATTCAACTTGATTATTTGTTGAGATTTTTAGCGCCTAGAAAAATTGAATCACTCTTTCTTCTTCAGGGCAAAATGATATGGATAATGTTACATGATATGTATATGAGGTAAATATATAGGGTATACTGTGCATTATCAAAATCATTAATATATATGGTCATGCCACATAGTGTGACAAATGAGAAGAAAATGATCCTTTGGGAACTAATAAGGATGTTGGCAACCAAAGAGAGGTTGAAGTTTAACAACAACTAAGGTGAAGAGACATTAAATTATAATTCCATATTTAAAATATAATTTTAATGCTATATTTGCTAACAAACTAAATTGCATGATAATTAATAATAAACTATATTCAAATGTATGTAGATATGGATGGTATGAAAGATCTTTCAAAGAAATTTGAATATTATAGGTTTAACTATGTGCATAATTTATGTTATAAGATAATTGTATAAGTGTAAGAAAAATAAAGAAATAAATAAAAACAATATCAAATAGTATTAGATAAAGTATTAGATAAAGGGAATAAATTGTAAGTTTTCTATGAACAATTTAATTGGTAATAGTCATGTTATAGTAGTAGTGGTAGAAATCAACTTTGTATTAAAAAATAACAATAGAATTGCAAATACAATGGAAACAATGAATATTTGTTTTCTAAATGAAATCTTACAATATTGTATAATAGCATACCTGAAGCCACCTACCACGAGGCTCACGTGTCTCATTTGTTTGCACGGAACCATATCCATTGGCTATAAGGGCACGTTGACGAACAAACTCTACCACATTTGATGCTAATGGTTCCAGCAACAAAATGGCCTCACTTAATTATGCGTCTATACGATAGACCCACAACCAAGGCTCCTCCATATCTGACGTGTGGATTATATGACTCAGACAATAAAGAAACTATTCATGTGGTCTCTTAAATTTGCAGAGTTTGATTTAGCACCATCATAAAGGAGCAAAAGAGCATATACTGACCCCCTTGTTACTATTCTTACAATTTTGAGCCAAATGATCCACCAAGTTGTAGTACAAAATTCATAACAAATCAAGTCTAAAATTGATTTAATAATGAAAACATGGTACACTGTAAGATAGCACATAAAACTTCTCAGGTTCAGAGTATAAAACAAATCCAAGTGCTAGCACCATAGTTCTTCTCACATCATCACTAACATCAGAAACAACGAAGTGCAATAGATGACAAAAGGATTTCTTATTGGATGTGCCCCTGTATGGGAGGGCGAGAGCATAAATCACACCATATCATAGAATTGGATACTAATCACGAGTCATTTGTTCTATAAGTATATCTACCTATTCTCCTCTTCCATATACAGTTAATGATATTTCAAGCACCAGATCCTTGTACATAATTGTTTACAAATGGACATATTAAAATCTAGTGGAAAGTTTCAAATTGAGTTGAATTAGATAAGGAAAAATAAATCTTCGAATAATATTTTCAAATGAAATATTTTTCAAATTTCAGACGTAAGTAACCACCAATACCTAATAATCATTCCATGTTGAGTACCATGTGCATATGCAAGCGTCTCACTGCCATTTTCACTCGTAGTTCCAACTATAAGCAAGGCCATACTTATGCCAAAATCCTCTCTAGAAATTGCACTATCTAAGTAAAGAGTGTTCAGGTGTGCTAAATGTATGCACCTCATTCTTAATCTTGATCTAGTTGTGTCCCATTTCCTTCTTCACCCCTTTGTCTTTCATCACCTTTATCATATTGGCTTTATCATCTCATCTACCAATGACAACATAGATGTTGGACAACTGCACATATGGTCCACTTCATTGTGGTTCCAACTTTGCATGTTTTGCTAGCTCCAACAAACCTTCAAGGAATTAATTTAATGTGCACATATCTACTCGCTTAAAAAAATTCAATATACTTTTCTTGCATTGGAGCAACTCAAGCAAGAGTTGAGAGATTTTCACAAAATGGCTCGGCTTGAGCTTTCCTTTCAGATGTAATGTCAACATGCAAAAATGAAATTAACTTGAATAAGCATAGAGGAAGAGTGGGTTATGTAGACAGCAAAATTGAGAAGAAGCCCAAGATCATAAAATGAAGGAGCAATAAACTTTAAATAACAATGTTAAATTGACCCTAATTTTCTCAATACAACTATGACCATAAACAACACTGGTGTGATACACTCCATTCGTGGATCTAAACTACAATATTGTGTACAGAACCTTTGGGCCCATTTTCACTAAAGAGAAAACCATTACATATAATAAGGTGACAATAAGAAAAATATAACATAGATATGAAATGGGAAATAACAAATAAGTGGTGACAAGACTAAAATAGCTATGATATTAAATTTAACAAATAACCTTCCAACTATAATAACAGTTCAAGGAATGGTAAAGGAGCTCTACAAAATCCAGAAAAAGATGTTGACTTCCGAACTGCCATTTAATAAAAATATCCCATTTACGTTAAGAACTTGTAAAAGTATGGAATCAAGTTGTAGGTGGAAATTACCTACATTTCTTCCCCCTCCTTATCACTAGATTTTGGGCCTCTCATGGGTCTTGCTTCATCAAAAATGTTTTCCTCATCCATAGCAGTTTTTTGATATGTTTCTTTCTTTGTTCTCACTTTAGCCTTTGCTAATAGATACAAAACAACAGTTGGCAATTTTACTATAGAATTTTATGTTGGAGGTGTTGTAGGATGAGGATACTCATATAATGAGGGCTTCGCATGTGAAATAAACTTAAATTTTGTCTACAGAAACTTTGTGCCCATTTTCACTGAAGAGAAAACCATTACATACAATAAGGTGGAAATAATACAAAGATATCATAGATATGAAATGGGAAATGACCAATAAATGGTGACAAGACTAAAATAGCTATGATATGAAATTTGACAAATAACCTTGTAACTATAATAACATGTCAATGAATGGTAAAGGAGCTCTATAAAATCTAGAAAGAGATGTTGACTTATGCACTTCCATTTAATAAAAATATCCCATTTATGTTGAGAACTTGTAAAAGTATGGAATCAAGTTACAGGTGGAAATTACCTGCATTGCTTTCCCCTCCTTATCACTAGATTTTGGGTTTTTCATGGGTCCTTCTTCACCAGAAATGTTTCCCTCATCCATAGCTCAAAAAAATATAGAAGTGGATACCAATACCAAAATTGAGTAAATACTGCCATAACAACATCAACAATAATTTTGTCATGCTTAGTCCTAAATGACAACTTAATTGAGACATTCCAACCACCTGTATCTAAAATACCACAAGCTAAAATTTCACCCATCTTGCTCATGGTGTCTTCATTCTTGTCAAGAATGATCTTCTCAAGTTGATGCCTGAAATAAGAAATAAAAACAATGTCAGGGTGATTTATTGCGGAAAAACCTAGGGTTTGAATGTAATAAAATAGCACCACCATTCTTGCAACTATAATGGAAACAATCAACATTTGTTTGCTAAATAAAAGCTTACAACATTGTATAATAGCATAACTGAAGCTACCTACACAAGTTTCATGTGCCTCATTTGTTTACACAAGAACCTTAGCCATGGCTATGAGAGAACCTTGACGAACAAAATCTATGACTATAAATGTATTATTAAATATATCATTAAGTTCTAAAAAACCATAACATGAAATTTATATTACCTTATTATTTTTCTTTCTCCATTTTTTGATAATAAAATATTCTACAAAACATTTACATAATGCTATGAATATTATTATATTTTTGTTTTCCCTTTTATTTATATTTGTGCTCTCTATTTTGTTGATGATTTTTGAATGTTTCAATTTTATAACTATTTTTATTTTGTTTGTACTTTTTTATATAAATATATAGTCAAAATCATATGTTCCTAAAATTTGGATGATGAAATTAAATTATTTAAATGTGTTATAGTTCAACTCTATTAGAAGTACTAATTACGTTTATAGATATGTATATTTTACAATAGGTTTTCCAGGTTACAATTTAATTATCAATAATTATTAGATGATGGGTAAGGATTTCATCTCCATAGAATGTTTTAAAATACTTTTAGTAATAGGTATAGAGCAAAAGTTGTGATTTATTTCAAAAGTAGTTATGTGCTTTTTATTAAATTGATTAATTGCAAAAAATGTCAAATGAACATGTGTCATATCAATATATGTTATGGTTTATGCATATGTGGTATTAGGAAGCCATGGTATTGACCTATAGTATTATAACAAAGTCTCTTTATAGATTAAGATTTTCCAAAGTAAAATAGAGGTGAATCTTCATAGTTAAAAATCTTGTTACATGTTTTTTAAATATCTATATATTTGACTAATATCTTAATTTTTTTACAATTAATAACAATAATTTAAAATAAAATTATAATTATTATTATTTTTTTTTAATTAAAATTTCTTTTTACATATAAATACTTCACTAGATAATATTATAATACACAATGTACACACTAATATAAAATATACTTGAAAATAAAAATGATGTATGTGAATATTATATTATAAGTTTATAAAATATTGACAGTTGTTATAAAATTTACATGGTAAATATCATATAATTAACATTATTTTTATATTATTTTGAATAAACTTTTAATTTCCATGGTAATTCTGCCAACATTCACATTTTCTTTCGTTCGCTGGCAAAGGGAGAATGCCTAAGATGTCAATAAAATTCATAATACTATGTTATATATATTTTGAAATTTGGAAAATAATGCGGTGAATGCGGGATTAAACATGTAAATTGTGTTTACGATTTGTTATCAAGTAGGGTCACGACAATAGGGCGTTATAAAATAGAACATGAAATGGTTACAATCCTTCTCATTACCGTAACACATTAAAATGTATGAACCTCGAAACTCTTGGTAAAATTATGAGGTTTGGTAAATATCACTTACGCCTAAAATTAAAACACGCTCTTACGACGGAGTCAAAACTTTGTATTGATTAGCCAATATTTGAATAGGGCCTGATTGTAATATTAAATGAGGTGCATATAAAAACCTCAAAAACATATGCTTTTAACACACAAACATATTTCTAAGAAACCAATTTTTCGCTGACTTGTTCACGTTATAAACATTACTGATTACCACTTAGAATGTGACATCATGGACTGATGCGATAAGCGTTGGCTTGTGTCATTTCTTGCCACCAAAATCAACGCTGCACCACTGACTATCCTTCGCCATTTCATGCAAAATATGCAATGAATTAAAATCAAAATTAGCATTGTTGTTATTATTGGCAGTGGCATTGTTAAGATTTTGAACGGAGGGATCTCCATATCCCTGCATGCATTCACGGATTGGTAAGAGGCCACAAACGAATTCTTGCGCCAATTTATTTTAACCCTTCCTCTTTAGGTGACCACTTTAATTTGTCCCCATTCCAAACGGTGAAGTGGATCCTCCTGGGTCGAGTACTCAGGCATGGGATATATGCAGATTCTTCAATGTTCTTTAACGCCCTCATGGACATAGAATCTATGGAAAACCTGGTTACAAAATGCAAAACATATTATAAACATATAAATAAAAAGTTTGAAACAAGATTGAACAATGGCACAAAAACATATTTATAACACCACTAAAACCATTCGGTTGTTGTCATCGGATCGTAACGTGGTTGCTCCACTGCTCAAATCTAGAGCAGAGCCAGTAAAGCTACCTCGTTGCTCCACTGCTCCAATATCACGCAAAATTAGTGAAGCTACTTCGCTGCTCCATCGCTCATACCTAGGCCATAAAATCTGACCTACTCAAATTGTGTCGCCAAAAATGCTAAATATCTTGGGAAGGGAAATCAATGTTATTTCAATGGCATTTCATGGTAAAAACTAATATTACCTTTCTCACAGTAGCACGGCGCGGCGTGGAGAAATGATCCCTCGACCATGAAACGATCAACCACCCAGCTGATTCATCAGCTGGATAATGGAAACGACGTTGATTCATTGAGGACATAATGGAAGCGACCCCATCATCTAACAACCTAAATGAAGAAGTAGAGTACCCGATGAATTGTTTGGTAATCCCTGCCACTACAATCAAGAAACTGGTAATTTGATACGTCACATCTGGATCGGTGGATGTCAAGGCTCCAATTGCATTAAAAATGTACAATAAAAAGCTCAAACGATTGAACTAAAAAATTTAGTTGAAAGCATAAATCAAGGAGTCAATTGCCAACAATCAATGGAGGGAAACATTTGAATCGTCCAACGTTTGATCCGACGATGCATAACAAAGACACTTAACACCAGAGAAGAGTTCATTTCAGAGGGAACCCCTTACACCGTTAATATAATATATACGGGTTTAAAATATAATACAACCTTCTCCCTAAAGGGTACTTTTCGTTCGGCTGTCTGGACTTCTGGTAAGATTGAAAGAAATGGTCTCACAAGATGCAGCACACGAAACCCACCGCTCGACATTTTTCCTTCTCCAAAGAACTGTTGTCATGTAATAACATAGTTACCATGCGATGCCAGATCCCTCTCAAAAAAATACCCAATGAGATTACATTCTATAACCATTGCAGTATTTACTATTAATAAAAGCAACTACAAGAATATAAATCCTAGTTGATTTATGCTAAAAACAACAGTCATACCCCAAACAAACGCTGGACTACTGCGACACCCAGAAACAAAAAATCCAGTGATATCTACCAAAACCAGAACAAAACCTCGGCCATCTCAGAGAGGCACTTTCGAGCAAACGGAAAACGCTCAAGAAAACAAAACTACCGGCGCGAAAATCACCATTGAAATCCTCTCTCAGGCATTAGCAAGTAATGCACATGCAAGGGGGGTAAAAGTACAATAATACGATACATACCTTACAAATTTGAGCCCGGAAAACTACTGATCCGCTGCAGGGGATTAATGATCTGCAATAGATGCACCTCTGCCTTCGAAATACCAGCTGCCTAACCTGAAAATCTGAAGAAAAACCTTGTTCATAGATCAAAATATTATTGATATCAGTGTAAATCAAAACTTACAATGCAAGATCAAGTTACAGACTTGCAAAATTAACGAAAGAAGCATACCTGAAAATATGAAGAAAAAACTTATAAGTTAAGACGGTTGACGGTTCGTATGGAAGATAGTTGACAGTTATTGCAGGATCCAACGACCAAGTAACAACCATCGCGCCTGGCATTTCTCAATTCAAATCAACGGCTAATGATTACCCAATCGTCTAACAACAAAATCGAATGGCCATTTCATGCAAAATATGCAATGAATTAAAATCAAAATTAGCATTGTTGTTATTATTGGCAGTGGCATTGTTAAGATTTTGAATGGAGGGATCTCCATATCCCTGCATGCATTCACGGATTGGTAAGAGGCCACAAACGAAGTCTTGCGCCAATCTATTTTAACCCTTCCTCCTTAGGTGACCACTTTAATTTTTCCCCATTCCAAACGTTGAAGTGGATCCTCCTGGGTCGAGTACTCAGGCATGGGATATACGCAGATTCTTCAATGTTCTTTAACGCCCTGATGGACATAGAATCTATCGAAAACCTAGTTACAAAATGCAAAACATATCATAAACATATAAATAAAAAGTTTGAAACAAGATTGAATAATGGCACAAAAACATACTAATAACACCACTAAAACCATTTGGTTGTTGTCATCGGATCGTAACGTGGTTGCTCCACTGCTCAAATCTAGAGCAGAGCCAGTAAAGCTACCTCGTTGCTCCACTGCTCCAATATCACACAAAATTAGTGAAACTACTTTGCTGCTCCATCGCTCATACCTAGGCCATAAAATCTGACCTACTCAAATTGTGTCGCCAAAAATGCTAAATATCTTGGGAAGGGAAATCAATGTTATTTCAATGGCATTTCATGGTAAAAACTAATATTACCTTTCTCACAGTAGCGCGACGCGACGTGGAGAAATGATCCCTCAACCATGAAACGATCAACCACCTAGTTGATTCATCAGTCGGATAATGGAAACGACATTGATTCATTAAGGACATAATGGAAGCGACCCCATCATCTAACAGCCTAAATGAAGAAGTAGAGTACCTGATGAATTGTTTGGTAATCCCTGCCACTACAATCAAGAAACTGGTAATTTGATACGTCACATCTGGATGTTAAGACGGTTGATGGTTCATATGGAAGATAGTTGACAGTTATTGCAGGATCCAACGACCGAGTAACAACCGTCGCACCTGGCATTGCTCAATTCAAATCAATGGCTAATGATTACCCAATCGTCTAACAACAAAATAGAATGGCACATATTTTGACACGACAGCAGTTTGGGGAGTTCATTTCAGAGGGAAATGCCTTACAGCATAATAACTTGGGTTTATAATATTTATCCCTTGGGTTTAATATTCTTCCCTTGGGTGTATATTATTTATATTAGGGTTTATATACCTTGGGTTTATAATACTAATCCCTTGGGTTTAATATTATTCCCTTGGGTTTATAATTCCTTGGATTTTTAGAATTTATCCCTTGGGTTTTTAATATCAATCCCTTAAGTTTATAAATATAAGGGTTCATATTCGTTTTCTTTATCAATCCCTTGGTCCAACGTTACACTCTCACAACCATGGTCATGAATGGTCAACCATTGTCCAAATTTGCATTGTGACAAAGATTGTCTCAATATCAAAATCAACCATGATCAACCATGGAGAATCATTGGCTAATGTGACATTGTACCAAAGGTTGTTTCAATATGAAAATCAACCATGGTAAACCACTTTAAAACATTTCCTTGTGAAAATATTGTGTCAATATGAAAATAAACCATGGTCAGCCATGGCCAACCATGTTCCTTTTAGGCTTTATAATATTTATGTTTGGGTTTATAATATTTATCCCTTGGGTTTAATATTGTTCTATTGGGTTTAATATTATTCCCTTGGGTTTATAATAGTTGTCTAAGAATTTATATACCTTGGGTTTATAATATTAATCTCTTGGGTTTCTCTGTCAATCTAAGGCTTCATATTCCTAGGGTATACTATTATCTATAAGGTTTATAATATTAATCCTATGGTTTAAGATAAACCCCTTGGGTTTATAATGATGGTCAACCATGCACAAGTATTGTGCAATGTCACATTATGACAAAGACTGTCTCAATAAGTAAATCAATCATGGTCAACCATGGTCAAATGTCACATTGCGACAAAGATCATCTCTATATGAAAATCAACTATGGTAAAACATGGTAAACCTAGTTTTTTTTAGGGTTTATAATATCTATTTTAGGGTTTATAGACCTTAGGTTTATGATATTTATCCCTTGGCTTTAATATTATTCCCATGTGATTTCAATATTAATACATTGGGTTTATTATTCCCTTGGGTTTATAATATCAATCACTTCGGTTTATTAATCTAAGGGTTCATATTCCTAGTGTATAATATTACTCAAAGGGTTAATAATATTAATATTTAGGTTTAATATTAATCTTTGGGTTTATAATCATGTTCAACCATGGTCCAATGTCACATTGCTGCAAAGATTTTCTCAATATGAAAATCAACCATGGTCCTACATTGTGTTGTTACAAAGATTGTCTCCATATGAAAATCAACCATGGTCAACCATAGTCCTACATCGCATTATGACAAAGATTATATCAATACGAAAATCAACTATGATCGACCATGATCATTTTATGGTTTATAATATATATCTTAGTGTTTATATATTTTGAGTTTGTCATATTGATCCCTTCGGTTTAATATTATTTCCTGGGGTTTAAAATGTCTTGGGTGTTTAGTATAAATCCCTTGGGTTTATTATTTTCCTAGGTTTACAATAGAAATCCCTTGGTATTATTATTCCCTTGGGTTTATAATATCAACCATGGTCAACCATGGCCAACCATTGTTCAGTGTCGCATTGTGCCAAAGTTTGTCTCAATATGAAAAACAATCATGGTAAAACATAGTCCAATGTTGCATTCTAACAAAGATTGTGTCAATATGAAAACCAAACGTGGCCAACCATGGTCAGCTGTGTTTATTTTATGGTTTATAATATTTATCTTAGGGTTTGGGTTTAATATTATTCCCTTGGGTTTATAATCCCTTGGGTTTTCAGTCTTAATCTCTTGGATTTATATTATTTATCTTACGGTTTATATACCTTCAGTTTATAATATTAATACCTTGGATTTAATATTATTCCCTTGGTTTTATAATACCTTGGGGTTTTAGAATTTATCCCTTGGGTTTATCAATCCCTTGGTCCAATGTCACATTCTCACAACCATGGTCCAAAGTCACATTATGAAAAAGATTGTATCAACATGAAAATCAACCATGGTCAACCATTGTCCCACGTCGCATTGAACCAAAGGTTGTTTCAATATGAAAATCAAGCATGGTCAACCATTGTCCAATCTCGCATTATGAAAAATGTCGTGTCAATATGAAAATAAATTGTGGCCAACCATGGCCAACCATGCTTATTTTAGGGTTTATAATATTTATGTTTGGGTTTATATACCTTGTGTTTATAATATTTATCCCTTGGGTTTAATATTATTCCCTTGAGTTTATAATCCTTTGGGTTTTTAGTATTAATCTGTTGGGTTTATTGTTCCTTTGGGTTTATAATATTTATCTTAGAATTTATATAGCCTGGGTTTATAATATTAATCTCTTGGGTTTATGTATCAATCCAAGGGTTCATATTCCTGGGGTATAATATTATCCGTATGGTTTATAATATTAATCCTAGGGTTTATAATCATGGTCAACAATGAGCAACCATAGTGCAATGTCACATTGTGACAAAGATTGTCTCAATAAGAAAATCAACCATGGTCAACCCTGTTCAAATGTCACATTATGATAAAGATCATCTCTATATGAAAATCAACCATGGTAAAACATGGTCAACCATGTTTATTTTAGGGTTTATAATATTTATCCCTTGGGTTTAATATTATTGCCTTTGGGTTTTAGTATTAATCCCTTGGGTTTATAATATGAATCCTTTCAGTTTATTAATCTAAGTGTTCATATTCTAGGGTATAATATAACGCAAAGGGTTTATAATATTAATATTTGGATTTAATATTAATCTGTGGGTTTATAATCATGGTCAACAATGATCTAATGTCACATTGCTACAAATATTTTCTCAATATGAGAATCAACCATAGTCCAACATTGTATTGTTACAAAAATTGTCTCTATATGAAAATCAACGATGGTAAACCATATTCCTACGTCACATCATGCCAAAGATTGTCTCAATATGAAAATAAATTATGGTCAACCATGATCGTTTTAGGGTTTATAATATTTATCTTAGGGTTTATATAACTTGAGTTTATAATATTAATCCTTTGGGTTTAATATTATTTATCTGGGTTTATAATGCCTTGGGTGTTTAGTATAAATCCCCTGGGTTTATTATTTACCTAGGTTTATAATATCAATCCCTTTAATTTATTAATCTAAGGGTTCATAGGATATAATGTCATTCATAGCTTTTTAATATTACTATTTAATAATAATTAATATAAATTATAAAAAAAATATATGTTTATATTAATAAAGAAATAAAAAAATATTTCTATTAATAAAACAATATTTAAAATTAAGAAAAGTTTTTCAATAGAAATCACAGAGGAGAAATTTTTGGCCAAAAATTTCTCCTATGTGATTTCTACCGAAATATTTTTCTTAATTCATTATATATCATAGAAGCCTGAATTCAGAAATATTTAATATTGTTTTACTATTCTATTATAATAATTAAATAATAATAATAATAATTTTATTATTAATTATTAATAATTAATAAAATAATTATTAATAACTAGTTATTTTATTATCATTTATTATTTTAATAATAATAATAATTATGAGTATTATTGTTATTATGATTTTAATAATAATTATTAATTACTATTTTAATAATTGATGAATTAATTATTAATAATTAATTATTTTATTATTAATTATTAATTAATTAATTAATTAGTGATTAAATTAATAATTAAATGAATTATTTAAATAATTAACGATATTTATATTAATAAATATAATTAAGGATATTAATAACAAGCCCACGGGGCCTTGGATTGACGGTGAATGGGTGCACTATTAAGGCACTTCTTGCGATAGGTCACTGGTTCAAATCCCCCATGGGTGCTTACCTACAAAAAAAAAATATTAATAACAATATTTAACATTAATCAAAGTCTTTCAGTAGAAATCACATAAGGGAAATTTTTTGTTGATGCGTTTTGAAGCAACAAGTGTGGTTCATCATCAGGACCAGATGAAGAGGCAGACCATGGCAAAGGCATAAATAGAGAGCAATGTAGAGACATAATTTCAAGTAACAACTATATTTGAACAATAATATTTAATTACGATATTAATTTATTAATATATTAAAAACAAATATTTTTAAGTAACGACTATATTAAATGACTCATTTTTGAAAAACAATATTTAAATAATGATATTAGTTTAAATAATATAGTTGTTACTTATTGTCTGCTTGGGGTAGCTCAAGTGGCGATGGTCGTGGAATGAAGTTTGACTAAACCAGAGATCTTGGGTTCGAACCTTGTGCTACCATCTCACCTAGCGTTGTGAATAATGGACATGTAAACATGAAAATCAGAGAGTCCTACCAAGCTTACAAAAAAAAATAGCCATTTTTTTTCTTTTCTCAGTAAAAACTAATTCTATTAAGAGGAAGTATGGTACAATAAGAAGATACAGCCAAGAGAGGCAAGAACACAGGCTGCCGGAAAGGATAGGCTATCCACCTCGGCCCCTAAAAAGGAAAAGAGAAGAGAGCTGTGCTGAGCACGAAGAAACAAGGAGAACAGTTGAGCCAGAGCCGAACAGAGGAATCTACCCAACATGTGTAGAATCAGTTATACAACATTTTTTCCCTTTCTTTTTACCAACTTTGACCCAATCAAGAGGACTTTGCTGAACCGGTATGATTTGCACATTGAGCTGAGCTGACGGGGAGGGTTCCTTGTCTGAGTCCGAAGTGGAGGATTCATGATTTCTTTTCTGTGAGAATGGAGGGACAGACGAAACCTTAGGATCGGTTAGGGGTGGATCCTGTGCCATTGTTGCTTCCATTCCTTCCTCAACCTCTTCCTCTTCATCCGAGCTGAAATCGAAGTCATCCATGGGGGGAGGATCATGAGGCTTCCAACGTTTGGATTTCTGCTTGGGACTGAATTTCTTCTTTTGGGCAGGCATCGTGGGACAAGAGCCTTTAAGGTGCCCTGTGTGATGGCAGTTACGACAACGAAATGCTGTGTTCTCATAGTCCAGGGTCTGAGTCCAATGGAAGTCTCCAATTTTGAGATTGATCTGGTCAGGAAGACCTTTGCTCATGTCTATCTCTGCACAGATTCTGGCAAAGGTATATATTCCTTTTTCCCCTTTTGATACGTCTATGTCTAGAAAGTGGCCTAGAGAATTTCTGATCCCTTGGAATACTGCAAAATGCCATAGGTGCGCTGGGAGATTTGGAAGTCTGACCCAGATGGGGAGCTTGGTGATGACTGCTGTGGAGGGATCAAAATTTGGGAACCAAGGGGTGAGGAATAAACCTGTTGAGCCCCAGAACCATGGGCCTGCTGTTAAAGCTTTCTGGTAGTCCTCATCTAGAACAAACACTACAATGAAGAAGCCCTTTGAGCATAGCAGCACCTTGCAATTGTTGGTCCAGTTAGAGTGAATCCATTGGTAGAGGTCTGCTGTGCGCGGCCATAGCCCATTGAACCTGCAAATGATGGCTTGTTCTTCAAACGTTTGGGTTTGCTCATCCAGCGATGGATGCATGATTTCAATGGAGGGGGTTTCCTCCAATTTGTCCACCAGAAAAGGCTTGGGTGCCTGAACTGGTGGAGCAGTTTTCTTAGGCATCTGAGCATGGACAGTGTCTTTGTATGAAAATGTCTTCACTGAGGATGACTGTCCAACAGCTCCCCCTCTCAAGCGAAGGGAAAGAGTAATGGATGCATTTCTTTTAATGCTGTAAAAAGACAGGGGGAGAGGATCCTCAAGTTGTTTACCTTCATGGAGAAGTCGTTGAGCTGCAGAGGGTATCCCCAGCTTGAGATCCAGAGCATGCTTGAGGTCCTGCACAAGATTCGACGAGCTCACCCAATGTAGCAGAGTTTTGCCGGAGATAAGCCTGATCTGGATCTGGAACTCAGCAGAAAGATCAGGGTTCTGCTTTCCTTTGCATATCCCAGGCGAGAGAAGGCTGAAGCTTTGAAGGGTCTTCTCCTCCTGAACTTGCCGCAGGGGGATATGAGGAGAAGAGGAAAGGGTCCAAAGATTATTGAATCTGTCAATGCGTTCCGCCCAGAAGGGCTTCCAGAAGATCCGTTCAGGCCGAACCAGGAAACTTGAAAAATTCTGAAGATCTAGAACAGAGTATTGGCTATTCTGGGGTGACAGAGAAGGCACTGAAATGAGTGAGCAACCTTCTAGAACAGAGTAATTCTTCCCGGGAGCCGCCGCCTGAGGAGAGACGAGAGAAAAATCTGCGCGTTCTTCCTCAGCCGCCGCATCTGCATTCTGATGGAGGCGGCTGGCACGAGATGCTGCAGTAGAGGTCCCAGATCTAGCAGCTTCAGGGCCGAAGGCGAAGCAAAAGAGGGGGAGGGGTGCTTTCAGAATGTATTGGAAACCCGACGTATCAGAAATGCAGTAGAGCGGAAGTCCTTGATTGAAACGCACTTCGCCTGCATCAACAGGGCCGTCCAGAGGCCAGACGGCGGCCGAAGGCGAGGAGGCGACGACTCTGCAGGTAGGGTTCATCTTCGGCTCAAGATATTTTTCCATGTTGTTAGTCACAAGGCTTTTTATTTAAAATGATTTTTATTATTAAAAAAAAATAGTCATTACTTATTAATATTTTTTAATAAATTATTAAATTAATAAACTAATATCATTATTTAAATATTATTTTTCAAAAACTAGCCATTTAATATAGTCGTTCTTAATCATTTTTGTTTTTAATATATTGATAAATTAATATCATAATTTAAATATTATTGTTCAAATATAGTCATTACTTGAAATTATGTGTCTACATTGCTCTCAATTTAAGCCTTTGGAATGGTCCGCCTCTTCATCTAGTCCTGATGATGAACCACACTTGTTACTTCGAAACGTGTTGGCCAAAAATTTCTCTTATGTGATTTCTACCTAGAGACTTTGCTTAATTCATTATGGACCACATAAGCTTGAATATAGAAAATATTTAACATGTTAATTTGAAAGTAATATATTAATTTAACATATTATATTTATAAATTGACGTCTACCATGTCTATCAACTTTATTTATTAATGTGATTGTGCTAATATATTAATATATGAAAATACAGTTGAGTATGACTAAATTATATCAAAATTCTGCTAATTTTTCCCAATTAAAAATAAACAATTTACCATAAATAAAAAAATAAATAAATAAATAAATAATGAACATCCTCAAAATGAGCCCAAACAGGAATGAATAGAGAATCATGGTGGTCGCGAGATGGCCATGGAATATTGTATTCCACCTTTCTCCTTGCGTGGTACGAAGACTTATTCCTGTGGCCTCCATGTGGGATAAGAAATGAATCGGCATGAATTTCACTTCTGCCATCATCTCATTCCACCACAGATGCACGGTTTTCTGCGCGTGATTCTTGTTTTATGTTCAACTTTTTTTCTTAATTTAAAACTTTAATTTTTTCTTAATTTCTAAATAAAATTTTAATCTGCTAATAATTGATTTTAGTATTTAAAATTTAGCTTTATTAATGGTATGAAAAGAGGATATTCTCAATAATAAAATATTGATTTTAGTATTTAAAATTTAGTTTTATTAATGGTATGAAAAGAGGATATTCTCAATAATAAAATAAATAATTTTGAATTGATTTTTTATTAAATTTAGTTTTATTTATTTGAAGGTGGTAAAACCTATCAACTCAGGTGTCAAACCAACAGTGAGGACAGCCATCTCTGGCTGCTATCCGCGAATGCTGGGTTTGACTCATCACTGTTAAATATGGCATAACCCTAATGGTGGTCCGTAATCGGGAGCAGGCTCTCACTCCTGCCAGATGCCTCTGGGTCTTGGGCCGTTAACCTAAGGAAGACGAGCTCTTAGCCAAGCAGAAGCAGTTTTACAATTTAGATTAGTTGGATGGAAAGAGGATATTATAAATAATAAAATAAATAATTTTAATTTTATCTTTAATAAAATTTTAGGAAAATTTTGATATTTAAAGAAGTAATAATTTACAAGGTGTGTGTTTTGAAAAAAATCATAATTGTGGGACAATAAGGAGTTAGAGAGAAAAAGAAAGCTAAGGTATTACTATCAAAAGAAAATGAACATTGTGAGGATTAGAACTATCAAGTGAAACCGGACATTTGTCAATTCCCAAAATACCTTGGGACAAATGAGTCTATCACTTTTGCAATACTAAGAGGGTTGAAGATGAAAAACGTTTCTCTTGGATTGGCCGGTTCTTTCTCACATCCATTCTCATTCCCAAAACCTTTTCCACACTTCCAACCTTCTTGACTTCTTAAGTCAACAAATCTATAGTGATTTAGTAATGCTTACCTCCCTTCATTTCAGTCATAGATATAAAATATTAAAGAGCCTCAATTAATCAGTACCATATTGGCCTTAGTGGACATTAATCATCATCATCATCAATAAGTAAGAAGATAGAGCTCTCCCACCAACATTCGATGACTTGGAAAGACGAAACGTAAATAAATTCAAATTCAATTATGAATTTATAAAACATATAAAAGTCATAATAATAATGCATTTGAAATTTCCATTTCCAACTACAAAATAAACCCATTTTATAAAAAATATTATATGACATACATACTAACATTAAAGAAACTACTTAAAAACTATCAAAATTGAATAAAAAAATGTTGCCACTTCTATTATTTCTATTGAACAACAAAGTGACCCTTTTCACATAGGTTAGTGTTTTATATCATATAGAGAGCCCATAGGTGAGCATGGCTCATATGTCTAAAAATTGATGTGGGTTAGGATGGAAACAAGCTTTCCCTCACATGCCCAAAACCCATTTGTGGAAGTTCGTGCTTATATCTAAGTTTCATACTATGGGTTAAATTTGAGTACATTGTGAGCACCATGCAATTTGTGCATACCTTGGGGTTTGAGCATGTCATCGGTTCCCTTTATTTTCTCCAATCCCATTTTGAATTGGTTATATTTAGATATCATACTTATGTTGATACACGCATTTATTTTAAAAATGTCTTCCAAAGTTTTATTTTAATTATTAGTAATTATTAAATGGATGGTAGAGATTTAATTTCCATAGAATATGCCATACTATTCTTAGTAGTGGTCACAAATCAATGATTAAGATTTATCTCTTAGTTAAGTATTCCCTTTTAATTAACTTATCTCAAATTAATTAATTAAATAAAATGGCATATCAACCTCTGTCATATTGGACATGTAGTATTGATAACCATGGTATTGGTCCATGGTACTATTTTTATGTTTTTTAATCTTGTCAATGTGAGATATATTATGGGGTAAGTCATCTTGTGCTTATCATGGAGTGATGCCTATCCACCTTTACCAACAATTTAATTTATATCATTGTGCTAGTTTTTTTTTAGGAGAAAATTCAAACTTTTTCTTAAGACAATAAAAATTTCCATGTGTAGATGCCTTGAGAATTGTTGTATCTATGTATCCACAAGGAAAATCATAGAGAGACTAAGTAGACTATGACACAACCAGAAGGAGTTGTGGTACTCAAGATATGTGAAAATCCAAAAATCGGGTCTTTTCTTATACTCGAGGAAACAACCCACATGTAGTACTATTCAAATATTTAAAAATTGTAGCAAGTAATAACCAAATAGAAACTAGTTGTATTAGTAGAAACATTACACCTGTAAAGATAAAACTAATAAAACTGCATAAAAAATAACTTAAACGACGATAAAATGCTACATGTATAGTGAACAAACATGAAAGGAAAAAATCTTAGCTGATGTACAATTGTTGATCAGAATCTCATATCCTCCCCTCTTTTTTCTCTCATATATGCCCTGTGCCCATATCCTATTGTAGACCCTCGTTAGAAAGGATATCTACCTCTGATTTTCGTTCCCTATATATGTGGTAAACAAAGATGAAATCAAAACCCTATTTTATATGTAAATTTTCTTTAATGAGTGGAAGTAAAGTGTGATTTTGGCATCTCTGAACTTCATTAAACCAATTTATGACATTTAAAGAATCACAAAAAAATTGGACTTTATCAATTCCAATTTCCTAAATTCAACAAAATAATAATTTCAGTGAGAGGAGTTCTCCAAGGTTGTTTGTTCTAGTTCCAAGGCCAACTGAAGCTTTTAATTTTATTTGTCTACTGATGTGTATAACCAAGCCCTCCCTGCATCTGTTCCATGCATTAGATGTTTCATCTAAATAAGCCAACACGATTTGTGGGTTTATTTGTTCCTCTCTAATATTTCGAGGAGATGTGGTTCTTGATGAAGTTAGAAATAAAGAGTAAATTGCATCACACTGAATAGAAATAAGGTAGGGAGATGAAGGAATGTCATTAAAATTTCCTTTGTCTCTTTCCAACCATATACCCCATGGGATTATTAGTGGATCATTTCTCAAATTTTTATCTTGGACTGAATTCCACCAATTTTTCAAGGCCTCAGCAATGTTTGAACCTCACCATTTAGTCTAAGTCCCAGAAGTCTCAGAGTAGACTCCCATATTTTTAAGGTGAATGGGAAACTTAAGAACAAATGGTCTACTAATTCTTATGATTTTCTGCATAGCATGCACCAACTAGGACCACATTTGTTCCTTTTTTGAAGGTTATCACATATTGGCACCTTGTTTTTTAGGAGACACACAAAAAATAGCCTTGACTTTGCAAGGCATTTTAGTTTCCACAACGGTTTCCACCACCATGCCTGCACCCCCTGTACTCTCTTTCCCATTTGATAAATGTAACCATACTTTGGAGAGTAATGAACTAAACGTGCATGGACCCATTTGAGATCATTTTGTTGATCCCTTATCCTGGCATGAGTGCATTGCAATTCTATGGTATAGATCTCCCACTCAGCTCCACAGTGAGGGTCTAAGTGAATATCTTCAGATGATTCCTGACCTTGGTGTCAAATCGATGAAACTTTAGCATTTTCTACCTGATTCAGAAAAATAATTCCTTGATTGTTGAAATATGTTGTAAATTCCCTTGGAAGCTCATATCCTTCATTTCATCCCACCCATGGATCAATTCCTATTCTTACATTCTCCCCATTCCCTATATACCACACAAGTCCATCTTCTCTAACCGTGAAGGAATCCATAGTTTCTTTCCAAATAACAGATGCATTTCGAGATTTTTTTTAATAGACTGTGTACCCATTCCTCAATGGGAATAGGATCAATATGTTTTCTTTTGACTACAATAGTCTAGAGGTTATCCAATGATAATATATGCCACCCTGATTTTGATGCAATAGTTGATGAAAATATGGGAAGGTCCTTTATTCCCCATCCTCCCCATGCCTCTGGGAGAGCTATCTTATCTCATGCCACCAAAGGGACTATTACTTCCTCCTTTGCTTCAACTTAGATAAATTGACCACATAGTTTCCTAATCTAGGATAGAATTCCTTCAGGAACTCGGGTGAGGGAAATCAAATAAACGGTATTGCAATTAGAATTTATTTGATTAGTACCAGTCTACAAGCCCTCGAGAGCCATTTATAACTCCAGTGTTTTATGTGATTTTCAATTTTGGCTAGAAACAACATCCAGTTTTGTTTTTTGTATAAATTTGGCTTGAGGTGAAATTCCATGTATTTAAAATTGTCCTTGATAGGTTTTGCTTCAAAGGAAAGGAAATCATGAGCTTTATCGATTTTTGCCAAGGAGAAAATGTTATGAACTAAAGTGGACCTTTTTTCATTTATACACATACCTGTAGCTTTAAGGAACAGGTTGAGGGAGACTCTCAGCTACTGAAGATCACTTTTGGATCAATCACTAAAGAGGAGAATATCATCGACAAATAGAAGGTATGTTACAAGAATATTTGTGGCTACTTCAATCCCTTTTACATCTCTTGTACATTTAGCTCAGAGAATCATCTAGCTCAACCCTTCGGCTGCCAATAAGAAGAGTAGAGGTGACAAAGGGAATCCCTGTATGAGGCCTCTTCGACTGTGAAAAAAGGGGTATGTTACTCCGTCAATTAAGACTACAGAACTCACATTTGTGATGCATCCCATAAGCCATTTGATAAAACCAATTTCAAGTCCCAGTTGATTAAGCAAGAGGCGCAAATAGACCCAATTGATTCTGTCATATGCCTATGATAGGTCTATTTTTACTATGGATCTTTCTCTTTTTCTATTTTTGATATTTTACATAGATTCATAAGCGACACCTATTACTTCATGAATTTGTCTTCTATCTAGGAATCCAAATTGTTCCCTGGAAACATTTTTTGAAAGAATTGATTTTAACCAGACAGCTGGGATCTTTGCAATTATTTCATAGAGGCAATTACAAAAGGATATTGGTGACAATCCCTCAAAAGTTTTAGGATCATCATTTTTAGGAATAAGAGCAAGAAAAGTAGAGTTGAAAGGCTCATAAATATGACCTTTGATTTTGGATTACTCCACCAACTAGGTAAGCTCGTCCCCTATAAGATCAAAGAAATGATAGAAAAATTCAACCATCTAGCCATCTGGCCCCGAAATCATCTTTCTAAATTGATTTAATAACTCCTTCAACTTCTCCTCTTGTGAATGGAGCCATAAGAAGATCATTCTCTTCCTCCTCCACATATCTAGGGAATAGTTAGGAAACCTGGCTTACTTTTTCTATAGTTCCTTGTTCTGGAGCTTTGAAAAGTGCTTTGAAGTGGTCTCTCACCAGTGAAGCTGGATAATCAAAATTCGTAGATGTGATTCCATATTATTTTTAATTTTCCATATATTGTTTACGTTCTTTCTGCCTCTTGCATAATTTTGGAAAAACTTTGAGTTTTCATCCACTGAGGCTAGCCAAATGGCTCCACTTTTGAGTCTCCATTATTCTTATTTGTCTTTTAGTATCTTCCTTTTTGAGGTTTCCAGTTGTTTTATCCTCTCCTTTATTTCTTCTATCTCATATCCATATCCCTCTGGACTTTCCAGTTTTTCTAGGGATTCTTCAATGATTTTTAATTTAGCCTCTTCCCTTATCCTTTTTTCTCTTGCCCGAGTATAGTTTCCTATTTTGTTCTTTTTAGGTTTTCCATAAATTGATGTGTTACGAAATGGTCCTACTCAAGGGCCAAAGGGATCCATGTGGCCTTTACCAAATCATTAAAACTATTTTCTTTGATCCATGTTGGATTGAATTTAAAAGGGGATCCATGCTTCCTACTTGTCCCTGTCAACTCTAGGATAATAGGAAAGTCGTCTGATTCTCCTCCCATCCCTACCCATTTCCTAAAAAGAGACATGATGTTAATTAGCTCCTCATTAATCAAGAAGCAATCCAGCCTCTTTTCCACCCTAACCACAACCAAGAATTTGTGCCTCCAGGTAGGTCTATTTTTAATCAAGTTAATATCAATAAGCTTCTAGGCCATCAACTTGTTCACAAAGAAATATGCCAAAAGATTAGCTTGAGTCTATGGCCCCCAGGTTTCAGACATACCGAAAGAGAAATTGAAGTCCCCTCCCACCACCAAATTGGGAACTTTCATAAAGGATTTGGATAAAAGAGAATTCTAGAAAGAGGCCTTGTGATGACATGGGCCATAAATATTGATGAGGGAAAGGTCCATACAAACTTCCAAGGAATAGACCTCAGCACCTAGAACTAGTTCTGAGCCCCAAGAGATTTAGAGCCTGAGACTATTATCCTTAAATCACATAGCTAGACACCTAGATCTTCCCTTCACATCAGAGGTCGCAAATGACCAAATCGACATCATTTTACTAAGAAATTCCAAAAAAAATTCTCCATTCCCCAAGGTTTATTGAAGCATAATTACATCATAGAACATATTTTTAAAAATATATTTTAGTGCTAGCTTCTTACAAATGTTATAAAAACCTCTACAATTTATGGATAATACAATAATTTAGAAACCATCACATGGGATCACACCACTCTAACTGCTCATTTTAGAGAGAGTTTTTTCTTTTGTGAATAAGAAAAAATATATTACTGAAGGAACTGACAAATTACTTTTTCTGGGTTGTGTGGAAGAGAGAGCCCAACACAAGACCAAATAGAAATCCCCTAAATGGCTATGGTATTATCTTTTTTACAATGTAGCCTTGGCAAAAATGGGTTCTGAGTCCAAAGGTGGAAATAGTGTAGAACCCTCTTTACAACATTCTCAAAACTAAGAGTATAGAAATAGAGAGTAGAAAACATCCATAGCAAGGCAGACAAGGTATGAGTCATTTTCCTCCACAAAAGATAGTCCTCCGTGGAGGAAGAGAGACAAAAAGGAGGTTTTCAAAGTCAATCATGGTTGGTGGTCACTAGATCTTCATCTAGACAAATGGAAGTCTCCTAAGAGCTCCCCTCCTATTGTGCAATGGTGTTCGGACGACTGGTAGAGGCCCCAACAACCTATTTCTTGATGCTTTGGGATCCCTTCAACAGCCGAATGAACCTTCGTCATTGAATTCTTCATGATAACAGTGTATTGCGGTGTGTCCTTAGTTATAAATCGACAATGGTGGATGGCTTCGACATAAATTACAAACTTCTTAGTCAGATTGTCAATCTTTGTTTCGAGTGCCTTGGTGCACTCCTCCTACTCTTGCATTACTAGCCCCATGATGGTTTTCATTTTCTTCCATGTTTTGGTAGTTCACACGTAGAGGTTTTCACACACTCAAGCGAGGAAAAGATTTAGAATCCAGGCGAAGTCGGTATCAACTTCCTCAGTCGTGACCTCTCTTCAAAGATCATTAGCTTGGTCTTCTAATTCAGCAATGTGATGTTATGTTTTAGGATTAACTGCTACCATGTAGCATAGAGCTGCATGCCCTGCGGAGGTCTCTGCGTGAGTGGTAGCGAGCGAAACCTGAGACTTTCAACAGGAGGCTGCGAGACTCTGTGCACCTCCCCGACTAGAACTAAGGATGGAGCTATTCTTTGGGGCCATGAAAGGAGAAAAAGGGATTTAGAGAGAGAAGAACCAAGGAGCGAAGGACCAATGAAGAGGGATGAGGGCAGAGAGGAGAATGAGGGGGAAAAGGGAGAGGGGGAAATATATAGAGTTCAGGGGAAGGAGGGATGCCAGGAGTGGGGAATAGGGGCGGGAAGGGGAAGCATGCGAAGATTTGATGTGAGACGATGGAAGAAGATATGAGAAGAGAGGATGTGTCTGGGTGGTGGAGGCTGCACAAGGGAGAGGGTAGGTGACAGAGAGGGCTCTTGTATCTGGCAGTCCAAGGATGGGTCTGGGTGCGTGCGCCACAATTTTTTCCTTCCTATGGTACTTAGAATGGACCTTGCAAAGATGAAGGGAACACGAACATTTATTGTTGGGTAGAGTGGTTATCTTCAACATTGAGAGATGCGCAGTGTTGATGGAGATCATTGTCCTCTAGATACTCCCAAGCTCAGGAATTTGGGTGTAGGGTCCCTGCAGTTACCTCATTCACCAGTATTTCCATGAGTTTATTTCCATTCCTTCTAATGGATTAGAAGTGGAGGCCTGCCATGTTGTCAATTTTCTGCTTGATCTACTGTATTATTTTTTTTTGTGCTAGTTTTCTGAAATTCTATCCACCTCAATTCCCTGCTGAATTCTTTTTCCAATCTGACTCGTCAGCATGGAATCTCCTTCCACAATCAGAGGACTGAGATTTATGTTGTGCGCTATGGTGATGTCATTTTCTAGGGCATGAAGTTCTATGAAATTGTTTGTGGTTGAAGCTATATTTCCCTCATATATCCATATTATTTCTCCTTTTATGTTTTTGAAGGCTATGCCAAAACCATCTTGGACTCGATTACCTTTGGCAATGCCATCATATATGAGCTTGAAAGTCCCTTGCTCTAGCAGCCTCTAGATGTTTTTTTTCATGCCTGGAGAGGGGGGTGACTTTGTGTACCTTGATCTAAAGGAGATCCAAAATTGAGAGTATTCTTACATCGGAGATAGTGGGAGGGCCTTTGGTAGGCTGTGTAGGTAGAGATGTCATTGTTTCTTGGGTTGCACTTTTGATCTTCGAGATTATAATTTCCTCCTGAGTGGAGATGCCATGAAAGATTTTTGCATTATGCTCCTTCAAAAGTCCCCAACAGTCTAGACCAAGAATTAAATTCCATGTGCAGTTAACCAAAGGGATGAGGAGAAGGAAGATCTCCAGTTTGTGATGTTTCTTTGAACGGAGGAGGGATCCCAATCTAAGCTGTTGAAAACCAGTAATATCCAATCCCAGAATTTTGACGCATATGGGCATATATTTAGTAGGTGATTTGGGTTTCTTCTTCTTGCTAGCAGAGAAGGCATCTTGAGGGACCGATAAAGGCTTTTCTTCTGAGGGTGTCCCACATTAAAATATTTTTGTGCATGACTAACCATAAAAAGATAGATATTTCTGGTCAGTGCTTCCTGTCCTAGATTGAGTTCCACTTCGAGTCTGGTTGAAGTTGATCTAGCTTGACGGTGTATTTGTAGGCTTCTTTTAAATTGAAATGTCCTGCTGAATTTTTACCCCATCTGATTTGATCCTCGACAAAGTCAAGGAGGATTTGTCTTTTTTGATGTTTTGATGAGATGTTTGGCCAGGCTTGGGGATTCATATGGGGAGTCCAATCCTCTTCATCCAACCAGATTCTCCATCTGTCCTCTTCGTTACTCGGTTTCCAGTACTGGTTGAATTTAGTCTTCCCTTTGTTTTGCATATCATTCTTGATTTGGTGATAATATTCTTGATCGAGTTATAGCCTTTGTTGTTAGGTGGTCTCCCAGAAAAGAGCCTTGTTTCGATTGCCTATTTCCAACAAACTATGATTTTGAATGATATCCTTGTTCTCCCACACTTGGTTACAGATGATTGAACCTTTGATATTACCATTTAGCCTGATAATTATCTCTTGCGAGAGGGAGGGGGTATACTTTCATTTCCATAGTATTCCCCAAGGTGAGTTGGGGTTTGCAATCCATCTCCATAAGGTTTTGGCTCCCACGTCCTTTCCCAGGAGGTTTATGTCTCTAAGACCAAGCCCACCATCATTTTTGTCTTGCAAATTTTTTCCGATGTCACCAGAGCCCATTTATGTTTTACCTCCACACCTCTCCATAAGAAGTTCCTATATAGGTTTCTGATTTTGTTTGAAATCTGTTTTGTGGCTACGAAAGCCAAGTACAAGTAGACTGGGGTGGCCTGTAACACAAATTTGACCAAGATAAGACGACTTGCTAGATTAAGAGATCTAAAGGTCAAGTTGGAAATTATTTCCTCCAACTTATTGTTCAATTCCTCCAAAGTGGCCTAGGAGAGTGGTCTGTCTGTAAGGGGAACTCCAAGATAAATGGAGGGGAGGGTGATGATGGGAATGACCAAGAGTCTGGTGATGTTCCTGCGAATAGGTAGAGGGGTGTTAAAGAAGAACAACTTGGATTTCTCAAGGTTGGTAGAGGATGCAGAGGCAAGAGAGAAGTCGGATAGAATGGGCATGAAAAAGGAAGCTTATTTGATCGTTGGGAGCCCCATAAGAAGGGTTTCATCCAAAAATTGCTGATTCATAGAGGGGGGGAGAAGAGGCATGGGGCTGGATACTAGTGAACTTATTATCTTGCAAGGGAGAAAAGATTGAGCGACTTAGCCCTTTAGCCATAATGAAAAAGAGGAAGGGAGAGATAGGATCCCCTTGCCTGATACTTGTGGAAGGATTAAAGGGTTGCGAAGGGGAACCATTCACGAGGATGGAGAAAAGAGCTCCCGACACCATAGCCATGATCCACTTGGTGTTATCTTTGTGGAACCCAAATGCTCATAGGACCTGTCTCATATAATCCCATCTAATTTTATCAAAGGTTTTGACATATCTAGCTGAATCATCATACTAGTTTTTTTTTTCAGATTTGAGAGAGTCAATAAGCTCATGAGAAAGGATGATACTATCCATGATTTGTCTTTCTTCCACATAGCTAGATTGTTGATGGGATATAAGGAGAGGAAGGATGAATTTAATATGATTGGAGAAGACTTTGGAGATTATTTTTTAAATGATATTGCAAAAGGCTATGGGCCTAAATTTGTCCAAGGAATCAATAGAATTTCCCTTGGGAATCAAAGTTAGGAAAGTGTAGTTAAGGGCTTTAAGCACAAACTTCTAAATGTGAGATTATTCCTCAAGGGAATGCACTTCCAATTTGAGGATGGGCCAGCAAGATTTGTATAAATCCATGGTGAAACCATCCAGACCTGTGTCTTTGCCATTGGCCATTACCATGACCACATATTTCACTTCCTAGAGGGAAACTTTCCTAACGATGATTTTGTTATGCTCCTCAGTGAGGATTTTGGGAATATGCTTTGTGATCTTTTTAATGTCCTAATCTTGGTCATTCCTTGGATCTTTGAGAAGGGAGATGAAATAGTGAGTGAGCTCTATTTCCAACTCCTCTTGAGAGTGAATGAGATGACCATATTGGTTCTTCAAAGCTAGGATTCTGCTTTTTCTCTTATGTTGTATCATTGATTTATGGAAAAATGCAGTGTTCCTTTACCCACATTTCAGCCAAATGATTCTAGATTTTTGTTGCCACAACTTTTCTTCCTGGATAGCTCTTTCCTCCCAACTTTGTTGTAATATTTGTTCCCCTTGATTAGTGTTGTCTGTAAGCCCTTCTTCAATTATGTTTTGTTGGAGAAGTTCCAATTTTTGCTCCTAGTTTTTTTTGTCCATGATGACGTTGCCAAATGTTTCTCTACTCCGTTTCTTGATTTCCTCTTTGATATGTTTTAACTTTTGTTGGGACATGTACATTTTGTTGCCAGTTCTGATTGGAGGGTAAGTCCACCATTGTTTCATTTTTTCCATGAAGTCTAGGTGATCCAGGCAGAAGGCTTCGAATTTGAAAAGATTAATTTTCGGACCATTGGAAATTTAAATCTTGAGAGAGATAGGCCTGTGATTTGAGCCTTCTTGCGGTAGGATTCTTGCCACCATTTCCTAGGAGGTAAGAGAAGTTTCCTCAGATAAAAGGAAGCGGTCTAAATGGGAGGCAATTTGATGGTCTCCTCCTCTTCTGTTATTCCAGGTAAAAATGCCATTGCTGGTGGGAATGTCGATGAGGTTGAGGTTTTCAATGGTGGTAAGGAAAGCCTCAGAGTCCTTATCAAGCTTCCAGATACCTCCTTTCTTCTCAGACAAATTTGTTATCATATTAAAATCACCTGCTATGATTTTGAGAGGAAGGTGTAATGGATCTAGAAGATTGGAGATGCTTTAGAGCATTTTAATTCGGTCTACGAGGCATAATTGTTAGTTATGCAAATACTCTCATTATTGTCAATGATTCTCGGGATCATTATTATGGAATGATGAGTGGCTAGAGAGGATATGAGGTTGAACTTGGAGTTTTTCCAAAAGGTCATTATACCCCCTGTTGAACTAGTAGCCAAGTTGGCTACGAAGCTATATGGCTTGAAACAAGAGTTGAGAAGGGGAGGGGGGTGAGCTGACTCTAATTTAGTTTCTTGAATTAGAAGGATATCAGGATCATCACACATGATTATATTTTTTAAGATTCTTTTCTTTCTAGGACTGCTTAGTCCTCTAATATTCCAGGATATGAAATTCATTGACATGGAGATGTGTTTAGAGCCAAAGGTTTTACCTTTCCTTCATTGATTAATTTAGCACCCAGTTCTTGGAGGAGCTGATGGTACTATTTCGAACATGCTTTCAGCTTGAGCCTTTGAGGTTGAGTCCTCCTATTGGAATATTTGCTAATATTCCCTTTGATGTTGTGCTTTCTTGTGCTCAGTGGTAAGCTTTGAGTTTTAAATCTTCCTGGAGGAGATAAGTGCCTTCAATTTTTTGTAGTTAGTGTTTTGATATGGCATTTATTCCTTTTTCTTTCCATTCCTATGCAATTATTTCTAAGTCTACTCCCTCCAGAGCTTCCTCTATGGCTCTTTCCTCCAGTGTTTACTCTGTCTCTATTTTCTCCATTTATGTATCCTCTTGTGAATGCTCCTTTCCTCTGTTGTATTACATGTCTCCTTATCATTGTATTCTCTATCTACTGGGTTTGTTTCGTCTTCTCCTGCTTCATCTGCTATCAGATCGTTAGGATCTAATTGCTCCTAGGTGATGTTCAATGCATTGAATTGGTTCTGACCTGCTTCTTTATATTGGTTCTTCTTGGGGATAGCCTTTTTCCTGTTGTTCTTGTTCCTGGAGACGACTTTAGTATATACTTCGCTATCTTTTCTTTTTCTTGCTTGCTCTTGAGATTGAGGAATTTTGTTCATAGGACAGTCTTGGAAGAGATGCACATGCTCGTGACACTTTCTGCATCAGAAGGGAATATGTTCATATTCTATAGTTTGCAGCCAGACTTTGTCCTTGAAGATTTATTTAATTTCTTCTGGCAGGGCACCAGAGACATATATGTATACACAAATTCGGGTGAAGGAAACATAGTGACCCATTTTGGTACCTTCAGACATTTTGATGTACTCCCCCAACAAGTCTCCTATACCTTTTAAGACAGAAGGAGCCTCATAATTAGTTGCTAAGGAGTAGAGGCGAAACCCTACTGGAACTCTTGTAAAATCCTCTTTTTTTGGAGTGAAGTTGTCCTTCCAAAATCTCATGTATAAACTGGCTGAATTGTAGAAATAGGGCCCTCCTTCAAATATTTTGTCTCTGTCTTCTAGGAGGTCCAAAGATGAATGTGAAGAATCCATTTGAGCCAAGCTAAAGTTTGATCTCCTCTTTGGGTGTCCATTTTGTATCCACTAGTTCATGTCTCTTTCGGTTGGCCAGATGCCCATGAACTTGCATATTACTGCATGTTATTCCATATATTCACTATAGAATGCTACACCTGGGTCTTGGATTTCCAGTTCTAGGATTTTCTTGGCTATGGGGTTCTAGTTATTCTTAGTCCTTTTCCTCTGATCTTGTGACTTCTCTTGAGTTTTTGAACGATTTATGTCAATGAGGAAGGGCATGTCTGCGACCTTTCCTTTTTCTGATCGAGTATCCTTGGTTATCATTTTCGTTGTTTCTTCTTTTCTCTTAGGCATCTCTTTTTGTTGTGGATGTGTTGTTCCTTCATTGTTAGAGTTTCCTCTTGATGGCGTGCAAAAGGCCAGCTGGAGGAAAACTTTGTGAAGAAGGAAGCCTAGTTTGGATGCTGACTAGTCACCATATATTTGAAGGAGTGGGAACCAATATGATGATGTGGTTCACCCATGGCGGTCAGGGCATCTAGAGGCCCCAACTAAACCCACAAGGGCAGGCTCTAAAGAGCGTCAATGCAGGGATTAGAGTAAGGGTGCCATTCGTATATTTACAACCTTAACAAACACCTCATACTCTCTTTTTTGTTCCCAAACTACTATCATAATTTTGTTGCAGGATGCATTCTCCTCTTAAATGTCCCCTTTCAGAGAGAGTTTTTCCCATCTATTATATCCATTTTTTCTTTAATTTGGGTCAATGATAAATTAGATTTCCTACCTCTAGACTTCCCTAATTTTTGAGGTTCACAAATTCTGCCTATAGCTCCTATGGATGCTAAGGGTAGGTCCTTCTTGTATTGAGGATGCAGATTGTAATGAGAGGCCAAAGAGGATAAAAAAGAGGAGGAATTCAGCTCATGGATGATCAAGAATACATTGAGATGCTGAGAGTAGGGATATATGTGATGATATTGTCCAAACCAAAAGATAAACTATGGACTTGAGGAAGATCCGAGGATAATACCCTAGATGGACCTGTTGTAGCAGCTACAACCACCCTCCAAAATTTTTCCTTAGCGTGTTTTGGAGCCTCCCTAACAACCTTGACAATAGCTTGCCTTGCTTCATCAAGTCCTCAAGCTTCAGTGTCTTTCTTGCTCAAAGGTAGCCTGTCGATCACAGTTTAATCTTTTCCCTTCACTGGCTGCTCTCCCAGACTTGGTCCAGATGCAGGATGAGCAACGTCCCCTTGAAAATTACACATTTATGGAGGGAAACTAGCCTTCCCTCCAAAAATTGTGCAATCCTCTCTGATAGCCTGTTGGTCTCCACGATTGTGCAATCCTGCCAGCCAACCCTCCCAGCAGGATTTGCACAAATTTTCAAAGCAGCAGACTATTCAACCCAGGATTTGTGCAAATCTGGGCATCATTCAGCTGCTCAGCCCAGAAATTGTGCAAATATCCTAGGAAGTAAGCCTAGATCCCAACCAGAAATGCGTTGCAACAGTCAAGCAGTCTCTTGCATGTGCAGCTGAGTTGACTGGTTCCCTCTGGGAATGAGAAAAATAGACTTTCATGCATGGTTTGTTTCTTCCAAGTCAACATGAAAAGGCATCCCTTGTTTCATGGATCTATGTTTAACAGTTGGAGGTTACATGTAAGGAATAATTCAGAAACCTCCCTCCAAGTGTCGCTTCCCCTAGATTTGTGGCATGCACATCACAACCTAGATGTTATCAAAACTCATCAACTAGACACTAAAGAGCTCATTCCTCACATCAGCCTTGTAGCTCTGACATCCCACATCACATCTAGGAGCAATCAGCACATTCAGCTTTGTTACTTTGGGGTAAGCTCACTTCCCATGCATTGTGCTCCATTTCTGTTGCTTTTTGTGTATTCGCTTATGTGAGTGTTATTTGCTTTATTTATTTGAACGCTTGTTATTGTTTACATGTATTCTAGCTTGTCCTAGCTCTTTTTCAATTTTCGTTGCTATCTCACTATTGTCGCATGCATGAAACTGTTTTGCATGGATGTTCGCCCACCTAGCGAACTGCCTCACCCACATGAACAATGATCTTCTTGCTGAATCTTTAATTCATGTTTTGCATGCACTGTTAATCACGTTTGCTATCACTTTGTGTCGCCATGCATTCATTGACTTACTTGCTTCAGTTTCCCGTTAGCGAGTCGGGCCAACATTGGCCTGGGGTCTACTTTCACCAAGGCTGCATTGCGCAATCTAGGACAAGAAGGCTCACCTTCATTTCCAGATTTTTGCATTCCTGCCCAACATTGGCCTCCAAGAAATTGTGCAAATTTGTACCTAAGCTACTAGTCCTTCCCAGCTGAAATTGAGCAATGTGAAATCCTAGAAGTCAGCAGCTAAACTGGACTGTGCATTGCGCGGTTCCAGTAGTCAGTTAGTCTCTCAGAAGCCTAGATTGTGCCTTGTGCAGTCTTGGAAGTCGGTTTCCTGACCTCTCTGCTGAAACTATGCAACCTTCATGATCATTCACCCCGGTATTTTGCAAGTCAGTTCTCATGTTTATTCTAGTTTTTGACTGACAGATTTCTTGCTATGAGTGTTTCCATGTCTCCAGGTATTGTAGGTGTTCATCTGCCTCTCAGCAGGATAGGTACAATGGCTTCTAGGAGAGCAGAGACGAAGACACCATTCATAGCATGCTTGGGGATGCAGTCGATCAAGTGTCTATGAGCTTGCATACTCATGAAGACATCAAGTTGTTCGTGGATAATGACATCAAGCAGCAACATCACAATGAGCATCATCATGAGGAGTGGCTAAAGGCGGCATACCTAATGCAGTGAACACAACGAATGAAGCGAATGCTGCGAATGCAAGAGGGAGGTTGTTGACAACATAGAGGCGGAGAAAATTTGCAAGATCAAGCAGATCCATCGTTGATGAAAACAACTTTGGAGACTCCAGATATGAGGTGACGACGCGACATGAAGATTATGTGAAGATAGAGAATGGAACAAAGAGGGAGTTTCATGTGCTGAAGCAGCAACTCAAGGAAGAAAATGAAGCTGCACAGATAGATGAATGAGTTGCAACAGGATCAGGAATAATAGTGGGCGCGTCACGCACTCACGGATGAAACTATGCCCATACAAGTTAAAGATCCATCCCACCAGCTAACACGAGGCAAACATGGTGAGCAGTGTTGGTGATCACATGCAAGGGATTTAGCAACATGCATGTCATTGTGTGCATGCATGAATCCAACCCATTCAACAAACTCACCAAGGTAAAGACAAGAAGCAAGTCCAACTGGAGTTGAACATGTACTTCGACAAGTTGATGTGCAAGACCACCACCAGACACTTGAAGATCATCAAAAACACTATGCATCAGTGTGTTGCTGGTTCAGCCGCACCCAAGAAAACCATGCGCATGTTAGCAAATGAGTTGGATGAAGGGGGAGAACCAATTCATTGGTTGCAACAGAGGCAAGAGTTTTCTTTAGCAAGATGTTACCATGAGGTACATGCACACCATCATGGACAACCAAGCTTCACATCAGCTCACCAGCTTCACCATCACAAGCATGTCAAAGAGTTGGTCTCACCACAGCAGACTGAGTGTCAATGATGTCTTGTAAGGCTTGCTCAAGCCATGTTGTCTCACATGAGTACATGTGCATTGTAATGTTGATTCATGTCAAATGTAAGTCGAGTGTCAACAGTTGGATGTAACAATCATAGAGTAGGTGAAGAGTCATGAGGGTAGTTGAACTGTCACAAAGGGGAATTTCAAGGGTCACCCCACCCTTTGCTATAAATAGTCCCTCATAAAACATTGTAAGGGATTTTGGTTAGCCAAGATTCTACGAAGACTATCTTGAAGAAGGCTTGGAAAGTATTGTAACGCACATTGGCTTCTCCACTGCACGGATCTAGTACATCTCTTTGGAGGAGTAGGCAGATGTGCTTGTGACGTTCCACTGTTGGGGCTAGCAGGTTTACATTGTGTATTGTATGATTGTGATTTACACTTCTTTAATAATATGAGCCAACACATTTTCATGCATATGTTGTTACTGTAGTTGGATCGTTCTAGTTGTCTTAATGATATATGTTGTTTAACTTACGCACTTGTATATGAACTTATTTGTATGCAATTATATGAATCTTTTTGTTAATGTTTTGAATATGTTGTTAATGTTGTCACTGTCTGTGTCAAATAATCTCTCGGACACTAGACAAACCTTTCTCATGAATGTTTCTATATCAACCATCACACTTGTCTCAGCTTGATCCGTCAGTGTTGTTTGTGTTATCTTACCTTGTTGTTGTGACTACCACATCTAATTGGAATTCTCCACTGGAAGCTATGCATGTCCCTTGTGTGGTGTGCTCATAACTGAGTTTGGACTAATCCCTTTCAACCTGGAACTCACCTTCACCTTCCTCTCCCTTCGAAGTGTTGGAAGCTCTCGTACGCATTCCTTGACTCTCTGCATCAGTCACACCCTTGCTACTAACAGAGTTGTCTTACTTTCCTCTGTGCGACATCGCGGTTAAGGCATTACCTTATGGCTCACTGTTGGGACTCCTACACCAAACGGTCTGAGGTCTAATTAGGACTTCATACCAGGGAGATCCCCTTGACATGTTAGCAGGTCTAGCACCGTCAACATTTCTGGCAGTAAAAGGAGGGCTTGATGACAAGCAATGTCCTCTCATCCAGTTTTGAATATTTTCATATATTTCATGGACTCTTGCATTCTTCTTCCCCTAAGGTGTTTTTGGAATCGTGAAGATGTCTCCATCTTGGGGAAGCATTTCAATCTCTTGCCCACTCACACGTATGATGGTGAAGGTGAAGTGGCCTGGCCTGAGCACTTACATAACTTTATCTCAATGATTTATGAGGAAGATGAGTTTACTGATGAATTGGCCAGTTTTCTTCTTGCATTCACACTTCATGAATCTCCATTTCATTGGGTGCCTAGCCTATCGGCTGACAACATGCATTCATGTGAACACTTATGTGATCTTATTTAGGACACATTCTATCATTTTGATCCAGACCATCTTGACCAGAAACTGTTACAACAACAGAAGGCCCTGCATGAATATGTTATTTATTTTTGGCAGTGCTTTTGTGACTTATAGTTTCAAGCTCCAAAGAGCCAGATGAAGCTCTCTTATCTCTAGGACCGGTTCGAGTACTTCCTTAAGAAATTTTCCTGTCCCAAGAGAAATCTTGATGTCAAGCCTCAGTCAACCTACTTCGTTGATGGAACTACACAATCCCATGTGAGAGAAAGCATTGTCTCAATGGACTATTTGCCTCCCTCTCATTCAACAGTTTCACCATCACCCAATGATGTTGAGGATCATGTTCACACATCTTTTCATCCTTCACACCCTTCCAACATCACTCCACTTAATTTTCGTGCAGAGTTGGTTGTGAGTCCTTCGATTTCCCATATGCATTCTTTTCTTCGACCTACGTCTTCGCACTCAGGTGTTGCTCTGAATGATTTTGTCTTGTGTGTGTCCATTCCAAACTCTTCACTTGTTGTGAATGAGGAACAGCCCACTGACAGAGTTGGTGTTGCACAACCAACATGCCTTGCCATTCATGAAGAGAATGAGTGGGAGCTTGAACATCAACACTCAATGAAGTATGATTCCCTTCTATCCGAGCCCCCTCTATTCTTTCCTAGCTTCTTTGTCGAACTTGACATCCATGATTTTGCATCTGTGTCTTCATCCACAGATGCACCCATTGTTGATCACTCACAAGAATCACCAGATGCTAGTCCATCATTCGACAACGGAGAGGATAAGTTATTCATTGAAGATCCACTTGATCCTTCATCTGTCTTTTCCAAAAACACAGAGGATGAGTTTGTTCACTTTTCATCTACCCCTCTATTTGATTCATCTGATCATGAGGATGTCGAAGAATTCATTGATTTTTCTGATCATGGCGGTCGTGATCCATTTGCTTCCATTTTTTATCACGATCATGAATCTATCAAAGTTGATATTTTTAAGCCACCAGTTCATGATGATCTACCTGATGATGAAGTTGAGACACCCAAGACGGTCGAGGCACTTCAACCTGAACTGACGGTTATGTTAGGCCCTCTCTCTCTTAGGTTCAGTCTCACTTCCCATCATGAAATTTTTCAATCACCCAAGGATCCTCATCACTCGTCTGTATGCATTGGAGATCCATCTCACACAAAGATCACACTTCTTGCACTCGAACTGTACGATCCCATTGCTCATGCTTTGGAGGGGTCTTACATTGCAAGAACTCATGTGCGATGCAAGTTATCTTTGTTTCTTTCGTTTGCTTGCATGTCTCAGTAAAGAGTGTGCTTTCTCTTCAAAGTTACATGTAGAGTCACACATCACCATGATAATTCCACAGGCTATTCGTCATGCACATGCACTCACTTATGTCTCGTGGGCACTTTGAAACATGAAGTGTGGCTATCTTCACTATTTTATCTTTCTAGTATGTTGGTCCACACAACTTGGTTACTCACGGACCAAGCCTTCACCAACATGGGTTTATCAATGCACCGGTGGCAACATTGGAAATATCACTTCATGTGATCAGGCCCATGCAGTGTTAGTGTAGGAGTAGGAGTAGTGTTTGCTTTCAGTCGTTTGCTTGCATGCTTGTTTGCTTACATGCTTTGTTTTTTTGTTCGCTTGTTTGCTTGTTTGTTTACTTGCTTCTCTTTATTTTTTTCTTTTTCTCTTTCTTTTCTTTGTTGATTGTTCATTCACTCGTTTCACTCGTAGGTTAGTTGGCATGAACCATATATGACTCTTGGAAAAAGCTGGGTGAAGTGAAAGAGGGCTTGTACATATATCACTACTGGGTTATTTGTCATCTTTCCTCTATATGATGAGCTTGTTACTTTTAGTCCATGATACATCGAAGGAAAATACATATTGTTCAAAGCGAACCTTGGTGAAAACACAACACTTGTGCACTAACTAGTGTCACCTTCTCTAGTCGGTTCTTTTTGGGTTAACCCTTGTCAACTCAGTCAGGTAGAGTAAGGTGAGGGGGAAGAACCTTAACAATCACACTAGAGATATAATAAACTACTTCTCTGTTGGAACAACCTCTTCTGCTCTTAATAAGTTGGGATCCCTCTTCAACCTCTGAAATGAATAAGTGTTATGCACAGCGAAAAATGAAAAAAATGAAAAGTCAAAAAATTCAAATGAAAAATGAATAAGGTGAAAGAAGAGAAAGGCTTCCTGCGCAGGGAGGTGATGCAAGTAACTCCATCGGGGTACTGACCAGGCTCGCTGGCAACGGAGCCATGCTTGTGCTCCTATGTGACTCCGCTGGGGTACTGTCCAGGCCTACTATCATTGGAGCAACACCAGAGATGAAACTTAGACTCTGATGACTATACTACTTGTGCACTTATATACCCCTCAAACCCAATTGAAACAACTTTGTTTCCTTTGCTTGGAATGTGTGTCAATTGACCAAGAGTTTGGTAGATGCTACATCTTACAATCAAGCTAGCATGAAGCAAAGATGAGCTGAGAGTTGAATAATACTTCCGGAGGTGTTAGACTTGCTTTTCACTACAAGTTCCATTTAGAGAGCTGGAGTTCTACCAGTGTGTCACCAATTGTTGTAGCGGCTACAACACCCTCCAAAATTTTTCATTAGCCTATTTTGGAGCCTCCCTAGCAACCTTCACAGTGGCTTGACTTGCTTCGTCAAGTCCTCAAGGTTTAGTGTCTTTCTTGCTCAAAGGCATCTTGTTGATCACAATTTGATATTTTCCCTTCACAAGTTTCTCACATAGACTTGGTCCAGTTGCAGGCGGAGCAACCTCCCCTCGAAAATTGTGCATTTCTAGAGGGAAACCAACTTTCCCTCCAGAAATTGTGAAATCCTCTTTAACAACCTGCTGGGCTCCACGATTGTGCAATCCTGGCAGCCAACCCTCCAAGCAGGATTTGTGCAAATTTTCCTAGAAGCATGCTGTTTAGCCAAGGATTTGTGCAAATTTGGGAAATAGTCAACTGCTTAGCCCAGAAATTGTATGAATCTCTTGGGCAGCCAGTCCAGATCCCAGCCAGAAATGCACATTTTTCTCCAGCAGTCAAGTAGTCTCTTGCATGTGTAGCTGAGTTGACCGATTCCCTCCAGGACTGAGCAAAATAGACTTGCATTCATGGGTTGCTTCTCCCAAGGAAACATGCAAAGGCATCCCTTGTTTCAGGGATCTATTTTTAACAGTTGGAGGTTACATGCAAGGAACAATTCAGAAACATCCCTCCATGTGTCGCTTCCCCTAGATTTGTTGCATGTGTGTCACAACCTCGATGTTATCAAAACTCATCAACCGGATGCTTAGATCTCATTCCTCACATCAACCTTGTAGCTTTGACATACCACATCACATCTAGGAGCAATCGGCACATTCAACTCTGCTGTTTTGGGGTAAGCTCACTTCCCATGCCTTGTGCTGTATTTCTGTCAATTTTTGTGTATTCGCTTGTATGAGTGCTATTTTCCTGATTTCTTTGAATGCCTGCTGTTTTTTACATGTATTCTAGCTTGTCCTAGCTCTCTTTCAATTTTTCTTGCTATCTCACATCTGTCCCATGCATGAAACTGTTTTGCACAGATGTTCGCCCAACCGACGAACTGCCTCGGCCACATGCATGTTGACCTTCTTGCTGAATATTTCATTCATGTTTTTCATGCACTATTAATCACTTCTACTATCACTTCGTGTCACCACAGATTCATTGACTTAATTTCTTTTTGTTTCCATTAGCGAGTCAGGCCAACCTTGGCTCGGGCTCTGCTTTCACAAAGGCTACATTGTGCAATCTGGGAAAGGAAGGCTTACCTTACTCTCCAGATTTGTGCATTCCTACCCAACACTGGCCTCCAGGACTATTTTGTACATTTCTAGAGGACAGTGGCTTCTTGGCCTAAGAAATTGCACAAATTTGTCCCTGGGCTAGCAGTCCTTCCAAGCTGAAATTGTGGAATGCGCAATCCCAGTAGTCAACAGCCAGAATGGACTGTGCATTGCATAGTTTCAGTAATCAGTTAGTCTCTGAGCAGCTCGAAATGTGCCTTGTGCAATCTTGGTAGTTGGTCTCCCAACCTCCCAACCAAAATTGCACAACCTTCATGATCATTCACCCAAGTATGTTGCAAGTCAGTTCTCATGTTCATTCTAGTTTTCGACTGACATATTTCTTGCTATGAGTGTTTCCATGTCTCTAGGTATCATAGGTGTTCATCTACATTTCAGTAGTATAGGTACAATGGCTTCCAGGAGAGCAGAGATGAAGACACCTTTCAGAGCACGCTTGGGGATGTCGTTGATCAAGTGTCTATGTGCTTGCCCACTCACGAAGAGATCAAGTTGTTTGTGGACAATGACATCAAGCAGCAACATCAAAGTGAGCAGCATGATGAACAGTAGCTGAAGGCAACATACCTAATGCATAGAACACAATGAATGAAGCGAATGCAACAAATGCAAGAGGGAGGTTCTTGACAACATAGAGCTAGAGAAAAGTTGCAAGATTAAGCAGATCCATCAATGATGAAAGCAACTTTGGAGACTCTGGCTATGAGGTGAAGGCGCGACATGAAGATCGTGCGAAGACAGAGAATGGAACAAATAAGGAGTTGCATGTGTTGAAGCAGCAATTCAAGGAATAACATGAAGCTGCATAGATAGACAAATGAGTTACAGCAGGATCAGGAATAGGAGTGGGTGCATCGTGTACTCACGGATGAAACTGCACCCATACAAGTTAAAGATCCATCCCAATAGCTAACACGAAGCAAACATGGTGAGCAGTTTTGGTGATCACATTAAAGGGATTCAACAACATGCATGTCATTGTGCGCATGCATGCAATCCAACCCATTCAACACACTCACCAGGTGAAGACAGGAAGCAAGTGAAACTGGAGCTGAACATGTTCTTCGACAAGTTGAAGTGCATGACCACTAGCACACACTTAAATATTAGCACGGACATTATGAATCAGTGTGTTGTTGGTTCAGTCGCACCCAAGAAAATCCATGTGCATGTTAGAAGACGTGTTGGATAAAGGGGCCGAACCAGTGCACCGGTTGCAACAGTGGTAAGAGTTCGCTTCAACAAGATGTCACCATGAGGTACATGCACACCATCATAGATGACCAAGATTCGCATCAGCTCACCAGCTTCACCATCACAAGCATGTCAAAGAGTTGGTCTCACCACAACAGACCGAGTGTCAGTGATGTCTTACAAGGCTTGCTCAAGTCAGGTTGCCTTACATGAGTACATGTGCATTACAATGTTGAGTCATGTCAAGTGTAAGTTGAGTGTCAACAGTTGGATGTAATAGTCATAGAGAAGGTGAAGAGTCATGAGGGTAGTTGAACTATCACAAAGGGGAATGTTGTTGTGTTTTGTTATATTCTTTCCACGGCTAGCTGACCTAGTCATGGGCGAACATAGCTATGGTTTTGTGCATGGTTTTTGCACATGGTTTTTTTGCATGATGGTTTTTGGTCCATGGTATTGGATGCTTCAACACGTATATATATGTATTGTAACATTGAAAGGAGTATAATGAAAAATTAATCTGGTAGTCCCGGTTTTGGGATCTAGGAGAAAATCTCTGTTTATATTTGTTTTATGTATTATTCTCTCGCTATTGTTTATTTTTTGTGTTTTAGTGTTATGAAACCAGCTCAAGAAAAGATAAAAAAGATAAATCCATGCCTTAGAATTCAGCCTCTTTGAGGGGGCAACCTCCTTTACATTACATAAATGAACAATTCTTGGATGATTCAAATGACAAAACCTCCTTTCTATATATAGGAGTCTAAGGAGTCACAATATAATCCAGCCGACCTAACAATAATAATATAAAGCCACAAAAATAACAATAGAGGGATTCTATGGGGCACAGAAATAACAACATGGGGGTAATAGGGGCACAACAATATAAATAAGGGGTATAACTACAATAGTAATGGGGTAATCACTAGTATTATAGGGACCCAACATGCCCCTCTCCTTCAAAAAAGTGTTGTCCTCAACGCTTGAGTAGTTCTGGATACTTCTGCATAAAATTCTCATCCTCCCATGTGGAATCTTCAGCGGATAAGTTCTTCCACTTGATAAGATACTCTGAAATTGATCGATTTCGTAGCTGTCGAGTTCTTGTTTCTGTGACTGCTTCCGGTTCCAATATAATTTTTCCTTCCTCGTCAAGTTCTGGCAATATTGTTTGAACGGGAGCTTGTCACCTATAACCTTCTTTAAACATGAAACATGGAAAACTGGGTGCAATCGAGAAGCTGCAGGAAGCTCCAATTTGTATGCCATAGTACCAATCTTTTGCAACACCTTGTACGAACCATAATACTTTGGTGATAATTTATTATCCTTCTTAGCTTGCTTTAGGGACATTTGCTTATATGGTTGTAGCCGTAGGAATACCCAATCACCTACATCAAAACTTCTTTCACTGCGATGTTGATCTGCCTATTGTTTCATTCTATTTTGTGCCAACACGAGGTTATCCTTTAAGAGTTGGAGGACTTGTTGTTGATGTTCGATGTGATGTTCCACTGCCTGAACCTTAGAATTTTCTCTTAAATATGATGTGATGGATGGTGGTTGATACCCATAAAGTGCCATAAATGGGGTCATTTTTGTTGCTGTATGGAAGGAAGTGTTATACCACCATTCAGCCAGAGGCAACCATTTGACCCATTGTGTCTGTTTATCAGATACAAAGCAACGAAGATATCCTTCCAAACATTTGTTTACTATCTCAGTTTTCCCATCAGATTGAGGATGATAAGATGAGCTATGAGCTAACTGAGTACCAAGACAAGAAAATAATTCTGTCCAAAAATTTCCAGTGAAAATGGGATCTCTGTCACTTACAATAATCTTTGGGTTTCCATGTAGCTTTTGAATTGTTTCCATAAATGCAGTAGAAACTGTACTGGCTTTAAATGGATGTGATAATGCACAAAAGTGTGCATACTTGGTAAGTCTGTCAACTACCACCATGATTACACTCTTTCCCTCAGACTTGGGTAAACCTGTGATAAAATCCATTGAAACCTCCTCTCAACGTTGGCTTGGAATGGATAAAGGTTGTAATAGACCCAGTGTCTTAATTGTTTCAACTTTATTTTGTTGGCAAACCAAACATTCCGCCACAAACTTTTGAATATCTGATTTAAGGCCATCCCAAAAAAATTCTTTCTTAACCTTGTGGTAAGTTTTTAAAAATCCTGAGTGCCCTCCTAAGGGAGAAGTGTGAAATTCCATAAGAATCTTTTGTTTTAGCTGGGAATTCTTACAGAGGTATAAGCGACCTTTGTACCATAACGAATCATTTTGCCAGCTAAATGTATCAGACGTACTGGAATCTTGTTGTAGCTTTTGAATAAGTGCCCACACTTCTTCATCATTCTTCCATTCCTCCCTTGCTTCGTTTATCCAATCTGGTTGGATAATAGAAATGGCGCACAACAATGCTTCCACATCCTCATCCTTTCTTGAGAGTGCATCTGCCACCACATTTTGCTTCCCTTTTTTGTAGATGATTTCAAAGTCATAACCTAACATCTTTGTGACCCATTTTTGTTGCTCTTCAGAGGATAATCTTTGTTCTAAAAAGTATTTAAGGCTATCATGATCCGTTTTTACCTTGAAGTGTCTTCCCATTAGGTAGGGTCGCCATTTCTTAAGTGCATGGAGTATTGCCAACATTTCCTTCTCATAAATAGCTTTGCTTAAAAACTTTCCCTTGATTGGACGACTTTCAAAAGCAATGGGTCTTTCATCTTGCATTAGAACAACACCAATTCCATTTCCTGAAGCATCACATTCCACAATAAAGGTTTTTTTGAAGTCCGGTGTAGCTAAGACCGGTGCTTGGCACATTGCCTCTTTAAGATGTTCAAAGGCCTTTGTTGCTTCCGGAGTCCATGAAAATGCATCTTTCTTCAATAATGTTGTTAGAGGTGCTGCTATTCTCCCATAATTCTTAACAAACTTGCGATAATACCCTGTCAACCCAAGAAATCCTCGCAGATGCTTTATGGATGTGGGGATTTTCCATTCCTTAATGGCTTTAATTTTGCTAGGGTCTACCTTAACTCCTTCATGAGATACAATATGACCCAAATATTCCACTTCCTGGACTCCAAAGAAACATTTGGATCTTTTTGCATATAATTGTTTCTCCTCTAATAGTTGTAGCACCTTGTCAACATGTTCAACATGATCCTTCCAAGACTTGCTGTAGATTAGTATATCATCAAAAAATACTAACACAAATTTTCTAAGGAATGGTTTGAAAATTGAATTCATCAAACCTTGAAATGTTGAAGGTGCATTGGTAAGGCCAAAAGGCATGACCAAAAATTCATAATGACCCTCATGAGTTCTAAATGCCGTTTTCGGAATGTCTTCAATCTTCATTCTGATTTGATGATATCCCGAACGAAGATCCAACTTGGTGAAGTAAATTGATCCATGCAATTCATCCAGTAATTCATCAATGACAGGAATGGGGAACTTATCTTTAATAGTGAGCTTGTTGAGCTCCCTATAATCTGGACACATGCGCCATGATCCATCCTTCTTGTGCACCAATACTACTGGAGCAGAGAAAGAACTTTGACTTGGTTGAATTATACCAGCCTCTAGCATTTCTGCAACCATACGTTCAATTTCACTTTTTTGGACATAGGGATATCTGTACGGCCTGATGTTTGGAGGAACACTTCCTGGAATCAGATGAATAGCATGATCATGATCACGCATAGGTGGGAGACCTTTGGGAGTCTCAAATACCTTGGAATGATTGTCCAGGATTTTTGGAGATCTGGAGAAATAGATGATTCTGATGTGGAAACATCTAGCAAACATAATTGTGCAATTACACCTCTTTGCTCCTTTTTTAGAAGCTTTGTCATACCATTAGAGCTAATTATCTTTCCTGGTTTCCCTGCAATACCCCTTAATTCAACTTCCTTTCCTTCTGCAGAAAATTTGATGAAAAGTTCTTGAAAATTAAAAGCTATTGTACCCATTGGACTCCTAGTACAACATCAACACCTCCCATTGGAATGGAAAGCATTGGGCTAGTCAATACATATTCTCCCATGGATAGCTTGATATTATGGCACTTTCCAGAGCAATTTATTGTTCCTCCATTTGCAATCATCACTTGACACTCTGGTGCTGGATATAGGAAGCAATTCAATTCTTTTGCTACCCTACAATGAATAAAATTGTGGGTGCTTCCTGAATCAATCAACACTATTACCTTTTTCTTCTTGATTTGTCCTTCTATCTTGATGGTTTGAGGAGTGGTAATTCTCGCCAATGCATTACAAGATATGGTCGGATTTATTTGTTCTTCATCTAGGCTTTGTTCCTGGAGTATATCTTCTTCTTTTGACCTTTCTTGCTCCTTTTCTTCTTCCTCTTCACAATCTATGTAGAATAATTTCTTCTCAGCACACTTATGACCTTTAGTGTATTTGCTATCACAATTGTAACAAAGCCCTTTTGCTCTTTTTTCTTCCAATTGTTGTGGTGTCAACCTTATAGGTTGTGGAAGACTAGGGGCAACAACACTTCCGTCTTTATAGTTGTGAGTGGTATGCTTCCTGGTTGCCATAATTTTGCTTTCCATTTTTCTTGCTAACCTGAATGCCTTCTCTAATGAATCAGGTTCCCAAAGGCGAACATCATGTTGGATATTATCCTTTAAAGACCCTATGAACACATCAATCCTATGCTCCTCTGGAATATCTTTTACCCTTATGTTCAATTTTTGGAACTCCTCAATGTGCTCCATTACTGAACCCTTTTGTTTGAGACTTATCAATTGGCTAAAAAAAGTGTTGCTTTTTGTATCTTCATAATGTGCTATCAATTCTTCCGTAAAAATTGCCCAAGTGATAATTTTTTACGAGGGCAAAGCCATTGATACCATACAAACTGATTTGGTTCCAAATATACAGTTGCCATACGTACCTTTTGTGTGTTTTGCACATTATTGAGATCGAAGAACTGCTCCATCTGTAATATCCATGTGGCGGGATCCTTGCCATCAAACTTCCTCATATCGATTTTTGGAATATGGTGGGTCTTCGATCCAACATTAAAGTCTATGGAATCATGATTAACATTACTTTTGTTCACATCATGAGTTTCCTTTACAACCTTTTCACCATTAGTAAGTATTTCTTGTAGAAAATTTGTCAAATCTGTCTTCAAATCTGCCATGTCTGTCTTCAAATCTGTCTTCAAATCTGCCATCGAATCATCCATCTTAGCTTCCATGCCCTTTATCTTAGATTCTACGCCATTTATCTTAGATTCCACGCCATTTATCTTAGCTTCTGTTAGCTTTTGTGAGCGTGACATTTGTTGCACTTGTTCTTGTAATTTTGATATATCATGTAGCATTTCTTCCTCTTCTTCATGAGTCATGCTAGAGCTTTCAGGTTCCTTACTAGGTGTTTGAATTTTCTTTCCTCGGGGCATCAGTTACCGATAATAATGCTTTACTATGCCCTTTGAATTCCGTTAAACCAAGCTTACACAAAAATTTAAAAAAAACTACACACCTTTTTTTCACTTTGTAGAAGCCTGATATTGAATCTGATGTATCTCTGTAATTTTGGATCATCCAGTTCTGAAATTGTGACCTGTTGTAGCCTTCTGTGTCCTCTTTCCAATGCCACAAGTCTGACCCAAATTGGATTCTCCAAGGAAGAGTTATATGAAATCTCCCACAGTGACTTGCTTCTAGACTAGTTTAGTAGAGCGAACTTGCACGACATGCCACGAGTCACTGTTTGAACCTTTGGATCTGAAACATGCATACAAGAAGCTACAGTCCATCCTCTTTCTATACCTTCTTACGAAATTTCAATCTGATCCCCAGAGAGAAAGTTATGACGATTTTCCCCAGGTCACCTGTTTTGAATGTAATTCAGGAGTCTACAAAAAGACCAACTTCCTCAGATCATATCTCCGCAAATATCGCGCAAAAATCTCTGAAATTTGGAACCAAGGTTCAGCGCGATTTCTTATCAAACGGGTTTTTTTTGCGACTTCTGAAACGTCACAAAAAAAAGGTTATAGTGAAAATGCCACGATGACCTGTTTGGAGCAGCGAAACCCTAGAACCCAAAGCTCTGATACCAATTGTTATGAAACCAACTCAAGAAAAGATAGAAAAGATAAATCCACGCCTTAGAATTCAGCCTCTTTGAGGGGACAACCTCCTTTACATTACATAAATGAACAATTCTTGGATGATTCAAATGACAAAACCTCCTTTCTATATATAGGAGTCTAAGGAGTCACAATATAATCCAGCCGACCTAACAATAATAATATAAAGCCACAAAAATAACAATAGAGGGATTCTATGGGGCACAGAAATAACAACATGGGGGTAATAGGGGCACAACAATATAAATAAGGGGTATAACTACAATAGTAATGGGGTAATCACTAGTATTATAGGGACCCAACATTTAGAATTCGTATGTAGGTAATTTTTGTATGGGGTTAAAACCTACATTTGGTATGAGAGTTGCTTTGGCTTCAAGGGGATGCATTTGTTACTGAGGGGTTTCGCTCGGGCCTGTGGTAGACCCTGTTTAGTGGGAGATCTACAGGATCGATTCTGGTGGTGAAAGAAGATGGCGAGCAATGGAAAGATAGAGATCAAAAAATTTAATGGTTAGAGTTTTGAGTTGTGGAAACTCAAGATGAAGGAACTGTTACTGGACAAAGATTAGTGGATCCGGGTACTAAACCAATGGGAGTGTTCGATGAAGAATGGATGAAGTTGGATGAGAAGGCAAAGAGCACAATACGATTGTGTGTCTCAGATTTAGTATTGATGAATGTATCAGGGGAAGCTACGGCTAAGGCTTTGTGGGACAATTTAGGGAATTTGTACCAATCTAAGTCTCTGGTGAATAAACTGTTCCTACGGAAAATGTTGTATAACTTGAGGATGAAATATGGAGACTTGGTGAGAGAGCATCTTAACACATTTAATACTATGGTAAGTCAGTTATTATCTATTAATATTAAAATTTCAGATGAAGATAAGTGCATCAGTTTGTTGTGTTCTCTACCAGATTTGTGGGATAGTCTGGTTATTACAATAGGTAGCAATGCAACTTCCTTGTAGTTTGATGAAATAGTCTCATCCTTACTGATGGAGGAGATGAGACGGAAAAATATGGAGAGCCAGAATGGTGATACCTTGTCTCTATGGGGAAGGTCCCAGAATAGAAACAAAAATAAGTCGTCAAGTGGGAGATCTAAATCTAGAGGGAGATCTAAACTTCCAAGAAAACCTGTAAAGGTGTGCTGGAAATGCGAAAAGAAAGGGCACTACAAATGGGACTGTAAATCTAAAGCTCTTGAAAAAGGAAAGTGATCTGATGATGCTCCTTCTGGAGAGGCAAAAACCACCTCGGATGAAGGTGGGGATGTGTACTTGGCTTCTTCAAGCACACATGTAGATCATTAGGCATGGTTGATTGACTCAGCTGCATCCTTTCACTTCACTCCCCATAGAGAGTGGTTCTATGAGTACGAGAAATATGATGGTGGTGATGTCTTCCTAGGGGATGACAGGAAGGAGAGAACTGTTGATCATGGAAAAGTTATGTTGAATCTACAAGGTCAAAGGATTAGAACACATATGGGTGTTCTTTGTATTCTTGCATTGGCTAGAAATCTGATTTTTGTAAGTAAGATGGATGACGCAGGTGTAAAAACAGTGTTCGAGAAGGATACTTGCAAGATGGTTCAGGGAGCACTGGTATTGATGCAAGGAGTTTGGATTGGAACTCTGTATAAGCTTCAAGGTAGCACTATTGTTGATGTGTGCAACAGTTCTGTGGTTTCTAAAAGTGGAGCAGAAAAACTAGTGGTCTCTGGAGAAAAGACCATGATATGGCATCAAAGGTTTGGACATATTGGAGAGAAGGGCCTTCAAATACTTCATGGTAAAGGTATGGTAGAAGGTATGACTAATAGCTCTTTGTATTTTGATTTCTATAAAAATTGTGTATATGGGAAGCGGAATCGGGTGAGTTTCCCCTCTGGTGGTAAGAGGGTGAAACAGATGTTAGAGCTTGTGCATAATGAAGTGTTTGGACCTGTGAAGATTCCATCACTCGGTAAGTCTGTGTACTATGTATAATTTATAGATGAATTCTCAAGGAATACATGGATATATTTTCTCAAGAATAAATTTGAAGTCTTTGAAAGGTTTAAAGAATTTAAGGCTCTGGTGGAAAACTAGACAGAGAAGAAGATAAAGGTGTTGAGGATAGAGAATGGCAGAGAGCTTTGCAAGAAAGAATTTGAAGAATTCTGTAAGAAGTGTGGTATAGCACGACATAAGACTACTCCATACACACCTGAACAAAATGCAGTTGCAAAAATAATGAACAAGACGTTGATGGAAAGGGAAAGAATAATGCTCAGTGGTGTCGAGTTAGGACAGGAATTTTGGGTAGCGGTGGTGGAGACAACATGTTTCTTGGTCAACAGATCACCTTCATCAGTGTTGGAGGATAAGACTCCACAAGACATGTGGACTAGTAAGAAACCCTCTCTTTCACATCTGAGGGTATTTGGATGTGTTGGATATGTACATGTTCCAAAGGAGAAAGGAACAAAGTTGGATAGTAAATATGAAAAGTGCATCTTTATTGGGTATAAGGATGGTTTAAAGGGTTATAAGCTATGGAACCCAGTAACAAGGAAGGTTGTGTACAACCAAGATGTGGTGTTCAGAAAGGTGAAAGATGTTATTAAACATGAATTCCAACCAAAGGAACTAGAGAAGATAGAGTTTGAGCTTAAGGAGGAAGAATCAGACTTTACAACAGAAGAGGAATCAGAAGATGAAGAGCCACAAACTCCAATTGTGAGAAGATCAGTTCGAGAAAGAAGGGAGCCAGAAAGGTATAGTCCATCTTCTTTCTGCTCAAATTTTTCTTTATCTATTACTGATGATGATCATAGAACTGTGAAGGAAGCAATAGATTCAAAGGATGGAAAACTTTGGAAAGAGGGCATGGTTAATGAAATGGCATGTTCGCAAAAAAATTAGGCTTGGGATCTAGTGGAGTTGCCAACTGGAAGGAAACCCATTGGCAGCAAATGGGTGTTCAAGAAGAAGACAAATGCAGAAGGAAAGGTGGAGAAATACAAATCTTGGTTGGTAGCAAAAGGTTATTCCTAGGTGTCGGGAATTGATTTTGATCATATTTTTTCTCCTGTTGCCAAGGTAGCTTCTATTAGATTACTTTTATTTGTTTCTACTACTTTTGATTTTGAGGTAGAACAAATGGATGTGAAGACAACATTTCTTCATGGGGATCTAGAAGAAGAGACCTACATGAAGCAACCTAAAGGCTTTGCGGTGAAGGGTAAGAAAGAACTGGTATGCAAGTTAAAAAAGTCTTTGTATGGGTTGAAATAGTCACCAAGGATGTGGTATTAGAAATTTCGGACATTTATATAGGGACTTGGCTTCACCAGAAGCAAAGAAGATCACTGTGTGGATTTTAAATTAATTGGTGACCCTGTTATTTATCTGGTCTTGTAAGTGGATGACATTTTTCTTGTTGGAAATGACAAAGAAATTATCCAGGATTTGAAGGCCCAATTGTCCTCCAAATTCGACATGAAAGATCTTGGTGTTGCAAACTATATTTTGGGCATGGAAATTAAAAGAGATTGGGCAAAGAGGAAGCTCTGGTTAAATGAAAGGAAGTATGTTGAGACAATGCTACAGAGGTTTAATATGCAGGATAGTAAACCGGTGAAGGTTCCTATTCCCGTAGGACTAAAGTTATTGTTGTGGAGGTAAATCCTCTCTGCGGACAGAGACGATCCCTACTAGCCTAGACCGGGTCTAGCAACAATCAAACAATGCTATCACGCAAGTTCCTAATTGCAAATTAAAGGTGGATGATGAGAACCTACTTGGATTCCAACGCTAATATTCGTAGAAGAGACGTCGCTCTCATTCCTTTGCTCCGGCCGGTCACGATCCCCACGATCTCCGTGATTGGACACCTGCACATGCAAAGAACAATGCAAATACAAGCATAAAATCCAATAGATGTAATTATATATCAGTCAGAAAAGATATAACTCAACATCAATCATTACAAAGGACAATGAGAGTGGAACCATAATGATAGTCATCTATTATTGATAAATAACAAAGAAGAATACAACCATATTTCTGACGTCAAATCCTCCTTTGGCTGGGTAGTCAGCTACACAAGTCTTGCAAAGCTTGTTGGGATGGGAAACAAGCCTCTCTCTCTTGGGTGACAAGAATCTCCTTACTTAGATTTGGCCTTATGGGTGCAAAGAAGGCTCTTGCAGCTTCAAACTCTTGAACTCCTGGGATTCTCTATCACTAGCACTATGCTGGAACTAGCTTGCTCAAGGCATTGAGACAAGCTTTTATAGATAGAGGGGAAGGAGATAAGATCAATCACAATTTCAATGGGATTGGCTTTATCACTTAGAAGCTTCCATGAAAGGCGCCAAACCACTTCCCTTCTATGGAGATTCGAAGCCAAACCATCCTAACTCAACAAGGATTCAGTTGGTGAATGGGTTAGGGAGAACCTTCGGAAGTTTTTTTGTTAAAAACTTTACCCCACTCGGTTGGCGCGAGTGCGACTCTGAGACAGAGCGCCAATGGCGCACCCACTTTAGAGGATTTCCCCCATTGGCGCGAGCAGTACACTGTGGAACCGCGCCAATGCAAAAAGAGGTCTTTTTATGGGTATTCTGCAGGAGATGTCTTCAGGGCATATGACGCTCATACTTAGAGGAATATGATGCAAATGGTTTCAGGTCATGTCACTTCTCACAGGTCCCGGAATGAGTCCTCCAGTGTGCGGGAGAGGGGTAACAAGGACGGTGATAAACGGTGACAAATTACTATGTAACAGATGCCCCCTAAAGCATGAGGCCCGAGGGAGAGAGAGGGGTGAAATGCTTTACAAGAACATGCGTAACTGAAAACACTGCCACCGGAGAACCTGCGTAAAGAAGTACAACTGATATCTCAAGTACATGATATATGTGGTGTGGGCGCAGCCATCCATAATAGAGCACACAAGAATCTAGATCCAAGGTATGGGCGCAGCCATCCAGTGAGGATCGATAAATAGACTCAGGCATGGTCGCAGCCATCCAATGAATGAGTCATGTAATGATCATAATAAGCCACAAATCGCAGCCTGGATTCCAACAAACAAAATCCAGGGTCTCACGCTCCATCTCGACCCGAACAGAGTACAAGTTCAGGCATGCGAATACATGGGTTGGAGTCGAACATGCATGAACATCGTTTGATTACCAGTCAATGATGAAAACTGTTAACGGACGCGAGAGGTACCACCAATAATGACAATGGCCCTCAAGGTACTATAGGTATAATCTATGGCGTGCGAATGAGTGAGCTGGCATCGAACACCCGTAGAATCATCCGATCGGAGGCCAATGATGAGAACCTCTCGTCAAACGCGAAGAACCTGCCATTGAGGCATGCAGGCTCCAAGGCACCGGAAGGGAGTCTCTAGATCAGCTTCTTGGATAATGAGCTGAAGTCGATAGGAAGTGACCTTGATCAAAGGTGGGCCATAATGTTTCCCACATCATTTACACGAGACAGAGGAAGAATGTTGTGGTGAATCAGAATTATGTGAGGTATCAGAGGTAGGTTGTAATTCTGCAGAGGTCAACTTCTCTTGAACATATCGGCGGCACGATAGTGGACTTGGCAGTATTTGACATCAACGGATCAAAGGTCATGGTGACGAGGCAATGAGTAGATGAGAGGTCAAACAGGATCACCCGAAACCCATGGAAGCAAGTGAAAAGTGAGATGAGATGTTCCCACCCAGACACGAATGCAGACTAGTGCCATGTTCAAGAGCGACATACTGTCGACGCAATAATGATTATGGTTCCATTTTCCCCACCATTTCTGGCGAGTAGCCTAGTTATTTTTAACAATCTTGACGGGGATAGCATATGCTTGTAAGGCGTCATTACGACAGAATTCGATGTCATTAAGGTTTAACGAGCCTGACAAAGGAAGAACTCAACATCTTTTCCTGTTTAGAGAGTTTGAAAAGACAGCAGAAAAGTGAACTCCAGAGTGGTCCTTTTTTGTAAAGTTGTGTCTCCCGAGCCCGAAAAAGTATAAAAAAATGCTCGAAAGAACCACCCGATCATTACGATCGAGGAGTACTTTTCATATGTAGTGACATCGACTTGAAAAAGTAAAAAAGTGATCGATATCACGTCGTTTCGTAACCATTAACGAACCTGAAACGACAAGGGTCCGACGATCTTTTCATTTTTTACACGATCGAAAAAGAGTTTAAAGACGATCGCCTCTTATTTACGTTTAACGAGTCAAGAGGGATAACTTGGTGATCTTTTCATGTTTAGCGAGTCAGAAAAGAGCTGAAAGATGACTCCACAGTGACTTTTTCGTGTATTTACCGAGCCCGAAAAAGTATAAAATACAACTCGTTTCACCATTGAAGTTGCATAAAAGACCTGTCGCTGCACAAGAAGCAAGCATAAAATCCATTTTCGACCAAAAATATATTAAAATATTCAAAAAATAACTTTTTAAACCTAAGTGCAAGTCAAAAAGTTTATAAATATGGTGAAAATGGTAAAAAATAGAATTACTTTTACTTTTTATCTCTTTGAATAGTAGCAGTGGTCTGTTTGGGGAGCGAACTTCAGACGGTGATTACAGCCAATCCGTGCAACCATTAGAGATTTCGTCGGTTCCAGGTAAGAGGCGCTTCCCTTAGCTCCATTTCCATACCTTTTTTATGCATTTTGTTCCCTGATTGAGCCTCTGCAAGGAGGATTTCAAAATTTAGGGCCGCGCCCCATTGGCACGGGTATCCGACACGGACCCGCGCTAATGGGGTGATTTTCCTAAAGGGGTCGCGCCATTGGCGCGACTGTTTTAGAAAGTCGCGCCAACCGTGCGACCTAATTTTTCCTTTGAATTTTCCCATTGCATTTGAAATTTGTCTGGATTGTAAGCTTACCAGTGTTCTAATAACGATTTATTCATCCTTGTGGGCGCAGGAAAACAGGCAAAATGGTGGTGGAATGGAAAGAAAGGGAACATGATGCCGTAGATGCCTTGGCTATAGAGGATGAGGGATGCATGAACGCCTTAAGAGACTGCGGTCTCAAGAAATTCTTCCCCACATCTTATCTGTGAGGTCAGCGCGAGTTATTGCAGTTCATAGTTGATGCTTGGGATGTTGATGACCAAGTATTTCGCTTACGGGACCAAACCTTAGAGCTGGACATGTCTAATGTGTATTTCATTATTGGGCTGTGACGGAGAGGGGCGAGTCCCATCTTGACCGGAAGTAGACCTTCCAGGGAGAAGATGGGTGAGGTGATGGCCGAGTGTGTCCAGGGGCACAATTTGGGAAAAAAAGTGCCAAGGTGGATATTACCACCGTTCGGGACTTGGTTCTCAATGTGATATTGTTCACCATCACTCGTGCATCCAGGGTACAGGTGCCCCATGAGGTGAGCAAGAATCATCTGCTACTAGCGACAGAATGCCTCAACCCCACCATTTTTGATTGGGCTACAACGGTGACCACCAATATCAAAAGGAAGCTTACAAAGTGTAAGCAAGAAGGAGTGAAACAGTTCGGGTATGGCTCAATTGTGGTGTCGTTCTTCTTGGAACGATTACCCCTCTTTCAGATTCAGGGAGCTATAGTGGCTGATCCATTGCCACGAGAGCCTAGGATGGCTCGCTGGGCAACACTGATGCCCAGAGGAGGAGGGGGCCAGCAGATGTCCTGGCGGCCCAAGTATTTTATATGGCTCCGCTGTCAACTGATTATGGTGGAGGATTGGCCATACGCGGGGACTAATTTCATCGGGGATCTAGACCTCCCACTGCCAGAGGGAGAGGAGTGGGACGAGGAGATGGGTATGATCTCTTTGCTTTTTTATGTTTTATGTATTTTTTGTTTTTGTCAATACATGCATGTTCTGATGACAGTTGTACATATATGCAGATGTTGGCCCAGAACGACCAGCTGGCTTGTCTCCTATAGCGCAGAGGGTCCAGCCCGTAGCTGACCCTCAAGCAGAGGGTGTCGTGGGGGAAGAGCTGGTGCAGAATCTCGAGGGACTCACCCGAGGGATTCTGGGTTACGCTAGACTGGCGGATGTGCCCTTTGCATACCAGAGGCACACAGTGGGGGTGCCGACTCGCATCCATCGTCTGTTGAGATGATTGGTGCGCGCGGTGACGTGCTATCATGAGCACCACCGCGACTAGACTTCTAGGCTTCTTTTATGCATATTTTTGAGGGACATGTCGTCCCGGGATGTATCAGGATGAACATGTATTATTTTTTGAACTATGTAATGCACGCGGTGCAAACATTGCGACACACATATATATATACATATGCCTATGGTTTATTATTGTGCTTTTATGTGCTTGCTTATATGATGTTTTGATTATAAATTACGCAAATGTCTATCTAATACATGATTAGCCAATGCATCAGATAATGTGTTTAATCATCGTGGAATATGCTGATATGTGATAAAGTCAAAATTCCTTTCTAACAATTTAACACGTAATTACAACCTTAAAATGTGACGATCTCTGACGGAATATCGCCCATTGAGCTGATGGACGACAAGCTGAGAGTCTAGATTAACAACCAATGTACGAATGCCGAGATTAATCGCCTCGGCTAATAATTCAATAACAGCGCTATATTCAGCAACATTGTTTGTAGTACAGCCTAAACACACACCTTGAAGATCTATCAACTCACAGTGAGGATTGTAGATCACCCACGCCGCAGAGGACAAATTGCGAGTGCTGCGGCAGGCACCATCAGCGAAACCAACATAAGGTGCACCTGACATCTGCACAAGAAGCGAAAAGACAATAAGGGGCAATCACACCTTCACACCAAGCCAAAAACATGAAAACACACACACACACACACGCATGTATAAATCGAAGTGCATGAATCATGCATAGTACTTTTTCAAGTACAGCCCATTGTGGGGCTTATCAAGAGGATTACCTTCGTAGTCAACTAGCTCATATGCCCCCTTCTGCAACACTTTCTTTACAATATTAGGGCCTAGCCACATGGGCTCGAGTTTGCCTGCCCCCAGCTTGTCACTTTCTTGGTCGTATAGCAGGACTAGATCTCCCTCAACAAAGGAACGAGGATGGATGGTATGGTCGAAGTGAGTTTTAACTCTCTTCTTTTGAGCTTCGATAGCTAGAGAGGCTAGGTGACAGGTCTCGTCCAACCATTCTAAGTAAAGAAGCCATTCCTCTACCGGATTAGTGTTGGGAAGCAACTCGACGGCTATTTTTAACGAAGGGATTTCACATTCTATAGGAAGGGTAGCCTCCAGTCTGTAAACTAGTTGAAATGGAGTGAAACCAGTGGCATCCTTCACAGAGGTTTAGTAGGCCCACAAGGCTGGAAACAACATCAGATGCCAATTAGACTTATGCATGTCAACAGTACGTTGAAGCATCGTAACCAAAATCTTGTTAACAGCTTCAACCTGGCCATTAGACTGAGGATAGTATGGGGTCGAACTATCATGCCGTAAGCCTAGTTGGGTTGTTAGTTCGGTCATCATGTGATTACGGAAATGCTTTTCGTGATCCGTGACGATGGCCTGTGGAACTCCGAACCGCGTAATAACATGGTTGAACAAAAACTGCGCCGCTGTGTGACTGTCTTCAGTTAATGTGGGCATCGCCTCGGCCCATTTTGTAAATTAATCGACGGCAACGATAATAAACCCATGCCCCCCGACCGAGCGAGGCTTACAGGTCATATAATCAATGCCCCATTTTGCAAAAGGGCCAATGGTGACTATAGGGTGCAGCGGAGCTGGTGGCACACGCATCTTCCGCTGGTATATCTGGCACACATGACACGCACGGATGACGAGAATGCAATCCTTAAAAATGGAGGGCCATAAATAACCAGCGCGAAGGATTTTTTGAGCTGTGGCATATCTGGACATGTGACCACCACAGGCGCCAGAATGGTAGTCATTCAGGACTCTCTCAGCTTCCTCGAGGGTTAGACATCGACGGAGGACGGAGTCAACGCCGATACGGTACAGGGTGTCCCCGATGACACGGTAGGGTTGAGACTGATGACGGATCCGCCGCAGAGCATCTTTGGATGCAGCGGGGCAGAAAGAGGACGTCTGCGAATATACAATAATATCCCCGTACCAGGGGTCGAGGGTGCTGATCAGAAAAAGAGTTTCGTCCGGGATATGATCCTCTGAGTGAGGGGGTGCAGAAGGAGATGGCAAAGAGCAAAGTAACTCAGCAAAGACCAAGGACTTCTTAGACTTGGCAGTAGTGAATTCCAAGTCAAACTCTTGGAGGATGACGATCCACTTTGAGTATTTGCCCCCCAGCAACTGACGTGACAAAATGTACGTCATTGGGTTGCAATCAGAAATCATGGTCGTGGTGCGCAACAATATATAATGCCAGAAACGTTGAACAGCACAAACGGCGGTGAATGCCAACTTCTCGATGTAAGCGTATCGAGTTTCCGTATCCAAGAGGTTGCAGCTGAGGTAATATATGACGTGCTCATTGTCATCATCGTCGTCTTGCACGAGAACAATGCCGATAGTGGTATCGGCGGCGGCCAGATACAGAGTATAGTCACGGTGGTAATTCGGAGGTCGCAATAATGGAGTAGAAACAAGGAGACCCTTGAGACGCTCGAAAGACTCCTGAGCGATAGCATCCCATGAAAGGGTGTATCTCGCTTCAAGAACCGTGTAAAACCTTTAAGCCACCTCAGCATAGTTCAGTACGAATCGTCTTAGGAAATTTGCTTTGCCCTGCAAGATCTGCAACTGCTGCAAAGAAGCAGGGGGAGGAAGATTCAGAATAGCCTCGAATTTGAGGGGATCCAGACGGATGCCCTCTCGGGAGACGATAAACCCGAGTAGTTGGCCTGATTCAACGCAGAAGACACATTTATGAGGATTAAGCCTGACACGATATTGTCGACAGCGGAGAAAGATTTCATGAAGATGGGAAGGATGGTCCTGACATTTGACTGAATGAGCTGGAAGATCATCCAGATACGGCTGTACAATGTGACGGATGTCATGAAAAGCATAGGACATTGCACATTGGAAGGTAGCACCGGCATTCTTCAAACCGAAAGGGAGCTTCTTGTAAGAAAAAGTGCCCCAAGGACAGATAAAGGTCGTCTTATGCTGATCAACGGGCGCAATATTGATCTGGTTATACCCAGAAAAACCGTCCATAAACGAATAGATTTCGCTTCCTGCACACTCATCAATGAGCTGATCGATGAAGGGTGTGGGGAAGTTATCCTTAGGACAGGCGCGGTTAATGTCACGATAATCAACACAGACTCGAATGGTACCCTGCTTTTTGTTCACAGGGACTATATTAGAAACCCAATCCGTAAGTGGAATGGGGTAGATGAAACTAGCTTTGAGAAGCTTTTCGACTTCTGCTTTAATGGCTGCAGCCTTTCGGTGGTGCATGGGGTGTAGGCGTTGAAAAACGGGCTTAGCACCCGGATACGTAGGTATCTCATGCACCACTATGCTAGGGTCAATGCCGGGCATCTCTTCATAGGACCAAGCGAAGACATCACGAAATTCGCGAAAAAGATCGGTGTAGAGTTGAACTTCCTCTGGAGTGCAAGTGACTCCAATGTGAATATGCTCGACAATCCCTGGTTTCACAGAGATGTCGATGGGTTGGGTCTGCGTAATGTTTCCCATATTGCCTTCAGAAGACACTTGATAAATTTGAATAGGTGTTTGAAGGGGCTAAAATGGGATACAAGAAGCAAACTGTTCGAGACAGGTGATCATTTCCTGATGGGCAGGGAGGAACGAGGAATGGTGGTGATAATTAGACCAAGGAGGTTCCTCAAGAGACATAGTCTCTATAATGGCTTCATCGGAAGGAAATATTTCCTTTAATGGATCCGAAGTAGCATCATCTCCAAGCCAAGGGGAATGAACATACGAGTCGGGAACGCTGCTCGGAGGAGCAGGTTCGGGAGGGGGAGCCGATGCAGCAACGATTTCAACGTAGTTGAGCTTGGCGGGACTCAACGGCATCGTATTGCCCCAAGATTCTATCTAATTAGCGGGAGGAAGGACCCACAGATCAGAGCGCACGAAAATCATATTAATAGGAGCGAGATTAGGAGGTGGGAGGGAAAAGACACCCATCAGGGCAGGATCTTTAAAGAGTCCGGCTCCCACACTCTCACATGATTTGGAGGTATGCTCCACAAAAGGCACGTTGCCTTCGGAAGAGGAGGCGAAGAAGGAGAGCTGGTCCACGGTGAAAATCTTCCCCTGATGAGGGAAACGAATGACGCGGAAAAGAGAGGAAGCCACGGCTTGCATGGCATATGTCCAGCTACGTCCGAGGAGGAGGTTGTAGGTAAGATTAGCATCGACAACTTCGACCTCCACTTCGACCGTCTTCCCTTCCAAAGAGATGGGCAATCGTTGGAGGATACCATAAGGACGGGACTCTCTTCCGTCAAAGGCTTCCAATGTTGTAGGAGACTGGCTCAGCGTCGAAGAACCAATAGCTTTCCAACAGGCAACAGACATGATGCAAGTCAAACCACCTTCATCAATGACTGTACGATGAATCGTTTTAGTATTGATAATGACCTATATGAGGAAAGCGATTTGGTGAGGCAGTCTCGGCGTATGGCCCTCGAGGTCAAAAGAAATCAGGTCCGAGTCAGCTGGGTCTATGCCACCGATGGCTGATAGCAAGGACTTCCTCTGGGAGGGGCAGCTCTGGAGCACTTCTAGGGCGGACATAGCCGACAAAGCCTGAGCTAAGTCCTCAATGATGCTGTAGTGCTGGGCAGCATGAGCATTAGCGTTGTAAGAAGACTTCCGAAGTACACCTTTTGGAGGGGGTCGGATAGTCGTCTTAGTGCTAGGTCTCTCGATGTGGAGTGGACCAGAACTGAACAGAGGAGCGCTGGAGGAGACCTCAGGCTCTTTCCCGGCATGAGATGGATATTCTTTTGCTCGAGTAGTGATGTGGACGGGAATCGTCCCAACCATAAATACTTGAGAGCCGAATGAAGAAGAGGGTTGTGATGGATCTGCCACCATTTGAGTTTGTTGTGAAGGGAAAGGTTCTTGAAGCACAACAGGAGTCCTAGGAGCACCTTTCAACAATCGACTAACTTCGGACCGCCTGGGACAGTCTTTAGTATAATGATCCTCATCACAGATAAGACAAGGATACCTAGGTTTACGTTTGGCTCCTTCCTCGGGTGGAGGTTTAGGGGAGTCCTGTCTGGGCTGTTCAGATTTATTCTTGGCTTTCCCTTTCTTTTTCCCTTTCGAGGATTTATCCGCTGTGGTGGACTGGACGGCGTTAACCTCGGAAGTGTTTCCAGAATTAGATTGACCCTGAGAAGTGTTTTCGCTAGGAGCATTCGGTTTTTTCTTCCCAGGGTTTGCGGATGATTTCTTTGAAGATGCGTTTACAGAGCCAATAACACTGTCAACAGATGGCTTTGGCGGAGCTTTGGATGTTTCGGGTCTCGGGGCGTCTGGCAAATAATCATATAAAGTACCTGACTGAGAATAAACTAAGTCAAGATAGTGAGCACGCGCGATAGCTTGCTCTTCAGTTACACAAGCTCCCATGGCAATGTCTCGCGCGATCGCAGGGACAAAGGAGGTTGTAAACCAATCGGTTAGGAGCTGATAAGGAATCCAGAACTTGATCAAGCGACGATGCCGTCTCCATTCATGTATATGATCGGATATATGCGTGGCCGTGTCCTATTTGAGAGATGTAAGGAGATGTGTCCCTGTCTCATACCGAATGGGTAACTGAAAATGAGTTAGGAATGCCATAGCCAACGAGTTAAAATCTTGAAATGTTCCGCGATTCAACTCAATATACCACTTAGTGGCCGAGCCGGTGAGAGTCCTTTGGAAGAGGCGGAGCCGGATGGAATCATCAAGCCACGAGTTGGATGAGCACCAAAGGTGATAGGTCATGACATGGGCTTGAGGGTCCTCGCCAGCTTTTCCATCAAATGTTGGGCAATCACCGGGTATCTTAGTTGGAACTGGTGGCCAATATGGACTATGAAGAATGGGATCATTTGTCAATTTGGACACATCTGGCAGTTCCAATGTCACTAAGAAAGGTAACTGAGGATTGAAGGACATTTGTGGTCGTGGAAGAGAGGTAGTACCAGGGTTCCAACCAGGTGGTGGTTGCCCCCATGGACTTTGTCCGGATGGGCCTGGCCCATAAGGGTTTTGCCCATAGGGGTTCTGTCCATAAGGATTCTATCCATAAGCAGACAACTGACCTTGGATCTGCCCCCCAGCACCCCATGGATTAGCAACTTGACTTGCAGGTGCAACATACTGTTGCTGATAATTCTGATAAGGGGTGACCTGCATTTGTTGATAATTTTGATAAGGGGTGAACTGAGTTTGCCCCTGGGGTTGCTGGTAACCATACGGTTGTTGAGATCCATATTGAGCCTGGTAAGCAGGTTGCGCTTGGTAAGAAGGTTGGGATTGCAATCCACCTTGCATCTGAAAACCAATTTGAGTCTGGGGCCCAGAAGGATGTCCTTGAACAGGTTGAGCATGGACCATCTGGCCGGAAGGTTGTCTGGTTAGGTTTGGGACGGACCCATTTGCCCAGAAGGACGAGCTTGCTCGGTATTAGGTTGTCCTTGTGCAACCGAGGGCTGTCCTTGCGGAACAGATGGTTGAGCAGGCTGGACGGCCAGTTGACCTTGAGGTTGACCAGCTTGTCCAAAAGGATGACTAGGCTAGGCAGTGGGTTGGCCTTGCTGTACGTAAGGCTGACCCCCTTGCCCAGAAGGGTGCCCTTGCTGAACTGCCGGTTGACCTTGTTGAATATAATTTTGTCCTACTTGTCCAAATGGATAACCTTGCTGGACACCAGGTTGACCTTGTTGGATGTAAGGTTGTCCTGGTTGTCCAGACGGGTAACCTTGCTGGGTACCAGGTTGCCCTGGATAACCAGAAGGTTGAGTCAGATAAGTAAAAGATGGACCACCAGCGGCCGAAGGTTGTCCCTGATAGGGTTGTCCTTGTGGGCCCCCAGGTTGTCCTGGGTAAGACTAGCCGTAATATTGCTGCCCTTGGGGGGTTTGCATATAAGACGGCTGGCCTTGGTTAGGGGGTCCCTGAAGCTGTGTAGACATTGCTTGGCCCCCATGGTAAGTGGTGGTGCCCCAAGCAATGGACAATGGTACTGAAACCTCAACAACAAGTTGAGTAGGCAAGGGTTTGGAAAGATAAAGGAACTGACCAGTAGATTCGTAATAATAGAATGGACCTTGCGCGTTCGGATCCTAAACAGCTTGCCCATACTGATCATACAGCCCCCCTCTTGGGACGGGACCAAAGGAGGGTGGTGCACTTTGTGCAAGATGAACAACTTTGGGTGTGTGTGCCGGCTGGCCGCTACTCACTTGACCGTGAGGGGGACCAACACCAGTAGTCAGAGCTGAAGACGCTGTAACGGCACTAACAACCGGAGTTGAATGTGCTACACAAACAATTGGATTTGTTGGAAATGAATTGACGGGTGTGCTGTGGACTTGTGAAACAAAAGATCCCATGGTGGGAGTGATACGGAGGTCCCACATGGTACTTGAAGCGGGGATCCTGACACTCATATTATCCCTCAACGACTTATAGCATGAGGGTACCGGAGAAGTGGCCGGGGTAGGAGTGTTGATATTCGACAAAATGGGTGTCTCACTCACTCTAGGAGATGTCTCATCCATGTGAGAGGTAGACATTGGAGACGAAACACCATATCATCTTCTTCAGGCTCCCAAATGGGGTTCTAATGAATTTCATAATCCTCGTCGTCCGGAGCACGAGAGTTGATCGGTTGGATACTCGGGATAACAGGAAGAGTATCACTCACAACAGGTACCTCAGGAGCAATGGAAGACGGAGACCCTTGATCACTTGGAATGGGAGACAGGATCGATGGTTCAGCCAGGATGACAAACTTCGAAACAAAACCTAAGGGAATCTAATGATAAAGGACCCTACTCAAACTAACGCACACAACATCTAACCAGGTAATGTTAATCGCAGCCAAATAGTTCTGACGTCAAATCCTCCTTTGGCTGGGTAGTCAGCTACACAAGTCTTGCAAAGCTTTTTGGGATGGGAAAAAAGCCTCTCTCTCTTAGGTGACAAGAATCTCCTCACTTAGATTTGGCCTTATGGGTGCAAAGAAGGCTCTTGTAGCTTCAAACTCTTGAACTCCTGGGATTCTCTATCACTAGCACTATGCTGGAACTAGCTTGCTCAAGGCATTGAGACAAGCTTTTATAGATAGAGGGGAGAGAGATAAGATCAATCACAATTTCAATGGGATTGGCTTTATCACTTAGAAGCTTCCATGAAAGGTGACAAACCACTTCCCTTCTATGGAGATTCGAAGCCAAACCATCCTAACTCAACAAGGATTCAGTTGGTGAATGGGTTAGGGAGAACCTTTGGAAGTTTGTTTGTTAAAAACTTTACCCAACTCGGTTGGTGCGAGTGCGACTTTGAGACAGAGCGCCAATGGCACGCCCACTTTAGAGGATTTCCCCCATTGGCGCGAGCAGTACACTGTGGAAGCGCGCCAATGCAAAAAGAGGTCTTTTTATGGGTATTCTGCAGGAGATGTCTTCAGGGCATATGAAGCTCATACTTAGAGGAATATGATGCAAATGGTTTCAGGTCATGTCACTTCTCACGGGTCTTGGAATGAGTCCTCCAGTGTGCAAGAGAGGGGTAATAGGGACGGTGACAAACGGTGACAAATTACTGTGTGACAGTTATATTGCTGAACAGTGTCCTGAGACACAAGAAGAGGATGGGGACATGTCCCATGTTCCATATGCAAGTGCAGTTGGTAGCTTGATGTATGCGATGGTTTGTACTAGACCAGACATTACACATGTAGTGGGAGTATTGAGCAGGTTTATGTCAAAACCAGGGAAGGAGCACTAGATAATAGTGAAGCGGGTTTTTCAGGTATTTTCGTGGCACTAGCGATTATGGTTTGTGCTACTAAGGAAGACCAGGATTAGACAGAGTGGTGGATATTCGTGGCTTTGTTGATGCATACTGGGCTAGAGATCTAGATCAGAGAAGATCTACAAGTGGGTATGTGTTTAACCTATTTGGAGGTGCAATCAATTAGATGAGTAAGAAACAATATGTAGTGGCACTATCAACTATAGAGGCAGAATACATGGTAGCCAGTCATGCAAGCAAGGAAGTCGTTTGGTTGCAGAGATTGTGTTTAAGTATGGGGTTAGTACGGGGAGCTATAAGGATACACTAGGCAACGAGAGTGCAATTTTCTTGGCAAAGACCCCTGCTAATCATTCAAAGACAAAGCACATTGATGTTCAATATCACTTTGTGAGGGATATGATAGAAGACAAAAAGGTGTTGTTGGTAAAGGCGGACACTTAGAAGAATATTGCAGATGGATTGACAAAATATGTGAGCTCTGAGAAGTTCTCTTGGTGTAGAGAAACAATGGGCATTGCAGGGCTGGATAAATGACTAAGCTCTCCTATGGTCCCCTATGGAAAGAAAACAACAAGTGGGAGAATGTTGGGTTGTGTTATATTCTTTCCACGACTAGTCGAACTAGTTAAATGAGGGGTTAGAGGGGGGCAGAGCCCCCACTTCGTTGCGCCGATTGTGTAGTTGGGGGGGGGGGGGGGTCACAGGGGGTTTGAGGGGGGTGGTTAGCCCCCCTCTACAGGGTGCAAGGTAGTGCCCCAGGGAAAAAAAATTTGGACCCTATATTGGGTGGGTGAACCTAACTATGGTTTTGTGCATGGTTTTCACACATGGTTTTGGGCGCAATGGTTTTTGTTCCATGGTATTGGATGCTTCGGCATGTATGTATATGTATTGTAACATTGAAAGGAATATAATGAAAAATCAATCTAGTAGTCCGGGTTTTGTGATAGAGGGGAAAATATCTGTTTATATTTGTTTTATGTGTTATGTTCTCGCTATTGTTTATTTTTTGTGTTTTAGAATTCGTATGTAGGTAATTTTTGTATGGGGTTAAAACCTACAAATGTCAAGGGTCACCCCACCCTTTGCTATAAATAGTCCCTCATAACTCATTGTAAGGGCTTTTTGTTAGCCAAGCTTCTACTAAGACTATCTTGAAGAAGGCTTGGATAGTATTGTAACATGCCTTGGCTTCTCCACTGCACGGAGCTATTACATCTCTTTGGGGGAGCAGGCAAAAGTGGTTGTAACATTCCAATGCTGGGGCTATTAGGTTTACATGGTGTATTGTATGATTGTGACTTACACTTCTTTAATAATAAGAGCCAACACATTTTCATGCATATGTTTTTATTCTATTTGGACTCTTCCGGTTGCCTTAATGATATATGTTGTTTAACTTACATACTTGTATATGAACTAATTTGTATGCAATTATATGAATCTTGTTGTTAACATGTTTCATATGTTGTTAATGCTATCACCCTCCATGTCAACTGCTTTGTCGGACACCAGATAAACCTTTCTCATGAACCTTTCTATGTCAACCGTCACACTCGTCTCAGATTAATCTATGAGTGTTGTTTCTGTTATCTTACCTTATAGTTGTGATTGCCGCATCTGAGTGGACTACTCTATCGGAAGCTATGTATGTCCTTTGTGTGGTGTGTTCCTAGCCGAGTTGGGACTGATCCTTCAACCTGGAACTCACCTTCACCTTCCTCTCCCTTCAAAGTGTTGGAACCTCTCATATGCATTCCTTGACTCTCTGTATCAGTCACACCCTTGCTACTGACAAAGTTATCTTCCTTCTCTCTATGCGACATCGCGGTCAAGGAATTACCTTACAACCCTCTGTTGGGACTCCTACACCAAACTATCTGAGGTCTAATTGGGACTTCTTACCGGGGAGATCCCCTTGACATGTTGGCGAGTCCAACACCATCAACATGACCAAACCTAGGTAAAACATCAAGTGAAGAGTGCAAAGATGAGGATAAAGAGGAAGGGGTAGGTAAATAAATACCCACAGACTTGGGAGGAGGGTCAATGATTTCAATATGTTCCTAAGCCTCCATTTGTTGATCGTCCTCCTGTAAATCTTGGCATCCAAGCAATGAGTTATTAACTTCTTTAACCTCCATCAGATTGAGACCAACATCCTGCTACTCCCCTGCTTCCTGATTATGATTGATTTCTTCCTCCTCTGCATTTTTTGGAGATTCATCTCTTGGGGCTCCCCTTTGCCTTCTTCTTCTACCAAATCCCAAGGAACAATCTTGTGCTAGATGGCCATGTTTGTGACATCAATGGCATCGAAAGGGAAACTCCTGGTAATCAATTATCTGAGTGTGAGAGTACCCAAGGAGGTGTAATTCATTTTTTTTTTTTCCAATCCCTCCCTTGGATCTATATTTACCAGTATTCTGGCCACAATCCTACTCTTGGTCTACTAGAAGGACAAGTATCCTTCAAGAGAAAACCCCAATTTGTTCCCAATTGCCATCCATAATTGAGGAGGGAATGTTGGTAGCTAGAACCATACTGGTATCTCCTCACGTTTTTCACCTTTTGCATCAACGTCCATTTCTTGAAAACCATTGGTGAAATATCGAAGGACCAATTTCACTCAAGAACCCATTCGACTGCTTCGTGTTTATTAAATCTCACCATAAACCACCCTCATGCCAAGATGATCACCTTTGAATGATTTTTTGGTGCCCCCTCCAGGCCTTGATATCCATTATGAAATGTGATTAGTTGAGTAATGTCTTACCTTTCCTCTCCCCACAATGATGATTTCAGAAGCTTCCATTTCCTTGTCAATTTATATGTCAACCCCAAGGAGAAGATTAGGGTTCTCTGCTTTTTTTCTTATGCATTTTTCTTTCTTCCTTTTTGAACCTCAAGATTGACCATTTCCCTTCTGAACAACCCCTGGCTGGGTCTTCCCTCCCTGTGCTGGAGCATGGTCTTCAATCATGTTCTCTATGTGATCTTCCACCAAAACATTTTGTTTGATAATATCCCCAATTTCTACAGTCTTCCTATCCTTGTCTAGTTGAAAATATGAAACCCGAATCACAACCCCCAAAAGACCAGATTGTAGTCCTTCACCATTCTCAAACCCTGAATTTTCTTGGATGATAATTGGACCTCGAGTCTTCTTTACCTCTACAGAAAATTCATGGATTTTACCTGCCTTCCACATCAGATTGCCAAATAATTTTTCCTTCCCTTTCAAGATTTTTTGGATGCTAGACTGTTAGGGATTGCTTATCACATCCTCTCGCTGCTTCTGAGGAATTTTAGTGGCAAGGGTTATGTCAACTCTTTGGGTCAAGCCCTTGTCTTTTACATGCAAATCTTTGACCAAATACGATTTAAGTCCCTTATTCCCCCGTAGCCCACAACTCTTAACTATATCCTCAAGCCCTCCAGTAAGACCTACAAATTTAGGAATATCCAAAGAGATTACGGGGCTTATCGAGAGATCCGACGACACCCCTTTAGAATGATTCGTTGTTTTCGCTGTAGTTGTCTAACCATCCTAAAAGGTTCAGAAACCCAGGGTGTTGAGATGGTAGAGATGGATTTATCTTCCTCCAGAAGCCCTAAACTATTTTCAGTTTTCCACTCTAGCCCTGATAGACCCATTTTTCCAACTGGGGATCTAACTGGTAACCTTACCTTGTCCAAGTTATGTTGAGTTAGCTCAAGACCCAAAACTGATAGAATGTCTTCTAGCTCGGGCTCCAGGTTGATGTAGTCTCTTGCACTGACCATTGCCCCTACCAGAGTGAGTAATAAAAAAAATAACTTCGCCGACTGTACCTTTCACCTAGTAAAATCCTTGTTCAGAAGGGCACTAGCAAAAAGGGACCGCAAAAAATGTTTTACCTTCCTTACAGTTACACGAGAATGCCTCCAACAACTGCCTGAGTGTATGAATCCCCAAGTGCGCTCGTCTGTTGTCATGTGTGTGCTAGATGTTGATAGAGGCATGCCTACAAACGCCATCCTTCGAACTAAGGCTACATTGTTGCATCAAACCCTAGGCACCCAAATCTTGAAACCCTACCTTCGCTATCTTCACACCAACTTTATGCACCCTCAATTCTCTCTCCCCCAACAATGTTGGTGATCATGGTTGTGCTAGTTATAAATATATTTGTGATATATTTATTTACATAAATAAAAATAGATATTTCTCTCTCACACACACATATGTTTGCAATGTATGATGCCTTGGTGAAATGCTAATGTACATCACCTATTGAGTTGCTTCCTTGTAGGATATACCACTTGGCCCTCTCTATATTTGAACGCATGACATCTTAAGAGGAAACACATGATTTAAACCATTAATCCCATACAAGCTACATGATAAAAAAAAAAAACTAAATTCCAAATAAATTTCAACTTTTAATTTATAAAATATTAAAATATTAAAATATTTAATAAAAATTAAATATTTATTATCTATTTGACCATTATTAATAAATAAATAAAAATTATTAAAGCCATAATCCAAAATAAACACCTTTTATCCGATAAAATTTAAAATTAGTAAATAAAACGCCCATACACCATTAACAAATTTAAAACTAAAATTAATAAAATAAATTCCGAATGAAAATGGCCCATCCACATTAGCTTTTAACATGATTTGTCACCTTGCATTTACTTAACCAATTGACGTAGTCAACATTACTAGACCTAACTTGATGAAAAGTCAAAAGCTTAACGCGAGTTATGGCGAAGTTCATGTGAATGCAGTTTTATAAGATCAATTTGAAAGCGAGTGGAAGACACGTATGCTACAATTTGAAAGCTAGTGTGAGGGTCAGTCTTCTTTTTATTTAATGGTTTAAAACCATTAAATAGTATTTTTTATTTTGGTTTAGGTTTTGGTAATATTTATAATGCAGTTGTCTATACCGCGATTTTTTGAAAGCTTTTTCGGCGGGTTTTTTCGGTCGAAATCTGGCAGGAATTTATTGGAATGGCAAGTTTGATAGCTAGTTTCTGCACAATGAAAGCGTCCCAGGGGTTTTCGAGGGTGCTGAATCCAAATATGCAGTTAAAAAACCATTTTAACTGCAACAAATCAAGATTTAACCTCAATGTCTTCCGCGGATTCCATCACCGGAATCTCCAAAAAGTCGCATTATAGACAACTCCATTTATAATTTCTGTTTCAAATGATAAAATAAGAAATATATTAAAATGAGAAATATATTTTAAATGTTGAAAAAGAAAACTAACATAAAATAATAATAGAATAGACTGTAGTAGGGTTAAGTTTTTTTCAGAATAGTGTTGCGGGGAGCGTTTCTCCTTCGATCCGCTTCCAATCTGCGCTCCGGGAGGGACTGACTTGGGAGCGGGTCGGAGCGTGCTCCCGAAATCAGTTCTGAAAAGGGAGTGATTTTGGGAGCATGCTCCCTACAAAAAATTTTGCTCCCTGCTTTTTCGGGAGCGTTTTGCCTTTTTTGCAATTTTTTTTTTGTAGTAATGTTCGAAATGCAATTCTTTTTTAAAGAAACAAACAATTTTTGAGTGGGGCGGCTTAATGATCAAGGACGGCTTCATCCTTTTATTTAAATTTTTAACATTACCATGAAATGACTCAGGATGTTTGAGAGTGGTTCCGGCCTTAGTGGATTTCATATGGAGAAAGTAGAATTTTAGATTTCATTCAAAATCCTGTAGACTTATCAGTTTTTCAAGATTTCAGGATTAGGGGATTGCAATGTTTCCATTGCATTTTTTCATGTATTAGGGTATGGAACTCATATTTAATCAAGAGCACCAATCCCTTTATATACCTTGATGTTAGTGACATTGGTTGTCGAACTTCTCTATCATGACCCTCCTAAAAATGTATGCATCACTCAAACAAAATCTTGACTTGACATGCTATGCTTTTTCTATCTTATGTTAATGCTTAGAGGGTGATATTAATGACAAAGATCCCTATACGGATACAGAGGTAATGACAAAAATACCTCTGGATATTAATGCTTACAGGGTGATATTAGTGACAAAGATCTTGATTTTCCAACAAGACTAAAAAATTAGACATTTCTCGTGGTGGCAAGAGGCCCAAGAATAAGAAATAGATAATAGATTTACTTCTCTTTTCTAGTTTCTAGTAGCTTTTATAACTATTGACTCTTTCATATTTATTATGATATTTTTTTAAACAATATATGAGAATTTAAGTTTGAAATTGGTAACTATAACTCATTAGTAATGAATTATGAATAGAATGCTTCATGAAAGTTGAAAGTTGTTTCATTTCATTTCATTTTATAACATTTCATTTCATGTTAGATATTATTTGTTGTAATGGTTACACTTAACTTACAAATACAACTTTGGTGATCAATGATGATAAATGTTATATATTGAATTTTGAAAACTTGAAACTTTAAAAGATTGATGAATCATGAGACTCAATATGTTGTATGTTACTATGTTACTAACTTGTGGACATTGTTGATGAAGATTATAACTTCTAGATGAGTGTTGTTATATGGTTCAATCTATGTTTTTTATATCTAATTCATTATTCTACATGTTTTTGTTGACATATATGTATCAAAATATATATATATATATATATATATATATATATATATATATATATATATATAATGCTCCAGGATTCGCTCCCAAACCGGGAGCTTCTGAAAATGTCGCTACCGCTCATGTTTTCGCTCCCGCTACCCGCTTTCACTCTCGCTCCCAAGTAACACTCTTTCAAAATATAAAGCATTGTGGTAGTGGCAAGTAGTAAGAATAGAATAGGAGTATTGGTGGGTATTACAGGGAAGCATTCATATTCTATTATGTATTACAATAAGTCATGAGGTGGAAGGTTGAAAGGTCAAGGAGATGGGGAGTTAATTAAAGAAAAAATGAAAGAGAGATAAAAGATGAAACAATTTATATTTTCATATCATTTATCTTTATTGTTATAAGATATTAATTTATAAATGTAGTTTACAATCTAATGCTAGACACTAGCTAATTTTAGGGATTGTTCTTTTGGATCATGACTGTTCACAGCCATAGGAGCTGATGTCGATTATGTCTTTGGATTTACTAACTCAAAATAAATCAATGGAGAAGTCTTTATCAACAAACTGAAGTCTTAAAATGGATTTTTTGCGAAATTAATTTGAACTAAATCAAGAGCTATTATGTTGGAACAACAATTGCCATTAGACATAAACTCGTAGGCATTATTCTCTGCTACAATCGCCATAGTAAGGATCCAGGAGAGGTGGTTAATCCATGTCGTGAAACACACGGGAAGTGTTGAACCCAATGTCCAACAATCTCCCCCCAGCCTGAGCCAGGTGAGTTTTAAACTCAGGACCTGTCGCTCTAAAACCACTTGTTGGAATCATGAGTATTGTTAGACCAAAATCTGCAGACATTAGTTTCAAATACAATCGCTAGAATAAGGATACATGGGAGGCGGTTAGTCCATGTCGCAAAACACACGAGGAGCATTGAACCTAATGTCTAATATGTTGTGACATCCCAACTCTATATAACATGTGTCGCTATATGACAAGACATGCAAAATTACTAAATAAAAACGTATCTCTAATAAATATATATCTCAAATAAATTCTTTATATATATAATTAGTCTTTGCTACTGAATTTAAATATAGCTAAATTAAAGCAAAAAATAGTAAATACATAAAAAAATTATCAAAATTTTATAAAGATTTGGCAATATACTCCATTAACTAAACCAAACCATTACATAATAAAACTATACCTAATCAAATACATAAAAAATAAAAGTGAATTATTTAAAAAAATAAAAATTAATATTAACTTTCTACATAACCATCTAATTTTTAATCAAACAAGGAAATATTTCATAAGCAAACTCAGTGTAAATTGTGCTATGTCTCCCTGCTACAACGATGACAATAAAATTCTTAAATGATTTAAGAGGTTTATTTTTCTTAAATGATTTACGTTTTAACTTATCTCATATATTAATTATTCAATCATTTAATATCTAAATATAATAGAATAAAAAACTTTAAAATATTAATTAAAGTTATTTGTATTTTAAAATATATATTTAAGCATTATGTTTACATGAAATTAAAAAAAATATTAATATAAAAGTAATAATGCGATAGGACAAAGAATAGAAATAATCGATTAGTATTGATTTATAATATAATTAATATTTAATTATATTAATATTTTATCTCGGTAACACACCTGTACATAAGGACGTCTCCACAAGAAGGCCAATTATGGGTGAGCGCACAGGTTATGCATTGCTGATAAGGTCGCATGAACCAGTGCAACAGAGTCGCAACGACTCCTCAAATTTCCCTGCACAAAAATAGATAGGTGCATTCAATAAATACCAAGGCACATAAAGAAGGCAGAACCACAAGACACAAAAGGGTATAGTGTAAAACCATAATGGTTAGGATGTTAAAAAATATCCACGGAATATGTATACTGATTCAGAATCATAAAGGTTGCATCTGCTCCAATCTTTCTTATTTCCTCCACGGCTTCTCCGAAAAGATCATTATGAAATAGATCTATTTCGCTTATTGTAACATTGCAACTTCTATAAGAGTTCTCCGTAGTGAGAACACACCTCGATGGCCCATATATATTAGTGTAAACTGTTGAAAACCCATATTGTGCAAGCCCAATAAATCCAACAAGCAGCTCTTGATGACCAAATTTCTCCCTTTTTTTTTTTTTCTCACTAGGAGAAAACTGTCTGTTTTGTATTATATTAAAATAGTACATATATGTGACAACATAAACAACATACTAGTCTTGATAGTATATCCCTTATCTGACTGGTCAGGAAACTATTTTTATGTTACATTTAACAACATCTGTCATTATCTAATATTTCTCAGATTCTTAGGATGAACCAGAGAAAACAAAAATACAAGTATTTTTTGGAAATTTCTCCATATACAGTAGTCTATCAAATGTCTTTTTTATACATGACCATATACAAAACATATACAAAAAAGTAATCCAAAAAGTTGTTTCAAGGTACTTATTTGTGTTGTTGTATAACTTCGCTGACGAGGTGTGCAATGCTCTATCCTGGCATGTCGATGCTTCATGCTTCTATCATTCTTGTTCCCATTTTTATCTGAATGTGCATACCTTCTTGTGTAGCCTCTAGTCCCTTTTCTGACATTCCATTTTCATTTTTGTTGTAGGCTATGCTGATGTGTTGTATAGTAGACTGCTGGAGTGTGATCCTTAGGCATTGAATTTTGTTTAGCCAACCTTGTAGGGTGTTTTGTTGGATGTTATTCTTCCCCAAAATGTGGTTTATAATACATCTAGAATCTCCATAGATTTGTATTTGTGGGATGTCCAAAAATTTGGTAATCAATAATAGCCCCCACAAAGCAATTGCTTCGGCTTTCATACTTGTTCCCTCTCCCGCATTCTAGTGTATCTAGAATTCTTGATCTTCTGTAACCTTTAACCAAATTCCACATCCGCATCTCCCTCCTTGAGACGCCCCATCAAAAGATCCAGCTGGGTAAATGATATATTGTTCCATCCCTTTCTCTTCCTTTTATTTTTGCTTGGTACCAGACCCCTGATCCAATTTGGTCCACTATTCTATGTAATCACAAATCAAATCTTCTCTCCACCCTTTTGATCCAAAGATCAGGTGATTGCGACCTTTCCAGTATTCCCAGAAGACAACAAGTGTGAGCGACCTCCAACTGATGCATTGTGTACTCCACCATTTTAAACATTCGTCAATGGTATTGAAATGAATATATGGTATCTTCATGTTGGTAGTGAAGTGTTTCCAGATGCTAATAGAACTTGGACAATGTAATAAGAAGTGGCTATTATCTTCTCCATCCTTCCTACATAGGTAGCAGGTCCTAGGTCCATGTTGATTCCTCATTTGTAAATTTTCCCATGTAAGGTTCTTATTCTGTCATGTCAACCATACGAAAATGATAATATTTATGGGAAAATTTGTTTGCTAGAACTTATAGAACTAACATCTGTTTGAAATTTGTAGCTCCTTGATACACATTTTGAAATAGTTGTCCGCAACTTCAATGTCTGCTGATTTCTTCTTTTTTCCCATCCATGCAATATGATCTCCTTTGTTGTAATAACATACCCTTGCACCTTTTAAAGATTTTATGAGTTGGAGCCATTCCAGTTCGTATTGCCCCGTGAGGTTCAGATGGATGGGATCCATCCAGATTGGAATATTGCCTCTCTGCTCACGTATCACTTGGTTCAATACAAAGATACCTTTTCTATTCAGGGATTTTATTGATTTTGTTGTACCAAGAGGATCCGCACAGGTACCTATGATACGGTCTTTGCCCAATATAATCCTGTTTCCTGTGCCGAACAACCATGAGATATTCTAAAGTAAAATGTATTTTACCTTATTGAAGCTGCTCCATATCTTGGATCCATTTTTTTTCCAATTGATCCCTGTCTCATCCAACAGGTGAAGTCCTTATTCTTTAGGTATTTGAAACGGATCAATTTACCTTACACACCATTACTGGAAATTCTCCGCCACAAAGATTTTAGAAGCAATGCTTAGCAAAAAATTTTGACATTTATAATACCCCATCTGCTAAGCTTCTTTGGTCTTGTGATCTTATCCATTTTAACCAGATGATATTTAAAACTTTTTCTTGCCCCTAAATAAATGAAGTTTGTCATTATGCGGTGGAATGTGTTTATAATCAACTGCGGGATTTAGAACATGTGAGCCCAATAGATCCCCAATTGTGTGAGCACTGACTGTGCAAGAGTGATAATGCCTCCCTTTGATAAGCATCGGTGTTCCCATCCCTTAATTCTCGTATGGAATCTATCCACGAGCCACATCTAGTCTATATTTTTGTAGCTCCCTGGCTTTAGGTGATATCCCAAATATTTCATTCCTGTGTCCAAGTTATCTGCTTTCACCCCAAAATTCCTCTGAATATAGATGATATCATCCAGGTTGCAGGACCCATATAGAATGGTAGATTTGTATTCATTTAGAATTAGGCCATTTGCTCTTTCAAACTTCTTGAAAATTTGGGAAAGAGCGAGCCATTTAAGTCTGTTGACCATACCCATCAACAGGATATCATCTACAAAGAAAATGTGTGAAATAGAAATATGACTACTAATTTTTAACACTTCAAACTATCTTGTAGCCACTGCTTTTTTGATAATTAGACTTAGGCCATCCATTTCCAGAATGAACAGTATGGGGGATAGAGAGCAACCCTATCTAAGACCCCTGCCTATGCCAAAGAACCTTGATAGTTACCCGTTTATTACCACAACATACCGGACAGTTGTGACACATCCCATTATCCATTCTGCCACATTTGTTCTTATGCCAATTTTATGAAGAACCATTCTTAGATAACCCCAATCCAAAATATCGTAACCCTTTTGAGGTCCACCTTCATAACTACTACATTCATCCTTTTTGTCTTTATAGTTAGCATGCATTCTTGAGCTACTGCCACTGCATCATGTATCATTCTATTGTTTAGAAAGCCATATTTCTCTGGGGAAATGAATTTTGATAATGAAGGCTTAATCTTGGTGGTGATTATCTTGGATGTAATCTTATAAGTAAGATTGCATATAGAAATTGGTCGATAATCAACAAAGGTGGTAGCCTTTGTCTTCTTTGGAATAAGAGTAATATAGCTAGAATTTAAATGTGGATGTATGGTTCCCATTGTTTGAGATTCTTCTATCATATTTAGAAGATCCTCCTGAAATATGTCAAATAAGTGGACAAAAAATTCCACAAAAAATTCCATTGTCTAGCCGTCCAGGCCTGGACATTTGTCTTCCTTCATCGATTTTATGGCCTGGGTCATTTCCTCCACTGTAATCGACTTAAATAGCTCCAGGTTCTCCTCCTCATCAAACATTGTAGGATATTCACTTATTGCCCAGACCCGTGAATCCGCATCCTCCAAATCCATTCTTCTATATGCTTGTTGCAAATGTGACGCCGCTTGGGCAAAGATTTCGGATTGTTTATTAAAACAGTTCCCTTCGCAATCAGTGATCTGCTAAATCGTGTTTAGTTTCCTTCTATGTTTGGCATATCGGTGGAAAAACTTAGTGTTATTGTGCCCTTCACAGATCCAAGTAGCTCTGATCTTCAAGCGCCATGTGATCTCCCTAATTTGGAGAACCTTCTTCTTTCTCAACTCAAGGGCATGAATCTGTTCCCTTACTTCGGAAAACAGGGAGTGAGTGGCAATTAAGCTATGCAGAGGCTTTAGGTCCTCATCTATTTCTGTCAGCTCTTGTTTCAGGCTCGCCTTCTTCTTCCGCTCCCATCTTCTAAATACTACTTTCAGGTTTCAAAGTTTGTTTAGAAACCTTTCCGTGGGAGTAAGGCCTTCCGCTTTATCCTTTTCTTCGAGCCAGTGTACTCGGACAAGGGAGTCGAACCCCGTGTCTTCAAGCCAAAACCTATTAAAATTAAAAGGGAAATAAACTCTTATATCAACATTGTACCAAAAGAGAGTGATTGGGCGATGGTTTGAAATGTAATTTTCAATAATGCAGGATCTCACATCCCCCATCTTTTCCACCATATTATCTTGTATTAGAAATCGGTCAAGTCTCTTTGCTATACAATTATTGCCACTTCTTCCATTGTCCTAGTTAGGAGCATTTTTTGGTGGACATATGTCTACTAGATTATGATCAAATATAATGTCTTTGTGTTTTTGAGCCATTTTATCCATCGATCTAGATTGACCCCACAGCTCTTCTATGCCTGTGGTATAGTTAAGATCCCCTGCCGAAATAAGAGACGATGAAAGAAGGATCCCAGATGCCCCCAAAATATCCCAAAAAAGCTCCTGGGCCCTGTAAGGGTCTTGATGACCAATTCTATGTAAACTATTATAAATCCTTATTTACTCTGGATTTAATAAGAGTTTAGATAAATCAAATATTTTGACGTGAAAATTGGAAATTTCTTTTATATTGTAAAATTTAAATAAAATGTTTGCACTGAACAAATTTGATGTTTTATTATATTTTTAATTAAACAAACCAAACACATGTATTCAATTTTATTTCTTTATTATATCTTATTTGCGATACTTTATTTATGGTTGAGAGTGAGTAAAATATTTTTACCATTTTTCGAAAGTGAGATTATTGATGTTTTTTAATATGTATATATATATAGTATTTTTTATTTTTTATTTTAAAAATGACACGTGTCAACTTAAAGTTGAACACGAACATACTTACACATCTCTCTTATACAAGGTTGTAGAATGAACCTCTAAACTCAATCAAGGTAGACCCTGCAATTCCAAATTGCCAAAACAAAACCATATTCCAACCATAGCTTGTCAAATTATTACAAGATTTGACTTTTCATTATCCAATTACCTTGACCAAGCCTCTCTATTGAAGAATGTAGACACTGGATCATTTCCTGAAATAGAAAAGAGAACAAGTGAATAAGCTATATTATTCGGAGAGTATACTCCATTATCAATCAATCCCTATAGTTGATCAATTCCCGTAGTTGGTCGGTTTGGGTGTTAGTACTGGGTAGTCCAGGCGATGTAGTGAGGACACATGTCCCGTCAGTAGCAAAGCTCATGCCAAAGTGAAGAATATTGAGGTTGTTATCGCGCTAATTGTGTGGCCCTCATATATGGATGTTGAAAGTTGATGTTGTGAAATTTAAATGAATAAAAAGACCCAAATATGAAACAAAGATTTAACACATAATTTCTTGTAGAAAAATTGAAATTCTACCTATGAAGTTCGTGAGAATTATTTTGTTTAAGTGTCACCCAAATTTTGTTTCTAGGAAAGCTTAGGTGATATGGAAGTTTCAAGGCAACATTTATTTTTTGTATATTTCCAGTGTCGGTATATGAGTCACCAAACACAAACATGGTGCTTGGGCATGCACCCTCCACATTTTTTTCCACAAATACCAAATATACTTAAAATTTGTATACAAATTATACAATGGCTTCGAAAAAGGAATTCAATAAAAGAGTAGGAAATTATGATGTATCACGAGCAATTAACAATAGAAAGTAAACAACAGTGTGCGTAGTCTCTCCATTCTGTATTTTTTGCAAAACTTTTGTAGAAATAACTCGAAATTTTCAACTAGTAATGAAATCAGAATCAAATCAATAAACACATATTTCTTCGATTCAATCTATGGAAATGAAAACATACAATAGAAACAAATGAAACCATTCAATCACAATGAACACACTTTTATTGGGGAACCTAATTGGGAAAAACCCCTCCTTTGTTTATATTATATCAGATGAGAATATTGATCTATTACAATGAATGATTCAATCCTTGAAGATCAATCTGCACTGCAATATTGATCTCCTCTTGAGTCTTCTCTGACCAATACTTAGCCAAAATAGGCATCATGCTTCCTCCAATTTCCTTGCACAATTCTTTATCCTAAAGAATAAGAAGAGCCCCTACTTGGTTGTGCACTCACTAGTATACAATAATAAATACAATTATGTTTTTTACCTAAACTCAACTAGGAAATTCGAATTGCATGCATGACTAGGGCTATTTTTAATAAATTAACTAGTTAACTGATAGATCAATGAGTTAACAATAGTTACAACTACTCAAATGAAATTCTAGTGACTCTATTGATGAATAGAGCTCAGATAACTGAGTTTCACTAAATATAACTCCTCTATATTACCAGAACTTAGTAATCAACTCATGCACAATTGATCCAAGTGGCTCCAGAAAGGCTCAGAAACCAAAGTATTCGTATTTCATCGAATGTAGGACCAAAATTTAGAGCTTGTCATCCTAATTGCAACAACATAGTCGACACTCAAATCCGACTTCATGTGCTCAAGATAATAGCAATCAAATTTTTAGTCAACTTGGCCCCACTCGTGAAGCTCATTGACCAACTAAATTTGGTGGACTACCTAAATTTGGCAGTCACTAATGGAGTGACATTTCGACACATAGCAGCAAACAGAAATGACGAAATTGTCACCTACTTAATTTTTCTAGTGACCCTTAAAATTTGGTTTATGGTTTTTTACCATGTTATTTTAAAAATAAAAAATATATATAAAAATAGGGGTGGCAAGCCACCACGCTTATCACCCCTCTCGAACATATAACAAAAATGTATTTAAAATGGGGCGAGCCACTAAAATGGCACTCCCGCCACCCTACTGCATATTAAAATGGACAATTGACAAATTGGGGATGGTGGAGATCGAACCTGCCTGGCTGTTTGGCTGGCTCGCCAACTGGGCAACCCCATAACCATATAACACAATGCCTAAATTTGGAACACACCGATATAATTAAATCATCATTCATTACAAACCCAAGCGATGGTCAAAGAAAATGATGTTGCCAACCATTAAACAACAAATGCATCATTTTACGAGAGCTCATTGGCTTCCCTTCCCTCACTAATTTTGAATGTCCACCAACTACCTAATGACTTGTTATTGAAATGACCACCATGAATTTTATTTAAACTTTGAATTCATTTGCGCGCCCAAGAGGGGAGAATGGAGGAGAGCAGAAAAACACAAATGATGGGCACACTTTTCGAGCTAATATTCCTCTAAAAATATTCCACAAAATATTCCCTTTGCAAAATGTTAAAGAATCTTTAAGATTCCCTTGGAGCTAATTTTTAACAAAGTGATAATTATGCCAAGTTTGTATTCAAATTAACCAAAATTTTGTGAGGAGTCTAATGTCATGATCAATTTTCTAATCTAAGTAGTGGATTTTCACGAAGCAGAATGTTGAGGGCAGAACCATGAAGATGGAACCTTCACATAGGAATCTGAATGGAATTTAAAATATTCTTACAGAGCCCAAATTTGATCGAGATAGAAAGGGGTCATTTTTATACTCGAATTTCATGTTTTTTGTAGCTAACATGATGAAGCATGTTGTTTCTTCATTTGAGTAGTCAATTTTCAAGTCGTCTCCAGACTTCGAGGTATAAGGTGTATTTTCACCATGTGTTCATTTGATTTTGTTGAGATGATATTTTGATTATTAGATCCATGTGTGCCACTTTGTGAGAGGATCATTGTATGCCACTTTATGTGAGAGATTGTTTATTTTTGATGTTGGAGGAGAACTTTCTATGAGTGAGAGTTCTTATAAAAGAATGTCTCATAGGAGAGACATGCCTCTTTGTTAAGGGGATTCATCCTTGTATTGGAAAATATTGGATCATGTACTCATAATCTTGCAATGATTAATGAAGCAACCTCCCCACTCTTTACATTAAGGCCAGAGATGTAGTCCCCCTTGGACAAAATCCATTATCATATCATGTGTTTATGGTTGTTCATGATTATTTATTCATATTTCATGTTGATGGTTTGCTGATGTTGATTATAATATGCATTGCTCATGATTTCACAAGAAAATGTAAGTGTCAGTAAAATATCTTGTATGATGAGGGTTTTTTTTGAAAACATTCATGAAAATTTCTCGGAGCAATAAATCTACTGCTTGCCCACAAACTTGAATTGACTGACTTAAATAATTGAATTTGTCATGTTACTCATGCTAATTAGGCCTCAAGTAATCCAGTTGATGTGAAAATTTGAATTTCTCCATTTAACTAAGGCACAAGTCAAATGAAGCCTTTTCTTGCTACAATGTAACACTCCCCCTTAGCAAGAAAATCATTTTGAATAACCCCTATCCTCCTTCTATGGAGGAATGTACTATAACGCAAATAACACTCCCTCTCACTCTTCTTTTTAATATTGTAACAACTTTATCTGAGAGCATCCAAAAATACTAAATTAATTGTATCTCTGAACTCCAATTGTCTCCTTAGTTTCTAAATGCTACTAGCCTCTACATTGCTGCTAAAGATTTGACTGCATCAACTAAAACTGACTCTTCTACTACTGAATATTGTGGACCCCTATAACAATGGTAATGATCCATGAGAATACTATACTGCAACTACTACTACTCTCTTTTAGACCTTGTCCAAATTTTTTCAACTCTAGGGCTAAGGCTCTACATCGCCCCACCACACTTTTGAAGGTATCGCTAAATGCATGGAAAAATATACCTCTCTCTTGTAAATATTTTTAACTTGAACACCATTTTTTTTACTTGTCCAGTAGAAACATGTTTCAAAGAAACATCCCTCTTACCAAACAACACATCATATCCACTATCTTCAAGTGAAACTACGGAAACTATTTTTTTCTTCAGATTAGGCATACACATTACGTTATTTAGGTGAAGATGAGAGATTGACTCTCTCTTAAATGTGACAATGTCAATCCCTTTGGTACTATATATCCCATCATCTACATTTTATATGGGTAATTGGAGGTCCTTCTCCTTGACGTTGTTGAATAACTCCTTATTTCTTGTCGTATGATATGAAGTACTAGAGTCTAGGTACCACTCACTCCTTCTTATTATGCTTTCCATTTAAGAAATGAAGGTGAAATCAAACTCAATTTGTGCTGTGAGAGAATCTCCTCCTATTGCTTGCTACATGATCCTTACTAGATTTCTTATGTGGACACTTGGTTGCATAGTGTCCTTAATCATGGCAGTGAAAGCATCTAATTTTGTTGCCATCTTTCTTCCACTGAGCCAACTGTTGTTCATATGATGTTGTTGGTTTTGGATTATCAGTTTGTGTGTACTACAATACTCCATTGTCATTTAGCACAACTTCCATCCTATCTTTCTAAGGTATGAGATTAGAAGTTCCCTCTAATGTATACTCAAGCCTCAATCCATAGAAATACATCGTTCCTTCAATGAAGAAAATTCCTGTACCACAAATATGTTATTAAGAAATTCTCTCAGAGAATATGAGGAATTTGTTTTATGTAGTTTTCAATAGCTTTGTTACCATGTATAAATAACTCGAAATTTTGAGCTACTAATGAAATCAATAAACACAAATTTATTTTACTCAATCTGTAGAAAGGAAGGCATATGATAGAAACACATTCAATCATTCAATCGCAATGAACATCATTTTTACTAGGGAACCCAAATGGGAAGAAACCTTCCTCTCTTTGTATTAGAGTTAGATGAGAATATTGATCTATTACAATGACTGCCTCAATCCTTGAAGCTCAATCTGCACTGCAATATTGATATCCTCCTGAGTCTACTCCAACTGATACTTAACCAAAATAGGCCTCCTACTTCCTCCTTTTTCCTTGCGCAATTCCTGCTCCTAAATAATAGGAAGAGCCCCCATTTCTTGTGCAATCCCAAGAGAATTCCTCAGTTGCTACTTGAAAACCTTGTACACTCACTACTATACAATAATATATACAATTATATATTTTCCCTCCACTCAACTATGTAATTCAAATTGAATGCATGACTAAGGCTATTTTTAGTAAATTCACTAGTTGACTAAGAGATCAGTGAGTTAACAATAGTCACAACTTCTCAATTGAACTCCTTCTAACTGTTTTCATGATTAGAGCTTAGATAACTGAGTTTCACTAACTGTAACTCCACTAGATTATTAGATATTAGCAATAAACTCATGCACAACTCTACTTCTTTCCCACAAAATCGAATTGTGTTGACTTAGTAAGTGACTTTGCCATCTCACTCTTGCTAAGTGCAACTCAAGTCATCCTGCTAATGTCTGGAAATTTAAATTTCTCCATATGTCTAAGGCACAAGTCAAATGAAGCCTTTTCTTGCTATAATTTAATAACTTCCAATAAAAAAGGTGATTCACCCTTTTAAGACACATTGATGGCCTAAGATTGGTAGCATTGGAGAATTGGGTATGGTCGAAAAGTTTGTGAGTGTAATGTGAAACACTATTTGATCTAGATATCCACAGTCTCACTACATTCTTTTGGTTAATTGAGAAGCTGCACTGAATACTCTGTAGTGTAAATGCCATAAATGTCATCATAATTAGGTTCATCATGCTTGTACTTTGGAGTTTGATTGCATTACCTCTGCCCAAGGAAGATATGATAAAAATAATCAAAATCTAGAAAGCATACTTATTGATTGGTAATTTTAATAAATTTAAAATTTTATTAAAAACGTTTTGATGAAATGAAGGACCTGCAAAATCCTTGGGAACGATAAAATCATTTAACTTGAACCATCATTTCATATGATGGGTAATATCACCATCAATATCATATTATTGTGATGGGTAATATCACCATCAATATCATATTATTGTGCTTTGGACAACATAAGAAACAACTACATTGATAAAAAAAATCCATAAAATCAAAGCTATATTAAAACCAAAATGCAAGAAACATCCAAATCTTCATTCATTAGCTACCAATAACATGAGCTTTCGCAAAGGAGAGCAGTATCCATTATTACCATCACACCCGAGGTTGGATGGAGTGAAGAAGAGCAGAGAAGCCCATGCCATGCGATGGTGTACTTTGTAATTATTTACAAGGACTATCATATTAAATATTTTTAATATAGCTAGATGGCAATGCACCACATTAAGTAAACAATTTTTTTTGGGTATATATTGATAATCAGATTACATTCAATCAAATGCATGAAAAATAAAACTAAATTGTATTAAAAAATTAACTAATTTATTTTTCTAACATTAATTTTAGATAATGCAATCTAATTTTTAGTCAAATAGGGAAATAATTGATGAGAAAATTGCATTATCTCTGCTTGTGGTATGGGAAATAATTGATGAGAAAATTGCGTTATCTCTGCTTGTGGTATGGATTATATATATAAAAAGAGGGTAAAATGAATGTTAAAGTGATAAAGGAATGGCATATAAAGTAATATTGTTAATTAAAAAAAATTGAAAGTAAAGATAAATATATTTATAATAAATTTAAAAAATATATAATAATAAATATTAATATAAAAGGAAGAAAAAGTAGAAATGAAGTTGTGTGTTTTTCTCTTTTTTAAACATAAAATATTTCGGCAAATCCACGTCAAGAGATCACATCCCACCATCTTATAAGTACAACCTAACCCCAAGGTTTTCAAGGAGAGTTGACCCCATGACTTCCCATTAGTGAGGTGCTTTAGCGAGATAACTCGACAAATTAAGTTAAGCTAACCCGTGGGATTCACAGACTTCAATGATTGGTGACTACTATGTCCACCTTAAGGGATCACTTCATGCCCCAACGTTGTCAAGGAGAATTGACCTTGTAACCTCCGATAGCGAGGTGCTTTAGCGAAGGTAACTTGACCATTTAGGTTAACCCTCACGACTTCATAGACTTCAAAGATTGGTGACTACCATGTCCAAAAAATATTTGTACTAAGTAGATCCACTCGAAGGGATCACTTCCTACCGGCTCAACCATGGAGCTTGACCTTGAGAGTCTCGAGATAATTGAACCCATGACCTCTAAATAAAAAAAAGCAGGGAAAATTTTAAGAAACCCCCCTAAATTTATAAGTATAATAAATGGGTGAATCTCCATGGTATATAGGAAAAATGGAAGGCGATTTTATCAATAATATAATATGTATATATAATTTTTTGGCAAATCTCTCACCAGGCATGGTGAATATTTTACTTAATTATAAAATCTTGTAAGATCTTGGTATTACCATGGGTTATGCTTCAAAATTACTATTGGTAATTTACTATTGTAAAATCTTGTAAGATCTTGGTATTACCATGGGTTATCATAAACCTGGAGCTTCAAAATTACTATTGGTAATTTACTATTGGTAATTTATAAAAATTAATAAAATTAATAGTTGATTTTTATTTTATTTTTTATTTTAACCAAGGTTTAACATACATTAAATTACAACATCCAATTTTACTCTTGATCCACGAAGCCTGAGAGGGATCAAATATTTTTTCACTCTATGCTAGTTTGCATATCATGATATTTGATACCTCTCAGGGGTTAGTAGATCCAGAGTAAAGATGGATCTATCCTGGTTTAATTCCCCCATTTACATTCCAGGTGAATACCATGGGTCAATACCATGTGCCATTTTGGTGAATACCATGGGTCAATACCATGTGCCATTTTTATTTTTATTAATACTAATATTAGGGTTAATAATGTTTTTTTGCATGGTATTAATAACAATCTAGTCCATGGTATTTGTCCCATAGTGTTTTGCCCATATGTTTCAGCTAAATATAACGCATTTTTTGAGTGTTCGTAAATATAAGGTGACTTATGGAGTAAATATAAAAAAATGTTTTATTTGTTTACCATACCTCTCATTTATTTATATTTTTATTAATTTAACATACCTCTTTTACAAATATGGTATTTGGCCCATGGGATTCACCTAAATAAAACCTCTTTCTTGAGCCTCCATAAATAGAATGAGGGTTATGGACTAAATATAAAAAGAGGTTTTATTTATTTACCATACGTCTAGTTTATTTAAATTTTTATTTATTTACCATACCTTTTGAGTAAGTATAAAAAGACGTTTTATTTATTTACCATACCTCCACTTTACTTATATTTTTATTTGTTTACACCCTTGCATGTATATAAGGTAACTTATGAAGTAAATATAAAAAATGTTTTATTATTTACCATACTTCTCATTTATTTATATTTTTATTAATTTACCATACCTCTTCTATAAATATGGTATTCGGCCCATAGGATTCACTTAAATAAAACCTATTCTTGAAAATTGGCGAATGGAAGGTTGTAACTCATAATTTCAAGGGCTAAATTTACCTTTTTTACCCTCTCCCTGAAAATAAAGTGGGCTATTTGGGGTGATTTGTAAAAATGTATTATGATACAAAATATTCGCCCACTAAAAATTTAAAACTCCTTAATTTCGCCAAAGGGCGAACATTCGCCCCTAAAATTTTCTATGAAAAAAAGTGTTTTAATGACACGAAATTGGCCGAATGAGCTCACTCTCAAGACTTAAATAGGAAAGAGGGTTTTTTAAATAATCTATTATGTGTTTTTTATTACAAATTCTTTATATATATATATATATATATATATATATATACTAGAATGAATGATTACAATATATTTTTGGCAATTCAAATTCAAGAAATTTTCAAAACTAATTATTCACCAAACCATTTAAGCTAAAATCTCTTAACAATAATAAAAAGAATCATAATATGTATAAAAAAATGCATCTAACATAACCAGTAATTATATAAAATATATTCATAAATGAAATGTGTAGACCAAACATGCACAATTTACTACTATAACATAGTTAAAAAATATAACATTTATAAAATATATTCATAAATGAAATGTGTAGACCGAACATGCACAATTTACTACTGTAACATAGTTAAAAAATATAACATTTACGCTGTAAGGTGTTTCCATTTCAGAACAACATCCCAAATACCACTTATGTTTTTCTCAGCCATCCATTTCAGAACAACATCCCCAAATACCACTTATGTTTTTCTCAGCCATCCATTTTCTATGTTAAACGATAAAACTATCTTCTACCGTGAGATCAATACCTCCATCACCCGGCATATCTGGGTGGTTACTCAAGTCAGGTGGGATTTTAGTTATTTAGTTCCAAGTGAATATTGTTGTACCTCCATCACGATTTTGGTGGGACCTTAGTTATTCCATTTGGTGTCAGTGTCTATGTTACAATCGTTGTTAATATCTATGTTACAATCTTTGTTCCTCAGGCAGCGCAGAGTGGGTCGGAACAGAGGAGTACAACATAGAGGATTAATGGTCCATCTCCACTCAAGCCACGGTCAGTTGGTTTCCTATGGCGGATCTCGCCAATAAGAGACTTGGGCATCGATCTCTTTGTAATAGATGCCCTCCCCCTGTACAAATTTGCGGCTACAAGTTTTGAAAAAGAGATTAGAATGTGCCTTTTGTCTGAGCAGATTCAAAGGTTCATATTTCCTGGGATTGGTACCCAACAAGCCAACGGACTGGAGGACAGGGGTCTTAGCTCCTCTATAAAAAGGGCATGTAGATGGGTTTTTTTTGTTTTGTTTTTTTTAATTTTTAGAATTTTATGTCTAGTTGCACGTACAATTTTGGAAATTTAACCACGGTAAAGTCAGTACCAGAGAGAATTTGAATTTCTCGCATCGTAAAAAGTAACGATGACATAGGGATTTGTTGATATTTTGTTCACTACCTTGATTAAATTTTCAGGGTTTAATTTATTTCATTTCCAGTTTTTTTTGGACATGCACTCATATTTGCATAGAATTATTGAAGTATCTTGAGCACAATGATCCTTTTGATAATAATTTCCTAACATAACAACAAACTTCCCTTCAGAATGGCGCAGGTTTGCCCGACAGCCAGTTGACCAGATGTGAACCAAGTGTTGGGCCAACTTTTGGTTGACCGACAAGACAAGTGAGTGAATACAAGTCTTTAAATCACAGATGAAGTCAAATAAACATGAATACCTGGTTAGTGCAGGATAGATGCAATGATTTCAAGGAGGGAAGCTCCAAAACGAAGTGAAGGCAAAATTATGGACAGTGGTTGTGGCCGCTACAGCAAGAAATTATAAGGAAAATTAAGGAAAATGAAGAAAATAGAAGCCTCAATGATAAAAAGCCTTCTGAAAATGAGTTCATAACTTTTTCTGGTTTGGATTTTTTCATTTCAACGTTTTGTGAGTGTGGCTTTGGAATTAGTTTCAAAGAGAGAGAAGCACGTAGAGGACAAAGAAATCACTCAAAGGAAGGAAAATGACAAGCAAGGAAATCAAAGGAAAGCAAGGAGAAGGTTGGATCAACAGCTTCAGCAAGATGGTTTTGCAGGTAATAGATTACATGTGTGGTTTCCTAGCTGAGGTGTGAATGCATGGTACATTCATTTATTTATTTGGTTCATTTTGTATCATTGGCATGGGTTTTTTTGGGTTTGACAATGGTTTGAACTTTTCCTTGCAATTTCTTAGATAATCATGGTGTGATGAGATTCATTTTTGGTTAAGATTTGGATTTTTGGAAGATTTTGTATTCGGGTGAGGCAGTCTTAGGAAAATTCCAAAGGTTTGGGGTGAAGATGGATTTCTTAAGGAAGCCCTCAACAGGTTGGTGGAGACAAGAAAATTCCTCAACGGATGGTGAAGGAATTTTGAGGCATCTGATCTTGTTTTGGTTTTGTGATCTCTTGACGAGTTTTGTAAAGATCGTGATAGTTTAACAGTGGAGGTGGTTTAACGTATGGATTCCCTTGTATTTTTATGTCTTGGTTTATCCCATGAAATCTCACATTCATGCTTGGAATATTGCACGGGGCTGATCGGCTAAAAGAAATATTTGGTTCATCTCAATCTATGGTCAGGTGGTATGTGGAAGTCCTTGACTTGGTTGGCTTCTGCATATGTTACTAACAATTATTTCTCTATTGTGATTTAGGGGTACTTGTACTTGTTATTATATCCAGATAGCTATTAAGTCATGGTTAATATTCTATTTATATGTTGGTATAAGCATGGTTCTGTAATATGTTTTAGTTATGGATTTTGTTCACGCTTTGTTAATTTAGTAAATGGTTGATGAACGTATAGATTAATAAGCATTATTTTAGTTATGTGGAGAGGGTATAGTGCATTTTTTTTTTTCTTTTTATCTCAGATTAATACGATTAGATATGCATTCATGACCCGTAACTTACATGTTTGTCGAGTGTTTGATGAAATGTTTGTTACAGACTAGGCATGTCTTAGGTCAGTGCTTGTTCAAATTTTGCATCAAAATATTTGTTATTATGTCATTTATCATTTGGATAAGTTACAAGAAGTTATGGGAAGTGGTATGGAGGCTAGCCTGGAAATGTTTTTTAGATATTGGTAACACACCCTTTGAACTAGAGATTTTAGTCTTTTACCACATGGAGGCAGTGTTGAGCATGTGATTGGAGGCCTATAACCACACCCAAGCCTTGTCATGCATGCAGTGGTAAGCTTAGCGTAGTGAAAAAGAGCCTCAATTTAGGGTTTGGTCACATGGGGTGGTCCTTTGGCCCCTAAGTGTCACGTAGCCCTGAGGGATGTTGTGAGTTGTCATTTTATCGGCCCTACTTCAATAACTAGAGCTTGGAGGTTGGGTCATTTCATAGTGCCTCTCTTCTTCACACTTACCTAAAGGCCTTGTAAACGCAGGTAAATGTGGGGTGACGTTGTTATGCTAAATTACTTAGATAGGTGTTTGTAGGGAGAAGCAAGACGTAAAACTATAGAAAAATTCTATCAAAATAGAGGACTAACATAGGACATAAGGCTCCCAAGGCATGGGAGTCTGACTGATTCTTTCTATCAAGGGAGAAAAATCATCCATTAACATGGAACCATCCATGAAGGTGGGACTACCGCAAGGATCAAGATGCTTAGGGGACAAAGAGAAATGGTTTGGGTGTGCAGAGAGTGGACACTAGAGTGATGGAAAAAGGAAGGACATTTTCCCTTGCAAAGAGAGAAGAAGAAAGGGAACCAATTATAGAAGAAGCAAAAGCATTATGAACATAGTTAACGATAGGGTGATTAGAAAAAAAAAAAGGAGGTCTCCTATTAAGGGAAGACGTTGCACTGACAATTACTCTTATATGGCTTTCCTTGAGTGTCAATGGATCTCAATCAAAGAGAATTCTCCTAGAGAGTCTTGAATGAGATTCCAAAAAATTAGATCTGTTTCTTTCTTTCTTGACATTTTTTCTCGAAAATTTTTTAAACCCTTTTGTTGATGGACCAAATTTTGTGGACTTTCTCTGCAAATAGCTTGTCTCATGGTAGATAAAGTACAAAAATGGAAGGCACCAATAATATATTTTCCGATAATAAGAGATATACTAGAATTTTAATCAATTTCACTTCAGATGCCTCCACTCACATCCACTTCCTCTTGCATTAATCCATCCTTTTCATCTAGTTTGTTTCCAATTAGAGAAACTAACAACTGTTTGGCCCCATGACCATGCCAATTTCTTCTAACTTGAAGACAAAGGGGGACCCAACGAGAATGGGCTACACTTTATTATAGAAACTAACTATGTTGTGGGATCAAAATCAATGGCTCAAGGATTTATTATGAGCCTTAACAGCCCCTAATTCTAGGGAAACACCAATATCTTTCTTTTGTCACTCTACCATGAATATGAATGCTATTGATCCCTGATCCAAAAGATGAAAAGTAAGAGAATAACTCATTATTGGTTTCAAATTAAACTTAGTCCAATTTAAGAGAGACGTTTTCAAAATTTCCTTTCTGTTGAATACACCCACCAAGGCTTTCTTATAATTTGAGGGATGGCCTATAATCTAACATCATGATAACTGTCATAGTGATTTGAAAAGACTAGTGCTTTTGAAATCATTGACTAAACTAGGGCTGAACACTTTTGAGCTTACTCAAGGATTTCTGAAAAGGGAGATGGGGAAATAAGGGAGGAAGAGTGATAATAAACTTGAGGACATGGAAGAGGGAAGTGGATCCACTCGCAAGCCAAATAAATGAGCTATATTATTCCCACCTTTGTATGTGAAACTGATGTGGAAGATCATGTTTCCTTCTATTGATCTATTGAGTATCTAAAGGATTCATAGGAGCATTTATAAGTGTTTCCATTGAGATTAGGTTAGATACATGAGGATGAGGCACATAATAGTTTTCTTGGGATAAAAAAACCGAAGAGTGTGGAGGGATGGTATAGTAATCAAGAAAAACATCCTCCATGTCGATAGACATAAAGGGGAAATATTATATGAATAGAGGGATCCCATAATTTTCTTAGAAAAAAATAGTAAGGAAATTACGAAGGGAAAAGAATGGCACCAACGGAGTAAAGGGAGGTATGGGTCTAAATGATGAGGGAAGAAAGTAATCAAGAAAATCCTGCCCCACAAGACATGTAGAAACCCTTGCTCACGAACCTCACAATGAAATCCCCTCTTCTCCACACACACACATGTGCACAAACATATATAAACGAATCATAAATGAATGAATTAATTAAAAGTAATTAAAGGTAAATATAAAAATTAATTTTGCCATGTCTATTTTTGAAATGAGATTCTATAATTTTAATTTAACTATCAGTAATTATTAGGTGAATGGTAGGGATTTAACCTCCATAGTCTATTATTGAGAATTTATAGTAGTATTCACAAATCAAAGGTTGAAATTTATCTCCAAAGTAGTTATTCCCTTTCCCCCCTTTAATTAAATTGATTAATTAAAAAAATTCCATAGGAATAGGTGCCTTATGAAGTAAGTTATGGTTTTTTTGGCATGCGTTTTTAATCGGCCATGGTATTGGCTTATGATATTAAAACAAATCCTATTGACATATTAAGAATATCCATGATAAATAGGAGGAAAAGCTCCATGGTCAACAATCATGTTCGATGGCTTTTCAAATTTAAAATGTTTGGGTTACATATTAGTCCTTTTTATCATTAATAATAATAATAATAATAATTTAAAATAAAGTTGTAATTTAGTTGGTTTTTTTGACATTTTATATTTAAAAATGTGATGTATATCACGAAGTAAGTGTTTTGATTCTTACTAGTCCCTACCAAGGCACGACTCTAGCAATCTGTTTGGTTTTGAATACCCATTAGTTGAGATTTGACCAATATATAGCCAAAGCCAATTTGTAATTTCTCCTATTGGTTCATATTCTTAAGGTCTTATTTCCACCTTCACGACATGTGCATTAGAACATAAAGAAATAACCATTCTTTCAGCTAGATTCTATGCCACAGTCGAGGTTTGTGCAACTTCCATCACTATCATTACTCCCAGTCATTTTTTCTGGTCAGTTCTGCGCAAGTTGTTGATAGTTGTTCTGGAGAGATGGAATATGATATTATCAATTCCCTCTAGATACCCCATGTCTACAATAATAGATATGGGTTTCTTGTTCCTTTGCTTCATCATTTTCTGGTCATTTTATTTCATTAGTATGTGGTGAAAAGTTAGCTTTTAATGGCCTCCCCTTCCCAATGTCTTTATGATTGTAAAAAAAAAATATCTTTATGATTGAGATAAATAAGGATGACATGAAATGGCCCCTTTCCTCATATGTCACTCTATATGGCGATGGTATTATGTGAATTCTTACTTATGGCACTCCACATACTTCATTTGTGTTCATTTATTTTTATTGAATTCTGGTAACTCTGGTTGCAATGATGGTGGGGCCTGTGCCATGTGGATCATAATACATTAGAAGTGAGAGTAGACGTTGTAAGCCCCATTTTATTTAGAGTGGAAGCGAATGTGGAGATTTCTACAAGGTAAGGGATGAATGAAAATACTTAGATAAATATTTTTTGTTATTATTTACCAAATTATTGTTAATTAATGGATACTATATGTTAAATTCATGGAGGAATACTTATGCTCTCTGAAACCTGTAACTATCGTGACTACTGATGAATTCCTAGGAGAATACTATGCATTTGGTACAACTCATTTTGATTTGAGTGGAGTTATGATTTTTCATATGGCTACCGATGGAAAAACAGTGACGCCTCTCAATTTTGGAGAGTTCCAAGTTCTATATAGGCGATATAACACATTGAAACGTAACATGAAAAAATCACATTCAGTTGTGTTTTTTGTCAATATTTGTTCCGATGCTATTTATTACAGGACCTTGTACGATTATCCGAGAAAGGGCATAAATTCCCATGCGACTAAAGGCTTCACGGTCCTACTAGTTCTTCATACTCATCAAATACAAAGACAAAGATGGAAATATGAGAAAAATTCATGTAAAATAGGTGTTTATTGTTTCCAAATACAATCATTAATATTTCTACTGTTAATTTCCTAAATTGATGATGGATTAAGACTGTAGGAAAATTTAGATGCATGGACAAAATTGAGGCAGGATTGTCTGCCGAAATGTCATCCACTAAAGGAACCATTCCATGAGAAATACAACACTAACGAGAAAATGAAAATTGTATGTGATAAACGTGATTCCCTAGCACTGGTATCCTAACACCACATATAAAGCACATCTCAATTCAGAAGATTGGCCTAGATTTTGAGCTTCATTATTATTATTTTTTTAATTCTTTTAATGTGTAAAGGCCATTCAATTGAATTCAATGACAAAGAATTAATAGAAACGTGGAGCATAGGATTGCTCTTCTCAATCTTATGAATTAGTTAAATATGATTACATTGGGGACATCAACAATAAATAATCGCAGTGAGATTAAAGTAAACTAGACTAACTGAAACTGAACTAGGACACTTGAATGGACAGATGTGACACCTAGGAGGTGGTTGAAATTAGATTCTCCAACACTCCCCCTTAATTACAACCACATAAATATTTAATTAAGATGCTTGTTGGTCTATGTCTCAGCTAGACTTACAATTAAAAAAATTTACTTCAACTAGATTTACTTTTCTTCTTCAGATCCCATAGCCCCTAAATTGTTTAAGCTTTTTTTTCTTATTGTATTATTCAAACCTTAGTTTCTTCATTTCTTGGTGCGACTCTTATATTGTTCTAGGTTGTCTAAGAATGTCCCAGAATTCTTCAAAAATCATCTTGTATGTGGACTATGCCACATGTCATCTTTTGCTGTGTGATATTCATAATCAATTTGCTGCAACATAAGTTTATAATAAAAAAATATTTCTTCAGGACCCCAATACCTGAAAATTTCATTCATGTTTCCATTATCCAAGTTGTCTTCAACATTCATTTTTGCAGCTTCTATGGAGACTTTATTAATACATGGTGTTGCAAGACATGCTTCAAGGAACTTTAACTCTTCATAATTTTTATGTGTAACTACACATTGGAAATCAATGGTAAGTGTAAAAATATCTACAAAATCGCATTGGTTTCGTTCCTTCAGCTCTACAATGATAGTTTTCTCCTATTGTGATTCCTTCTATACATCTATATATGCCATTCTCTCTCTCTTTGTATTTGTCTCTTTTACTTCTTTACTAACATGTGTTGTTGCAGACAGGTTGTCTTCCACTTAGTTTGCAAACTCAAGTAGAATTATCCCAGCAAATAGTATCATGTCAATATGATGTTTCTATTGCATCATCTGCAACCATTCATGATTAGCCAACAATTCTTCATCAAAGTTTACATCAGAAAAACTAATTGTTGTAGTCACCATAGCATTGATTGCTCCAATGGAAGCTTTTTGGCTTGATGGGCTCTGACCTAGGTTCAACATTAGTCACGCAAGAAAATCCCTACACTACTGACCCTTTCGGAATCAACCTGCGGAGCGTGGACCGAAGTCTCACCTGAAGCAGTATGGGGGGATGCAGGAACCAAGTTTCCGCACCCTGAGATGGTTGTGATGTCGGTTTTACACCTTAAATCTGCCTTTGCACAAATCGATAAGCCTTTAGGGCTTATCGATGTACTTCTTTATTAGTCTTTCAAAACCTTTGTGAAGGTTTGTGATCATCCTTTGCATAACCCTAACAAGAAATATCAGTAGTTACGTGCCCCTATAACTACTTTTCTGTATAGTTTCTTGAATTTAAGTGTTCGCCAATTCTCTTATGCAATTAAGCCTTTCTTCATGTAAACATATATTTCTACTTATGTTCATATAACAGAGGAAAACATATATATTCGCACATCAAATTAGCAATAAAACATAAATCCAGTGCTTAACATAACATAATTACATGCAATTGAGAGAAGTAAAATGCACAATAATTTTAGAATACTTCTCCTTATTGATGGTTCAAATTTTCTAGTACAAACTCTAACTACCTTGCACACACAACTTCAGGGGTCCGTGCACTCAACTGTGGACTTCTACCCTAGGCCTCTGCGCACTCAGTTGCAGAGACTCTTTCCTACGCTACGACTCTCGCTCTTAGCTCTTTATAGACTTATCAATAACTCTATCTTGATGAACTGAACTAAACTGAACGGAACTATCTTAGACTCCTCTAAGACCTCCTTTTTGTATGATCCCATGGTCCGTGGACCAAGGGCGGATCTCATCAAGCCGACACAACCTGTCTAAACTAAGGGCGGAAACCCTTTTTGACTCTTAGTATCTTCGCGCTCCACGATCACAAAATGCGGAGACTTTACATTTATTTACATAAAATTTGGGCTTCTTGCACCAAAACCGGGCTTTTAACCCAAAAATTGATCCATTCCCCATAGGCCCCCAACACAAACATGGTGACTCGCCCTCAAGTCACTCGACTGATGCCAAGATCTTGTCACAAAGACCTGCCAGCTCCACTTGGACTACTTCAACATCAACAGTGCACTATGTTGCCACCTGCTTCATCTCCTCAACTAGCTGCTCTGTCACTGGCACTATACTATCTAACTATATCATCTGCTGAGTCACCTACAGACCAACTAGCTTTCGTACGATGGTGGCAGTAAGCACATAGGATTCATTAAGCGAAGGCCCTCTTGAGGATGCTCTCTTTGCGCTGTGCTGCATCGACCTGCTCCTTTAGTACCTTTGCCTCCTGCAATTTTACTAGCCTCTGCATAAGGGCGAAAGTGCACACCATCGCTTTGACTTCATCATATCTCTGCTGCAGCTCTTGAGCCTCTATTTCTAACATTTGCAAGGTGGGATCCTCTCGCAAATTGGTAACCACTTCGAGCGCCTACTCGAAGAGCGCAGTGCACTCCATCACTACGTTGTTTACTACTGCCACGATGTCTTTCACAGCTCTCTCACGCTTCTCTCTGACTTCTACTAGGGTTGAAGGCTAGGCCTTCAACTGTAGTTCTATAATCTTGAGGTCTAGGTCAAGCTAAACCTTTGCTAACTCTATTCTGGTGTCGCACACTCCAGTAGCGAGCTTCCAAATCCGCACATCTACTGGCTCATCATTGGGAATGTCCAGCTCTAGGACAGACTTGCATGCCTCAGCCACTACCTTGGCTGTGGGATCATTTTTTACTGTGATCGCTTTGACGAGGTTAACATCAGAATTCCATTATACAATCATCTGAGTGTTGTTGAATTTCTGTTCACTGATTACCTGTAATGTGCACCGTTCACGGGCCTATATTTCTGTGATCATGCCATCCTAAAAATTGTGAAGTGCCTCATTCAGAAGCACGACCAAACTGAGCCCCACTCCTTTGAGGGCACTGAAAACGGGCCTATCAACTTTAGTCTTTGTGGTTAGCACTCCCTTCAGGAACATTATTTCCTGGGGATCCAGTGTGCACACCATCCCTGCTGCTTCTGATGTGCTGGGTGCCAAACTAGTTGACACCGCGTTGCTTCATCCCACGCTGGTCTGGACTCGCGACGCCTATATCTACACCTCGTGTAGACCCATTTGAATGGCACCCAAGGCTTGCTTCTATTGTAGCTCGAACTGCTGCAGCAGTTTTGTGGTGGCATCCATTACCATATCACTGATATCATTTAAATCACCTGCTATTGAGGTGATCGGATCGAGAGAATTCTTGTTAGCCTTAGACTTCTTTCATAGCCCTACATTCTTTAGATCTCTATTGCGCTTAATGCATAACGGAGTAGTCTCTTGGTTCGCTCCTGCTTAGTTCAATTACTGGTCCTCCTCCTCTATCTCCAGGGAAGGAGACTTCTGACAACTATCAGAACCACGCTCCTCTTCTTCCACCTATCCTCCCATCTCCTTCACAGTGGTTTGATCTGCCTTAGCCTTGTCCTCAGCCTCTTTTTTTCTCTTTGCGGCCAACTATTCCATCTTCAACTTGGCCTCTTCTTTTTCCCATTACGCTGTGGTCTTGATAGACTCAACTGTCAAGTCTGAGGCACTGCGCCAATCTGCCGGCTAGTAGTCGAGGACTATTGTAATCACATCGTTTTTTGCAAGGTATGGTAGGTCATACCATTTCTGCCCAGGATCCTTTCACGCATGTATCGAGACCCAGTGGAAGTCGGCCTAAACTCCACATACTCTTGCAGCTTCTCAAAAATGGTTGGCAACAACCATGGTTTGCAATTGATGGCCATATGGATACGCATCTCCATCAAGATCAAAAATATCTTGCTATCCTTGACCCTTTGAGGGTCCTTCGTATCCCATAGCGAAGCAAACTTCATTGCTTCTGGTAGGTCAGGTGTGACCGGAGGAAATTGGCTATCCTCTGGTAACTCCCACTCGACTAGCACTATGGACAGTCGCAGCCAGGCATAGTGGAATGTTTTGTTGTGATCCTGCGCCTTTATGCAGTTCGTCGGGAATTCCCACAGAGGTAGCGCACTAGTTAAAATATACGCCCTCCATGCACTGGGCCTCTACAGCTACTACTGGTGCTGACACTTCATCTGCACGACACTTTCGCATAATCTTTCCTACAGTGATTTGCGCTAATACTTTGACCGCGGGGTCAGTTATACTTGAGATGGCGTAGCGGCATGGCTTCTTAGTGAGTTTGAATTTGTCCTTCATTGCTTTAGTGAGGACATGCCCGCCCATCTTTCTGCCAAACGCCATGGCTGGATTTTCTCCCAAGTGTGGCAGTCGAGTGATCCTATGGATCAGCATGTCAGTGATGGGTATCGGCTCTTCTAGCCACAGGCACCCATCATGCACTAAGCACAACAACGTCTTGATCACTACCATGGTTATGGGTGTCTGGTTATAATGCAACACCCACAACATGTTTAACAAACCTGCCTTATCTACCCCTTTCACCCACTTTCTTGGATCCAGCATGGTCAGCCCAAAGTCTTTGTAGAAGACACGGTGCATGAGTTGGTCTGTCGCTAAATGGGGAAAACGTTCTGCATTAGCCAAATCCCAGTTCTCCAATTTTCAAAGGGGGATGCACCCCAGCCACGGTCCTCCAAAGATGATTTGGTCCAGTAGTAAGGGTGTGTATAGTGTGACCTTATTTTCATGAATATCCTTTGGAACTTTTGTCTTGCCTTTGCGCGAAGGAATGTACTCAGGCAGTTTATAAATGGGGTCAGACCCATCCACATCAATGTCATCCACTCCCTCCATATCAATGTCATCTGCACTCACATGGAGTTCTTCAACATCAAATTCAGGCTCTAGGTCAATCACCTTGCCCTTCTCCTGTGTGGTGGGCTTTCCCGTCTGTGGGTTCTTTCTGGATGATGTGCACATCGACTGTTGCACTTTCTACTTATCCTTCTTTGATTTTGGACCCTCCTTGGTCTGTGTAGGCATCAGCCTAGGTGTCCTTGGGTATTTAGGCACTTCTTTCGGTACTTCAACACTTTAAACCTCTGGCGCAACCCCGTCAGCTACCATTACTACCTCCGGGGCAATTCCTTCAGGTGTCATTACTTCTCTTGCACTCATGGTTTCTACGAGCATCGAAATAATGCTACACAACAACACCTATATCTCCCTTCATAACTTCTAAAACACTGAACTCGCTATAAGCGCTTCAAAGATCTTAGGGTTCATACAGACCTGAGAGCTTAATACCTTAATTCTCAAAATGCTAAGTATTTTTCACTGGGCAGCCACCTGTAATTTATAGGCATTTTCAAATTCAAATCCAACTCTTCCCCCCATAACTCATTCATAAATATTAGATTGGCGGAAGATTCTCACAGATCTTGCCCTTAAATTTTGACTTAAATGCCGCCCCCCTGCTCCATTTGGCCATTTTCCCACTGTCAAGTGAACAATGACCATAACGATCACTTTCTGCTACCCTGCACAGTCCCTTCTTGGATAGCACAACTCCCTGCATGTTTTTGCTGAAACTGTGACATTCCTTCATTCCCCACAGTTCCCCAATCATGTAGCTCCCCTACCTAGGCAGTGTAGTTTATAGTCTTGCGCCTCGTTTCAGCTGCCTGGAGCACTAAGACTGTGCTTTGATAATGTAGTCATATGGCTAGATCGCCAATGTATGTTGGCATTGTAATGCATGTGTTGTACTTGATGGCAACCCACTTGTAGCAGAAAAACTCACTTGTATATGGTAACTAGATGAATCTACAGAATAGATATCAGATGTGACAGAATGCATGGCAGTTGTGTTTACAAATGTGACAAAATGTAGCGTAGTTCAAAGGAATTAGTTCAGAAGTAATGTACAATGGTAACTATCTCAGATGACAATTCATAGTGCAGCAAGTTAACAACAAAGGATTAAAAATCAGACTAAAAAGGATGAAGAAAGAGAGGTATACACAGGTTCACCTTGTCCAAGCTGCGTATACACGGAAGTTTATTGAACAAAAGGAGCGTACACGTACACACACACTTTCAGAAGGAAAAGTGTGTATATCTTAGAAAAACAAAGTTTTTGGTCCAAGGTATTTCTTGGTCCAAGGTATTTGACCCAAGGTAATTGGTCTGAGGTATTGACTCTAGGTATTTGGTCCATGGTATTGAGAAAGGCCTAAAACTATATAAGGAGGAGAATATCATTAGGCCAAGAGGGGCAAGGATTTGAATATCTTATGAAGTGTTGGATTATATATGTAGGTTAATGAGCTTCTGATGGGTTGCTAGATCTAATCTAAGGATGCACCTACATGGCTAATAAAGGTTGATGGACCAGGATCATAAAGGCTTAAGAGTATTATCATTATCTTGTTTGATCTTGAACAATCTAGATCTGAATACAGATGCATGTTTTATTCTGTAAATGTGATGATCTAGATATGATTGAAGTCTGGAATAGTTGTGATGTTTTAAGTTAGCATTTACATATCTATACACAGGTTCGCTTTGGTAAAAGTGCATATGCACGCTGGTTCGACACATGGAAGTAGTGTATACCTTATGAAGTATGATGTTTAAAGTTTCAGTTGTCTCTGTTTGCTGTTGTAGAGTTCTGGGTTCTGCTTTCTATTTTGATGACTGTATTCTACTGACAGTGTTCTGAATGATCAGATTGATTGATTGTGGCTTTCTTCAGTGATGATGGGTTGTCAAGTGATTGATTGATTTAGTTGTGGTTGATTCAAAAAGTGATGATTGGGTTTTAGTGATTGGTTGATGTAGATGTATTTGATGGTTGTATTGCAGTTATGATTTTCTGAGTTTCAATGTTGTTGATGGGTCGAGTATGAAAATTGGATGAAACAAGGTCTTCATGTGTGTTGTTGTGTACCAGGAGCATCCAGTTTGAAAATTTATGAAATGTGGTCTCTGGAGGAAGAAAGAAGGTCGTAGCCTTCTGTAGGTTGGCTCCTATGTACTAGTAAACATATCGGCTAGTACAAGAGCTAGGGGGCTGTAGCTCCCTTCCAGTAGAAGCTGAAGAACGAGAGAAGGTTGTAACCTTCTGCAGGTAGAAGCCTGCATATTGGTATGAGTCTGCACCAGTACAATGTTGTAAACAGATTTTCTTATTATTAAAAGAAGACAAAGACAACAGCAGTAGGTGGTTTTCACCCAGATTTGGATTCCACCTTAAATCTTGATGTTCATGTGTGTTAGTTATGTGTGATGGTTCATTATGTTATTAACTGCACATGGTTACTATTTAATGTTTAATAAAGTATTGATGCACAGATTAAAGATCAACATATGATGGATTAACTGAATCATAAGTTCACTAGATATATGCTGGTTTCCTTAAGAACAGTTGCATGCACACACAAGTTCCCTTCACGAAGTAGTGTTATAAATCTGATAATGGAAATGAAAAACATATTGATTTGCTAATACTGATTCACCCCCCCTCTCAGTATTATTTCCAACAATTGGTATCAGAGCAGGTCCTTTGGCAGAAGCTTGATCGCTTGAAGGAGATCCATATAAACAATGGGAAAGAAGAAAGAACCTCAAAGAAGAAGGCTTCTCAAAGGAACTATGACAGTGGGAGAGTCGACTTGGGATTATGTGGAAGAAACTCTTCAAATTGAGAATCACCTCAGAATGAAGATGAAAAAGCAAAAGAACTATCAGGTATGAATTTGTTATCTTATGGTGATACATTTCTCTGTCCATTTGAAGATGATGAAAGTGACAGCGAAACAACTAAATTTGCTCTTATGGGTGAAAGAGAAAGATATCAAATAGAGGCATAATTTAAAAAACTCACAGACAAGATTAGAGATCAACAAGATCTATTGGACAAAAGGGAGTGTGCCTCCAAAGAAGAAGTTACTAGACTAAAAGCTCAACTGGAGGAAGAAAACAAAGTAAGGAAGCAGTACAAGGAAAAGGAAGATCAATGTCAAAAGCTACAGGATGAAGTGACATCATTAAGAAATGAAGTAAATAAAAGGAGCGCAACAATCAATAAAATTAAAGATAGATCTAGTTACTATGAAGGTCTTGAAGCTAAGATCCTCTCTCTCAAAGAAGATCTTGAAAAATCAAATAAGCAGAATGAAGAACTAATCCAAGCTCTTGAAGAAAAATAAAATGAAGTTCTCGAATTAAGGCAACAAGTGGAAGAAGGAAGAAAAGCTGAAGAAATCATGAAGAAGCAGTATCTTGAAAAGGAAGAGCAATATCAGGTTGAGGTAAATATACTAAAAGGTAAATTAGAAGAAAAGGATAAGCTTTTACGATTTCAAGATAGTAGTAAGATTTTGGATGATATTCTTAGTAGTCAAAGGTCTCCTGCCATCAAATCTGGTCTTGGTTTTCATGAATCTATTGAAGGTGAATCTAGCTCACAAGCTTAGGGAAGGAATTCTAATCCAAAATATGAAATTCTCAACAAGGAGATTAGAGGTCAACCCCATCAACAACCAAGGAAAGAAATTATTCAAAGAAAATCTTTTACTCCTAAATGTGGAAGTGATAGTCAGTTATTTCCTCAAATGAATAATGTTGAATGTTTTATATGTCATAATATTGGACATGTTGCAGTGAGATGCGGAAGTAGAGACCATCACAGAGAAATATCATCAGCTTCCCGGTACTTTAAGGGATATTGTTTTTCTTGCGATATGTTTGGTCACAAAGCCATTGACTACTATCGAAGAAATATGAAACATGTAAGATGTTATGCATGTAACAAGTTTGGACATATAGCAAAGGAATGCAGGAGAAAATTTTGGACACCATACCAAAAGGAGAAAACATCATCATCAAAGATATGGAAGAAGAAGGAAGTACAGTCAGAAAAATGTGGCATGGCACAATGTATAGACATAACAAACTCAGGGGGAGCTGAAAGTGTGAAACTTCAATGTTCTAACTCTCATATGCAAGTTCCATGAATATAATTCGCATATATACATGAGTTGGAAGCTACACAGTCATGTATATGTTGGTCTAAGGAAAAATGCAGTGGGACAGACTCAGAAAAACTGATTTGATATGATTCAGAAAATTATCAGTTATCTTTTCTGTCATGGTGATAGATGACTACAGTTTGTGGATGTTATTTAGAAGTATTTTTGATGCTCACAAGTTGTTGATAACTTGATGTATATCTAATTGATGATGATGCCTTGATACTTCTTACTGATATGTGCAATGATCAGATCTGACAGTGAACAGGAGGAACAAGTTCATGGGGAGAACATGCTATGCTTCTAATAAAGCATTGTTGGCATTATGTTTAGAAGTCTTTGGTACCTAATCAATAATGATGATGCTTATGTGGCTAAATGATACATCTTGCTATGTTACGGTTATGAGTCTCCCATAATAAAATATCAAATGATACTTGGGGTCACATAGTTGGTATTCAGATCAGATTTATGGATGATTGTGAATGACTTTTTGATGATACATATGGTACATACATGTTGCTTACATGGTGATATTCGTAACAACAACAAGAAGTACAAAGCTTGGGTACACAACTTCATTATTTGATGATGAGCCACTCATTTCTTTTATGCTGCTGTCATCATGCCTTCAAAGATGCATAAATTTCATATGGTGCAGTTATGATGCAGGATTCCTATAGTTCTTGGCTCTCACATGGTTGATGATTGTTGTTGTTAATGATATCAAGAAATCTTGACAAACAACCATGAGCTCATGATACACATTTCTATCTCTTTGATGGATATACAATATGCTGGATACATGGATAATTACTTAAGTTGCATATTAATAAATATTGTTGGTTGCCCAAGAGAATGGTGTTATTGCAGGTCACATGAAGGCATAGCTATTTGAAGACATGGATATTCAAAAACATGGCTTACTTAGACACATAATGATGATGAGTTCTTACCTTATGATGATAGATTTATGCTCATTGATTATCATGGTTGATGCTTATTAGATGTGGGATGTTCCCTAGTGATGAAACATGGTTGATATATTAAGGGTTCTTGTGAAAGATCATGTAGTTCTTGATGATGATGTTGTCACTATGGTGTTTTCACATATGATATGATGTGAATGATTTTGTGTTACTACTTGGAGATATGACATATGCTTAGTTGATTCATGGAAGGTTATGATAAGGCTCTTTCTACTAAGGAAATGAAGCAAGTTGATCTTGATGAGATCGAGAGGATGAGTTGATATCTATATACGACATACTTATTCACAGGTTGATGATATTTACTTTGTCATATCTTTGAAACTGATGATGGACATGTTAGAGTCGGTCTTGTCAGTCCTCCGTCAGAGATCAAAACTCTTTCTGCATCTCATTTTTAGGTGTCTCGCTCCATTCACTCAGCTGCATTCCATTAGAGGCATGCCATAATCTGACGGAAGGGTCTTGTCAATTCATTCCCCTCATGTCTTGTACCTGCTGGCTTAGGTCTTTTCATCAAAGTTATTAAGGTCCATGACAGTCAATGTTTGATCTTTTAATGGACAAGAGTCATTTCAGTCATTAGGTGTAGGGTTTGCAAATTGTTGTTCTCAAATAATACTTGCAGGCTAGAGGAAGGTTCAATAATTCACTCAAATGATGTTTCTGAGGAAGAAATGATGAATTTTTGAAAACTGAGAGAGGTTTTTGTCCAAAATAGGCCAAGGAATAAAAACCTCATTCACGTTTTACACAAGTTTCATGGTTTAAGAGAAATGTCAAAAATACAATTGCCTCGGGAGAATTGATGCACCTCTAAAGTGACCTTCGTTAGCCAAATGACTTGCTTGATGGGTAAAATGATAATTAGACACAAAGATATTTCCAATGAGCTATCATGAGCTCAATTTGGAGTTGAGGAACACCTTCAAAAGTTGACTGCAACAGCACTCTGCCTTGAGGCAGCCTCATTTGGAACATTTTGACCAGTCTTGGGAGATTTGATATTTGACAGGGAAAATGAACTCCAAAATGAAAAATTCCAGTTGGGTTAGAAAGTAGACTCAAAGACCTTTCCGACAAGCTACCTTTTGCCAAATTTGGACACCGCGAAGGCCTCCAAAAGTCTCCTGCAAAAACTGCTATGCACCGCGCCTCAAGCCCAGTGCGCCGCGCCACTTCCCTGTGCGCCGCGCACTGCTAAAAATTGGGAGCTGCAAATGAAGAAAGGTTTACATTTTTGGATTCAGCATGAAAACTCATGAATTATGGTGCATAGACAAGAAATTTGGAGCATTTTTGGGGCATTTTGGGTCATTTGACAAATTTTTGGGCAAAACACAGGTTTTTTCTCCCTGTGCGCCGCGCCACTGGCACGGCACTAAAAATTGGGAGCTCCAAATGAAGAAAGGTTTACATTTTTGGATTCAACATGAAAAATCATGACTGCTGGTGCATGGCCAAGAAATTTGGAGCATTTTTGGGGCATTCTGGGTCATTTGACAAATTTTTGGGCAAAACATAGGTTTTTTCTCCCTATGGCGCAGCGCTAAAAATCAGGAGCTCCAAATGAAGAATGGTTTGAATTTTTGGATTCAGCATGGAAAATCACGACTACTGGTGCTCGGACAAGAAATTTGCGCAAGTTCTGAGTCTCCAGGAGGTTAAAAACACCCAAAAAATGGCCTCTCTGCCCCTTTTTTGACACACAGGAAGCAGTCTTGGGAGAATGAAGATTTGGAGAGGAAAATGAGCACCAAATTCAGAAATTCCAGTTGGGTTAGAAAGTAGACAGGACAGTCTTTCTAACAAGCCCACTTGGACACATTTTGGACACCTACAATTTCCCCAAAATAGGCCCCAAAGTAGCGCAGCGCACAAAGAAAATGGCGCGGCGCACAGAGGAAAAATTGCCAAATTTGCTCCCATTTCACGAAATTTCGATTCGCGACTTCTCCAAGTGGGCCCGCTCATCTACACTTCGTTTTTTGGCACCTAAAATTGCATTTAAAGTATTTTTTCCCTAGATTGGCTTCTATCCAAGTGGCGAAGGAAGGCAAATGGTCACCCAAGCCATTTGTCATGTTTGTAATGCTGCACCCGTAGCTGATGGTTGGCTCTTCATCTCCATTTTGTAATAATTCGAGTAACTCCCCAACCCTTAGGAATTCTATCTCTTCATGGCACATCCTATATATTGTATGTAAACCATTTGCAAAGGGTTGGTTGGCTTGTAACTTCTGGGAGACTGTGGGAAAGAAACTCTGCTTCTTCATTGTATATTTTTGACATAGAATTAATGAAAGGCAGCGGCTCTATTTCATGAGATTCATGTGGTTGTGATTGTAGCAAATGTGCCTCTTATGTTTTCATATGTATTTCGTTATGTTTCATAATTCAATTCATGTTCATTTCCAGTCAAGTTTTCTGAGTTAGATAAGGTAAAATTCAATTTTATTGCTCTACCTGTGGGAAAATTTCATGTTCAGTGTTCTTCTTCTGTTGAAAAAGATTCATGTTCCTATGCCATTTTCACTCTCCTAAACAATCTCTCCATTCCGCGTTATTTCAAACTAGATTGCTACACTTTCTGCCTGCCTTGCCTCATGAAGTAATCTATTCCTTTGTATTAATTCTCTGTTTCTTTCCTGACCGTTGGTCCCATAGCATCCCAGAAGCTCGGTCATTCATGAAAATTGTTTCTTGTATCCATATTCACTTACTAGCCTAAGATAAATATTTCACTGTAAGTCATCTCAGACTGTTTCGTTTATCCATTCATTGAGCGTGACTTGGAGAGAGCCCTCTCCTGTTCTGGTAGGGCTAGCTACTAGACTGAGCGTGGTTTGTGGTTACCATGAATTTTGCCTTCCTTCAGCCTAAGACAGATTTAGGTGCTAACATAGTGGCGACTCCGCTGGGGAAGAAAATGGTTTTCTTGAAGATTGTTTTGCCCCAGTACCTATCTCAAGTTCAACGCTGATTGTTGATGGTGAAAAACGATCAGACATAAGAAGAAGGCTGAAATCATTCACCTAGAGACTCCATTCACTGAAGAATCCAGCAATCAATCCTTCATGGTGACTCCACTGCAGAGAGAACAGTAGCTTTGAGATTTTCAAGATGGATCGGGTTGGAAGAAGATACGCTCCCATGAGCCGAGATCACATTCCAGGATTTCCAAATAAGATTCCGAAAGTATATTGGTCAAGGAATTTGCCTACATTTAAAGATGATGGTAAGAAGGACACTGCTTTACATCTAGTTTGATTTCACATGCCTATTCACAAGTTGAAGGCTGATTTTCCTGAAGATTGCTTAATGAAGATATTCATGGCCACTCTAGAAGGTGAAGTCCAATCTTGGTATGAAAGTTTGTCGCTTGCTTGTATTTACTGTTTAAAGGATTTTCATGCCATGTTCATTGAAAGATATCAAGAATCTTATCCATCATTAAATCTAGTTCATGACTGTTGCAAACATGCTTCTACTTTTATTGAAAGCCTTGAAAAATACTATGAGGATGATAATTTTATGGATGATGAGATCATCGAAGCCTTGTACGAGAATCCATTTCAGCAACATGAAGAGAAAATAGAAGAGTCCCATCAAGATGCTCGGGAAATGTTGCAGCAGAGTCAAGATCTTTGCACGATGGAAAATGAAGGAATTTTTCATCTTGACAGTCAACATGAATTACATGAAATAGATCAGCAGGTTGAAGAGTTCCATATGGCTGAAAGTGATCAAAGAAAAAGTGTTTGTTCAGATCTGTCCATAGAAGAAGACAGCATGCAAGGAATTCCAGTTCTAATTTTAGAATGTGATAACGTTAAGTCAACCTTTTCAGATCCAGATTCGGATTATGGTGAACAAGAAAACCTTGTACTAAGTCGCATGAAAGAGAACTCTGCTACTGAAGTCATCTTGGATGAAGAAGACAGAGTTTTGGATCCAAATGTTCTCATTTCATCAGAACACAGTCTTCATGAAGAGGTAATTCAGTCAGCTCATGAACTGCAAGATGAGGATTTTGTTCAAGTAAGTGAAAAAGGTTCCTTGGACGAATCTTTGGTAGATGATAGAAATGGCATGCTTGGGTTTCAAGAATCATTCGAAGTTTATTTTCTCATGATTGATGAATGCAAAGACAATCTGGCTATCATATCATATGAAGGTGACCTACAATAAATTCCGGCTACCGAAGACCAGACCATTCAAATTCCCTTTCAGACTCTTCCTCATATGTCTCATGTTTTGAAATGTTCTTTGAAGAGGAAATCTTCTCACTTATTTGTTCAGAATTTTTTGAAGACCAGGAGCATACTCTTATTTATGAAGAAAGACCAGAATCAAGAGAAAACGATACCTTGTTTTTTCAGTAGGAGGAAAGACTTCATGTTTTTCATGATCCAATGGCAAATCTGTTACAGTCAGCAGTGAAGGTCATTATTGCAATATTCAGTGATGAAGGAGATCATGGTCAATTATGTTTTTGGAGGCCCAATTACCAGTATCAAATGTTGACCAGAAGATCTGATCCGGAGAATCAATCAAGGAGGAATCTACTTGATTGGTTACATTGGAAGACACATTACAGATGATTGTACATATTGCATTAGTACACAGGTGGCTGTCATCATGATTTGAAACCCTCGAATCTTGATGGACTGCTGCCATTGAATAAGTTTTGTCAGTTCTTGTTTTAGTTAAGTCAGTCATGAGTCATTTCCTTTTGCATTGAGTCGGTTTTTCCAGTCATGTCATTTTGCATTGAGTCAGTTTGAGTCAAGTTTTAGTCAATAAATTGAGTCATGTTGGTTTGTCAGAATAATGACTCCATTGCCCAATGGACGAAGGCACTGTCTGCTCACACAAAGATTTGCAGTTCTTGGCACCTCCAAGGAGCTAGAGCTGCCATCCCTATTAGAGCCAATGTTAGAGTCGGTCTTGTCAGTCCACTGTCAGAGATCAAAACTCTTTCTGCATCTCATTTTTAGGTGTCTCGCTCCATTCACTCAGCTGCATTCCGCTAGAGGCATGCCATAATCTGATGGAAGGGTCTTGTCAATTCATTCCCCTCATGTCTTGTACCTGCTGGCTTAGGTCTTTTCATCAAAGTTATTAAGGTCCATGACAGTCAATGTTTGATATTTTAATGTACAAGAGTCATTTCAGTCATTACGTGCAGGGTTTGCAAATTGTTGTTCTCAAATAATACTTGCAGGCTAGAGAAAGGTTCAATAATTCACTCAAATGATGTTTGCTAGCAAGAAAAGATGAATTTTTGAAACTTGAGAGAGGTTTTTGTCCACAACCAACTAAGGAAGAAAAACCTCCTTCACCTTTTACACAGGTGTCATGGTTTAAGAGAAATGTCAAAAATACAATTGCCTCTGGAGAATTTATGCACCTCTAAAGTGACCTTGGGAAAATAAAGCTTTCTCCTATCTTGGTTAGCCAAATGACTTTCTTGATGGGTAAAATGATAACTAAACACAAAGAGCTTTCCAATGAGCTATCATCATCTCAATTTTGAGTTGAGGAACACCTTCAAAAGTTGACTGCAACAGCACTCTGCCTTGAGGCAACCTCATTTGGCACATTTTTACCAGTCTTGGGAGATTTAATTTTTTGTAGGGAAAATGAACTCCAAATTGAAAAATTCTAGTTGGGCGGGAAAGTAGACTCAAATACCTTTCCAATGAGCTACATGCGCCTAATTTGGACACTAGGAAGGCCTCCAAAAGTCTCCTGCCAAAACCACTACGCACAGGCTATATGCCCTGCGCCTCAAGCCCAGTGCGCCGTGCCACTTCCCTGTGTGCCACGCACTGGCGCGGCGCTAAAAATTGGGAGCTCCAAATGAAGAAAGGTTTACATTTTTGGATTCAGCATGAAAAATCATGACTTCTGGTGCATGGCCAAGAAATTTGGAGCATTTTTGGGGCATTTTGGGTAATTTGACAAATTTTTGGGCAAAACATAGGTTTTTTCTCCCTGTGGTGCGGCGCTAAAAATTGGGAGCTCGAAATGAAGGTTTAAATTTTTGGATTTAGCATGAAAAATCATGACTGCTGGTGCATGGCCAAGAAATTTGGAGCATTTTTGGGGCACTCTGGGTCATTTGACAAATTTTTGGGCAAAACACAGGTTTTTTCTCCCTGTGCTAAACATCAGGAGCTCCAAATGAACAATGGTTTGCATTTTTGGATTCAGCATGGAAAATCACGACTACTGGTGCTTGGACAAGAAATTTGGGCAAGATCTGGGTCTCCAGGAGGTCAAAAACACCCAAAAAAATGGCCTCTCTGCCCCTTTTTGGACACACAGGAAGCAGTCTTGGGAGAATGAAGATTTGGAGGGGCAAATGAGTACCAAATTCATAAATTCTAGTTGGGTTAGAAAGTAGACAGGACAGGCTTTCCAACAAGCCCACTTGGGAACATTTTGGACACCTGAAAGTGCCACAAAATAGGCACCAAAGTAGCATGGCGCACAGAGGAAAAATTTCCAAATTTGCTCCTGTTTCGCGAAATTTCGATTCGTGACTTCTCCAAGTGGGCCCGCTCATCTACACTTTAGTTTTTTGGCACCTAAAGTGGCATTTAAAGTATTTTTTCCGCAGATTGGCTTCTATCCAAGTGGTGACGGAAGGCAAACGGTCACCCAAGCCATTTGTCATGTTTGTAACGCTGCACCTGTAGCTGATGGTGGGCTCTTCATCTCCATTTTGTAATGATTTGAGTAACTCCCCAACCCTTGGGCGTTCTATCTCTTCATGGCACATTCTATATATTGTATGTAAACCATTTGCAAAGGGTTGGTTGGCTTGTAACTTCTGGGATATTGTGGGAAAGAAACTCTTCTTCTTCACTATATATTTTTGATAGAGATTAATGAAAGGCAGCGGCTCTGTTTCATGAGATTAATGTGGTTGTGAGTGTAGCAAATGTGTCTCTTACGTTTTCATATGTATTTCTTTATGTTTCATAATTCAATTCATGTTCATTTCCAGTGAAGTTTTCTGGGTTAGATAAGGTAGAATTCAATTTTATTGCTTTGCCTGTGGGAAAATTTCATGTTCAGTGTTCTTCTTCTATTGAAAAGGATTCATGTTCCTGTGCCCTTTTCACTCTCCTAAACAATATTTCTATTCCGCGTTATTTCAAAATAAATTGCTACACTTTCCGCCTACCTTACCTCACGAAGTAATCTGTGCCTTTGTATTAAATTCTCTGTTTCTTTGCTGACCATTGGTCCCATACCATCCTAGAAGCTCGGTCATTCATGAAAATTATTTCTTTATCCATATTCACTTACTAGCCTAAGATAAATATTTCACTGTAAGTCATCTCAGACCGTTTTGTTTATCTATTCACTGAGTGTGACTCGGAGAGAGCCCTCTCCTGTTCTGGTAGGGCTAGCTACCAGACTGAGCGTGGTTTGTGGTTACCCTGAATTTTGCCTTCCTTCAGCCTAAGGCAGATTTAGGTGCTACCAGGACATATACAAGTTACAGGTCTAGATGCTGTTAACAAATGCTTATGGTGCAGATCATACATGGTGTATGATAGTTGCTGATGACTATCATGGTCTTGTTTAGACAATTGGTCTCTGTTATAAATTTCATGTATATCATTCGATGTAAAGATCATATAAAGACCCATGATGTAATAATTTGTCTTTTGATGAGTCCTTTTTGGTCATATGATGCAATTTGTATCTCCACTTTGCATGGGATGGATGATGTAATTATATTTCTGTCATGTATAAACAATTGGTATATCCCCACTTGGTTGGGAGGATGAGTCAAATTTGATATATCCCCACTTGGTTGGGAGATTGATATATGTATAAGTCATTGGTGATAGGAAGGTCAAAGTCACTTAGTTGAGTTATAGAGTCATGTTATTCTTTTGGAAAATATTTGCAGACTCTGCATGTGCTCAGGGGGAGCATGGATGATATAGTGCATCTCAGCATGTACAAAGGGGGAGTTTAATCAGAAAATTCAGCATGTGCTTAGGGGGAGCATGATCAATGTTTATATTCAGCTGTTCAGGGGGAGAAAATATGGGTTTGTCCTTTGCCCTTAATGTCAAAGGGGGAGAGTATTTTGCTATTGTTGGTTATCTCTAACAATTTCTACTGCTTGCGGTAATCAACACCAACATGGTTGCCATCAAGTCCAAAGGGGGAGATTGCTAGCGTTATGATGCATGTGTTGTACTTGATGGCAACCCACTTGTAGCAGAATAGCTCACTTGTATATGGTGACTAGATGAATCTATAGAAGAGATATCAGATGTGACAGAATGCATGGTAGTTGTGTTTATAGATGTGACAAAATGCAGGGCAGTTCAAAAGAATAAGTTCAGAAGTAATGTACAATGGCAACTCTCTCAGATGACAGTTCATAGTGCAACAAGTTAACAACAAAGGATTACAGATCATACTACAAAGAATGAAGAAAGAGAGGTATATGCAGGTTCAACTTGTCCAAGTTGTGTATACATGTAGGTTTATTGAACAAAAGGAGCGTATACGTACACATGCGCTTTCACAGAAGGAAAAGCGCATATATCTTGGAAAAACAATGTTTTTGGTCCAAGGTATTTCTTGGTCGAAGGTATTTGACCCAAGGTAATTGGTCTGAGGTAATGACCATAGGTATTTGGTCCATGGTATTGAGAAAGGCCTAAAACTATATAAGGAGGAGAAGATAATTAGGCCAAGAGGGGTAAGGATTTTAACATATTATGAAGTGTTGGATCATATATGCAGGTTAATGAGCTTCTGATGGGTTGCTAGATCTGATCTAAGGATGCACCTATATGGCTAATAAAGGTTTATGGATTGGGATCATAAAGGCTTAAGAGTATTATCATTATGTGGTTTGATCTTGAACAGTCTAGATCTGAATACTGACACATGTTTTATTCTATAAATGTGATGATCTGGGTATGACTGAAGTCTGGAATAGTTGTGATGTTTTAAGTTAGCATTTACATATCTGTACACAGGTTCTCTTTGGTAAAAGTGCGTATGCATGCCGGTTCGACAAATGGAAGTAGTGTATACCTTATGAAGTATGATGTTTAAAGTTTCAGTTGTCTCTATTTGCTGTTCCAGAGTTCTGGGTTTTGTTTTTTGTTCTGATGACTATATTCTGGTGACAGTATTCTGAATGATCAGATTGATTGATTGTGATTTGCTTCAGTGATGATGGGTTGTCAAGTGATTGGTTGATTTAGTTGTGGTTGATTCAGAAAGTGATGATTGGGTTTCAATGATTGGTTGATGCAGATGTATTTGATGGTTGTATTGCAGTTATGATTTTCTGAGTTTCAATGTTGTTGATGGGTCCAGTATGAAAATTGGATGAAGTGAGGCCTTCATGTATATTGTTGTGTACTAGGAGCATCCAGTTTGAAAATTTATGAAATGTGGTCCCTGGAGGAAGAAAGAAGGTCGTAGCCTTCTGTAATTCAACACCTACGTACTAGTAAACATATTGGCTAGTACAAGAGCTAGGGGGTTGTAGCTCCCTTCTAGTAGAAGCTGGAGAACGAGAGAAGGTTGTAACCTTCTGCAGGTAGAAGCCTACATACTGGTATGAGTCTGCACCAGTACAATTTTGTTAACATATTTTCTTATTATTAAAAGAAGACAGAGATGACAGTAGTAGGTGGTTTTCACCCACATTGGATTTCCACCTTAAATCTTGATGTTCATGTGTGTTGCTTATGTGTGATTTTTCATTCTGTTATTAACTGCACATGGTTACTGTTTGATGTTTAATAAAGTATTGATGCACATATTAAAGATCAACATATGATGAATTAACTGAATCATAAGTTCACTAGATATACGTTGGTTGCCTTAAGAACAATTGCGTGCACACGTGAGTTCCCCTTACTGAAGTACCCTATATAAATCTGATTATGGAAATGAAAAACATATTGATTTGCTAACACTGATTCACCCCTCCCCCCCTCTCAGTATTATTTCCAACAATGTATGGCATCAATCGGCTGCCATTCACCCATCCTGGGAATGGTTCTCCATTGAATTTTACAAACAAAACTGCTCCACCATCATTAATCTCCTTGATGACATAGGGCCCTAGCCAATGCATCCTAAATTTCCCTAGAAATTTATCAAACTTTTTGTCATATAACAAAACCAGATCATTTACCTTGAAGGTGCGTAGTTTGATGTGCCAATCATGCCATGCTTTTTTGCTTTCCTTTTGAACCTATTGATGAAATCTAGCTATAAATCTATCTTCTTCAAGCTCTATTAGCTGCATGAGCCTCTCCTCCAGGGCTCCACGATATACCATTCCTATGAATGGTACTATGCGTAGACTAGGTACAATGTACTCCATCAACATCATAGCTTCCATGCCATAAACCAGTCTGAACGAAATTTTTCCAATCAACTTCTTGTAAGTTGTTCTATAAGCCCATAGCACCGCGGGTACGTGAACATCCCATTCATTTCTTTGAGCATTGCAAACCTTCATGAGCACGCTCTCCAATATTCTATTAAATGATTCCACCATCCCATTATCCTGTGGATGATAGGGTGTGCTCTTCTGATGGTAAACCTGAGACTCCTCCATCATTGCACTGATCATCTCATTGAGAAAGTGTGTAACATGATCACTCATTAGAACTTTTGGACAACTGAACCTTGTCAGGACATACTCAAAGATAAGTTTTGTTTTTGTCACACTCATACAATCCTTTCAAGGTTACACCTCCACCCATCTGGTTAAATATTCAGTCACGGTGATGATGTACGGGCACCTCTCTTCTTCCCTAGAGGTTGAATTGGTCCTACAAAGTCAATCACCCACTTCTCGAAGGGTTGCAATGATATCTGTGGATTCAACGGAAGTTCATCACTACACGAGGGTCTGCCATCCTTTGGCATGCATCGCATGCCCTACATATGCTTTTGAATCCTTATGCAAGGTTGGCCAACATAACCTAGCATGTAGAATCTTATGCGCCGTTGCTTTTCCTGCATAATGACTTCCTGCGGCTCCATCATTATCCTTAGTGAGGATGTTGTTTCTTTCAAACTCTGGCACATGTCGTCACAATATTTCATCTGATCCCATTTTGTACAAGTGCCCTACAATGACAAAAAATTCTATCGCACATACAACCAGTTCCTTCTTCTGTTGGTTTGTATATCCTTATGGAGTCGTACCTATCATTAGGAAGTGTATAATACTTTCAAAGTGACTGTTCGCGATGTGCACTGCAAAGAGTTGAGCGTTAGTAGCCCCTTATCCAAATTAGTAGGTTCCTCTCCTATTTCAATGTGTGACAGATGATCCGGTCTAGCGTTCAAGCATCATGGTTTCAAAATAACTTCAAAATCATACTCCTGGAACAAAAATAACCACCTACATATCTTTTGGCCCAACACACACTTCTTGACCAGGTATTTCAACGCGGAATGGTCCATATACATCTTAAAGTGTCTTCCCAACAGATAGTGCCTAATCTTCTGGAGCGCATACACCATAGTTACGCCTTCACACTCTGTTCTGGAATAAGTTTTCTCTGCTTTGGATAGGTTCCTACATGTAAATGCTATAGGATGATCCAAGTCCCCTTCACAGGCCTGTGTCAGTAGTACTCCCAGCCCAATACATGACGTGTCCACATGCACATGAAATTCCTTCTTCCAATCTGGGAAGACTAGGATCGACGTAGTGACCATCTTCTCCTTCAGCACATCCAATATCTTTTAGCATTCTTCATTCCAATAGAACATAACATCCTTTTTTAAGAATTTTTCCATCAGCACAGTAATCTAGGCATAGCTCTTGATGAATTTCCTATAGTATCCCGTATGCCCTAGTGTTACACGGAGATGTTCCACAAACCTTGGCACCTCCAAATTAATTATGACCACAACCTTAGCTGGGTCTACCATCAAGCCTTGTCTCCATACCACATGGCCCAGCAAGATCCCAAAAGGTCACAAAATAAACATTTCTTCAGATTGAGCATGATCTGGTACCTCCGGCATGTATCTAGCATCAAGCGTAGACTTGCCACATTTCGTTTCACTAGTCTGAACACTGTCCAATCATCAAAGTATACTTCCAGAAATTTATGAATCAAATCCTTGAACACTATGATGACTATGCACAAAAATATCATCGGCACATTCTTCGGCCCAAAAGGCATCACTGTATACTGGAAGCATCCCCATTCAGTCGCGAAGTTCATCTTCTATCCTCTGGCGCGATCTTGATTTGATGGTACCTAGAGAACCCATCAGTGAACGAATACGCTTCTTGGTCATCAACATTATCCAAGACCTCATCAGTGAACATGGTTGGGAAGGGATCATGCACACATGCATCATTCAAATTCTTGAGATCTACGCAGATCCTTATTTCTTCCTTTTGCTTCTTTTCTTGAACCCCTGGAAGCATCCCAATTCAGTCGCGAAGTTCATCTTACTTCTATCCTCTGGCGCGATCTTGATTTGATGGTACCCAGAGAATCCATCAGTGAACGAATGCGCTTCTTGGTCATCAACATTATCCAAGACCTCATCGGTGAACATGGTTGGGAAGGGATCATGCACACATGCATCATTCAAATTCTTGAGATCTACGCAGATCCTTATTTCTTCCTTTTGCTTCTCTTCCTGAACCAATATTGGGCTTACCCAATTATATTCTTCCACTAGTTCAATAATTCCCACCATGAGCATATTATCTAACTCAACGTGGATGCTTTCCTTATACTTCGGATTGAGGCGGTAAGGTCATTGTTGCACAGATTTTGCATTCATTTTTAGGGTGATCTTCATGATACCTAGGTCTCCTATTATTCCTTTTAGATCTGAAAACTTCGTAGGGAACAAGTCTTGATATTCGCGGAGTATTTTGGTGACCTTATCTACTGTTGCATCGTCCCAATAGTCTCCAATCTTTGCAAACTTCGGCTCTGTCTCCATGCCAATGTTCACCTGTCTAGTTCTAAGCGACTCTATTATGTCGCGGTTGTCTGGTTGTGGTCCTTCAACTCTGTAGTGACCTTCATTCTTCGGGATATTAATCTTTCTCGGGTCTTCATCTTCTTCTTCCACTATTACATTATAACACTCCAACGTGTGGCTCAAGTGGGTAGTCCAATCAAGTTGAATCAGGTCTACAGGATCCTGCGGTATCCTAAATATGGTTTTCTTCACCTCCTGCAATGCTTCCTCGATAGATTCAAATCCATCCTAAAAACTGAATGTCATCAGAAATCCTTGGCGCCAAACATCCCATTCTTCGGTGCCATCACAAAGTTCTATCTCCAAGTACCAATTCATTGGTATAACATCCAAGGTATGACAAAACAGATGGACCCACTCTGGCTGAGGCTTCGCTCCGTATACTTCAGTCCATTGGCCAAATGATCGCGCAGATCATTTCTACTGTCATACTTTTCTATTAGTCGTGCCTTCAGGTGGCCAAAGCGTTTCCTCATCATCCTTCTATATTTTCACCAATCCTCAAAACTGTCCTTGTGCGTACCCCACCATCTTGCGGGTGTAGTGCGCAACACCCAATCTAATGCCTAGGAGCGGTTCTTTTGGGCACTTCCCTTTTGAATGTATCCAAAAAGGGATCAACATTAGTTAACCCATCATAGTGAGGTAAATTTCTTACCTCTGATGATACACAGCGCAATGACTTGGTCATCATATTACAACCCAACGTAGATACTTCATGTAGCCGGTTCTACTAGTGCTCCAGTTCTTCATCTGAATCTGATGTTGTTGTGTGTGGAGCATGATTGTTCAGAGGCCTTTGTTTCAGCCGGATGTATACCCCAGGATGTTTTGTACACCCCTCCACGTGGGGGGGTGCGGGGGCCAGCGGTCCCCCGGCGGGGGCTCGGGGGCAGCGCCCCCGAAGCCAAAAATAAATGTAAAATTGCCTTGTAAAAGTATAGTAATTTCTAGTCAATCTGGGCCGTTCATTAGGAGGATGATCTGACGGTAGAACTTATGTTTTTTTAGGGTTTTTTGCCCTAGAAGGCAACCCCTCTCTTTGTATGAGGGTATTGTATTTGAGGCTGTGTGATAGATGTGTATTCAGTGTGTGAGCGAGAAACAGAGAGGTGAGACTGTGAGAGAAAACAGAGGATATTACAGCGGATTTGTTGTAGGTTGTGTCTCTTCATTTTGCTGGATAATAGAAAGGAAGGACTGGTTGTTCGGGGTGGACGTAGCCCAAACTGGGTGAACCACGTATATCTGTGTCTCTCTTGTTTTGTGCGTTTTCTGTGTTTATATTTCTGCAATATTTTATGTGTTCCATTGCTCCGTAATATATAATTTTCTAACAGATGTGCAGGAGCTCTCACGGTCCCATGAAATACATCCGTTTGCTGTCGGATTCACCCAATCTTGGTCTCGCACAATTATCTTGTAAATCTATTCCAAATATTCATCACTTTCATAATCACGGACCGGTTCTTTATAGTGTGGTCCTTCTGCAGGCTCTGGTGGCACCACTACGTGGAGCAATTTATTCTCAAATATCATATTTCGCTTCTTCAGGTTGATTACCCATTCATGTTCATGGCCCAATCAATCCCAAGGAGCATGGGGTAGGGATTGCTATCGTCCACAATCTCTATTACTTCAAAATCCCCATTATTCTTGCGCCTTCGATTTCAACTATTACCCCCCACAACCTCCCCATTGGAATCATTTTCTATTGGTTCACCATCCTTAATTGGATCAGAGACCGCTGTAGTGTAGGTCTCCCCATTCTTTCCCATGTTTGCTTCGGCAAAACATTTGCATCGGACCCTAGGTCGAAGATAACTTGGTCGATTTCATATTCTCCTATCTGCACGATGAGTATCATCTTACATCCTATCCTTGCCTTATGCTTACCAAGATTTTTGACTACGTGTAGCTCGCCAGTAGCGTTGTCCCTGCCAGTGCACTGATTGATCAGTTCCTGTAGTCCCTTCACAACCTTACTATCATGGAGCAGTTTCATGCAGGTCTCCAAGAATGTGGTAGTCATGGGTGGGTCCATTTCTTCAACCTGTTTCTCCTTAGTTCCTGACGTATAGGCCTCAACGAAACTTTTCTTTGTTTTCATAAATGTTTCTTTTGTACGTTCCAGATCAAACCCGGTCTCCTTTTCTGATGCTCTGTGGATCCACTCACCCTATGCAGGCTGCTTCCCCTTATCCTCACTAGTCGTCGTTCCACTTCGTAGCATAATGTTTACATTAGGGTCTTCCTCGGTTGGCTCAACCCTCATCATTTGTAGGTTCTGAGTCGGCTGTGGAGGCTGCACCCCCCTTTTGCAAATCTTAGCCAACAATATAGGGAAATCCTCAGTCGCATGGTCAAGCTGAGTAAAATAGCGGCATGATAGTCATGTTAGATTCAAGAAGTCTCTCGTACTGTACTGGTCCACCACAATTGTAAGAAACAAGCTACCCTCGACCTCTACCAAGTCCTCCTCCACCTCGGCCTCGGTCGTGCCCCTGATACTCACCTCATGCTCCCCAGCGCCTTGGTTCGGAGATCGTGTTTTTGCCTGCACTCTGCATGCAGGTGTCCTATCCATCATTAATTCATAACTGTGACAATTGCACTTGTCATGACCTACTTATTGACAGAAATTGTAGAAGACCTGTTGTGGCGTCTGTATGAAATTCTGCAGCAAATGGAAATTTTTGGTCACATGTTTCCCAGCTACCTATTAGATAACACACCATAGCGCGGGCCTTGTACTTGGCCCTGCTGTAGCCTCCGGCCTTAGAGGCAACAGTCCCCCTACTGCAACATAAGTCACAAAGACTGGATAATGATCTTTGTCATGCCCCTGACCTTTGCATTTTAGGAACCATAATTCTTCACACACCTCTCGCCGAGTTGTTCTATCTTTCTTTAGGCTTTGCATTTCGAGGCGAAGGTTCTCCAACTGTGCATGAATTTGCTAAATCCTAGATTAGCATCCTGCATTGGTGTCTCGTGCAATCTCATCATGATTTCCAGAGCTTCTGCATGGGTCCCAATCTTATGTTGTGATAGCATAACCCTTAGTTGAGGTAGGAGCAAGGCCACAAACAATTTGCAGAGCTGCCATCAGTTAGATTCATGCTGGCTTCATGGATCGTACACTTCAATCCTTGATATAAATCCCACAGTGTCTCTCGAGGCTTCATCATGATCTCCTTGAATCCCATAATGGATTGGGCTTGAGACTTAGGTCTATTGAATTCTCTATTCAACACAATTTGGATATCTGCCAATGCGGACATCAGGTTATTAGTACTATACTTAATGTACCACGTTAGTGCACGGTCCTGCAAAGCACTAACCAATGTTTCTTTCTTCATTTGATCATTTGTGTTACCATAGCTTCCCATACAACCTTTGAATTGGTTCGGATCTTCATTTCATATGCCCTTGAACACAAGCATCTTTATGGAGTTCACCATGTTGAACCGTGATGGAGGTGGCGGTGGCATGGGTGAGGGGGTAAGCAATGGAGGTGAGGATGGAAGCAGTGTGGGTATTCTCGGGAACCCTTATATTATCAACTGAATAGCGCTCAATGAAGAAGCATGTGCTGCTCCTTCATTGTCACTCAGAGGAGGTTCAATCAGCGGGCTATATTCAAGACCTTTTCTTCCTTCGTCCCTGAAAGACCTTCAACTTCGTGTAGCTCCAAACATCAAGGTAACTGCATGACCCACTTTTCACACAAGATCATCTTAATCCAAGTATTTAATGATTTCAAATACTTACCTCGTGCCCCCTTGAAGAAGCAGTGCTTTGCTTCATTGTAACTGACCAAAGTATCAACCACGAACTCTGTCACAAATCCTGTTGTGATATAGTCAAGCCAATAATTGACAGTGCACGTGATCTTATCTTCAGAGCCTTCCAATTTCCACACTAACTTTGGGGTCCAGAAAATTGGACCGTTAAGCCTCCACCTCCCTTGGTCATCTGCCAACCTCGTGATCCACTCGTATAATTCAACTGAGAAGGAACAGAAGAAGATTTCATGAATTTTTGTGTACAGATATATGTCCAACCACTATTCTTTCATCAATCATGGATTCCTATTTTCTTGCACCGTGAATTCGTGGATCTTCCTATCCAACCAGTCTTCAATATCCTTCTTAGTTGGATTCCAATGATGCGACATCACACATCTTGTTATGTAGATCCCATTCCCATCAATGGAACCATTTGTTGGCTTGATAGGCCCTGACCCAGGTTCAACATTAGTCATCCAAGCAAATCCCTACACTACTGGCCCTTTTGTCATCAACCTGCAGGGCGCGGATTGAAGTCTCACCTGAAGCAGTATGGGGGGATGCAGGAACCAAGTTTCCACACCTTGAGATGGTTGTGATGTCAGTTTTACACCTTAACTCTGCCTTCGTGCAGATCGATAAGCCTTTAAGGCTTATTGATGTACTTCTTTATTAGTCTTTCAGAACCTCCATGAAGGTCTGCGATCATCCTTCATGTAACCCTAACAAGCAATCTCGCGACCTATGCACCTCTGTAACTACTTTTCTATATAGTTTCCTGAATTTAAGTGTTCGCCAATTCTATTATGTAATTAACACTATCTTCGCGTAAACATATATCTCAATTTGCCTTCATATATGTTATGGGAATAAATCCCCTAGGGCTTTGGGTCAGAACCCCAATAGAGAAAGAGTAATCTACAGCAAGAAACACGCATACAACTCAGGAAACATGCTTAAATAAACAAACTATGCGAGGATGAACATACTCGAATGTCCTTCATTTCGATAGTTCCAGCCAGTGTGCAAATCCTCTGCAACTCCTAATGATCTTCGAATTTGCAAATTAACCAATTCGAATACACATAGCAGCATATATGTTATAGACAATTTTGTGCCTTACAGCAACAAGCATGAATTGTCAATAATCCAAGGGATCCAAAGTTCCCTAAACATGATGTTCCTACCCCTAGAGGAACAAGGTCAGCAAACCAACAGCTCTCAGATCAGTTCTCCACCTGAAAACACTCAAAAACAAGCAATCCTGAAATCAAAGCAGGTGCTCCACTAGGTTTCTGCGCTGAAACACAACTGCTCCATGGTGTACCTGCGTTGCAAAGCAGGTAGAACAAAGCCCACCTGCGTTGAGCGAGTTTGGACATGTGGCACACTGAGTCATTGCTCTGGAATCTTCCAAAAATGACACTTGGATCAGGGATTTCACCTTGTGATGAGTCAGAGGCTTTGTTTCTCCAAGTGGAAGCAAGGTTCACCAAGTGGACTCAAGAACTGAAGATCAACTAAAAATTAACTGAAGAGAGAGAGGACACAAGGCAACTACACATCAGTTGCAAGCTGACTCATCCTTTCTCAATTCATCTATATATTGAGCTCTCTCCTATGAGCTCAGGAGGCTGGAATTTTGTGCAAAGTAATGATATGCTGTTGGTTTCACTATAGAACTATTGGGTGATTGTTTGAGAGAGGTGAAGAAGAGCAATTCTTTCTGCTGGGAGGTGTTGCTGGGTTGGAGCCTTCAATGGTTGTAATACTCTCAGAACCTTTATTTCTTCATTAATAAAAGCTATTGAGGTTCTTCTATGTGCTCTTGTTTCAATGATATATTGTGATGATTGCATGTTTGGTTTACACTAATCCATGAACCAGTTATGATTGCATGCCTCTTGTAGTTTCCTTCTTTGTTATTTTGCAGGATCTCATTGTAGCTGGGAGAGCAAAAGAACAAGGAGCTAGGAGCAAGCGGCCAAAGAGAAGAGTTTGGATTCGACATTAAGCGCAAGGCAACGGTTAGTGCATTTCTCCATTCTCTTTTGCTTTCATAAAGAAGTAAACCTTAAGTAGTTTGTTTTACAGTTGTTGCTAAGGAACTGTCACCCTTAGAGTGGGATAGGGTCATCCGAGTCGGATACTTTTCCCTACAACAATATAGATAAAGCATTTTAATGAAATCAACTTTATATCATATAATTAAATGGTTAGTTATACATCAAAGTAATCATTTAGACATGAACCATAACAATAACATCTGATGCATAAACAAATTCGATCTCAGGAACAAGACAACGTTTCTTTTTATTGTAGAAAACTATAATAAACATGGAAAAAGTTCACCTGAGCCTTCCTCTTCTGGCTCCAAGTGGAACCGTCCTCCAGGTCCATCCAGTCCCAGTCTTCAACAACCTCCTTCCATAACCAATACCATGATACCTCAAGCAAGTGGGAGGATATCAACACTTAAGACAAAAAAGACACTGACAACCAGGGATGGCCAACTTAAAAATAGGTCAAGAGACACCACAGAGAGGCCGACTCAAGCTTACTTCCCTTGAACAAAAGTATGACTCAATGATGACTATGTGCCAGCATATGATAACTTTGTATAAGTTCATCATGCAGGAGGAATGAAAGAACTCTTCATATGATTGGAAGAGATAACCAATCGGAGGAGAACTAACTCTATAACAAGGTTAAGGCGTACCTAAGTCAAACTAAATCTCGCCCAAAATGGAGGAGATACTTTCTTTTGAGTGCTTTGTTCAAGGGTGACACATCTGACTCTAGCTGCCAACAATATATGGAAATTTTGTCCCGTTCCCGCTCTTTTTTGGGATATATAATTTTTTTGTCTTTTTCTTTAAGTTGGAAAAAGAATAAAAGAATTCTATAATACAGTGGAAATAATGAGTGTCAGTGAAAAAGATGATGTAGTTCCTGGGATGGGAACAATCCTATGCTCAATGCAGGCAGGAGAAACTAGTCAAGGACAGTCAAAGGGATGTTCCTTCCATGGATCAAAAGGTGTGTCAAGTTGTAGAAGCTAAGTGATTGCAGGTTTGAGTTTGTAGAAGACATGGTCAAATAAGTGGCTTAAACACGAGTCCAAGTGAAGCCGACTCAAGGCCAAAAGGTGCAAATAGTCAACATGCAATGCAGTAGTACAACTCAACACAAAGGAGCCTCTAGGGTATAAGGCCAGAATGAAGTGAAGAAGCAAAGAGAAATGAGTCTTCAATGCACAAGTCATGGCGGGACTAAAGAGGACTCCCGAGCCTACACAATATATCAGCATGGGCAACAAATGTCAGTGAGGTGCTAAGTACGATGCCGATGTAAAGATGTCTCTACCATTGTGTCATGATTTAAAAATCGGTGAGTGAACATGGTTTACTAACCATAACACGATGGGATCGACCCTATGGCTAGTGTATCAACAAATGGAGGCTAGTATGAAAAATGCAATGGAAAAAATGGTTTCCCTAACCTATATGCCAATGAGTAAATGATACTTGCCATGACAGGTCAGTGGTCATGGAACTGATATGAAATCTTGAAGAAGTGTCCATAATACCCTGAAAAACAACCTATTCCCAACAATCCAAGCTCACAAGTTAAAAGATTCATGAGACGAAAAAAATAAAGTTTTTAAAAAATTTGACATTTTCAAAGCTATAAAATGACCTTTTCACTCACTATTTGTGCCATTTGTGTTTGAGAGCAAAAGCTGTGGAGAAAAAAGAGAAAACTTGCTCCCCAAAGAATTGGACTGTTCAAATTAGATCAAAATCATCAGGTAAGCCCCAATTCAAGCTTGCATTACTTTATGATTGTTTTTTAAGAAAATTATTAAGGTTTGACCGTAGGAATTTATGTTAAAAAATTCAACGTGGCGTATACGCAAGTTAGATGTTATAGACCTGCATATACAAAAGCCCTACACGTGACTGTGTGTGAAAGGGACCTGCGTATACGCAGTTTGAAATTTAGACACCGAAATCTAATGGTTGAAACTCAATTTTCTTTCAGGATGATAATCACATGGAGAGAGAGGGAAAATACTACCATTGATAATGAAGTTATGAATGATCAGCAGACCTTAGATTCATTGAGGGGATGTGGCTTGTTGAAATTTTTCAAAATGCCCAATATGAAGGCCAACACTCGTTTGATTGAAATGCTAGTTCACTATTGGAGTATCAAAGATGATGCAATTATGATTGATCAAATGCCTTTGAGGAAAGAAGTAGAGGATATTTACTTTATCACTGGTCTCTCCTGGAGAGGAGAAGTTGTACATTCGATTGTCTAGAAACAAGGTAGTCTTTCAATGGAAGACTACGTACACATTTACTGTCCTAGGCATTTGGAAAAAATTGGAAGCCAGATTCCAATAAAGCATGTGGAGAGCTTATCCCTGAGGATTATACTATTCACCATAGCTAGGATAAATGGATTAGACTCATTGCACCAAGCTTCATGAGTATCTATGAGCTTGGCTGTGGAGTGCCTCACCACTATTTTTGATTGGTGTACACCTCTTCTTACCAATATGAAGAGCCATTTGTCCTCCATTCAGAAAGGGCAGACCAAAAATTTCAGATATGGTACCATTTTATGCTCCTTCTTCGAGAAGGTTCCTGGGCTACATCCCAGAGTATTAGCCTCTATCAGTAGCCCCCGAGATCCTCGGATGGGTAGATGGGTTGACCTGATGAAATGCCTTGGAGGTGGGGACGTGCTGAGGACTGCTTTTGATGATGAGTTCTTCTCCTGGTGGGAACAACAAATCATCGCTGTGGACAACTATCCCTATGCTAGCATGGATTTCAGAGGAGATTCGGACTTGGTGCTACCACCAAATGCAGCATGGGGAGAGATAGGTAACCATTTTTTAAGTTTTTATCAATTTTTAAGAATTTTTTTTTATGTTTTTTCAATATGAAAATGAACTTAGAAATATTTTTGATGGGATTAAAATACTGACATAATGATCATGTTCCAAATGTGGGTCCGTTAAGACCAGACGGATTTTTGCAGCATAGGCATCGTGAAAGAGGTGCTGAAGAGGTGATTGATGAGACAGAGAGGGTCTTATATGCAGTCCAAAGAAACTTGGTGAGATTGACTCACCAGGTACTGATGGTGGTCGTAGAAGACCTACCTGAGGAGATGCAGCACCACGTGGTAAGAGTACCACAAGACTGGCTTCATGTACTTCAGCATGTGGCCAATGCAGTAGTCACCTTCTTAGCCGCTCATCCTGAGCCGAGTCAATAGATATACTGGACATGATTATGGGCATTTAGTCCCGAATTTTTATATTATCTTTGAACACTTTATGTACACATGGGCAGTTTTTTGATATGTATATATATATATATATATATATATATATATATATATATATATATATATATATATATACAGTTTCAAATTTTTGATGTTTGTTTTTAACTTGATGAATGATTGATATCACAAAAATTTATGATAAAAAATGTACAAAAATATAATATATACAAAGAAGCCATTGCTCGGCCGTAACCTAAGAAAAATGCCTCTCAAGGTAGAGCCCATTAGGGGGCTCCGCCAGCTTGTTCCTAGAGATGTTTATAGGTACAGTTCTTGAACCAATTAATATATTACTTTCAACAGATAACTATGTTGGAGCCAAAGGAATCATACAAGCATTGCTAGTAAGCAGATTGGAGGGCCCAAACTCGACTTCATGCAAAGGAGGACGAAAATATGAACGATGGTGTAAATCTTCCCACAGTCAATCTACACCCGTCATTGATTCTAAAATCACTCCCTCAGATGGTAAAACCATATCTAAGCAAGCCATAGCAGAAGTAGAGTCATGGGTCCAAGCTGGAGCCACATCACCATCTAATTCCTCTTCCGAAAAGGGAGTAGGATGGTCGTTTGCAGAGTTAACTAGAGATTGATATCTAAGATCTGTTGTAGACATAAGGAATGCCATTCCACCAACCTGCCCCTCATCTAATGTGGTTGTAGGTGAAGGTAAGGCCCAAGGATTTGAAAAATAATGAGTTCGAAAGAACTCTTCCCGTGAAGACTCCTTGGAGGAAATGGCATTGATTCTAGCTATATGAGTGGGAAGATCAAATATCCATCAATGAAGAGTACATCCCAACTCCTAAATTCTCGATAGGTTGGCGGGGGTTATCGATCAATGGAACCATAGAATCTAAAGTTGCCCGAGGATCACCTGGAGAATAATCAAGTTGATCAACTTTAACAATTCTCCCCTCATGAGGGAAACAGAGGATGCGGAATAAAGATGACACTATGGCATCCATTTCATTAATCCAATTCCTCCCTAAGAGGAGATTGTAATTCAGGTTGGAATCAACAATTTCTACTTCGATATTAACGACCTTTCCTCCAACACATATAGGAAAAGCTGGGATAATCCTGTGTGGCCTATGAGAATGTCCGTCAAAAGCTATCAAGAGAGTGGGTGAAGGAACAACTGAAGGTGATCCAATGGCCTTCCAACATGACATAGACATTACGTATGTGGAAGCTCCCTCATCTATAACTGTTCGAAAAATATTAGTTTTCCAGTAAGTAGACTTTATTTGAAAATCCATATGATGAGGAAGTCACTTTTTGACATTGAGCATATCAAAAGTGAGCACTAAAGAATTTTTTGGATCTACCACCCCGATCGCTGAAAGCAAAGCACTTTGTTGAGCTAGACACGACTGGAGTACCTCTAAAGCAGACATAGTGCAAGGACTCTGAGCTAGATCTTGTACAATCGAGTAGTTCTAGGCTGCCCTAGCATTAGGGTTGATAGTAGCGTGCTTGGCGAAACCTTTCAGTATCCAAGGTATAGACTCGATAGAGGGTCGCCCAATATGAAGTGGGTCCATAGTTCCGGGAGCAGTTTTATCCTTGGATGTTTCTGCTTCACCATAACCACGTGACCGAGTAGCCACATTGACATGAGAACTCGTCATGAAAACATTTGAGGAATTATCCCCCTCCTGGTTGTCCCCTGCAGAGGTACCAGGGTTTCAGTTCGCGCCAGCAAGCAACTGCTTCCCTTGGGGGAAAGGGTTAGTTAAGACAAATTTGGAGCTAGAAGACCCTCGCTGCACTAACAAGCGCTGAGCATCTTGAATTTTTGGGTAGAGATGAGTCAAATGATCTCCACTGCACAACTTGAATGGAAATTTAACCTTCTTCTTAGACTCTTTTCTACCCTCATCAGTACCATTGTCGGGCTTATTTACATTACCCTTCCCTTCCTGATTCTTCTTTTACCTTGTCCCTTCTTCTTCCCATCAGATTGTTGATTTCCTTTGGGGTTAGAGGCTTGGACGGCATTTATGGAAGAAGGTTGGGAAGATGAAGGAGTGGACGGTGCAACTTGATTGGAAGAAGTAGTTTGTAGATACAACTGCTGCAATTGGTTCAAGAGGTTCATCGTGTTGGCATCAGTCGACCCAACTATAGCATCAGCGTGAGGGCTTGGCTTTGGTTTGGCTACATCAACCGTGGATCTAGGAGCATCAGACAAGATTTTCTGAAGAGTTCTAGAATGAGAATATATTAGCTCTAACTGCTCGGTGTGAAAGATATCGTTCTCTTCCGAATAGACGCCAGACATAGAAACATCCTTGGAGATCTCGGGTTGTAATGATTTTAAAAACCATTCGAGACGGAATTCAAGTGCAATTTTGGCTTTGATGAGCCTCTTTCTCCGTCTCCATTACTAGATATGATCTAAAATGCGAGTAGCTGTGTCCTAATGAAAATTGGCCAGAAGTTCAGTTCTGACTACGTAATAGACAGGCAACTGAAAATGATTTAAGAAAATGTTAGCCAAATCAGCGAAAGAAGTAAAAGTGCCCCCTGGAAACTCTATATACCACTTAGCCACATTTCCTGTTAAGGTGCGTTGAAATAACCTCAACCTGATCGAATCATCGATCAGGGAGTTTGATGAGCACCATAAATGGAATGTGGTTACATGGTCGCCCGGGTCTTCACCATTATTCTCTTCGAATTTCGGAATATTCGATGGAAGTTTGGTTGGGACCGGAGGCCAAGCTGGATTGGATCTAATTGGATTGTTTGTCAACTTAGTCAAGTCTGGCAGATTAAGCATGGCCAGAAACGGAAGTCGTGGAGGAACTTGGGAATTCCACCCAGATGGGGTGGGGTTCCCAAAAGTTTGAAAAGAATGACCTGGGTTTTGAAAGGCACCAAGTTGCCCGAAGTAACTGGTAGAACCTACTAGACCAAAATGTGACCTTTGTGGTCCAGCAAAACTCAGAGTTTGACCAACTCCAATAGTAAATCCATAACCAGTAAAGTTCCCCCCTAACAAAGTATTGTAAGGAGCTGACAGCCCCTGGTAAGGATTCCAAGTGTTAGAGAAGGGTGGAAAACTTTGAAATGAATTGACCGAGGAGTACGACACATTCCCTTGTTGGCTGAAAAATGGATTGCCATCTCCTATCTCACTAACCGCAGGGTTTGTCCAACTTTGAAAGGGATTGCTGCCTTGACTTGTGAAAGGAAAAGGCATAGACCCGACTATCAGATTGGAATGTGGTATATGACCACTACCAAATGGAAAACCCTGAAAAGAGGCTGATCCACTCATCATGGAAATGGAGAAGGTTGATGGTACATTCAAAGGAACTAAAAGAATACCTTCAAAGGGCATTCCAAAAGGGAAAAATCCAAAATTGGATGCATTAGCTTGGGAACTTCCACTCGTTGATGGAATGGAAGTAGACCCAAACAAGGATGTGTTGGTAGTAGACCCAAACAAGGATGTAGAAGGGATGGAAATAGTTCCTCACCCTTGCAGTGATAGGGAGTCTGCATACTCATAGCACTCGTGGTGGATACCATGCTTCCAACAGTGGTCATCGAAGGGATATATGTGTGTGTACCTGGGCTTGAAGGCCTGTGAGTCGGAGATCCAACATATAACAACACGTCTGGATGATCAGGAGGGAGAGGAGAATTCGGAGCCGCAACCGACTCTGAAAGCTCTTCCACTTCAATACTATCTTCTGACTAGAGAGTACTCGAGAAATAACTAGTGTGTTCCTCTCTAACTCTGTAATAGTACCACGTCAATCTTGCGAACTAACACCTTCAAGCGGAGGATCAATCTTTGATGTGCCTACTACAACTAGCTGAAAACCACTGGTAGAATCGCTCCTACACCTTCTAGGAGAAGGCTCTGGAATCGTAGGGGAAAGCCCATGAAGTCTACGGGGTCGTTGAGGTGGTCAGTCAGCCACTTTGAATTATTTTTATAAGATATACTTAAAGACTCAAGAAAATTAAAAGATAGGCTGACTGGGAACACATAACACACACTAAAAATGTCCCTAAAGAGATCAGCAATCAAACAAATTCCAAGTATTTTTGCTCTGGGTGATTAGGATCGGACACCAAAATACAAGAAAATTAATAATAAGGGCCTTCCGAAAATAGACTAGGGTAATTACACCCCAAGTCTACTAGTGAAGGTATCAAAGGTAGTTACGCTGACCTCCATACAACAGCCTTTGCAAGTGCAAGCCCCCAAGCTTCGCAAGGGTGCTCTCCAGAAGTACTACTAAACATGATGCAACGTCAACCTCAGGTGCCACAAGGTTCCCCTCCGCAGCCACCTATGTAGATCCCTAGGATTGGCAACTAAAGACACCAAATCGTATTAGAAGCTGGGTGAAACAGTCGTGAGGTAAGATCTGACAAGTAAGACAGGGGGTATCTCTCGTCCTTATCTTCACAAACCCTCATGCTTAACTCCCAGTCACGGAGCTACCCTGGTCTCCCTAATGCTATTGGATTTCACTCTTTAATCAGACTTCTATGTTTTACAATTTAGAGTGGCCTTGGAGAGTTTACTCTCCTCTCGCCTAATCCAAGGCCCTAAATAAATCTAAAACTTGTTGGTGTATTCTGATGACAATACAAAAAGTTCTAGTTTATTTTATGAAGTGCCTGATTTTAAGTGGTTGTTGTTTTTAAGTCAAAGGGACAATATGGAAATGAAACCTATGGTGTTTGTTATGACACAAAAGAAATTAATGAAAAACTAAGTTATATGAAATGCACTTATTTATTCTTCGATGAAAAGCAACTTCTACTTGGGTTCTAAGAAACTTCTATAAAGCAAAAAAAAATTCCTTTTTCTTTTCTTATAGCAGACTTCACACTCACAAAAACTAAAAAAAACTATTGATGCTTTAATAATGCAAAACTACCCTAATGCAAGGTGTACATGATAATGCAAGATTCTAGATTACTCTAAAAAGAAATGAAAGCAATTGTTTACAAGCCAACTTAAGTGTTTGAAAGGAATATGAATTTTGAATACATAATCTTTCCAAAACAAGAAGGACTAATCAAAAAGATCACAAATCACTCTCAAAAACCAAAAGCAAACCATAAACAATCTTGGCAAAAGAAAGCAAAAACAATGTTTTTTAAGAACTTTTCTTTTTCAAGGAACAATGAAAACAACTTTTCAAAAGCACTCAAAAAGCCACTAAAGACTCAAAGACCGAAAGCAAAGCACAAGGAAACCTTGTAATTCACCAATTCAGCACAAATGAAAACTTGAACAAAATCGGGCTTCAACTTGCACTAAACGATCCAAAAGTAGCAAAAGAGCTTTGAGAAACTGACCAAGAAGTTAGGAAGGACACACTTTCAAATTCATCAAAAAGAAACTTTCAAAAAGGAAAAAAAGATGCAAGGCTACAAAATGATGGAAAGCAAAGCGAGTAGACCAATAATCAAGTTTGACACAAGGATTGAGAACAATATGTTGTTCCAGAAGACCAGAATAACCAAGAGCCTTGACAAGAAGCCTCGTGTGTTCAAACAAAAAACATAAAACGCACTCAAAAGCAAACCTATGCCAAAAAAATTTCAAAGCATGAGAGAATTCAAAACAGTAAGCTTGCTGAATAATTAAAATTTGATGATAGAAATTGACCACTCAGAAATGAAATAGACCAAGAAACAAATATTTCTGGGCAGAAAGATTTGAAAAAACCATGCAAAAAATGGTATACGCAATTGTGTCCCTACACAAGTGCGTGTACACGCGCTTCTGACAAAAGAAACTCGCATATACACTGTTGCAGTTCATAGAAACAAGTGTGTGAACGCTTCTGTAAATAGACAAAGATGTGTATACTAAGTTTAACAATAAAAATAAAAATAAAAAACAAGGCTTGATCAAAAACATCAGACGTGAGGTCTGAGTTCCTACAGGAGCAGGCAATACTGACACAACAAGCAAACCTAGAACTAAGTCTTGATAGACACTGAACAACCCAAACTAGGAATAACAAGATTGTTATCCCCAGTATGGTCACCAATTTTGTTACGGGAATAAATCCCCTAGGGCTTTAGGTCAGAACCCTAACAGAGCAAGAGTAATCTAAAGCAAGAAACACACATACAACTCAGGCAACATGCTTAAATAAAAAACCTATGTGAGGATGAACATACCTGGATGTCCTTCATTTGGGTAGTTCCAGCCAGGGTTCGAACCCTCTGCAACTCTTGATGATCTTCGAATCTGCAAATCAACCAATTTGAGTACACATAGCAGCATATAGATAAAGCATTTTAATGAAGTCAACTTTATATCATATAAGTAAATGGTTAGTTATACATCAAAGTAATCATTCATACATGAACCATAACAATAACATCTGATGCATAAACAAATTCGATCTCAGGAACAAGACTGCGTTTCTGTTTATTGTAGAAAACTATAATAAACATGGAAAGAGTTCACCTGAGTCTTCCTCTTCCGGCCCCAAGCGGAACTGTCCTCCAGGTCTGTCCAGTTCCAGTCTTCAACAACCTCCTTCCATAACCAATACCATGATACCTCAAACAAGTGGGAGGATATCAACACTCAAGGAAACAAGGGTTTCCTGAACTTGGGGAAGTGCTTGAAGCACAGGGATACTTTAGACTTGATCAAGAGATACTCTCAGTATAGTAATTCTATCTCTTCTCTCCTCCTTAAGGCCTTCCCATAGAAGTCTTTTTATACTTCTCCCAAATTAGTTTTTTAGTTGGGAAACAGTTGGGAACATTTGGGCCATGGGCACTAGGAGGTAAGCAATAGGTAAAACCATGAACTCCGCCCATAGTTAATGAAATTTAATTTTTTTAATTGCTTTAACACATATACGTGGGTTGGGTATTCACTGACCCACGTGTACATGCTTTTAATAGGGAAAAGTAGCATATAGGGAGTAAAACACTGTTTTTAAAATATTTGGATCAAGTCTGGAAGGAGGGGTTGCCCTAGGCCATAAACCAAGCATCACAAATACCAAGGGTGATATTTGGAGCTATAACAATATAACAAAGGAAAACATATATATATATATATATATATATATATATATATATATATATATATATATATATATATCACGCATAAAACTAGCAATAAAACATAAACCCAGTGCTTAACATAACATAATCGCATGAAATTGACAGAAGTAAAATGCACAGTAATTTCAGAATACTTCTCTTTATTGATGGTTCAAATTTTCCAGTACAAACTCTAATTGCCATGCGCACACAGCTACAGGGGTCCATGCACTCAGCTGCAAACTTCTACCCTAGGTCTCTGCGCACTCAACTATAGAGCCTCTTTCCTATGCTAAGACTCTCACTCTTAGCTCTTTACAGATGCATCACTGACTCTATCTCTATGAACTGAACTGAACTGAACTATCTTAGACTCCTATAAGACCTCCTTTTTATACAATCCCATGGTCTGCGGACCAAGGGAAGATCTCATCAAGCCGACACAACCTATCTAAAATAAGGGCGAAAACCCTTTTTTACTCTTGACATCTTCACGCTCTATGATTACAAAATGTAGATACTTTACATTCCTTTGTAGAACATTCAGGTTTTCTTCCCCAAAACCTGGGCTTTTAACCCCAAAATTGGCCCTAATAGACCCGTTCCCAACAAATCTTCACTGTCATAAGCAAGCATTTTTGTTGAATTCACCAAATTTTCATCAGAAAGCTCTTTTGTTAGATTCACCATATTGTCATCAACAAGCTTTGTTGTTGGAATCACCAAGTTGTCATCAAAAAGCTATTTTGTTGGGATCATGAAGTTGTCATTAGCAAGATTTGTTTCTGGAATAACCAAGTTTTCATCAGTAAGCTCTGTTGCTGGAATCACCATATTGTCATCAGCAAGATTTGTTGCTAGAATCACCAAGTTGTAATTTGCAAGCTTTGTTGTTGGAATCACCAAATTGTCCATTTTCAACTGGATTACTCCCCCTTACACAAAAACTATTTTTCATTTCCAAATGTTTCAAAAAAAATTCAAACATCTCCTATTGTTTGTTCGACTTTCTTAGCCTCTTGGGTTTTCCAATTTGTTGAGTGTTGGTTGACTATAGCTCAATAATAAAATCGACATGTAAACATTGCAACTAAATTTAACAAAAATGTATCTACCTCTTGGCTTCCACAAACGAACGAGTCTACAAATGCTCCACAAATACTTTTCTTCAAAAAAATCTCTACCAAGGTGACACTTTCACAAAGCTTTCACAAAAATATCACAATTCCTAGAGTCAATTGGAACAATGACCTTTTTTTAATATCCTTGTCATGACATAAAAAAAATATCATTTAATGGAAAAATGCAGCGCCCTTTTATTTTTAAGAAAAACTTAAATAAAATAGCTTCTCTGTTTCAACCCTTTTTTTTCTTTTTTAAATCTCCCTTTAACACTTTTTAAAAAAAAATACCTTTTAAGCGAGGATTAAAGCAATCCCTTTTATTTTTTTAAGAATAAGAAAATCCTTTTAAAAGGTGTCTTCATTAACGTGAACCTTTTATCGTGAAGAGAGACTCATTAAAAATGAGAAGTCATTAAAATAAGGAACACCTTTAATTGTGAACCTTTTTTAAAAAAAATAGCATGCGCCTTTGAAAAATTTCTTGAGGCTCCTTTCGATTGTGATTTTGACTTGGTTACATTGACTTTTAATGGAGAAAAAAGGGAACAAGCTATTGTAAGGAAAGAATGGGGGTGGATTTTACTGCTCCCTTGGCATCGACGACATGATCGTGACGACCCCCCTCCTCCCCTACCCACATCCACTCCTGCCTCACTAGACTGCTCAACATTGGTGGTTGATGGAACATGAATTGAATCCCAACTTCATGCTATATTTAAAACTCAAACATTCATGTGAAAATTTTAAAATTTGAAATGAAATATGGGAGGGATGGTAGTAACTCAGATAGTGCCACGGGAAATTTTAAAAATAGTAATGAAATGGGGAGGGAAGGCAGTATGAAAAGGATAGGCATAAATTTGAAAAATCCATAGGGATCTCTCATGTCCATAAAGTGGAAATATATGGCTTGGCTTACCTTTGCGATGATCTCTAACCTACTATTTGTCACAGAGACGTCAACCCTGTTAAAATTCTCCAGGATGGTGAAATCAATGCCCTTATATGCAAATTTAGCTTGGCGAGGATGATGAATAAAGAAGGAAAATCACATGGGACCACTAATATAGTAGGAACACAGGGATATTTGGGGTTTGAATACACTTTACAACCAATACATAGACAAGCGTGCTGTGTGCAATTTTGGCACTGTGTTGTTGGATGTCATGAGCGACAGAAGGGCGTTGGACACCTCCCTAGAGTCAGCCTCCAATACCTAATAATGGATTGGACATGGGCGCTTATGAAATAAAGAAAACATATTGAAGTAATAGATGAAAGGATTATTCATATTGGGTCTATGAACATCGTGGCGAGTAAGTTTCAGTGAGTATTGCATTTAATTATGTAAGGAGTTATTGCTTCGTAATATCATGCCCAATTGAGATCGCTAGACAGAAAATGAGAATATCTAAGACTATCTAATATCAATCCTCAATCCAGATGGCCATGCATGCAACTTCAATTCAATTTCTAATGCTACAAAGTATGAGCAAGTACCCTACCTCATCGCAAGTTGGTGAAGTTTTTTGGGCTTGATACAGAATAATTACACTCCAATCAAGTGATATACTTCATCCACTCCTGATCCAAAGCCTGCACAGAAACAAAACCAAACAAAGAAGATAAGTGATCTTTCATAGAAGATCGTCAACTTAAAACATTTGGAAATCACACATAAATTACTGTAAAACTAACATAAGGGGAAGGAACATAGATTTGTATTAACCATATAAATGAACGAAAATCAATATTCCTTCAACAAATAAGATCTGTTCCTCCAGGTTCTAGTATGTCTCCTCTCCCAATAGAGTAGAGATCTTGCGCTATATTCTGGATACTCTCCACTTGTACATTTTCCTCTCGGTGAGATTATTTAGGCTCATTCTATGCTCCAGAAGAATGTATCTTGACACCTAGGGGCTTGAGAAGTTAGGAAAATTCTACAATAATAAACCCCTAGCCAACTCATACACAAGCAGTTCAAGTTGATCTCATTCAGAATGGCAAACTCTAGAAACCCTTTTCACAATTATGAGCTTTTCTCAATTATCTCAAATATGAAATAATTATTTATCTCATAATTATAATATTTTCAAAAAATAATTATGAGAAATTCCTCAATTATGTAATTTCACCCATTTATCACCAGATAAATCTCACATAAGTAAATAAAAAGGTGAAAAGGGATGCATTTAAGCCAAACAATTGAGGTAAGTTGATATTGGGTTTCTCTCACTATAATGGAGTGGACACTAGGGTTAAAACATATGACCCCTAATGCATGAAGTCAGAAGAGAAACTGATGGCCGAAATGAATTACAATAATACTCAATGCTCAAAATGGGAGGAAGGAGTTAAAACTACAAAGTTGGATTGAAGGAACTCAAGTGTTGAAGTCTCAATTGTGCTGATAACATCCCCGAGGTGGGCATACCCATGATTGGTCATAAATAAATATTGAACATGGAGGCCAAAACATAAAATGTAGATCCATGACATGAAATGATAGAACACGGCCATAAAGACATATGCATTGGATCCATGTGACTCAATAGGTATAGCATAGCCACCAACAAATACAATGTGGATCTATGTCACAATATAAATCAGTAGGAATATGGAGACATGAAATATAGAGAAGTGTCTCAAGAAAACACTCAAAGTATATAAATGATACATAACTCCCATGTAGCCTAGGAGGGATGCCATATAAGAGTGAAATGTCCCTAACCCAGGGTCTTCAACATAACCCCGATGGTACGAATCTACATCATGAAAATATATGAGTTGAAGTTGAACATGGTAGAAACCTGATTACTAACCAATAAGGTAAAACAGTAACAGACACGAGGGAATCCACCAATGAGAAAAATGGACCCTAGGGTACCTAGTACAGTGCACTAAGTGTAAATAAATGAGTTGACATCGAACACCTGTGAACTTGACCAATAAGGAGCCAATGATGTAAACCCACTGTTGATCGTGAGGAAGCCAACCACTAAGGTCTGAAAGCTCCAAGGTACTATCAGTTCCTATATTAAGCTCCTGGATAATTAGCTGAAGTTGATAGGAGAAGATCCGTCGAAGGAGGGCCTTGATGCATTCCCCATCAATCGACATAGAACGAACTAGGATGATGTGATGTATGGATGAAGTCATGAGATCAAGTACAACTGACACAGGGATTGTTGAATCAAAAAGGTCAACAGGCTACTATAGATGGCCGACACAGGCTGAGACTTCGCTTGAACACTTCGTGGCATGACACAAGAGTGACTTGGTAGCATTACTGATGGGCACCGTGTGATATCATGTAATGATGAAGGAGGCATTGAAGCTCACTCTATATGACTGGAATAGTAAAAATATGGTGGAGTAAAGAGACTCATATGGACCATACGACTCCTAGGCAAGCTAAAATCCAAATGTGAGATAATGAAGTAGACAGTTGCCATGTTCAAGGATGACACAAAATACACTTCCATTTGATTACTAATGGAAAATAATTTTCCCTCCCTTCTCTTTTTATAAGTTCCCTTTTCTTAAAGTTGTCCCCCAAGCCCGAAAAAGAGATAAAAGTATGCAAGGGGGAACCTCCTAGCTGAAGTAGATTAGGGTATTCCTTTTTTGTAACTAGTCTATCCCAGTCTAGAAAAGGGTTAAACTTATATTGGGTAGATGGCACTTCAGGTACTTTAATGAGCATGAAGTGGATAGGTTCACTTGGTAATCTTTTCTAAATTAATGAGTCTGAAAAGAGTTTAAATAAAACTCCTCTTGGAGGAACGCATGGTATAGAGGGTAACAATTGGTTCCGGTAATGTTGTAACTTATCATGACATAAGGAGGACAAGAGGCTTGCTAATAGGACCACTCTTTGTAGTGGTTCCTCCAAGAAATGGTAAAACACCAAATGAAAGTGGATGGTAGGCCAAGCAGATGATGACAATGAAAAAGACAACCCAAGGCTCAAATTGGAAAATAGGATGATAAAAGAGTGGAAATCACAAGGGATAAATATGGTGGAATCCTCCTGGGGTAAAGCGAGAAATGAGATGAAGAAGAGGGCATGTGGATCAGATTTTAGGTCATGGTGGGTCAGAAGGAGGAATTCTAAGAATAAAATAAAACTGACTACATGGAAACCAAGTTGGAAAAGAGCTACTAGTTAGGGTATCCATGATCATGTAAGCTCTACCTCTAAGTGATGACATGCATAATTGAAAGAGGCTAAAGTCGCAACTTGACAAGGTTGGCCCTAAGCTATAAAAATGATGCTGACAGTCAAAATTCAATATTGGAGAAAAGGACCTACCTATATGCCAGTAAAAGGAAACATAGCTAAGGTCCAATGGATGTCACAATAGAAACAACACCAATCCTTTATAGACCATCTAGAAAGGCTAGACCCATGGTTACATCACATAATGAAAGAAATAAAAATGGAGGAGGTAAAAACAGGACCATGTGTTTTTCTATTATGAATTTATAAATGTTTTTCTATTTTTTACATAAATAAGGCATAAAAAATACTTGCATCACACATCAAACCAAAAAGGGGATAAAACATCAAACTCCTATGTATAATATGTACAATCACAACATAGTCCAGTAGGTCATGCTAAAGCGTGCCGAAAACTGGGAACATGCCAAGGGTTTATATATATGAACTCATGGAGGGTGAGGGGACCATATGGATCACTAATGTGGGGTTTAGGGTTTAGGGTTAACCATGCTAGGGACAATCTAACATAGTTTCACTATTGAAACCAACCTGAGGACATAAGGGAGGATCAAGACATAAAGGAGGTACAAGACAATTATCAACAGGTGGTAAGGAGTTGGAAAATTCATTAGAAAGTTCAGTAGTAGAATCCCAAGACTTGACTCAGTCCATGGCTAGCACTTCTAAGGAAGGTAAAGGAGATGCCCCTTGGGTTGGTTCAAGATTTAAGTTACCAAGCTCTACTTGTTCCACATCAGGGAAACTAGAGGTAGGAAGAGGCATAATCCCCCTAGGATTATGAGTGGGTAGATCCATGACCTCGAAGTTGACTAACTGGGGAGGCTCATCATCAAGGGAGTCATATGGAACAAGTAGAGGGGCAGCCTATGTGGGGAAAGGATCCTGTTCATATTCCATATTGCGATGGATTTTCTGACCAGCATCCATAGGTATTGACAAAAATGTCGAAGAGGCAATCTCTTCCATAATAGGTGGTGAAGGGTGCTCACTAGCTTGATCAACTTCCATAATAAAAGGTGAGACGACCAAAGGGTCAAGATGCCTATGGGGCCCAGAAGTGTCAGAAGAGATCATATGCATAAGAGCTTTCGGACAAGTAGAAGGTGTTTTGGGCGGAGGGAGTTGAGGAAAGAAACCCCATAAGAGTCGAAGTTTTAAACAAGCCCATTCCAACACTCTGAAATTGACCAGGATTATCTCCCACAAGTGGGATGAGGTCCCCATACTGGAAATTTGGGCCGATGGCACACAATAGTCTAGTTGGTCAACGGTGACAATATTTCCTTCTTGAGGAAAGAAAATCAGATGGAACACAGAAGAGATGACTGCGGTCACCACATAAAACCAACTACGGCCAAGCAGTAGGTTGTAATCTAACATGGAGTCGACAACCTTGACATCAACATGTACAATTTTCCCTCCTAACTCAATGGAAAAATTTAGAAGAATTGCCTTTGGGACAGTGTTGTGGCTGTTAAAACATTGGAGAGTTTTGTTGGACGTGACGAGTGCTAGAGAGCCAAGAGCCTTCCAACAGGATACAAACATAACACACGTGGAAGAGCCCTCATCCACCAAAGTGTGATGAATATTTCGATGGTAAATACACACAATTATTTAGAAAGTAATCTAATGTGAAAGACGAGGAGAAACTTTATCAAAGTTAAAAGAAATGGTATTGCACTGCTAAGGACAACTTTGCAAGACCTCCAAGCTAGACATGGCATAAGGAGCCTAGGCTAGATCTTCAAAAATACTATAGTGCTAAGTAGCCTGACAAAAGGATTATGTGTTGTATTCTAAAGAACACCCTTGGGAGGGCGATAGACAGGATCCAAAAGCTTCTCAAAAGTGAGAGGTCTAGTGGAGGTAGGTGGAGCTGGATTTTTTGGTTGTTATTTGCTTAAGTGGACTTCACCATGAGAACATCGATGGACTACTTAGGAGGGGGTGCTTTAGTAGAGCCATAGGCACTTGTTGGGGCTTGAGATGTAACAATAAATTGCCCTAATTGGGAAGCAAGTTGGCTCATAGAATCAGAAACAGACCTGATCACGCCATCATTATGCGGATGATGAATAGGCTTGGGAGGGTCAATGGAAGGCCTAGGGGCATTAGGCAATACTTCGTAAAGTGTACCTAACTGATAATAAATAAGATCCAACTTTTGGGTAGTTAAAGTGTTTTATTCCTTGGTAATAGCTTGAAACATAGACACATCCTTGGCAATTTGAGGTCAGAGAGATCGAATGAACATTTTACATAAAATCTAATCAGGTAACTTGGTTCTTACTAACTGCTTGCGATTATGCCACTCATGAAAATGATCAGAGATTAACGTGGCATAGTCTTTCTTGAAATTGGATTTTAGGTCAGAGTCGATATCATATTGAGTGGGAAACTAGAAATGTGTCAAGAATGTTTGAGAAAGGGAGGGAAATTCACCATAGGATTCGATATTTAACTTGATGTACCACTTTGCAACATCCCTAGTCAACGTACATTGGAATAAGCAAAGCTTAACATAATCATCCACCAAAGAATTGGATGAGCACCCCAAATGATAAGTGGTAATGTGCATGGATGGATTCTCCCTAGGATTTCCTTCAAACTTGGGAATATCTTATGGTAATTTGGTGGGCTTGGGTGTCCACCAGGGATCATGACAGATGGGGTCATTAGTCAATTTTTCCAAATATGGCAATCGGGAGAAGATAAAAATGGATTTTGAAGTGACTAAATGGGTCATAGGTAGGAGAAGGCCCTGACCAACCATGTCGTCCACCCATGTAAGGAGTGAAATTATGCACCTACTAGTGAAGAAAAGGGTTCGCCCCGACATAAGACTGTTGTAGGCTAAGATGACTAGTAAATTGATGTTGGACCCCCAAAAGCATGGCTGTTGATGGGGTTGTACCCAGGGATATGAGAAGGACCACTCTACGTAGTAGGATCTACATAAGAGGGCTAGCCCATGTGAGAAATGGTACTAGCAATGGGGTTTCCACCAAGTAAACTAGCCCCTCCAGTAAACGTATTGGTAGGTGGTGCCCCTCCAAAAACCAAACTGTACCAAAATTGTGACATACTAGAAGAAGCATTTTCCCCGGGCTAACTAGGAACAACTAGTGATCCAACCTACATATTACTAGAAATAACCATGCCTAACTAAGGGATAGGAATAGTTGGTTAGGAAAAATGCGGTGCAAAGATTATTGAACCTACCAAATGACTAGGCTGAGGTGGAATGGTCAGCATAGAAGATGGTGTAGGCATGGAAACATTCGAGGAATTTGCAGGAATCATAGAAGAAACTAGTGGAATTCCATAAGAAGAAGTGGGAGGTGTGGATGGAGGAGTGCGTATAGACACACTAAGAGATGGAAATGATGTCATGGTAGCCGATACTACTGATGTAGAAGGTAAAGATGTCTCAGACTCTACCATAGCATAAAGTATGGAAAACGGCATGTCAATGTAGGCTGGTGTGGAACCATTAGGATTTAGCCACAATAACTCAAGTCCTAAAGGATCAGGTATAGAGTCCAGGACTATGTGTTGGTCTATGTCTTGATCACCAATAGGTACTCTTCGTGCAGAAATAACAAGACCACCTCGTTCAGGAGGTAAATCATGAATACATCATGACGCTCAATGAACAAATTCAACTAGGGTGATAACCTATAATTTAAATACAATTATGTTAGTGAAAACACCCTAAGGCCAAAAATATTGACTCTGACCAAACAACACACACTAGAAACATCCTAAAAGTTAGCACACAAACCAAAATACAAAGAAGTTGGTTGTGCAATAATTATACTAGCGACCTGCTTCCCACCCTTTCTATCTGCCAACTCGGTGCAAGTGCAATTATTAGTTGTGAGCCACCCTCCGAGTGGACTCTAAGAGTATGACTAATGTATGTCCTAGGTGTAGAGAATATGACCTCAACGCTGCAACTATGTATGAGCCCTAAGAAGATAAGCCACTATGGTCACCATGTACAATAACACAACCCGGGGTACAGTCGTAGGATAAATCCACAAGCAAGGGCATGAAACTTAACCCAAAAAAGGAGCTAAGTCCGAAACCCCCTTGAGATTTGCCTCTGAAGTTGTCCCCAAGTGATAATGACACCATTTATATTCATGGATATTCCTCTATATCGCGCCACTCGAAACTAAGTAAAATGGGTCATGTCACCCCACCTAGCCCAAGTGTGACCTTGTTCTTAACCCTCTTGTTAGAAGGGCTTCCCAGATCGCACTACTACAAATGGATTTGACTCTCTGCCATAAGCTACTATGTTGATTGTGAAGTATTGGAGTAGTTAACTCACACTTGTATATCCAAGACTCTAGCCTAATCTAGGGTTGGTGTACTACCAGTGAAAGTAAAAGATGAATCTAGTTAATTTTATTATCACATTGATTTTACTAGTTGTTGTTCACACAAGTGGGATGTGGCGTGAAACTGACATGGTGTGAATGACTCTTAATTAGTCACCCTAATGCACATATATGCAATTTTTCAATTTTCAATTCGATGAATGCTAAATACAGGAGGGTAAGATCCTTCTAACACACCAATGGCTATTATGATGCACCTCTTTACTAAATCTTCTTAGTTGCAAATTATCCCAAATTTTGTGAATTAATGATGCAAAACAAACCAAGAAGTCAAAACAAAACAATCTAAAAATAAACCAAAGGAAAATACTCCCAAAAAAGAATGCAAAGCACTCCAAAAGCATCACAGCTAAGAAAAATAAAGCCCAATGAAAGAAACACACTCAAGGCATTCAAACCAAAATCCAAAAGTGAATTAAAGAAGGCAATGTCAACAAGCTAAGGCTGTAGAATGATGGCTCAACCAAGGCCAATGTTCTACAAAAGGTCACAACCAAACCCTAGAGGTAGAAAGGCCTAAACAAGATAGAATGAGGGTAAAACAATGAAAACAAAGTCAAGAGAACGTCTCTAGATGAAAACTACACAGCTAGTCACAACACCACCAAACGTGACCAAAATAACCCAAAGAAGAGAAAAATTGCTCAAAAAGAGACAACAATAATGAATGGAAGTGACAAAAGTTTTTCAATAAGGTATGGATCAGGCCTAAACAGTGACTAATAATAGCCAATCAGATCTAGAATTCTGACCTAGAGGTGAAAATCAAATCCTCAACCCAAAGCATCCAATGAACCTCAAAAACAAAATGAAGGGCCAAAAGGAATGGAAACCCTTTAATAGAAAAGATGAGACCAAAAACATATAGTGTTGGGTGTGGAGCCTGATTATCTTATGTATTCAAAGGTATTGCCACATTGGACCCCAGTTTGGAATGGGGTGGCAACACCACCCGTAAAATATTCGCTGCAGGGGGGGTCCAAGGGGGGTGGCTGCGACATTTACGGAGCCCCCCTTAGCGGAGGGTTTCGGGGGCAGTTCCCCCGAAGCTAAAAAACATATGTAAAATTGCCTTGTAAAAGTATAGTAATTTCTAGTCAATCTGGGCCATTCATTAGGCAAATGATCTGCCGGTAGAACTTATGTTTAGCTTAGGGTTTTTTTTCCCTAGAAGGCAACCCCTCTCTTTGTATGAGGGCATTGTATTGAGTCTCTATAATATATGTGTATTCTCTGAGTGAGAAGCAGAGAGGTGAGACTATGAGAGAAAATGGAGGATATTACAATGGATCTGCTATAGGTTGTGTCTCTTCATTTTGTTGGATAATAGAAAGGAAGGATTGGCTGTTCGGGGTGGAAGTAGCCCAAACTGGGTGAACCACATATATCTGTGTCTCTCTTGTTTTTTGTGTTTTCTGTGTTTATATTTCTTCAATATTTTATGTGTTCCATTACTCCGTAATATATAATTTTCCAACAACTGGTATCGGAGCCGAAGGTTTATTTGGCTAATAAACTCGCAGGAAAGAAGGGTTCCTCGGTCGAGTGGGAGAAATGGTGAAAGATGGTAAGTTTAGGGTCAAGAAATTTAACAGCCAAAACTTCTCGCTGTGGAAGATGCAGATGGAAGATTATCTGTATCAGAAAGATCTGTACCTACCATTGGACGAAAAAACAAATATGCCAACAGAAATGAAATATGAAGAATGCAACCTTCTTGATAGAAAGGCACTCGGAACAGTACGGTTGTGCCTCGCAGCGTCGGTTGCCTTCAACATTTCGAAGGAAACAACGACAAAGGGTTTGATTAAGGCATTGGAGAAACTATATGAAAAACCCTGGCTTTTATGAAACGACTATTTAATATGAAGATGTCAGAAGGTGGATCTGTTGCAGACCATTTAAATTATTTTAATACTATTACAAGTCAGTTATGTTCTATAGGGATAAAATTTGATGATGAAGTTAGAGCTCTGTTATTCTTGTCCTCATTACCAAAAAGTTGGAATGGTTTAGTAATGGCCATTAGTAACTCTGTTTCTGGATCTAGTACTTTAAAGTTTGATGATGTTGTCGGTGCTATCCTTAGCGAGGAAATGCGATGGAAAAGCTATGGTGAGACATCGGGTAATGCTTTGAGTGCAAAGTCTAGGGGAAGAAAAATGGAAAGAGGAAAGAGCTCAGGATATTGCAGTAAATCAAGGAAAGGCAGATCCAAGTCTAGATTGAGGATAGTGTGCTGGAAATGCGGAAAGAAAGGACACTTAAAGAAAGACTGTAGATCTCGGAAGGGAAAAGAAGGAGATGCACAGCAAGAAAACAATCATGAAGCAAATGTGACAGATTAGGTGTTACAAAATGCTTTGATTCTTTCTTTCGAAAATATTACTTATTCCTGGGTGGTAGATTTAGGGGTCTCATTCCATGCCACACTTGATAAGAAATACTTTCATGACTATGTTCAAGGAGATTATGGACAAGTTCGTTTGGGTGATGATAAAACCTGTAAAATTGTTGGAATGGGTAAGGTTCTTGTAAAATAGCATAATGGAAACCAATGGCTACTAAAGGAGGTAAGGCATGTTCCAGATCTAAAGAAAAATCTGATTTCAATAGGGTAGATAGGTGGTGAAGGTTGTGTGACAACTTTCACAGGTAAAGCTTGGAAGGTTACCAAAGGAGCCCTGGTAATAGCAAAAGGCGAAAAGGTTGGTACATTGTATTTATGCAATGATATTTCTAACTCTGTTAATGCTTTAACTTCCAAAGGAGCAGATGTAGCATTATGGCATCATAGGCTTGGAAACATGAGTGAAAATGGGATGAAGATTCTTCACTCAAGGAATTTGTTGCCGGGTTTGAAGAATGTTGATTTGGACTTATGTGAGAATTGCATTTATGGAAAACAGAAGAAAGTCAGATTTCTTAGAGTTAGGAAAGAAAAGAAGAGCGAAAAATTAGAGCTTGTGCATACAGATGTATGGGGACCTGCTCAGGTATCATCTCTTAGTGGCTCTCATTAATATGTTACTTTTATTGATGATGCAACTAGAAAAACTAGGATTTATTGTATTAAGAATAAATTTGATGTATTTGATACTTTCAAGAAATGGAAAGCTTTGGTTGAGATTGAGACAGGAAAGAAATTAAAGTGTCTCAGATCAGACAATGGAGGTGAATATTGCAACAAAGAGTTTGATAGGTACTGTTCAGAGCATGGAATTCGTAGAGAGATGATAGTTCCAAGAACACCACAAGAAAATGGTGTCTCAAAAAGGATGAATAGAACAATCATGGAGAGTGCAAGGTTCATGAGATTGCATGTAGGATTGCCTTTACAATTTTGGGCAAATGCTATAGTTACTGTTGTTTATCTAATAAACAGAGGGCCTTCAAGTTCCTTGGATGGTGGTGTTCGAGAGGAAGCATGGACAAGTAAAAAGGTAAACTACTCTTTTTTAAAGACTTTTGGTTGTGAGACCTTTGTCCATATTGATAAAGAAAATAGAACAAATCTTGAGGCAAAGTCAAAGAAATGTACCTTTATTGGATATGGTGTTAATGATTTTGTTTATCGCTTCTATGATTACGAAAATCACAAAATCATTAGGAGTAGAGATGTAATATTCAATGAAAAGGTCCTGTATAAGAATCAATTGTAGGAAAAGAAACAGGAAAAAGGAAACAAGGAATACACAGTTCTTGATGAAATCACTGAAAAAGTAAAGGTGCCTGAAAATAATAATAATCAACAACCACAACAACAACAACCACCACAACAGCAACGGGCACCCAAAACACCTGAAAGTGGTGTTAGAAGATCTACCAGGATAAGTAGACCCCCTGAACGATACTCTCCTTCATTATATTATTTATTGTTGACTGATTCTAGTGAACCTGAATGTTATGAAGAAGCAATGCAGGTTGAAAGTAGGAAGAAGTGGGAGGTAGCCATGGAAGAAGAGATGGACTCAATGCATAACTAGACTTGGGACTTAGTCAGGTTGCCTGCAGGAAAAACTACATTGAAGAATAAATGGGTTTACAGGCTCAAGGAAGAACATGGAGGAAAACAGAGGTACAAAGCTAGACTTGTGGTGAAGGGGTTTGCGCAGAAGAAAGGTATTGATTTTGATGAAATATTTTCTCCTATTGTTAAAATGACTTCAATCAGAACTATTTTAAGTCTAGTAGTAGTTGAAGATTTGCATCTTGAGCAGGTAGATGTAAAGACAACCTTTCTCCATGGGGATTTGGAGGAAGAGATATATATGCATCAGCCACAAGGATATGAAGTGAAAGGGAAGGAGAAACTAGTGTACAGGTTGAAGAAGGGCTTGTATCGCTTAAAACAGGCTCCAAGGCAGTGGTATCTAAAATTTGACAAGTTTATGTCTGAACAAGGTTATACTAGATGTCACTCTGATCATTATGTTTATCTGAAAAAGAAAAATGATGGCAGCTATATTATATTGTTATTGTATGTAGATGACATGCTTGTTGCAGGGTCTAACATGTAGGAAATAAATGTGCTCAAAAGAAAATTGGCAAATTCATTTGCAATGAAGGATTTGGGAGCTGCAAAACAAATCCTTGGTATGAGAATAACTAGAGACAGGAAAAATCGTAAATTAACATTGTCTTAGAATGAGTACATACAAAAGGTGTTGAAGAGATTTAATATTCACAATGAAATTTAGTTAGTACACCTTTTACTAGCCATTTCAAACTTAGTAAGGAAATGTGCCCAAAGACCCAAGAAGACATGGATTGTATGTCTAAAGTTCCATATGCATCAGCAGTCGGAAGCTTAATGTATGCAATGGTCTGCACAAGGCCTGATATTGCACATGCAGTGGGAGTTGTAAGAAGGTACATGAACAATCCAGGAAAGGAACATTGGATGGCAGTGAAATGGATTCTTAGATATTTGAAAGGTACCACAAATCAAGCATTATGCTTTTGTGGTTCAAACATTTCTCTACAGGGATATGTTGATGCAGATATGGCAGGTGACAGAGATAACAGGAGGAGCACTACAGGATATGTATTTACTGTTGGTGGAATAGCTGTCAGTTGGGTTTCAAAAATCCAAAGTGTTGTTGCACTTTCAACAACAGAAGCAGAGTATGTTGCTGCTATAGAGGCTAGTAAAGAAATGATTTTGTTACAAAGGTTTATGGTGAATTGGGTAAGAAGCATGATATGGGCACGTTATATAGTGATAGCCAAAGTTCCATTCATTGCAAAGAACTCAGCATTTCATTCCAAGACTAAATACATACAACTCAAGTACCATTTCATATGATCAGTATTGGAAGACAGAGAGTTGAAGTTGGAAAAGATACACACTATCTAGAATCCTGTAGATATGCTAACAAAAGTTGTAACCAGGGAGAAATTGAGAATATGCTCAGTTTCAATTAGTCTTCAAGGATGACGATGAAGATGAGAAACAACTAGGTCCAAAGAGGAGTCATTGTCCAGAAAATGAAGCAACGGTGGAGTTGCTATAATCAGTCTCAAAGTGGGAGATTGTTGAGTGTGGAGCCTGATTATCTTCTGTATTCAAAGGTATTCCCACATTGGACCCCAGTTTTCCGCCCGTAAAATATTCGCTGCAAGGGGGGTCTAGGGGGGGCGGCTGCGACCTTTGGGTAGCCCCCCCTTGGTGGGGGGATTTCGGGGGCAGTGCCCCCAAAGATAAAAACATATGTAAAATTGCCTTGTAAAAGTATAGTAATTTCTAGTCAATCTGGGCCGTTCATTAGGCGGATGATCTAACGGTAGAACTTATGTTTAGTTTAGGGTTTTTTTTCCCTATAAGGCAACGCCTCTCTTTGTATGAGGGCATTGTATTGAATCTATGTAATATATGTTTATTATCTGAGCGAGAAGTAGAGAGGTGAGACTGTGAGAGAAAATAGAGGATATTACAGCAGATCTACTGTAGGTTGTGTCTCTTCATTTTGCTGGATAATAGAAAGGAAGGACTGGCTATTTGGGGTGGACGTAGCCCAAACTGGGTGAACCATGTATATCTGTGTCTCTCTTATTTTATGCGTTTTTTGTGTTTATATTTTTGCAATATTTTATGTGTTCCATTTCTCCGTAATATACAATTTTCCAACATATAGTAGCTGATCAGGAACAACAAACCATGAATCACATAGTTATCCAATAGATCAGCGAAAGGCGATAGGGTCTAAGCACAATCAAAGAAAAAAAATCCTTCTTAATGTAAAGTGACTGATCTAGGGAAATCAAGCAAACAAAAGCAGATTTGGACTAGATCCAACAGATGAACAAGAGTTCGAGGTTGAGCAAGAACAAGGGTGAAGAAACTTACAACAGATTAGGGCCCTTTCTAGGGCTAAAAACCCAGTTGTTGGCAGAAAACTGGATCAGAGTGACCAGGGATGGTCTAAGCACATCATAAAGAGAGTGACTAGGGACCATGGTCGTGTTAGTGCCTAAATCTACCTCAAGCTGAGAAAGGCAGGATCTAGGGTAACATCAAACCACGCTTAACTTGGTAGCTAGCCCTACCAGGTCGGGAGAGGGCTCTCTCATTGTCAATCTTAGAAAGGATGGCCAATGAAGCTTGAGATGACTGATTTGATGACTGAATTTTAGGCTAGGTATGTGTATAGAGGTGTTTGATTGAATTTAATATGGGTTTGCTAGCTCAATTGTGAAAGGAAGATTTGGGTCCAGGGAATGGACACTAGTCTTGCAGAGATCTCTATGGGGCGAGGTAGGCAAATGGTTTAGCACTTCAAATGAATGAGATGGAGAGATTTTAGACTGGTGAGGAGTTTGGAGAGGGCATGAAAGATTCAGGGATTCCTCTTCAAACAATTGAAAACATAGATAACTAAAACAAACCCTAGGTAGAGCACTACAATTATCAATGTATTCTACCTTATCCTTGTTTGATTTAGTTAAGATGAAGCAAAGAGAGATAATGGCATACATAAAACACATGTAAAACTTGTAATTACAGAAGAAAACACAATACCAAATCAAGATGCCACAAGAATCCCATAAAGTGCGACAAACCCTAGTCAATTACTTTGCCAAACTCCTGAAAATGAATGTATAATAATGCTCAAACCATTCACAAGAGTCCAACCTTTCTCAATAACTGAAAAAATACTAGATATAAGCATCAAAAAACTCATGCTAGGATTTAGGGGGTCGAGTTCATGAGTTTAGGAGCTGTTTCAACAAGATCTAAACTAAGAACTGAAAAGTAGGCAGCAGAACAACATGCCTCTAAAACCTAGGAAACTGATTCATTCAGTTACAAACTACTTTTTGATGATGAATCTACCTCTATTTGTGAAAATTTAGCATAATTACATCAAAATCTATCAAGTCACATTAAATTACATCATGAGTTTCACTATTATAAAGAGAAAAGTCAAACGTGAAGAAACTAGGTGAAAAACAGAGTTTTTTAACCAAAATGAGCAAATTTCCTCCGATGCGCCGCACTGATTTCCCTATGCGTAGCGCTTTTTTGCAGCTGATTTTGGAGGGCTTTTCGTGCACCTAATTTTCTCCAAGCAGGCTTTTTAGAAAGGTCTTCCTGTCTTCTTTCCAAAACAAGTGGAATTTATGAATTTGGCCTCCATTTTCCCATCCGAAATTGAGTTCTCCCAACACTACTTCCTGTGTGTCCAAAAAGGGGCAGAAAGGTCATTTTTGAGGTGTTTTTGACCTTTTTGGAAGCTCAAAACCTGTCAAAATTTCTTGGCCATGTGAGGGAATTCATACTTTTCCATGAAAAATCCAAAAATGCTGATTTTTTCTCAAAAGTAGGTCTATAGAAAAAGCACACGCCAAGTGGCGCGGATCATTGGGCAGAAAAACCTATTTTTAGGCCAAAAATTTCAAAATTACAAAAAGTTTCCCAAATTTCTTGAAATTTGGGCTAAGTGTTCCTCATTAGGTGCTGTGTTTGGCTAAGCAAGCCTCAGCCAAGATCTGAAGTCTATTTTTCTCTTTTCTCTTCCTCATTGCTTTCTTCAATTTGGCCTTCAAATTCCTGATTCTTGCTTTGCACACCATGTTTCTTGCTGAGTAGTGGTATGCCATGTTCCTCAACATGTTTTTCTCATTTTTGGCCTTCTCTAGCGTCCTTTCTATGTGCATGTTTGTCCTCTCAAGCCAAGATTCACGATCAACTTGAATTTCTTGCTTTAGTGTGGTGAATTTGATTTTCCTCCTCTTGGCAACTTGCCAGTTTGCCCTTATGTTTTGGAGCTCCATGATAGTTTGCTGATCTTCTAGCTGTTTGTTCCTCTGCTCCAAATAATTAATGATCCACTTGGCTCTTTCCAAGTTGAGAGACAAATGTTGAATGTCATCTTGCTACTCTTGAATGATCTATGTCTATTAGCTGCCTCTTATACCATTGCTCACCTACATTTGGAATTTCGGTTGCTTGAGAAATAGTCTCAGGTGTCAAGGTGAATGTCACACCTGCCAAAGTGACTTGGCCATTATGAAGATGGAGCACAATCAATCTGGCCAGCTCAAGGTGATACTTGACTCTCTCCACCATCTCACAGAACTAACAACAAGATTGGTGTTGAAAGCATGTGACAGCAAGAGGACAGGCCAGCAGCTCAGCAAGTGAAGTAGGCTCCTCCTTATTATGTTTTCCACCCTTGTGAGGCCTCCTTGGTGCATGCATTTCTCTAGAAGAATCACTGACTTTCTCCTCATCTCGGTCATAGGAAGAATCTGACTCCATGTTTGCCAATGTTTGAGTTTTCTTAGATGAGTATGAAGAGATTTCATGGTGTCTTTAGGTTTATTGCTACCAAGGATATTAATGTATGAGGGATTGTGGAGGGAGTGTATGAGGGATTTAGGAATGTTGCTGACAAGTTTTTGAGGAATAGAAGGTTTAGGAGATGATTTTTAGAGTTTGGGAATAACAATTAGGGTTTGGGATAATGGTATTAGGAATTTACGGTTAGTTGTTTAGGGATATGAGGAATATGGAATGGGTAGATGAGAATTTAAAGAGAGGGAGAAAATGAAGTGAAGGAATGAGGGAATGAAGGAGTGAAAAATTCTTAGGAGTGGAATTAGTAGCAAGAAATACAATTTATAAACCCTGTGCAATTGTTTTTGACAAAAAAAATGCAAGGAGGTAGGGTTTCAATTTTTTCCCATTAAATCACCATAAGCACCAAGATAAACTCATTCATTGGGCCATGAAGGAGTGACAACTTACTTGGATAGTGAGGAATTTAGCAAATTTGTGAGTTTGGAAGTGCTTGGGAGTGATTTCGGGCCTAGTAGCCCTGTGCGTTGTGCCACCTCACAGGTGCGACGCGGTCTCTCTATGCATCACACCTATTACAAATTTTCATTGCCAACTCTTGCCCAATGTGCCTCACCGGATGAATGCATCGTGCCCATGCCCCAGTGTGCCGCTCCTGGGTTTTCTCTTGTTTTGGCACAAAACTCACTCTCTGGGCTCTTAGAAGACCAATACACTTGCTCTCTATCTCTTGAGGACACAAATGAACTTTCTAAACATGATAAATAGTTTAAATACATATAGTCTTGATTTTTCATTTACAAAAACCACTCTTCTAATGTTTGCTTTTAACTTGCTTTTAAAACTCTGTTTTTGGGCAGTTTTCTTTACTTTTTCCTTTGATGGACTGAATGCTTTGACTTTTTGTTTTGCTTTGCAGGTGGTGAAGTTGCAGAGGCCTGGCAAGGTGACCAAGGCTACCTCTAAAGTTATTACATATAGAACAAATGAAATCACATCAAATTTATACATGAAAACATAAAAAACTCTATTTTTCCTCAAAACAGGGTTTTGAGGAAAAATAATCACTGAGCATGTGATTATGGAAATTATTGTTGCTGAAACTTTATTTGACCTCCTCATGCACCTGTTGACCATTATTGAGCGTTTTGAAGACCTTATTGACGAAACCCTAGACCTAATGAGACCTAAAACCCTAACAATGACTTTTGTAAATTTAAAGACAAAAATTGACTACAGATGATCTAGATGTATGAAAATGGGCCAACAGGTAAAGGACATGAGGGAAAATGTATAATATACCGCTACCATCAGATGATCCATGACCCTAATGGAATGCAGCTGATCGAGTGAGACACCTAACATGCAATGCAACAAGAGAATTTGATCACTGATGGAGGGATGAAGATACCGACACTAACTTTGGCTCCAATGGGGATGGTATACCCTTGGAGGTTCCAAGAACTATAGACCTCTGGAAGGCAGATAGTGCCTTCTTCCATTGGGATATGGAGTCAATAACTTCAACAAACCAAAACCAATATTTGACTCAATTTCAAGACTAAAATCTGACTCAATTTCAAGACTGAAATCCGACTTAGACTGACTCAAACAATCCAAATCAAAACTAAAATCAAAGTTCAGTTTTATAGCCTTCACTTCGAGCCCCAAACTGAATGAGTGATTACAGTACACAATTGCAATGAAGGAAATAAAACGGTATATACAGTGATACATATGACAGCAAAAGATATTTCAAAGATGGTACCGTTTCAGTAGCCGACCATTGACCGACCCACCAGGACAATCTTCTCCATCCATTTCTTTCAGCAAGAAAGCATTCTGACCTTGATATGTAGCAATTTTGAAAGGTCCTTTCCACAGGTTCTCGAACTTGTCGTGTTTCCCTTTGTCTTCGTTTTGGGCATCCCATTTCAGCACTATGTCTTCAATTTGAAACTTGTCCGCCTTTGCCTTTCGATCACATATCTTTTTGATTCTCTCTTGCAGCTTGAAGGTATTCTGAAAAACCTCCTCTCTAGTCTACTATAAATGGATCATTTGATTGATTCTCTGTTGCAAATGATCTTCCTCACTACCAGCTTCCCGTAGAAGTTTAACAACCAGAACTGCGAGAGATGTAGGAAAAACCGTGTCCACACCATACATGATCTCGAAAGGGGACATGCCTATTGACTTTTTCTGACTCACTCTATCTTCCCATAGTGCATTGATCAATTTCTTGTGCCAGCTCTTCTTGTTTGTTTCCAACAGCTTTTTGATGATGTTGACTAAAGATTTATTCGAAGATTCAGCAAAACCATTACCTTGTGGATAGTATGCAGTTGAGTGGCCCAAGGTAATTTGATATTTATTACAAAAATCAATCATTCTTTTAGATTTAAAAGCTTCTCCATTATTTGTAATCAGCTTATTAGGACAACCAAAACATGACAAAATATTGTTCTCAAGAAACTGAATTATTACCGTATCAGTGGCCTGCCGATTAGGAATCGCCTCTATCCATTTAGTGAAGTAGTCTGTCACTGTAAGGATCCATTTATGCTGTGTTGAATAAGTAGGATGGATCTCACCAATAAAATCTAAACCCCATTGCTGGAAAGGAGCGCTTACTTCAACCGATTTGAGTGGCAAAGGTTGTGATTTTCTCTTGCCTTGAAAAATCTGACGTTCATGGCAGCTTGTAATCATTTTGTATACATCAGAAAAGAGAGTTGGCCAATATCTCAAAATTTTATTGACTGTTTTCTTCCAAAATAGATGACCTCCACAATCTCCTTTGTGAAAATCATCCGTGACTTGTTTTGCTTCTTCTTCAACCAAACAATTCAACAAGACACCACCAAGATCTTTCCAATAGAGTGCATTATTCATTATACAAAACTTTGCAACCTTTAATTTCAGTGTCCTACTTTTGTTCTTAGCCAATCAGGGTGGCGGTGAAAGATGTTGGAGCACATAAATAATATCTGAATACCAAGGAGAAAGTAAAAACATTTCATCTACCTAAACAAAAGAACTTTCCTCATCGTCTTCGGACATAGCAGCAATGAGATTTATGTCCAAGGCATGCAAATTAGATTCTGCCAACAGTTTGGCCAGCCCCTGTCCTTTGATGAGCTTTTTTGTTTTGATATCAACATCATATTCTAACAAAGTAGTGATCCATTTGTCTCGTCTCCCTTTTGGATCTATTTGCACTAAGACATCTTTAATGGCATCGATAGGAACATAGGTAAGGATATGAGAATGTAGAATATAAACTCTAAAATCTTTCAATGCCTTTACCAAAGCAAGGGATTTCTTTTCAATAATATTGTACTTTAAAGCTGCATCTCTTATCGTTCTTCTGAAAAAAGCAATTGGTTTCTCAAGCTAGTATCTTTTCTACATTAAGACCGCTGACATAGTATGATCTGAAGCAAATGAAAACAAAATAAAATCTTGGGAATAATCTGGGCTGATCAAAATTGGAGCGGAAGAGAGGGCTAGCTTTACCAAATTGAAAGACTTGATGGCTTCCTTGGTCCACTTCACAACACTATCTTTCTTTAACATGTTTGTGATCTCCCTCAAGTGTTCTACAAGATTTGGCACAAAACGACGTAAGAAATTCATCTTACCGTTAAATGACTAGATCTCCTTTTACTTCATGGAAAATCAATTTTCTGAATGGCCTCCACTCAAGCTGGATCAATGCGAATGACCTCCTTAGATATGATATGACCGAGAAGCTTGCCTTCATCCATGGCAAACAAGCTTTTCTTTGGATTGAGGGATATGCCATACTTTCTACACCACTGAAATACAATCTTCAAATGATAAAGGTGCTCTTTATTTGAATTAGAAAAAACTATCAATTCATTAGGATAAACAACTAAAATACATCTTTCTCATTTGCAAATGCAATATCCATAGCCCGCTGAAAGGTTGCACCAGCATTCTTCAATCCGAAAGGCATCTTGGCGTAATGAAAAGTTCCCCATGGAGTGGTGAATGTTGTTTTGTCTCTATCATCCTCATGGACCAGAATTTGGTTATAACTGGAATAACGATCGAGTAGCAACATGCGAGATGCTCGAACTACTCGCTCAAGTATGTGATCCATCTTGGGCAATGGATAGTTATCTTTCAAAGATACTTTATTTAGATTTCTGAAATCAATACATAATCGAATCTCACCTGTTTTCTTGCGCACGAGCACCAAATTAGAAATCAAATCTGAAAATATTATGGGAATGATTATACCAGCTTTGTATAATCGATTCACTTCCTTCTCTATTGAGGGCAGCAGTTTTGGATTTATCCTTCTTAGCTTCTGTCGAAAAGGCTTTTGATTTGGCTTGATCGGGATGATGTGCTGAATTATACTCTTATCATATGCCTTCAAATCTGAATAGTCCCAAGCAAATACATCAGTAAATGAAGATAATAAACTAATGTATTTTTCCTTTACCTATGGAGGCAAAGCCTTTGATAACTTGAACATTTTAGGATTTTGTGCTGATCCAATGTTTACATATTCAACTCCTTTCTCGGTGGGTGTCAAGCTCGGTTTCCGAGCTACATCATCTTGATCAAACAACTCCTCTAAAGGTATTAGACCTTTAGGAATGACATTGTCCTTGAGCTGAAAAATTTCCATCTGATTTACTTCCATATCTACTTCACCATCATCATTTTCTCCATCTATAGAAGTGTCTTTGTATTTGCCTTCATTTTGTAGAAATTCCTCAATCTCTTTATCATCTTGAAACACCTGCAGGGTGATATTTCACATGAATTTCAAACTTATTGTTTGAATTCATTGGTATATTCAAATTACTTGCAGTTGTTGCAAGTGAATCTACAATAACATTTTGAACACAAGGGACACATGTCAAAGTGTAATCTGGAAACATTCTCAAAATATCTAGCACCGCATTCCAATAAGCTCGCATGCGAGGATGCTTAGCTTGGTATTCACCTTTCACTTGCTTGATAACTAACTCGAAGTCGCCATATACTGAAATTCTTTTAGCATTTAACTTCTTAAGGATTTTCAAACCAGCAATTAAAGTTTCATATTCAGCCTCATTATTTGAACAATCAAAAGCTAATTTATACGAACATACCCTTACATTACTTGGCACTTTGTTTGGAAGAAATGTAGGGCTGTGTATCCAAATGCCAATTCCAGCACCTTCTCTTCCTACTGCGCCATCAAAGTCCATGCTCCATAACCCAACCTCATCTTCCAAATCCTGGAATTCATTTTGCTCTTCTTCTTTTGCTTGTTGTCCATCAACTTTTTGCTGTTGTCGAAAGGCTGATTTCTTAGTGGTACTATCAAGCTTTCGTCTTTCTTGATCTAGTATAGCTCTAAAATTTTCAGTGATCTCTAGGATATCTTCTACTTCAACTACTTGACTATTTACATCATTAAAACTATCAGAATATAAAACAAAAGATTCCAAATCAGTATGTACATAGTTGATTGGATGATTTAGAGGTTTCTCCTTGCTAGTGATCATGTACTTCATCTTTTTCTCCCGATATAATTTCCTGAACTGACCGAACACAGGAATAGTAGCATAGGAGAAATCAAGTTGCAATGTTCCTTTGAGTTTTGCTCCCCAAGATCTAGAAAGAAGCATGCCAAATCTAGGAGGAATATCCGTCACAACTACATCCATCAAAACATTATTCACCAGGATCTCATCTAAAGTAACAACCAAATCTTTAATAAGCCCAATGCATCTGACCCTACTAGAATCAAAGGAATATAGATCATAGTACTTGCGAGTGATATCTAGACCCAATTTTTCCATGATTTCTTTAAGCATGATATTATGAAAGGCTTTGGAATCGAACATGGCATTGTGCAATACAAAATCATGCGGTCTAAGGTTGATGTAAAATGGAGCTACATCACTCTCCTTAGACTGACCTTATAATGCTGGCCCAAATATGAGTTTAGGTTGATCATCCTCCACATTTACCCATATAGATAATGGATCCAAATTCAAAATCTTAGATACCTGACCTTTATAGCTGCTATTTTTCATTAATTCAATCAAAGGAATTGACACTTTCAACTTAGCAATTTCATTTCTAAGCTAAAGGCTGATGTTTTCTCTACCTCTTTGACTAGAGCATCCTTCTTTTCAGTCTTCTCATTTGATACAATTGACTGATTTGATATTTCATTTGTTGATTGTGTTTTGCTGGTGTTAGGATCAGCTGTCTCTTTTCCCTTTCTCTACGCCATGGGAGAATCATTCTTTGGCGGTGACACTTCCTTCCTCTTCTGAATTGGATTGATGGGAACTTCTCTACTCCTGAGTGAATATTGTCACTGCTGGGCTATCAAAGCATTCATGTATCCCCTCTGATATTCATTATACTCTTCTTCAAGAACTGTTTCATTTGCTAAGATGAAATTTTCATATTTTTGTACAGTTGGGCTTTCTGAATACTCTTCATCTTCGATGATATAAATGGGCAGATCATCAGGTGTAAAGGAATGATTCTCCTCACCAATTATGTTCTCATCGTCATCTGATTTCGGACCATGTACAAAATTCTGTTGTAGGGGTGTCTTCACTTGCAGTTGTGCCACTTGGTCTTGTGCTCTTTGTTCTCGTTGCTTGATTCTAAATTGTGGTTGCTGCTGGTCATGAAAGTTTGGATTTTTTACTTGTTCTTTAGGCTTATCAGCAATTGTGAGCCTATCAAACATCTTCTCAATCTGTGCGAAACAAATGATTAGAGGAAGAAGCTTCCTCTTTTATGGTCACCTTCTTTTCAACCTTTGCTCTAGCTCTCTTAGCAAGAAGATTTGCCTCGACGCTGACTGCAATTTTTTGCATGTCCTCCAATGTTGTTGAATATCTCTCCCTCAATTGATATGCCATGTCAGGATTGAAGCCATCAGGAAATTTAATCAAAGCCAAGCCCATAGGTGGCTTTATATCAGCAGGAATTGCATTGTAATTAATATTGAATCTAACACAATAATATTGGACACTCTCACCAACATTCCTCTTGATGTTCTCATATTCAGAAAGAATTTGAAGAGGGTTTTTCTTTACCTCCCAGTGATCCAAGAATTGTCTCTAAAGATTTGTCAATGTAGTGATACTTGCAGCCGGCAAAGCTCTGAACCACTTCCGCACTTCACCTCCAAATGTTTGCACAAATAATCTCATAGTCACATTTTCGACATCAATCTCATGAAGGTCAAAGAAATTTGTCATCCTATCCACATGTTGCTGAGCTGTAATGCTTTGAGGAGTGCCATCAAACAATGAGATCTTGCTTTGGTAGTCAACAAGCATGTCATCCAAATTTTAAGGCAACACTAGGGGTGCATATGGGGCAGCCATTGCTCTAGGTGGATTTACAACTAGCCTTGGAGATGTAGGAGGAGTCAGAACAATGATAGCGGCTGACGATGCATTTGGTGTATGAGGTGTCGATGGAGGGGATGAAATATGAGATGTTTGAGGTGTTGATGGGGTTGATGGGCGAGAAGAGATAGGAGGTCTCTAATCTGATATAGAGGGTTGCATGGGAATGGTGGGAATGAATGGAGTTTCAGTAGGAATTCCTAAACTAGATGCAATTGCGGATGAGCCAAGAGTTGCTGATGCAGATTCTAAGAACTCGGGAATATTTGAAGCCACAATGGAAGCCTGAAGATTCAAGATGTAACTGTCAATTGATCTATTTGTCCTTTTAGTTTCAATATCTTTGACAAACTCCAGACTTAAAAAAGTGGAACCAACGACACTTTTAGATTTAGTCTCAAACAACGACAGATCAAAACATTCGTCAAATTCAAGATCTTCAAGATATTCAAAAACAACAGGACATGAATGAGATTTAAACATGGGAATCACAAAACTTTCTTGTCGGAGAATTCTTGGGATGAGATTTGGATTTTTATACATAAGAGGAGGATCAGGATCAGGATTGGCTCTGGTGTATCGTCTGGAAGCCGGTGTGTTGAATTAATCCCAAAAATCAAATGGACAAAATCAACTTTTTCAGCCTATCAAATTCTAAACTCATCATCCAAAGTCTAGAATTGCTTAATGATACTGAGGTAATCGTTTAGATCCGCTATTCAGTTTATAAATAGACCAGAGTTTGATTGAAGCAACATTCATCTACTTTCGCTAATGCAAAGCAAGAGTGTTTCGAAGGCTACTTGGCTAACTTCAGGCTCCGTTTGTAGTCTACAAAGAAAAACAATGATAATAAACTTTCAATCCCCAGTATGGTCGCCACTATGTTAGGGCCTAAATCTACCTCAGGCTGAGAAAGGTAGAATCTAGGGTAACATCAAAGCACGCTTAACCTGGTAGCTAGCCCTACCAGGTTGGGAGAGGGTTCTCTCCTTGTCAATCTCAGAAAATATGGCCAATGAAGCTTTAGATGACTGATGTGATGACTGATTTATGCTAGGTATGTGTATAGACGTGTTTGATTGAATTTGAGATGGGTTTGCTGGCTCATTTGTGAAAGACAGGTTTGGGTCCGGGAATGGACACAGTCTTGCAGAGATCTCTATGGCGCGAGGTAGGAAAATGGTTTATCACTTCAAATTGAATGAGATGGAGAGATTTTAGACTAGTGAGGAGTTTGGAGAGGGCATGAAAGATTCAGGGATCCTCTTCAAACAGCTGAAAACATATATAACTAAACAAACCCTAGGTAGAGCACTACAATTTCAATGTATTCTACCTTTATCCTTGTTTGATTTAGTTAAGATGAAGCAAAGAGAGATAATGGCATACATAAAAAACATGTAAAACTTGTAATTATAGAAAAACACAATACCAAATCAAGATTCCATAAGAATCCCATAAAGTGCTGCAAACCCTGGTCAATTCCTTTGCCAAACTGTTGGAAATGAATGTACAATAATGCTCAAAGAATTCACAAGAGTCTAACCTTTCTCAATGACTTAAAAAATACTAGATATAGGCATCAAAAAACTCATGCTAGGCTTTAGGGGTTGAGTTCATGAGTTTAGGAGCTATTTCAACAAGATCTAAACTAAGAACTGAAAAGTAGGCAGTGGAACAACATGCCTCTAAAACCTAGGAAACTGATTCATTCAGTTGCAAACTACTTTTTCATGATGAATCTACCTCTATGAGTGAAAATTTAGCATAATTACATCAAAATCCATCAATTCACATTAAATTACATCATGAGTTTGACTATTAGAAAGAGAAAAGTCAAACTGTGAAGAAACTAGGCGAAAAACAGAGTTTTTTGGCCAAAATGAGCAAATTTCCTCCTATGTGTCGTGCTGATTTCCCTATGCATAGTGCCTTTTTGTAGCTGATTTTGGAGGCCTTCCCATGCACCAAATTTTCTCCAAGTGGGCTTGTTGGAAAGGTTTGCCTGTCTACTTTCCAAAACAAGTAGAATTTCTGAATTTGGCCTCCATTTTCCCATCCAAAATTGAGTTCTCCCAACACTGCTTCCTGTGTGTCCAAAAAGGGGCAGAAAGGTCATTTTTGAGGTGTTTTTGACCTTTTTGGAAGCTCAAAACCTGTCAAAATTTCTTGGCCATGTGAGGGAATTCATATTTTTCCATGAAAAATCCAAAAATTTTGAGTTTTCCTCAAAAGGAGGTCTCTAGCAAAAGCGCGCGCCAAGTGGCACGGCGCATTGGGCAGAAAAACCTGTTTTTTAGGCCAAAAATTTCAAAATTGCAAAAAGTTTCCCAAATTTCTTGAAATTTGGGCTGAGTGTTCCTCATCAGGTGCTGAAGTCTATTTTTCCCTTTTCTCTTCCTCATGGATTTCTTCAATTTGGTCTTCAAATTCCTAATTCTTGTTTTTCACATCATGTTTCTTGCCGAGTAGTGGTATGCCATGTCCCTCAACATGTTTTTCTCATTTTCGGCCTTCTCTAGCATCCTTTCTAGGTGCATTTTTTTTCCTCTCAAGCCATGTTTCACGATTAGCTTGAATTTATAGCTCAAGTGTGGACAATTTGATTTTCCTCCTCTTGGCAGCTTGCTGGTTTGCCCTTATGTTTTGGAGCTCCATGATAGTTTGCTGATCTTCTAGCTACTTGTTCCTCTGCTCCAAATAATTAATGATCCACTTGCCTCTTTCTAGGTTGAGAGACAAATGCTGAATGTCATATTGCTGCTCCTAAATGATCTCTGTCTATTAGCTGCCTCTTATACCATTTCTCACCTACATTTGGAATGCCAGCTGCTTGAGCAATAGTCTCAGGTGTCAAGGTGAATGTCACACCTACCAAAGTGACTTGGCCATTATGAAGATGGAGCACAAACAATCTGGATAGCTCAAGGTGATACTTGACTCTCTCCACCATCTCACAGAACTGATAACAAGATTGGTGTTGAAAGCATGTGACAACAAGAGGACAGGCCAACAGCTCAGCAAGTGAAGTAGGCTCCTCCCTGTTATGTTTTCCACCCTTGTGAGGCCTCCTTGGTGCATGCATTTCTCTAGAATAATCATTGACTGTATCCTCATCTCTGTCATAGGAAGAATCTGACTCCATGTTTGCCAATGTTTGAGTTTTCTTAAATGAGTATGAAGAGATTTTATGGTGTCTTTAGGTTTCTTGCTACCAAGGATATGAATGTATGAGGGACTATGGAGGGGGTGTGTATGAGGGATTTAGGAATGTTTCTGACAGGTTTTTGAGGAATAGAAGGGTTTAGGGGATGATTTTTAGAGTTTGGGAATAGAAATTAGGGTTTGGGATAATGGGATTAGGGATTTAGGGTTAGTTGTTTAGGGATATGAGGAATATGGAATGGGTAGATGAGAATGTAAAGATAGGGAGAAAATGAAGTGAAGGAATGAGGGAATGAAGGAGTGAGGGAGTGAAAAATGCTTAGGAGTGGAATTAGCAGCAAGAAATACAATTTATAAACCCTATGCAATTGTTTTTGACAAAAAAATGCAAGGAGGTAGGGTTTCAAATTTTTCCCATTAAATCACCATAAGCACCAAGATAAACTCATTCATTGGCCATGAAGGAGTGACAACTTACTTGGATAGTGAGGAATTTAGCAAATTTGTGAGTTTGGAAGAGGTTGGGAGTGATTTCGGGCCTAGTAGCGTTGTGCGTCGCGCCACCTCACAGGTGTGGCACGCTATCTCTATGCGTCGCGCCTGTTACAAATTTGCACTACAACTATTTCCCAATGTGCTAAGTTGGATGAATGCGCCGCGCCCATGCCCCAGTGTGCCGCGCTTGGGTTTTCTCTTGTTTTGGCACAAAACTCACTCTCTTGGCTCTTAGAAGACCAATACACTTGCTCTCTATCTCTTGAGGACACAAATGAACTTTTTAAACATGAAAAATAGTTTAAATACATATAGTCTTGATTTTTCATTTACAAAAGCCCACTCTTCTAATGTTTGCTTTTAACTTGCTTTTAAAACTCTGTTTTTGGCCAGTTTTCTTTATTTTTGCCTTTAATTGGCTGAATGCTTTGACTTTTTTTTTTGCTTTGCAGGTGGTGAAGTTGTAGAGGCTTGGCAAGGTTAACAGGGCTGCATCTAAAGTTACTACATATAGAACAAATGAAATTACATCAAATTTATACATGAAAACATAAAAAACTATGTTTTCCTCAAAACGGGGTTTTGAGGAAAAATTAATCATTGAGCATGTGATTATGGAAATTATTGTTGCTGAAACTTTATTTGACCTCCTCATGCCCCTGCTGACCATTATTGAGCATTTTGAATACCTTATTGACAAAACCCTAGATCTAATGAGACCTAAAACCCTAACAATGACTTTTATAAATTTAAAGACAAAAATTGACAGCAGATGATCTAGATGTATGAAAATGGGCCAGCAGGTAAAGGACATAAGAGAAAATGTATAATATACCGCTACAATCAGATAATTGATGACCCTAATGGAATGCAGCTGATCGAGTGAGACAACTAACATGGAATGCAACAAGAGAATTTGATCACTAATGGAGGGATTAAAGATACTGACACTAATAGGTTGCACGGATGACTCTTTGTGAGAGCGATCGAGGAAAAAAATTCGACTAGCAAACTTCAATCACCCATAAAATCATGATACGACGTCCATTTTTAGTGACCTTTTTTTTTGAAGAAATTGTGAGACGAATCCAAATATGTGGTCAATTGAAACAAATTATGTACAAAAAATTATAGAATTTGATGATAATTCCCATATTTGTTCTTCTCTCATACAAAATATAAAAATAAAACTCCATATCTAAGATCAACTCTGATTTGAAGCAAGTAGAATCAATGGAGATCAAAATGAATCGAAAAAACTACAGATAACTCAATGGGAACAAGAGAAAACAAAAAAAATAAATAAGAAGAGGAGATATCAAGCAAAGAGGGAAAACTAAAAATGCTCTCATTGAAATCACCAATTCTGTTGCATTAATTATGAAATTAGCTACTTCTCCATGATCTCATGCCCAATTGAGATCACGAGACAGAAAAGAGAATGTCTAAGACAATCTAATATCAATCCCCAATCCAAATAGACATGCATTGTTGTGGGGAAAAATGCCTATGCAGGACAATCCTATCCACCTAAGGTGTGACAGCGCCTTAGCAACAAACAGATACAGCTACTTCGGTTTCTTCCTTTATGAAATGTGAAAGAGGGGAGATTGGTAGACTTACCGTTATCTTCCGGTTGTCCCTCGATCTAGATCCTCATCTCTTTGGGTGTCCACAGCTACTTGCCTCCTCGCTTGCTCAAGAGAACAGCTACTTGATTCCCACGAGATCACAAGAGAACAACTACCTGTGACAAGAGAACAGCTACTTGCGACAAGAGAAGAACACCAAACAAAGGCAAATATTCTTATTCATAAATGATTCGGGATTAGAAGTAAATCAAATATACTAATGCAAATCATACAAAATACACCAGCATATAGGAAAGAACCAAGATAGCTTTATTGATTTATAACAAGGTTCAGGAAGAGATACAACCCATAGGGCTCCAATCCAGCATCTCCTTCCCAGCAGAATGGAATTCCTTCTTCAGCTCCCTTCAAAGCATTAAGCACCCAATGATCCAACCTCAAACCAATAGCAATTCTTTGCAATCACAAAATTCCAGCCTCCTTGACCTCATGGAGAGAGATCTATATATAGGAGTTTTGGAGAGAGGATGAGTAGCTTGAGGCTGGTATGAAACTGACTAGTGTCCTCTCCACTTCAGTTCTTGAGTCCACTTGGAGGTTCTTGCTTCCACTTGGAGATTTGGAACCTCTTACTCATCGCCAGTCAAATTCCTTGATGCAAGTGTCATTTTGGAAGCTTCCTGAGCATTGACACCTTGAGAAATGAGCCTGCCACTTGTCCAGTTACGCTCAGCGCAGGTAGCCTTTGTTGCAGTTGACATTCAACGCAGGTAGACAGTGGAGCAGTTGACATTCAACGCAGATGCTCAGTGGAGCAGTTGACATGATCGAGAATTGCCTTGTTTTTGAGTGTTTTCAGGTGGAGAACTTTGTGAATTGCTGTGGTTTGCTGGCCTTGTTCCTCTAGGGGTAGGAACAACATGTTTAGGGACTTTGGATCCCTTGATTATTGACATTTCATGCTCAGTGATGCAAGGCACAAAAATGTCTATAACAGTTGCCCCCTAAAGTATGAGGCTGTTTATCGGGTGAAATGCTTTATCAGGGGGATCCGAAGTTCATCCAATGCTGGGAGGAGACCTGTAATACAATACAATACATTATTTTTCATACTGCTTTCATGATCTAGCTGAGGCGGGCATTCCCATGCTCAGCTTTATAAATTCATTTTTGTACATAGAACAGACAATCGTCTGATGGTAGACTGATAATTTTGATGAAATTATCATCCTTTGAGTAGGATGATTATCTGCTGTAATGATGTACATGTCAATGTCTTTATATTTCCTGAATATATATCGCAGCCCGGATGGATGAAACTAGATCCGGGGTCTTCAAACTCGTTCGATCTTCACTCTAAGTACAAGTCGATCCATGTGAGAAATGTTCTGAAGTCAAACATGGAAAGACATCGCTTGATTACCAGTCAATGACGTAAACCATTAACAAGCGCGAGAGGAATCACCGATAATGATAATGACCCTCAAGGTACTGCAGTACAATTCACGTGGTGTGTAATAAAAGACTTGGCGTCGAACACCACGCGAAGTCTTCTGGTCGAAGGTCATTGATGTATACCTGTCGCCGGAAGTGAGAAACTTGCCATTGAGGCATGCAAGTTTCAAAGTACTGAAGGGGTTGTTCCTAAATCAACTTCTTGGATAATGAGCTGATGTCGACAAGAAGCGATCCGTCAAAGGAGGGCCTTAATGAATCCCACATCAGTGACACAGAATGGAGCTAATGATTTTAATGGAGGTGAAAAAACGATCTGTGACATATGATTCAGGGTGGCGGTCATGAATGGATGAAGGATAATGTATGGCAGTGGATGGACCTGGTTGACTCTTTCTGAACGACTTCTCTTGAACATATGGCGACACTGATGCGATGGATCGGTAGCATTACCCCAATTATGGATGGTATGGCGAGACCATGGATGTGACCGGTGAATGAAACAACCCAACCCGATTGTGGTACGGAGGAAAAGTGTCATATTCAAGAGCGACCTGCTACCATCTAAGTTTTCTTTAGTTTCTCTCCAATTTTTCCCTAGTCATTGCTGACCAGTACCTCTTTATTTTTGTCAAGCTTGAGGAGGATAACATATGCTTGTTCTATAACCTGCCCTTCGGGCAAGCCCATCGCTATTTTTTAACGAGCCTAGCGATAGTGAAACTCGTTCTCGTCTAAAGACAAGTTTGTCGCTATTTAATGATTTTAACAAGTCTAACGACAAAGACAACTCGATCCCTTTTCATTTTTAGAGAGTCTGAAAAGGTACGTAAAGATAACTCCAAAGTTCCTTTTTTGTCATCTAATCCCTTAAGTCCGAAAAAGTATAAAACAATACAGAAGGGATGGGTTTTCGATAGTTTTAACGAGCCGAACAAAACAAGCGCTCGATCTTTTTGTGCAATAATCCCTCAGGTCCAAAAAGATTAAAAATCTAGAGGAGGGATAGCACTTCCTGTCCCTTTAACGAGCTGGAAGGCCAAGACTCGGCAATCTTTTCATATTTTACGAGTCAGTTGAAAAGAGCTTAAGAAGACTCGTCTTTTGAGGAACGAGTGATAAACCAGGATAGCAGCAGATTCCAGGTACAGGTTGGAATTTTTCCAATCACGGCCAGCGTCACAAGGATGGCTAGGTGAAATCCTCTT